>OW387778.2:10895000-12095000 GCA_936446665.2 Synanthedon andrenaeformis | reverse complement strand
TTACAAACACAGGTTCCGGAACACTATTCGGTAATAAAAAAGTAAGCTTTAACATAATTTAAACTAGCACTAAAAATGTATGAGTTATGTCAAATATCAAAAAGGTATTAAAATCTTTTAAAAACCAAGTTACAATAATTAATCCTAACTTAGGTTCGTTTGCTACGCTTTCACGCCTCTAAAGCTAAGCCGATCATTATGAAATTTGACATACACGCTGTCAGAGAAACAGACGACATAATATTATTATGATATACTTTACCCAGAAAAAAGGTACTGTCCTAAATGAATCTGAAAATAAAAATAAAAATCCTTCTAACATCCAATTGTAACCCAAACACGCTATATCTGCTGTAAGATTCTGAGGAGTTGGGTGTTTAGCAAATTACTTGATGATGCGTCTTCAAGTCAAGGTTATACACCGAAACACCGAAATAACAGTATAAGAAATTTCACATCAATCCAACATGTGGAAGTTAGTGCCCTTCGTTAACTAGAAAATTAATTAGGACTGCAGGTACTTAAAGAACTGAACAGATCTTTATAAATTATAGCTAAGAACAGTCCCGATTACTTCATTTTTCAAACAAAAAAAAAACGGATCATAATCGGTCTATCCGTTTGCGAGTTACGATTCCACAGACCTATACACAAATACACAGATACACAGTCACATACGTCAAACTTATAGGTATAACCCCGTTATTGAGTCGGAAAATATTATGTCAATACTAGTGCCTAAAATGACTCAAGCTTCAAACGGGACTTTGGCAAATGTTAGGTATATAACGTGACAGGAATACAGCGAAACCTTTTTTTTAGTACAATATTTATACATAACGGTCAAACACACGATGACACAAGAAGTAAATTTAAAGAAAAGCAAAACAAACTCATTTCATGTACGTTATAATGAATTATTCAATACCGAAAGTCTGAGTGTACGAATCCGGATCAGGATACAGTTTTAGGAAAAAGAGCAATAAATCTCATTGTCATTGAATTTCCCCACGATGTAAACAATGACGAAGTCGAAGGTGAAATTACCTTATTATTTAAACATGTGTGTGTCTCAAGGCACAAAATACTAGTGATTTTAGTAGCGGGTCTTAATTTGACTTTAAATTGTTTTAATTTAATTATATAAAAGAAGATAACAAATAATAATAAAAAATAATGGAGGCAAATGTAACAGTCTACACTAATACTAATAAATAAAATTCATGTGTCTGTTTTTAAAGTCAACCCAAAACTAACTGCTTTTTACTGAATATATATATTAGTATTTACGTTACTTATAACAAAAATATGCCCAAATTCCGTGCCTATACTAGCTTCTTTTTTAATTTTCTGGAGTTTTGGACTAAAATCAAATGCCACATGTCACACATTACACGTTACAACAGGCTACAATATGCTTCAATACATTTGCAAGCTAACCCCTTGAATACATATTAATATGATATATTACATATATTACATTAATATGTATTAATATTTATTAAATTTAATAATTATTTAAATTATATTAATTAAATTAATATAATATAATTAATACAATACAAACTAATAAAACTAACAAAATGCATTCTTTTACCCACATTTACTAATCTATGTATTATAATCGTTCGTAAGGTGTAAACTCCAGTCGTGCGTCGGAGCTGATACACACACTTTTTTTTTCAATGATCAAAGGCTTCCAATGGAAAAAAATGGATTATTGGAAAAATGGAAAACAAACTAAAAAAAGCGTTTGAACTCAAATTAAGGGATAAAAAATGAAAAATTGCCCGTTATCTTGATTTTCAGCAAAAATGATAATTCTAAACATTGCGGACACTAAGAAAAATAAAGTCGCAGCACTTTGAAACTTTAATTATTTTTTCAGGACCCTTTGGGGTTGAAAATTTCAAAAAAAGAAAACCGCTCAACGCTCAACACTTAATCCAAAAGTTTATATGCCAGAGCAGGCGACATGCTAGATGGATCGTCAGAGTCAGATGTCATTGAGATACAGCTTGCGATTGTTCGCACAGTGGATGGCAAACAATGGAAGCTTGATGCAGCGCATTGTACTGTCCAACTGAAGAATACCTGAGGAAGCCGAGACCATGCTTCTAAACCTTGGACGGGTGAATAGCAACGAATGGACGCGTGACGTTCTGATCGATGCAACTTCAAACACAATAGCGATCAAAGAAACGTATAGTCAGATACCATTAATAGACATCAAACAAACTAAGAGTATATTATGGGGTGTAACGTTGAAACCGGATACAGTCTAATAAATTTCCGTTCTTCCATAGAAACAATAGATCGTTTAAGACACTTATATAACGAGCTAATCTATTTTCAGGGTGACCCAACATAGACTAGGAAAAAAAATTCTAATTTAACGGATCGCCTAATTTAAATTTGGTCTCTTGTTGCTTTTACATTTTTCTTAGCAATATTTTACTCTGAATACAAATAGCGCAAAAAATATGTTCTAATATTTTTCAAGGCAAAAGATATTGATATTGTAAAGCAATTGTTATTTCGTGACGTGACCTCTACTTTCAAATAACTAGATCAAAAAGTTAAATGCGAATGCAAAAACTGCATGTCAAGATCAATTTAAAGTAACAAAAGCCTTCTTATATATAGAAATAAAATAACAATATAATAGTCTCTATCATACTACGGATCGTCATAAAGAAAATCTCTTTTGTAATAGGTATCATATTTAGTTACGCCTAAATATCTTAGTAAATATTTTATTCATAAAGGATTTTTATTTTTGTTAAGTAAGTTTTTTTTATGTTAAGGTCGGCAGACAAGCTGACGGTCCACTTGATGGTAGGTGATGGCTACCGGCTCTTTTAAAAGTTTTCATGAAAATTAGGACTTTAATTAATGCTTAGGTTAGGTAAGTGATTTGTTAATTAGCAGTCGTATTGAAATTTGTCACTTCAAAAAAAGTCAATCACAGCGTTGAAAGAGTTCAATTTCACCCACAATCGTCACCATCCATATTATCCACTAAGTATAATAGGTATTTTGTTGGACAAAAAATTTTTATGTTTTAATATCACTAAACAAATTCTTGGCCGTACTTACTGAGAAAACTGTACAATTAAAAGACTAATAACAATACTCCTCTCATTACTTAGTAGAAAACAAAGCGGAGTTTTCTTGGCCATTTAGTACTTTATCCACAATTAAAGTGTTCCTTATAATTATGAGACGGTATGTTGCAACACGCGTGCGAACTTTATGGACCGTGGGAATTTACGAGGGAATTAAACTTGAAGTCAGCGTAGAACTTATATTTACTTGTATTTATCTAATCGAATATTCATTTGTGACGTCGATTGAACGATATACCTACTATTACTAACAAGTAATGCAAGTTGTGCAAATATTAACCTCTTTACTGATAGTAATTATAATTAAAACCTTAATTATACACATCAAAGTAAAAATACAACGGTCAAGAAATCTATTTTTAAAATAATAGGGGTTAAAGTATGAAATTGCCGTTTTATTGTAATAGGTACTTCGAATTGACATAGAACCTTCATGGTTTGAGATTTTTGAGTGAAACTTTTTTCATACGGTACCTATGTAGTTCTTCTTTTAAAAAATGTGCAACATTCGATTATCAACTTTCAGTTGTTTTTTTTATTCAGCTTAGACAATAAAGATGGATACTTCGAAAATTCGTGTGATTTTTGAATACGAGTTCCGACGCGGAACTAACGCGGCAGAAACAGCTCACAATATTAATGTTGCGTTTGGAGAGGGGACTGCTAATGAACGCACTGTGCGATTTTGGTTTAAACGCTTTCGTGATGGAAACTTCAATTTGAAGAACGAACCACGTGGAAGACCGCCCACACAGGTGAATAACAATGATTTGAAAGAGATGGTGGAAGCCGATCCGAGCCAAACTACCCAGGAATTAGCAGCATGGTTTAACGTTACCTTACCAACAATATTGACTCATTTGCGTCAAATCAATAAAATAAAAAAATATGAAAAATTGGTGCCTCATGATTTGACTGATCTGCAGACTCTACAGGAACTGCAATTAGAAATCATTCGTCACCCTCCGTATTCGCCAGACCTTGCTCCAACGGACTACCATTTTTTTCGTGATTTGGACAATTTTCTGCGTGATAAAAAGTTTTCTTCTCAGGAGGCAGTGCAAAATGCTTTCACACAGTTTGTCGAATCTAGATCACCAGAGTTCTATCGCAAAGGCATAAATGAGCTTCCTATTAGATGGCAGCAATGTATAGATAATAATGGTAATTATTTTGATTAAATAAATATGTTAAATTAAAAAAAAACGAATTTTTATTTTTCAGTACAAATCGGCAATTTCATACTTTAATCCCTAATATCTGATTTAAATAACAAAAGTATATTATAAAAATAACAAATATACATTGCAATAAACAATAATGGATTGATTCACAAACACCTATACTCCTATTAGTAGTTAAGGTACCTTAGCCCTCTGGCACAGAGGTCCCAGGTTCGATTTGGCCTGGCCCAGGTTTAATAGGGCTAACTTTGGAAACATTGAAATGAAAGTGGAGTTTTATTTGGGTGTGCAGGGTTTCAAAGTTAACTCGATAGAATTGTTTTCAATATCTTCTGCATATGAGGATATGCAGAAGATATTGAAAACAATTCTATCGAGTTAACTTTGTTTTTATTGAGCGTACATTTATAATAAAAAAATCAGTCTACATTAACCTAACCGTTTTGCGTCATCAGTAACAAAGGCCATTATTTATTATTGCAAAATGTCATAATCTCCCATCTTACACAATCAAAGAGAACAAGTTCAATGCCGTTGGGCCGAGGCGAATGTCTCCAACGAAGGTGAAAGTTCCATCGGCCTTACTTACGTCACGATTGTAGCCTCCTCGAAGCTTAGAGAAAGACAGGTGATTCGTGATAAGGTATTCTGTTTCGATCACGAAGCTAATAAGGACAATGATCTCCTACGGGATAAGTTCAAATAAAATGTAAACAAATTTTAGAAAACTGGAGATAACGTTAAATAATTACTAGTATTTTAAAGTGTAATTATAGAAAACCCAGTTGATCATACTTCGAGTATTTTTGACATTTATATCTATACTTTACTAATATTATAAATGTGAAAGTAACCCTGTCTTAACTTAGGCACACATAGGCACACATATAGTGCCTACTCTCGAGGGATTATATAAAAGTAAAAATCGAAAGCCTAAAACTATAACAGCAATAAATATTGATTAAATAATTGCTCATATAACTATATAGTCAGGCGTTATATGTATATTTTATTTTCTATGTGGACGAAATCGCCGGTACCAGGTAAGATTGGATAAGAAACAGAAATAGTGTGAGTCTGCCAATTTGCAGACTTTATAGTACAAACTGAAGGATTTAAAGACAAATAAATTACAGCCTTGGCGCGCACTGTTTAACGTATTTAATATTCCATACAAATACAAACAGTAACTGGAGTTAGGTATGTAAATACAAAGGTGAAGTTGTGTTTGAATGAAGCCATTCTAGCTACTATTCGCATTCGTACCCGGTCATTAAGGGCAATTGTTCCATTGCCCAAACATTGCAAAAACAGTCGGCATATTGCTCGTGGTTTAGGTGCTTTTCTTGTTGGTGTTTAGTAACAAAAACATGATTGCCGTATTTGACAAGGTCGAAACCTTAATTTGGATAACAAGGCGTCAAGAATTCTAGTGTCATTACAGTTCTGTTTTGTCAATGTTTTGTTCATTTGACATTAAACAACAGTAATTATGATACTATAGAGTTAATATTATAATTTAATTATTTTTTTAATAGTTGTAATTGCTTTTTAGTAATGACAGGGCACACTGCATCCTGCAGTCATAATCTAAGCATCCCTCATGGCTGCGACTGCCACAAATGAAGCAGTAAAAGTTACGAAGCACAATAACAGAATTTGTGCTGTTTTGTTTCAGTCAATGAGTAGATTTCTAGAACCATTTCTCTATACCCTGCTTTTAATCCTTAAAACTATCAAGCTCGCGAGCGAGTTGTATTCATTATAATGCTTGTGTTGAGGTCGATCTGTCGACCTGTCAATCGGCCTCTACATATAAAAAAATATCAGCATAATCTAAATAAGCAAACATTGAAAGAAATTAAATTCGTAACAAAAATATTATTTATGAAGGGAGAAAAGTCCCATTAAATCCAGATCAAGATATCGGGAAGTCAAGAGAAAGAGAAGAAACTCGGTGAAGATATATAAGGAACCTCATTGAAATAATGGCATTACAAGCTTTGTACCATTAATAAGATATGAAACGTATCGCTGGAATGTTGTACTTAATGACAAGTTGTAAGTAAATATATTCCGGGTTCAAAACTTAAAAGTCCATCAACTACTTTTTTGGAGCTCTACCATTAATATTTTAAGCAATTATAGCATGTATAACCAGTCATTTTCAATTACATTTGTTCCTTTTTAAGATCCTTCTGTAACTAATTTTAAATTTACATTAATTTACTGTAAATTACAGATTTAAATTTCCATATAATTTCGAATTTTCTTTGATATTTTTATTAAAGTTATAATTATGTATATTCTCTTTCCTTACTAATAGATTTTTATCTTTATCTTGTTTTTCAATTGTGTTGTTATTGCCACTCGGTATATAATTAAATTCTTTACAATTCGTGTTATATTCTATGTGACTTTATACTAGCAGACTTTGGTCCAGTTTGCAAGTGAACGGAGTTGGCGGCCTCGAATCGACCACGCCTAGTAAGGGCTGCTGTTGCTACCCGGAAAATACATTAACTTCTATTTGTATAGACGCTGTGAGACTATTTAAAAAAAATTTGAACGTAAACTAAAAAATGTCTGTTGAGCTTAAATTATATAGTCAGAGATTAACATTTTCTTTTGCATAATCCTTTTTTTTTTATTTCAATACTGAACATAGTAATTATTAATATTATTTTGAATGTTGGTATTGTACTGTTGAGTTAATAATATGTTTATCGATAGCGACACACTACTTTACACAGTAAAGCAGCGTCTGGCGGCTATAAAAATCAGCTAACAGAATATCATTGTGAAATAACAGCATGTGTTTTGTTGTGTTTCTGTAAGAGATGTCAGAGGATTTTTTTCTGTTCCCTGCTTATCTCTTAACTTAACCCATCAAGTTGCATTAAGTCAGCAGCAAACCGTGCGGCGTTGTTTGTGTTCATAGGCGACAGTAACTCCCATAAATTGTACCGCCAGCCTGGCTTAAAAAGTCAGCATAAAAAACAACAGGCTGAAATCAGCCCCTAAACTTCCAATTAGTTATTAATATTGCAATACACTATCAAGTTGATTCGATCAATTAGAAAAGATCGTAATTAAAAGATTCCAAAATTCGGCCATGTTTTCTGTTTTGTATTTTGTTTTCTCCTTTATTTTGTACATCGAATTGATTAACTGAATCGTTTGCAATTTATGGTCGTATAGAACTTATTAATGCTTCTTATATCGCCTTTTAGAATTATTTAGTTATTTTTAGCTACAGCTTGAAAAGGGTAGTCAGATAAAGCGCTATAAGAGCGAGGTGTACCGGATTCAAGATAAGCGTGTAATATATTTTAATCAATAAATTATTGTGTACATTCATGTCCGGCAAGTCTTAGTGAAAGGCGATCCTGGGTGCTGAACGACCTTGAGATGGTAATGAAGGTCGCTGGGCCACCATTAAAGTAAAACAAAAAAGTGGTCACCGTAGGCGGCTTCCGTGTGAACGAATTTTTTATAACTAGGTATTTCAATACCTATATTAGTGCTTCTGTTATTAACACAAACAATGTTGTATCAAAGATCAATATTAAGATGGCATTTAATTATTATATGTATTAAATTTTTTAATGTAAATGTCAATTTGATAGGCTGACGATCAATTTGATGGTCAAGCAACACCACAGTAGGACTAGGGATAAGAATTAGGAAGGGATAGGGCAATGAGCTCTGGCATCCGTTACTCATTCACGAAACACAACAGCACACAAGCTTTTATTTCACAATGGTATTTATTATATATTCTGTAAGGCGGTGGTAGCTGCCGCCAGACGGCCTATCCAAATGACTACGAAACGCAGTTTGTCCTGCCACTACCATGATTTATTATTAATATTAATATTACAAAGCTCAATATTGAAATAATAAAATGCGCTCCGCAACATTGCATTGGGGAAATTAAGTATTTCGCAAAAAAATGAAGCATAATTTTATATAATACGCACGTTCTTTAACTTCCGTAATGACCAATAATCTGCTCAGCGCTTTGTGTATTACCTGAAACAAGATAATTAATGAAAATTAATAACACGATAAAATACGTTGACATTTACATTTCCATAAGTAGGCCGCAGTCTTATATTCTCTGTTCGCACGTCCTTGCGATGGTCGACCTTTCGACGTGACGTTGTAACGGCGATATGTTTACTATGTCACTGTCATGACTCTTAGTCAGTTAAGATAAAAGCTTTATTCGCTTGACCAAGCATAAAGTCGTACACGTTTGACTATATGCGTGAACTCGTAACGACAAAACGTCTCGACACAATCACGACGTATATTCGTTAATTACGCACGTTTGATCACAGCCTTGAATTTAGGTAAACTAATGCGCTGCGTTAAGTTGAGAAATACATAAGACACTTACAGTGGGTAGACACGATAGAAATTTATTTCAGTTAAGCAACGGTTTCAACTTGAAATGAATATTGCAGACTTTTTAGCATAAAATTATTATTACAGAAATAAAAAGTTATAGAAGTTCGAAAATTATTGTCTTATTCAAAAAAATTATTTTTTTTTAAACAAAATAGGTTACCTTGGTTTCGCATATATTTGCAATTATTTTTAGGAAAATTTTAATCTACATTAAATGACCAAGGCAATTAAGACAGAGAATTTCACAAAGCAGCATTGCCTACATGGGTAATTTCATAGCGCATATCTAGGAAGTTCATGCAATGCAATAAGTATATGTCAACTTATATTTTAGATATACTCGTATATCGAGAGTGAATCGAAATCTTTGCAACAACATTATTATAGAAATATTGAAATAGTGTACCGCGATAAATGGGCTTAATTGTTTCACAAAAAAATTATATAAGCATTTCTTAGAAGTTTTTATCTACACCAATAAATAAAATGAGAGTATTTGCTTGTAATGTCAAAATAACTGCTTTTTAATAAATCTATATCTAGTATAAACGGTACTTATAACACAAAACAATTTAAAAAAATTGTCTGTCTATTTGTTCGGGCTATTCTCCGAAACGGCTGGACCGGACCTTCTTTAGAAGAAACTTAAAAATTGTGATTTCTTCCGGCTGGTAGTAATTTTTTTTTGTGTGTATACATTTATCTAATCATATACCTGTAGATTAATTAACAAAAAAAAATATTAGCAAACAATGGCCAACCTTATTATGCGAAGACATACACGAAACGCAATAAACGATAGAACTTTGACATAATAACAGCAGGTGGTCATTACGGCCTAATGTAACCCACTAACATTAGTTTGCATAATATGAACTGATTTAAAAGCTCTACTTTTAAAACTGGTCGTTTATCGACCTTGTGCAGTAGGCGGCCACAGTCATCCGCATTGAAAAGATAGAATCGCGTTGTGTTTACGCTTATACTTAAATATTCACATAAACAAAGACGACGCGGCAAGGTCACGTCAATCACACCTTCCGGCGGAAGAAAATTTTAGACCTCTTGAATCTATGAGCCGTTCCTTCCGTTCTCTAGTGGCCGAATAAGTTTGGATATTCTTATGGTTATGCAAGATTTTGTTTATCATATGTTTATTTATGTAAATAACACAAGAAACGTCACAGGTTGCTGCAAGTGTGCTGCTGATGAAGGATTATATCAAAGTAAGTTATGTTTTATTCGTCAAGACACTGGGTTATCATTAATTTGAACATCAATAGTAAACTCGAAGTATGAATATTACAAACGTAAGTATATATAATCATACATACATAGTTTATTTCCATTAATCATTAGTTACGAGTTAATGAGAAAGTATTGCGTAAGGAGAAACTGCTTTAATTGCCGTTCTTTTTGCTATAAACTCTTATTTGATGAGATTCTTGTTGATAGCTTTGATTACTTCAAATTCTTATTAAGTCCGGTTTATTATTTACATGTTTGTCCTATATAAATTCTCTTATATATTAATGCAGGTTTAATTTGAGCGGGATTTAAGACAAAAAAAGAAAACGAAATGATAAACTTCTGGTGTCTGAATAGTTATGATACATCCAAATAAATTGTTCTTTGAATGAACGCTGGACTTAAATCTATTAAACTCGACTGGATAAAACTAGACAAGACTTACAATAATCTCAGTATATTTCTGTTCTAAATCTAATTCCATACGAAATAAACTAAATCACGTTACAAAAACAAACTACATTCAATCACGTTTTCAATATCCAATTGTTCTGACGCAATCACATCCTGAATTGTATCTAATCTTGTGCATGAAATGAATATGTGGCTCGAGGGATTATTAACCGTAGTATTGCATTTCTTTAGTAATTCAAAACCACAATTTGTAATTACTGGTTTTAATCTGTCCAGATCAATCTCCTACGTATTACATAGTAATTTTTCAAGAAGTTTATATTTTGAACTAGCTGGTGCCCACGACTTCGTCCGCGTTGAAAAATATTAAGTAGCCTATCCTGTGTCCCATACGTCCAAATGTTTATCTACCAAATTTCATGTAAATCAGTTAATTCGTTTCAGAGTTATGGAGGAACATACATACAGAAAAAAATTCTAAAAATCGTCAATTTAGTTTCAGTATCATGTATAGAACGTATAAATAGAACGTATATCAGTCCATGACCAACCCTTACAGATTTATTATTAGTAATATATTGATTAACATCTTATTGCCAACCGAGAAAGGTTTATATGGGTTAATTATCTTGATAATAATTCTAACTAGATTAAATTATTAACCATACAATTAAGTAATGTTTTCTTAGACAAATTCTGTTTATTTTAGAGTTCTTTACAAATTGTAGTTTTATGAATTAATGTTAATAAAACTTATGGAGATACACACTCAATAAATTACTTGGGAGATAAAAATCATGTTGTCCTTTTCCTTAGAACTCTGGATGTTCCTGAGAACATCAAGTGCTGGATTATTCCTAAGAAATTGAAATAACAAGCTGATTTAGCGTGACGTAATGACAATAATTACTTAAGCGGCTTATCAAAAGCAATTACATTTTCAATTAAACTCTTACGGGTAGTGGGCAGCGACATTATGTATTTCGTAATCTCATTACGAAATACATAGGTAAGTTATATTTAAGTTTGATCCTTTGAAGAAATTATAGGCAGACAGGCAGCAGAGTTGTCCTGTCCTGAATTGTTCAGCAGGCAAACTAATGGTTGGCTTGACGACTCTACTTGACGGACGTTGACTACCATCGTCCATAAACAAAAGCAACGACGGATGGATGTAATGCACTTCAAATCTCAAGAGAATAAAAAATGAAGCCCTAGGTGAAGATAAGAGGACTGGGTTCTGTCATCTTTATATTCACACACTCTGATTCAGTAGAATGTGTACTGTTTAATAGAACGTTCACAGTAGTCTTTTCGAAGAGAGTATCTACTGTCGCCAGTTGGTCGTCAGTTTTATAACTCTAGAAAGCTCTAAAATACTTTAAGAATCGACATATTTTTCATCTATTTTTGTAACTTAAAATACACATATTTTTCAAACTTAAAAGTGCAAGCAATCAGTTTACAAGAAAACCACAGTTTCCTGACAATATCATTAAGCGGAACCACATGCGAGTAGACAAGAGGCAAGCGCTATTTCACTAGATTTTATTACGGAAGAGTGATATCAAGATACGAACAGTGAAAATGCATTCCCAACTGATGGGACAGAGCAGGAAAGCGGAGCGATCTGCCTCAGCGAGGCGGGCCAATTACATCAAACGGATACAGTTGTAAGCTAGAAGAGGCAATTTGACTATTATTTATTTTAATAGTTAATTTTTAAATTTTTTATAGGCTTTTGTCATTAAAATTTAAGAAACAATACATGAAAATCAAAAATGTTTATAGAATATTAGTTTACTTAATTCTTAATTATTTTTATTGCATAGTTCAATTTTTTTTTAGAAGCCTATTGGTCTAGTTGTTAAGATGCTTGCTGTGCAGAACTCTCTGTCCAGATTTGATCCAACTTTCCGAACGAACTTTTCAAAGTTGGCTCTGGTCTGGATTTGGCAGACCATCTGGCGACCGTAACTACAGAAGACCACACTGAAACCTTACGATAGTAAGGGATAAGAGATACCTTATCCTACTCAAGCTCCTAATCTCCTTGCAGCTTGCAGCCCCTGTAGCGTTGCTTATGTTATAGGCGACGATAGCCACCTACCATTAGGTTGACGATCTTTGTTTTAAAGAAAATAAGACCAAATGTTCAGGTTAGTTCAAACAGTTCTACGATCAGCCACTAACAACAACTAATGTTATCACTTCTAGGCCTTTTTTATATCCGTGTAAAATCAAACGCGTAAAATTACGATGTGTGAAGGCACGCGGGATGCATCAATGCGGTAGACGGATTGAAGTATAAAATCAATGAATGAATGTTTAAGAAAATGAACGTTTTCTAGCACTTGCTAATAATAGCATGTTTCACAATTTCACTATCGTAATAAATCTGTTTTGTATGGATATAATTTAAATAAAAATAACTTTTTTTTTAGAAAATACTTTCTTTATGGCAAGCATGATATTGCAGATGCATAGCGATCAAAATTGCTTGACATTCTTATCATAACACAATATTAGCATATACAGAAAAAAAATACATATCATCAATCTTAAAAAATGATTGGCAAGATATGGGTGTAAAAGATGGGCAGTTCAAACCAATAAACTTAATGATTATTATTAATTTATGTATTAACTATTTACTGTATATTTGATTTAGCTATTCATTATTCATAAGTGGGATTCTCGAAATAAATGGTAGAATATTTAACAATATTTCAAAGAACATTAAGGGAGCTATAATTTTTTTTTTTAATTGTTTTATAGGAGCTTAAAAGACAATGAAACATGAAAATACAAGTAATATTATAATGATACAAAATTCTTTTTGTGCTATACTTAAAGAAAGGGTTCAAAGCTTCAATTATAAAGGTCCCTGAAAGTCAACCTGTTTGGCGCCAGTAACCATCCCCTTAAAGAACACCATAGATAGTGAAATAATAGCAGTGTTTTGGTAAGTGAGTAAGAATGTCAGAGCCTATTATCCTATCTCTTCCAAATTCCTTATCCTTATAGGACATATATAGGACGTTGTTTGTCTTACATATAGGCGATGGTTGCCAACTTCCATCAATTGAACCATCAAGTAACATTTAGATAAATGAAAAGCGAAAACTCCACAAACTCATATAAGAATGCCTCAAAGCAAAGCATTCTTGAGTACATTAAGATAATGTTAATAGCAATAGTTCTTAGGATACAACTATCAACCTTATAAGGATTTCTCGTTTCTTAACATCAAAAGAAAACAGGTTTTAAACAAATCGCTATTGCAATCACAAACCGTGTGCATGCAAATTAGTAGTTAGCACACGGGAAGTGTTTCTTCACAACAGATATAAGTCAAAACTGGTCGTCACGATTTAAATCCTTGGTTTAGTTTCGAAAACTTGTGGTTAACTAATCAATTTATACATTGAGTAGTAGTAATCTATAAGTTTATATAAAATTACTAACTAACTACACGCTCCCGGCTTCGCCCGGATTCAAAATAAAAATTATCCTATCTTTTAAGTTGGAAGAAATTACAGATAGTTACGAAGTTTGATCAAAATCAATCAAAATCACTAGTTTAGGAGTTCATTGCGGAGGAACATGTGACACGTAATTTTTATAGCATTTACCACTTTGTATCAGAACCTTGAGGATCCCAAGGTATTGGATTGTTAGCGACAATATAGTAGCCATAGACCATCACGTTAATCATCATCTCATCTGTCGTCATTAATGATAGACTTATTGGGCACACCACTGCGTTTCACATTCGCGTTTGGGTAGTCCGTCTGGCGGAAATAACCACCTCATTACAGAAGACCACCGTGAAATAACAGCAAGTGTGCTGTTGTGTTTCTAATACTTCCTAATCCTTCGTAATACTTTCCTAATCCTATTATGGTCAGCAACACATTTGTAGCACCTGTGGCGTTGCTTGTGTTATAGGCGACAGTAGCCTTATATCATCAAGTGGGCCGTTAATTTGTTTGACGTCCTTAACATAAAAAAAGAAGACCACGTAAATAGGAGCAAGTGTAATAAGGGCTAAATTCTTATTAAGGGCTAAACCTTCCCGAGTTAAGTGGTTTTTTAATGCTTCCTGAGATCATAAAAAATAAATCATATTACATTCCCATGTCTAGGCTTTATTACTACTCTCTAGTTTTGTAGAAAGAATATATTGATAATCTAGTTTGCTGCAGTCAATTTTCAGGATGCACGTTTGCGAGGGATAATCTAAAAAGAGAAAATAAAAATTTATTGCTTGAAAAAAAAAGGGATGTGGACGAAGTCACGAACAAAAGCTGGTGGATAATATAAGTTAGATAACTTGTAACAATTTATCGAAAGTACTTATATTTTAAAATAACTATTACCATTTTGACTCTCGATAATAAAAGGTCAGTCGGTGTTATAATTGTTATAGTTTATCCAACAGCAATAAATAATATTTGTATTATTGCAACAAAAGGCAACCGAATATCTAATGTAGTTTACCTTAAATCACCCAGAGGCAATTTACTCGCACTGCAAACAATAATTGTGTTTTGTTAAATCTGATAAAATTCTAGACAGACAAATCGATGCGCGAAGTCATCGCAATAAAATTTATTGCACAAATTCGATTTTAATCTAAATTGTTATTATTTGTTCATATAGTTCTCGAAGTTTTTTAGAACACACCGATCAAAGATCATTAATCTGTTAACGACTGGTTAGGATTATTGACCTGTTACAAATTTTCCATCTTAATAACATTACTGAGATATATATTTTTTAAGAATCACCAAAGATTTTGAGACGTAAAATACTGGCGAAAAACTAACTAATGTGTCCTTTTTTATAATAATAATTAATTTAAAATACAACTTAAAAAAGCGTTTCATGTTTACTATTTGAAGCTCAATGACCTAAGCCACAGATAAAAAATATATACAAATGTTTATGATAATTAGTTTTGAATTCCAAGAGCATTGACTGTGTTTTTTCGACTGTATTCTGTTACATGGCTTCGTGTTTTTATTCTTTTGCAGAAGTATTCTTAAAGATTTTGTTGTGATATAAATAGAATTAATATAATCGCATGTGTAATAGGTAGGTACATCATTATCTAAGCCGCAGGACGTCCACTACTGGACATAGGCCACCCCATAACTTTAACTTTCCAATAGGACCGGTCAGAAGCAGCCTGGATCCACCGTCGACCCAGGGCCCTGATCAGGTTGTCTGTCCACCTTGTGGGTGGACGTACTGCGCTGCGCTTGCCGGTCCATGGATAGAAATATTTTTTATTTTTTTATTAGAGATGGGTTTGCTCTTGGCCAGCATCCAGCCGTGTAGCGAAGATAAGGCCTATGATGTAGCGAGCTCACCCAGAAGATGCCTATTCATTCGAACTTTGAAAAAGAATTGGGTTATATGAGCTCGGAAATTCAGGCAAGGAGTTTCAAACCTTGGCAGTGGCATAAAGGATGTTGTTTTAAAGCGCTTAGTCCGAAAAAGTCCGTAAAAAATAATTATTGTTCAGTTGTTTTTTGTATTTGTCTTTTCTGATACTAAATTTATGTAGTATATTTTTTGTAAGATTTTTTAGTTATTTTGCAAGATTGATTTGAAGAAAAAATAACACAACTGGATTAAAATAAACATTATTCACAGTCAATTTTATGATCAAAAAAAGTTTGTTATTTGAAACTTAAAAGTTAAGGTTTAAGCATGTGAATGAATCATTTTGATATTGATATCTGTATTTAAGATGACGCTTGATAAAATCCGGTTTATACATTATTGGTTACTGCAAAAATATATTTTGCACAAAAATAAGGTGAATGGACGAATGAGGAAAAGTGTATCGGAAAATATTTGAATTTTATATAATTTGCAATAAGCGTCAGATTACTCTTGCATATCGAAATAATATATCTTTGCATTCGCTGCTTTTGCATGATAGAAATTTTATACGTAGGTATGATTAAAGCTAACTGATGCAACTGTTTTGGACCTTTGTCCGGTTGGTATACAACACCTAAATATTGACTTGATATTTAGATGTTGTGGTTGTAATAGGTAGTTAGTTCTCTTTCCTTAAGTGATTTAATATCCGGTATCTGCTATGTCAAACTAATATTACTGTTACAACATAGTATACTATGTAGTAATACTTTAGTTTTATTAAATTTTGGTTGCACCAGAGTAAAGTATATCTTCACACAGGCAGAAAGTTTTTAAAAATATTAGGACAGTTCGCACATTAAGCCTTGTCCTGTATCTTAATGCATTTTTCATGAAACCTTCACAACAATAAACCGTGACTTAATGGAGATAAAATAATTGTCTGTCTGCCCACAGTCCACTGAACCAGTTCTACTCAACAATAAGGGGCTTTCATAAGTCAGGTAGGGTAAGTACGACAAGGCAAATTCAGTGCCGCAATTGCTCCAGTTAATATTACATAAACAACCTTATTCGATACGAGAATATTGCGCATACGCAGGCTTCGGTCCGAATGGAGGCGATTTGACTACGATAACGTGTGACCAAATTGCAAATGGCGCTTGTCTTGTTTCCAAACGAGAAATATATAAAGGGTTGGTTAGGATTTATATAAAAAGTAAAAATACATATCACGATTTTCAAATTTCATTAGCATTTATCAAAAACGTTAAAATGTTACACAAGTATTACTGTTTGAAATCTTGAGCTAGCACTTTTCTTATTATTTCACAGTGTAGGTACCTATTTTTTTTTTTCGAGTTAATGGACTACTCGCTGAAATTAATCTCGCCCAAATGGGCGAGTTATTTCATGTAAATACACCATTTCGAGTGCTTTTTACACAACTACATTATGTCAATTTGACCACAAATTTATACATTACAGTTTATATATCAAATTACAATATACACACATTGTATTTCAGTTTACAAAAAAAAAACATACATTTCAGTACTGTCGCGATTATTCAAAAAAGATCTTTGTATGGGTCATAAAAGAGAAAATGATTAGTTGGCGTGATAATATAGGTAAATTATATGAAATGATAGGTGACCAAGTTTGTAATCCAATGTTTCCTAGTTGTTTAACCATAATCTTACTGTAGTGTTTCCGCTTAGATATACACTTGCTTCTATTACTTTAATTAAAACCTAGAGATAATAAAGCGAAAGGCGAAATTCAAATGTAACCAGGAAAGACTTCGACGGGATATGGTTTCGTAAACACTAGAGTATGCGATTAAACTCGATAACTATTATGCTCTTTTACACTTTTATGTAATTGTAAGAATTTATATCAATTTATATATACATTGTATTTTATCCAACTAAGTCATCTTTACATAGTATAATTTGAGTAGCTATGTATATAACTCCTCCTAAACCACGCAATGGATTTTATTGCGGTTTTCACCATCAGTTAGATAATTTTTTACGGAATTTTTATACAATTAAGTTAAGTTTTAATTAAGTTTTTTCTTAGGCGAAGCCAGGAGCAGGTTGCTAATCTGCACAATATTAGAAAGAGGTAAAATTTGTATGTATGTTTGTTTTTATGTTGGAGGTAATCTTCAAAACAATACATCCGATTTAATAAATTCTTTCAGCAATAGTTTGAATAGAATTACAGGGTGGGCGAAGCCGCGGGCACCAAACTAGTTAAAAATAAAGATCCTACGCGTGGCAAAAGTATAATGTCAGGCGTCAATGTATGTCAG
Organism: Synanthedon andrenaeformis; assembly: GCA_936446665.2. Lineage (NCBI taxonomy): Eukaryota > Metazoa > Arthropoda > Insecta > Lepidoptera > Sesiidae > Synanthedon > Synanthedon andrenaeformis. Next base: position 12,076,893 of record OW387778.2, on the reverse strand, counting down.
GCGTTATGTTACAGAAATAAAATGCAATAAAATGTGATAACAATTTCGGTGAGTGATAGTAAACAGTTTAAAACGAGTTAGCACATGTTGCACTTGCCCTGATTCAAACCTGTACAACCGTATCGGTTTGTGACACCTGACCAAAGATTTAAATCACCTGACCAAAGTTGTTATTGAGAAAATTATTTTACGCAACGTCACATTAAAAGCTAGTTTTGCTTGATTGATTAACTCCCATTATTTATTATGTTTGCTTAATCTGTTTTTACTTTTGCTATTTAATTACATGCTTAAGTGCATAATTAAAAAAAAGAAATAAAAGGAATTATTTTTGATCGTGTTATGTTAGAAAATTATGAAATATATTTAAAAAAAAATTTTTTGAAATTTATTTTCCTTGGGGGAGAGCTGTTGGACCCTTTGGACCCACAAGTTTTAACCCTACCTACGTAAAAGTGCCCGTTTGACCCGCTAGTATATTGTATGTCCCGTTTGATCCAATTTCATAAAGGTACTGTCTGACTAGCCTAACATCCAGCAGCGCAGAGATAATGATAATGAAATAAAAAAGAATTATAAAAGGTACCTACATTCTAACTAGACTACAACAAGCAGTGGAGAGACACGGTTTGCTGATGATGATGAAATAAAAAAGAATATTTGTGTTAAAAAGTTACCCATATCGCTCTTATAATCCGTTATTATTTTTGCCTTCTAGATCCTTACCTGAAACAAGAAAATAATAATAATAAAAAATAAATATAAAAATAAATATTTTCAATAAAAATATTTTATTAACTTGCTTATAATTTTACATTTAATAAAATTGTTGTTTAATTTGTGTATTTTTGTTTGAGTACATTTAAATATTTCAAGATTTCAAGTATTTATTATGAATATTTTAAACACGGGTCACTGTCATCGAGGCCATTTTTGGTCAAAACTGGTTTCCAATTATTTTTACGACCCTACTTTAGTGCAGGTCACGGCCCTTTGGTTCGTGTTAACCAATTTATGCAACGCCTACTACAATTTGGTATTTTTCGTATTAAAATAAATAGTATAGTCAATACTCAACATACAAAACTGGCGACCGCCCCTGTATTCTATGGACCCAATTTTTTTTGCAATTAATATACCTACACACACAAACCTTTCTCGTTTATAGCTCTTTCCGGTAATAAAAATAGTATAAAAATTCGTGTACGAGTTGTACAGCGACCTTATTTTATAATAAGTATAGATATGGAAGATGATGCAGTTTTTTTAATGAAAATTGCTGGTAGGCAGGCTGACGTGCCACTTGATTATGGCGTTTCAATCACTTGTTTTTGTCTAAGGATAAGTGTTGGATAAGGGCTAACAGGCAAAAAGGCGTTAGAGGAACAGGTTATGGTATTCCTTACTCATACCAGAACACACTTATTGTAATTTCACTGTGGTTCTGTAAATGGGGTGGCATTGGTTCTGTAATGGTACTGCTGCCAGTCGGTCACCCCAGTTTGTAAGTCCAAAATGCAGTGTGCCATGCCTCTTATGTAAGCATTTCGTATAGGACATGAAAATGTTCTATAACAAATTGTGATTTGTATGAAAAAGTTGAAGGAAGCCATGCTTTCGCATTACCAATATTAGTATACCTAGTAATGTATAATAGATAACAAAGTAAATTTCTTTCAATATAATCATTAAAACAGTCAGAACCAATACACTAGCGACCCGACCCCGGCTTTGCAGGGATAATTTATTTTTATTTTTTTTCAAATTATAATACATAAACTTTACCATTTTATATCAAAATCCAAAATCGTAACGTATCAAAATACGTTAAAGAAGAAGTTGGTGGAGAAACAGACAGTCAGCGAATTTATATTTAAATATATTTAGATTTTACTTGCTTATAAGTATCCTTTTGTTTGTGGTACTGCAATTTTATATCACAGATTAGATATTTACAGAAAGAATATTTATTATGCTATCATAGCAGCTTTATAACAAGGTCCTTAGTCTTACTTAAACCTTGACTTTATGTAAACACAAACCAGAGTAGAAACAGCTATTATATAAAAGGGACTATTATTCATATAATATTATGTGAAATAATTATTATATTACATAAATATAATGAGTGCTCTGGGTTTGATTTTTTAATATTTATATGTTGTATTTATTAGTAATTGTATCACAAATTCATAATAGATCAATGTGTCCTCATATTGGTTTACAGTGTATACATACAGTGTGTTCGATCATGACTAGCGATATTGTAGGTACATAAATAACAACCATTTTATTACAAAAATACAGCTCAAAATCTGTCGATCTAGTAAAAAATTCAAAAGGATCATTTTGGTTAATTGCAGACATTTGAAACCATTAATTTAACTAATTGATCGGTCAAATTCATTTGCATAGAATCGATCACTCTATTTACGAAATCGTGTCCGAACTAGCTTACTTTGTCCAACATAATAGTGGTCAAAAGTGGTTCAACGACCATCTGTTATGTAATTGACGTAGCTGAAGGCCGATCGTAGAATTTGATTGTTATATCTCATTCGATTGAAGGTATAATCGAGAGGAACGAATCGATAGTTGACTCTATTTAAGGATGTAATCGATTTTAGCGTGAATCGATTTTACTTCATAAAACTATGCAGTTGTGGATGGTAAACTATTAGTATCTTAAAGAAATATTGAGATATAGGTTTTCCTTCATCATACTTGTTTTTCATTTCACTTAAAAAGAGATATTGAAATAGAGTTCTTTATTAAAAATATTGTAATGAAAGTCTGACGCTTGAAAAAGACTGAAGTTGCATTTAATATAATAATAATATGTTACCGTCGCTTAAGTAAACACTAAATATTAAACAAAATATTTAATCAAAATTGTTATCAATTGGAATTGGAATAAATGAATTAAATGTGTCTTCCCCTTTACATAATCTATATAAATAAAATCAGAGTGTCTGTCTGTGATTTGCGAAAAACTGCCTCAAACTAAGCTTAGAGAGTCATTCGCATGCTGTTAAAACGTAATTAACTTTTTTTAGAATTTTTGTCTGTCTGTCTGTCTGTCTGTCTGTCTGTCTGTCTGTCTGTCCGGGGTAATCTCAGAAACGGCTGAAGCGATTTCGATGAAACTTTGCAGACATGAAGAGGGGGTCGTCAGGAGTAACATAGGCTACTTTTTGTTTATGTAAATTGCGGTACATACACCAAAATAACATTTTTTACAATTTTTGTCTGTCTGTCTGTTTGTTCCGGCTAATCTCTGAAATAGCTGGACCGATTTTGACGGGACTTTTATTGGCAGGTAGCTGATGTAATAAGGAGTAACTTAGGCTACGTTTATTTTAGAAAAAATACACCCCAGACGAAGCCGGGAGCGGGCCGCTAAATGTATTGCTAAGCGCAAAACTCGAGAACGGGTGGACCGATTTTAATTCTGTCTTCACTCATGGACAGAGGGATAATCAGGGAAGGTTTTTACGTTAAAAAAAATGCACCTCGGGCGAAGCCGGGAGCGGACCGCTAGTTTATAATATATTTGTTACAGGAAATCTGTATAATAACTTATAAAGACTTACATCATTCCATATCAGAACAGTTTCGATTGGACCAGAATTGAAAGATGTTTATATAACCTTTCATAATATAAACGGTTGTAATCGTTACATATGTGGATATTTATATCAATTATTGACAGTGGGCGGTCTTGTAAGGAAAGTTTTTCATTCATGATTGATCATAGTCCATCGTGATATTATTACAACGATACAAATTAATTTTATTGAATTAAACGTTGCCACAGAGCAAGCTTAACCAACTCATGACACAAAAGAAATAACATATATATTCTATATGTTATATTACATATTATAAAATAAAGTCACTTTCCGCTTCTGTCTGTTTTCTCGCTAACGTGTTATAAACCAATAAACGGATTGTGATGCGGTTTTCACTAATAAAAAGAGCGATAAGCGAGAAGGGTTTGTCTATATAATTTTCAGATAAAAATTGTATCTATTTGAAGCTGGGGGGATCGCTAATCACATCATAAACAGATACAATACCCTGCATTGTTTATTTGTATTGAATATCAAAATGACACCTCGGATTTAACCGGAATTATTGAGTCTAGATTTTGCTAGCTATATTACCACTGTTAATTGATAGAAACCTAAAAGCATTTGTGGGAATGCATATTTTAGAATAGAATTTCAATAATTTTCCTCGTCTTTGGTAAGAGTCAAGCCAAAACCGGCAAATAAAGAGCCGTCTGATTTTGTCAAAAAATTGCTACTTTTTATTAATCGCTGGTCTTACTTAATTACGAAAATTGTTTTTATAAAACCAAGAAAAAATTTTAAAAAAAAATCCTTTTTATCAGCACTCGTGTACAAGTTTATAACTATTACCAAGTTCTAGTAGGTTGTTGATGATTTCTCCCTTCGACATTAATACATGTTAATCTATGCGCAATTTATCAGATAAATTTATCAATTTATCTAAACGTTCACAGGAGGGCGGGGGGGACCCGGAAGAATTTGCTGTTTCATAAATAATTACATACATAAATATTAATAACAATATTTAATAATAGATGATTAGAAATATCTATGTACCTCCATTAGTCCGAGCTTGCAATGTATCCCTTTTATAGTAAAAAACTTATATAATGTACTAAATGAAGGTATTATAAAAAAAAACATTTATTCACACAAAATGCTTCATTTAAAAAAACATTTTAATCGATTCAATTTATATGACATATTACATTTTTTTGTTTATGAGGCTATTTGAAAGAACATACTGGAAGTCTTAAATTGGATTGCAATACTCTAACCTAAGTTGGTAAAGTTTAAAATTTATTGGGTTATGTAGGAAAAGACTCATAACCCCCTCTTCCTTATTTGTTAATCATTAAGTAAATATTACACCTCGCCTTAAGTTGCAGATTGAGGTTTTTTTTTATAAATTAAACCATTTACCACAGACAATTGAATATCCTGGATGAACATTAGAATATTTCTAATATCATAACACCAAGAACTCTCAAAGTTTTATACAATCTATTGATTTTAAACCTAAATACGTATAATTTAAGCCAGGTTAACTACAGGTTTAACAGCAAGGTATTCATTATTTATTGCCCAGATGCGAGTGCATCTCGTATAGAAAGTGTACTTGACTTGAAGGGAAATTATTCTCGTATTAATTTAAAGGTATTATGGAATTACTGAAGAGGACAGAAATCATTATTGTTAAAATATCGTAAAAAATGTGGATTTCAAACAAACCCATTGAAGTTATTTGATGTAATCACAATAAGTTAACTCCTGCGGCGTTCATAAAATTTTTACAGACAGACCTATTTTTTTACATTACAATATTTATAATAAGTATAAATTTTTTCAGACCTATTTTTTACTTATATAATTATTAACCTTTTATTATATTTTATACTCTAATAGCTGTTGCACTCGACTTCATCCGCGTAACTTGTATAAAATAAGTATAGCCTATGTTACTCGCTGATAATGTAGCTTTCTATAGCTGAAAGAATTTTCAAAATCGATCCAGTAGTTTTTGAATTTATTCAATATATACATACAAATCTTCTCTCTTTATAATATTACTAAGTATAGATAGGTTTTTTATCAGTTGTCAAATGATTCATTTAAGTTAATTCCAAAAACCAGAAACCTAAGTATATAGTCCACTTATAGCTTTATCGTGTTATATGAATCCTTTTGAGATTAAATTAAAATAATTCGCATATTTCAAATTAATCTTTACTTGACTACACTGGCATTGGCAGGCAATTTCAAAACCACACCAATTTAGTTCCAAACTTGACCTTAATTGCTTACATTTAAATATTGATTTCCTTTGCTCTGTATTGCATATTTTCTTAAGATATTCAAACATTGTTTACGTAGTGATTTATTTTATATTCAAAGGGTTCATGGTTGTGATCCGATGACACACGAATATATTAAAAACTGGTTTTTATTACATATATAAGTACCTACATAAGCATGCGTTTATTGAAACTAATTTTTATTTTACACAAATAAATATATTTGGAATAACTTTTATGAATTATTCCAGGATTAAGTTAATCTATTTCGGTACGCGCCATGTAAGTTCACGCATAACTCTGTTATCACTATGTACCACACTCTTTTTAAAATGAAATAAAAAATACTCTTTTAAAATACTCTTTTTATTTTTTAAATACTCTTTAGGTTACCGAGAAAATTGTGTATGAAACTTTTAACCGGTTAAAATTACTCTTACTTCAAATAACAATTTATCAACTCTGGCCATTCTAAAAGTCGCTAATAACTACTATCTTACAAGTACAACTCTTATATTTAGAGTCAGTCTGTGGGACTATTGAAAACATACATTAAAAAGAACATAAAATAAAAATAATTTTTATTTTAATAACCAGAACAATGTTTTAACTTTTCTCATTTCTCAATGTTTTCTTATTATATAATGAAAATTTGAGAAAGTTTCCTCAATAATAAACAATTGAAAGTCATGCTGAAAAATTAAAATATCAAATCAAAAAGGATATGAAAGCGCAAATCCGAAAGCAGATGTGATATTTTAGACGATGCTCGGGCCGGTTAGTCAACATTAATATTACCAGAATACTCTTAACACTCGAAAAGATCATAATCGCCTTTACATAACTGTTTTCACTGTTGTGCGCATGACAACTGCACACAAAAATGGCCGCCATTGTGTCAAACAATGGCAGTTTGTGTGAAGAGTATTAATAAGACAATTAATCAAGCTCTTGTTATTACATGAGCGGATGTGAAGAGTCCTTAAATACTTTCTCCATATTAACACTTGAGTATTCAAATCAATTTTTAATCCAATAATTTCTTACGCCTCGTCTAAAGAAACTTTTAATAATGTGGGTTTATGTTACGTTCATGAAATTATTTCTTCAAAAATCTCACACACAAAAATCTTACACGTTTATAATAATATTATACTAGCTACTAGCCCCCGACTTCGTCCACCAACTAACTACACAGGATCACCCGCTGGGCCAATCTGAAGATTGCCTGAAAATTCATTAAAATCGGTTGAGCGGTTTTGGAGAGTAACACAAATAACATACCTGACAGTTTCTATTAATAAGATTGATAAATTAATAAAATTATAAAATTTGTATTTTTTTTATTATACAAATAACATTATACAATGTTATCTGAACAACATTGTCCGCTATTTTTTTTAAAGAAAGTAAACAGTTGGACATCACAAGAAGGGACTGCACATTTAGCATTGGTTGTATCCACGGGTTGTATCCCATTTAAATGAAAAGTATACAAATATAAAATAATATTCACTCGATACTAAAATAGAGAATAAATTAAATATTAAAATGTCATTTAATATAAACCTATTAAATGACGTAATTCCTGTCTCAAAATCTAAATTGACGAGGAAGTCATATAGAAATAATTCACAATATTTTGATCGTTCAAGATCCCTATCTCGCCGAAGAATATTGTTAATAACACATTGCCTATGTGTTGCCTATCGTGATTTAACACATGTCAAGGATACAGAAATTGTAAGCATTATATTTGAATGCAAATACCGTGAAGGTGAATGGCCTCGATATTTTATTTGTATGAAACACGAGCCTTGGACATATCCTGCGTTTTCACTGTAAACATTCTTAATTGCCTTGAGTATTGGAGCAATCGACAAAGTGGCATCCGTAACAATAAAAAATATTCTATTTGTTTTTTTTTTCTGAAACTGTGTAAACAAGGATGCCCTTTTTATGATGTTTCCGAAATCTATAATATTTTACTCATTTCCGCCTACAATGAAGACATACTGGTAAAAAGGAATTTGACAAAAATAATGTTATAAAATTATTTTTGTCGAAGTGAGTTTGTTTGGTGGTGGTGATCATCGTCTGGTGGTGATGATGATGATGATAGTTAAAACGAGTTATTTTGTTTACAAATCTTATAAGTATAAATAATATTTATTTAAAAGAATGGTCTTTAATCTTTATAAATATTTATAAAGAAAACACAAAACAACTAATGGCAAAAACCATATTTTGAAGTGCCTACTTATCCTTTATTTAAGTAGTGCCTCACCTTCATACTTCATTTTGTTGAAGTGTTGTAAAAATGGATTTATGTATATATGTATATCTATGCTATTACATAAAGCTGAAGAGTTTGGTTGAACGCGCTAATCTCAGGAACTACTGGTTGGAATTGAATGAAAAATTGGATTTGGATAGTCAATTTATCAAGGAAGGCTTTACGCTCTATAACATCACGCTTATATATATAATTTTATTATAATTTCGATTTGCGTTAATTAGCGCCATCTGTAAGTGAAAAGTGACATTAAATATAATACTGGCAGACTACAGTGACAAAAAGTCTTATTTTCATCCCATCAGATGGCGCAAATAGCAACTGATTTGTTTTTGCGATATCTCATCGTATAATAATTAGGGGGAAGTCCCCTAAGCCCGGACGGCTCCTAAAGCTGGACAGGATTTGAATCAGTGCGAAGAAGAGCGCCAATTTGTTGCTTGTGCCACGGTTAAGAAGCATGTAAGGTGCAGATGCGGCCGAAGGTGGACCACGCTTACCCAGTAAGTGCCTATTTACCCTAGACTTGAAGACCCCGAGATTGTAATTATGCGGAAACACGGACGCAGGCAATGAGTTCCACTCCTTAGCAGTTCGGACAAGGAAGGTGGAACTGAAACGCTTCGTGCGCGATCGAGGAATGAAGGGATCCGCTCACGTCTCCTGGTCCGCAAGTGGAACGGTTCCGGTTGGATCAAATCGAACAGAACGGACGCACACACAATATTGAAAAAGCCATCGCTAAAGTGATGTCAATTTTTTTTGCAGGTTATTGTACCTACAATTAAGGTTTTCGGATTCTATATAAAACGTTCCTGATTATAACCAAAGTTAATTAGAATTAACATTAGTTTTCTTTATTAACTGATGATTTGTTCTATTGTAATAGATATTGTTATGAATTGTTTGTTTAAATAATGTTTAAGTGTAAAAATGAACGAAAAGTTGGCTGTCCGTCATTAGGGGACGGACGTTTTTGAAAACGTCCGTTTTTCTATGTTAACTGTTCCTTATTATCTAGTACATTTAGGGCCAGTTTTATAACGATCCGTTAGTTAAATTTTATATCAAATAGACGAAAAAAAGATCTAATAGTATAATATAGTGTATTATAAACAACTGTTCGTTAGTCAACAGTATAATTTGACAGCTAGCGTTTACTGCCTCTTTACTGACTATGATAAGGTCGGTTTATCTTACGTATCGTTTATTTTGTTATTTATGTAAATAAATGTGTTTGTGACGCGACACTTGACAGTTCTTGACAGACTACAACGAAACCATCGACAATATTCATAAACTTCGGCGTATTTTTACGGGCAGCTACCGAATGTTTAATTTCTTTTATAGAACCACCGTCAGTAAACGTTATTGACAGACCGTTAACCGTTCGGTTACTAGCACTGTAACGAACGAGAAAAAGGTATGTCGTTTATAAAACTGGCCCTTAAAGTAACATTTGAGACTGCTGATATATCTGTGTTGATTAGGTATATAGTTGAGAGCTTATTAAAGAGAAATAAACAATTAAGTCTATTACACAATTTTTTTAATTTTTATTATTCCTTAAGTGTCCGGTTCTCGGGGACCTCCCCCTACTCATATATTTTCTTTTTCAAGGCGGACGAAGTCGTGGGCACCAGCTTGTTAGTAATATAAATTCTTGTTACTTTGGAAATATTCCTTATTTGCATTTTAAGACTTGACCAAAAGTGTCTTACGAAGAGAGTATTTTCTAGAAAAAAAAAATTGATTACTGACACAGACATTACTGACGAACTGAGGAAAAGGAGCAATGAAGAAATTTACTAGTATAATCGTATGCACGTGTGCCAATGAAGTGTAATGAATGCATTATAATACTAAACGTTATCTTATTGTTATCTTATACGGTTCAGTAGTCAAATGCATACAAACCGACCTTCACGCCCACTTGTTTATTAGTCACTTAGTTATTAGACTATAGTTCATTTTGCTTTAATACATACTATGAGACAACTTGTCGTAGTTTAAACACAAATCAATTAATGGAAAGTATGTACCCCAAAAGTTGATAACCGTCGCCTATAAACAAAAGTTACACGAGAGGTATAAAGGATAAGAGACTATTATGGGTAAGAAGGTGGGATCAACGCAAATAATCCCTTATTCGTCTTATTTTAAAAACAAATGATGACACAGTTCTTAAGATATTTTGAGCTGGGGATTGTACCGAAATAATACCTTTACGATAAAAAAGATAAATAAATACTGCAACTTGCAGGTCTGGTTAGTTTTAAGTAAGGTAAGAATTGCAATAAAGGTTAGTCACTCGATTACACGCCGAACTTTTGGAATGTTTCCACATTAGGGCTTTTTATTGAGGCTTAAGGTAAATGCGGTTAAGATTGGAGGCGTAAGAAATGTGTAGATTATATGAAATTATGTCTTTTTATAACGATATAAAAAACAGGAAATTAGTGTACCTACGTTTCGAAACTTATCAAATATCACGTATTACTGCAAGATATAGCAATTTAAAAATAAATTCTGTTTTCTTGCAACATGCTGTTTAAAAGATTAAATATAAAATTGTTTAAAAAAATACTTAACAATTAAAAATAACAAAAAGTATTTGGTATTTGTTTTGAAACTACAGCTGTGTTTTATAATTAATAAGCTAAACACTATGAATAACAATAAATTTGGTAAAAATCCATTAAAACAACTTGGCTATGCGTAGGTACGAACTCTGTTTATTAGTAAAAAGATTATACTTGTGTAACTTTGCAGTATTTTTTAGTTTACTATATTACTCAGCTAACTAACTTGGCCCGAAAGTTGTTCAACAATATAATGGAAATTAGAAAAAAAAGGATATGTAAGCAGAAAATAAATAAATATTACTTCCTTGACTGTTAACAAAGAACCGCAGTGAAAATTCACCTTCCGTTTATGTCAATCTGTGTTACTGTAATAAGGAAAAGTTTTTTAATGTGCTTTGATTACCTATTCATGCTGAGACGGAATAACTTATAACACTCTATATAGATAATTTACCTTCCTCTTAACATTCTTTCTCATTAATGAGTAGGGTTGAATAGGAAAGATAAAAAAAAATAGCTTGTATAACTTTAATTAAAAAATTATACATTGTCAGAAATTACTAAAACTAATATAGCATACTTACCTACTTTTAAAAATTATATTGTACATGTTTATTTACTATTAATAAACAATCTAAATTATTTTAAAAAAATATTTACATATTTTATATTATCATATCAAACACGGGGCCCTTAGGCAGGGTTTTAACTGGTAACTTCAGAGTTGACTATTTTACCTCGGTCAGCAAATTAGCCTTGCAATACAACGAGGTAATGCAGCCAGCATGCTTGGCTAACTATGAAAAGTCCTTTTCCAAAGTTGGCCCTGTCGGGAATCCAACCCGGGACCCCTGAGACAGATCGTCAAAGCGAGCATCTTAAATACTCGACAAGGGGCTCGTCAAAATTACTCTTATTTTAGTTCAACCCTTTTAATTGTCCAACAATTTGCTAACAGTTGTAATACTTCCAAAGTAAATATTCTTTTTTATTATATACAATCTTCAAAAACAATAATTATCATTCTAAACGAATGACTGTTCCAATGATCTCATCAATTTTGTACATTTACAATTTTTTAAACAAAACTTGATTTTAACTTAGGTATATTGACATCATGCACGTCTTTTTTTTTCTTTTATAAATATATTCAGTATTAATTTTGACAGGTGTATTAGTTACAAAAAATAATATATTACTTACTATAAAATTTACAATGAAAAATAACAGAAAATTAATTAAAATTCAAATACTTACTAGAAATTCGAATAGAAATGAAGCATATAACGATTTATTATTTCAGAAAAAAATTAAGATTTTCAGACTAGGTATAACTTAAAAATAACTATAAAAAAATGATTTAGCCCCATTGGCCCGGTTGAATTCATTAATTTTAATAAAACCTACAAAAATTACCCCATTCACCCGACTCTTATTTCATATTCCTGTGTTAAGAATAAATTATTATTATGGAATTATATACATAACACAACTTGAGATGTGTCTTCTTTTATGAAACTATGATATAACTTTGTGAGTTGTTTGCTTGCTGATTAAACTCAGTACGAAACTCTATTTCTACTTATATGTGACCTTTATACGTTGATATTTGAATAAATTTTTCACGGTACACTTGCCTACTATTACATTAGATGAATCATTACAGTATTGCAAATCTCGCATTGCGTATTGTTAACGCATACATTCTGCAGACGCTTCGATTTGACAGCTTGTTTGGAAATTTTAACTAATACCACTTAGTTAATTCTGCCAATTATAGAAACATTGTATTTGTACTTTACAAGAAAAGTGCTTAAGGCTTGTTCTTATAACCCATAGTCATCCTACTCACAGATATCCACTATACTATAATAGAAGCGTAATGAAACTTTATTAATTATTCATTCATTATAATAAAACTTTATTTATATAAAAGTCGAATATCAGTTATTTAAGAGAGATTATTTAATAAGAAAGTAAGTTTGTTTATTCTTTAAGCTTTTGTTTATATCTACTCAACCGATCATCATGAAATTTCGCATATTAGGCACACGTTGTCGGTAATACCTACTGAAAAAAAAACATAGGGGTAAAAATTACAAATTTTACGTCTGACAAAAATATATAATACTTAATATTGAGTAAATGATTTACAACGAGTTCACAGGCAAAAGCTAGTGTGTAATAAATTCGGTAAAAACATATGTGTGTCTGTGCACATTTCTATTGTCACGTTTTTGCATAATATTTAGTCCATCAAACTAAACAATAAAAAGCTTCTTAAAATCCATCTAATTCACATCGAAAATCTAAGTAACACATTTGTGTATTGTCTGTATTATCCAATGCTAAAGTAATTGCGTTTATACTGCCAACTCTTAGTACATTCAACTTCGGGTAGCGTGACGATATGTAGAAATAGCATTGTACGCAGCACGAAATATCCGTAAACAGAGACTAATAGGAATCCATCACATCGTAGAGACGATCTATCTTAATAGACACAAATTTTATTTTAAAACTCTCGATCCGCCCCGGCTTCGTAATGACAATTTTTCTATTTATTTTTTCCTATAGGACGTATCGGACGTAATCGAATATATTGAAAAAAAATTAGCCGCATTGGTCCCAACTTAACAATATTTTTTCTACAATCAAAATTTTCTAATGACTTCTAAAACTATGCCAATAAGAATTTGGACTGAAATCTGATACAAGATTTATGTAAAACAATCATATGAATACGCAAGCTCCTGTTTTTATCACTGGTAGAGTTCTGTGTATTCCGCAGTCATAAAATGGTTAGAAAATTTGGCAGTTTAACCAATATTTTACAGAAGAAAACCTTTAAATTAAAGCAAGCCTTTCGTTGAGTCAGGAAGGGATGCTAGAACCTGTTCTCTTTAATCCTTTATATTGTATATTGTATTTATATTGTCCTTGTGCTTACCATTTACCATCAATTGAACTGTCATTCTGTCTAATTAATATTTAAATAAAATACCATTACATAAATAAAGAAAATAACATAAACAAGGATTTGATCATTTTTATTAAATTAAATATCATAAAGCTAGTATGGCTTAAAGAAATATTTCCTATTGTCTATATAACGCAAGAGATAATTGAAAATAGCAAAGATTACTATATAATTTGCTTCTAATTGATAAATTTCCTACTAAATGTCAATTCACTATAGGTTAAATAATTTTGTTTGTAAAAATCACTGTATTTGAACTTTGCACTTTAAAACTGTTTACGAGAATCATTACATAACCACTATTTCTATGGCAGTTCTGTGTGAACATATCTGATTGATTGGATACCTTTTTTGTAATATATTGCATTGTTTTTATAATATATCACAAATTCGTTGAGCAACTAAGAGTCAAAGGTATTTTTTTTTACAATTTTTAACCTATTGATACGGTTTTGTATTTATTTATGCTATTCTTCTTAATGGTCGATTATAATTTGGCAAAATTATACGTCGATAGATAACATTAATTTGATATTTATAGTATTAACAAAAATAAAATGTAGGCACTCATCTAAAAATTAATACGTAATTATTTCTAACTTAAATTATACATATTTAAGTAATGTATTATATTATACCAATATAATACTAATAGTATTATATTATACTAATATAATACTTAGTATTATATTATACTAATATAATACATCCCTGAAATGTAACAACGTACCTATTAAGAAACTCAGTCATATTTAAATGTATTGAGCATTAAATTCTTATGGTACTAATACTTCATCCATTGTTATTTATCTTCCTTCAAAACATTGCTATAAATATTCAATAGATTCTTATTTACTGACAATATCGACACGCTCTAGAAGAGATATGGAGAGATTTTTCAGATATATTGCTCGTATGTCATTATTTCTTTATTAAAAGAATTGGTAATAAGTCTCTTTGAATAACTATTTTGGAGTTAAACGAATAAAATATTGTTGGAGCTCTTAGCCGTCAAGCAGACCTTCAGCGTGTCTGTCGTCCTGTATGATAAAAAATTAAAATTAAAATATCATTTTGTCAGGACTTTACACATACGTAACCATTCAAAGTATTACCTAAAATATTATAAAAAGAACTTTTTTTTATAGAAATTATTTTTCTTCGAATGCGTTATTTGCTCAGTTAGAGAGCCTTTTTAAGGATTAGGAAGAAGTTATTGCCTCGCCAAATGCAAATAAATTCCTGTTTCAAATGAACAAGTTTAGAGTTGCGGCCTTAAAATGGAGTTTACAACTGAGTATTTCTTTTAAGGGAAATTAAAAACATTGACAAGCCATTGGTGGCTTTTTAAAAGTTTTTACTGTGTTTAAGTTTAAAAGATTACTTTTTAACTAATCTAAAAAAAACACCTACATAAATATTTATCGTCTCGTTAATCATTTAATTTAAAAAAATTTTAAAAAAAAAGAGGCCTGATGGCATGACCCTGGTTCCGTGGTGCCGTGGGAGAGCTTTGGTATGGGATGCTACTTGTGTGGACACCCTGGCTCCGACACACCTTTCCGGCTCCTCCCACTTATCTGGCTCCGCCGCCCTCAGTGCTGAGAAACTTAAAAAAGGCAAATACTCAGGCCTCGCGGACCACTTTGAATTTCTAGCGTTCGCGGTGGAAACGCTCGGAGTGTGGTCACCCGATGCTAAATCCTTCGGGAAAGAGATAGGAAAAAAAAAAAATTCAATATATGTTCTCTCTAAGAATACTTATTGTTTATTTATTTTTTAATTTACATAATTTTACAGCAAAATAAAAAAAATGAACCTATGGAATATGCTTTTATATTACGGTGGACGGCCTAGAGAGTGACTGTACATTGCAATTCTACTTATTTACTACATCAATAATGCCAATATTATTAAGTAGGTATATTTGAATTAAAATTCTCACAAAATCCCTATAAGATAACCCCTTTCTGTAGCAATTTTCTTGAAGTTAAATGAAAACGTTTTGTGCTTTGAGGAAGTTTCATTATGCAGTACAACTGCATTATGGATAATTTCTGTTTACCTAATTATTCAACAGCACCGGTAATGCATGATTCTTATGCACCTGTTTCACACAAAGACAAGTTAAACTATTGCATTGTCTTCCTTCCGAGCACCTGTTCACGATGTCAGAACAAAAACACAGTCTGTGAGATAATTCTTGCTTCCTCAACTGCAGCGAGAAAGCCGATTAATGTGTGGTCCAAGTGAAAAGAAAACTGTAATTTTAGTATCAATTAGAATGAAAGCCACAGTTTCATAAAAGCCTATTTCCTTATATGAGTAGCTATTTTAAATTGTTCTTGGTATATTCAGATTATTCTTTGTATGTCTAAAACATTGCTTGTCCATTTCCCTTTAAGTCTAATTACATATTCTTTTTCTAACTCTATTAACATTTTTGACTAATTTCCTAAGTAGAACTAATCATCTTTATGTAATGTGCCTCTGACAAATCTAAAATAAGGAATCTTAAATTTACAATATTAGTTATTTGTCAAGAGCTTCAAAATTTTTTGTTCTCTAATAAACTCAAAAACTCCATCATGATAATAACTACAAACCTTCAATATTAATTTTATTTTTTATTAGTTAACTCAAGGCGTGTATTGTAGGAAAGATTACAATTTTATTTTATGCTTAGTGGTCACAAAAATGGAATTGGCAACAGCGATATTGCCAATTTATTTTAATATATAATATGTACCTATGTACAAAAGTACTCCAAAATTATTGTGGTTTCTTATGAATTTTCAATAGTACGTAAAATTAAAAATTCGTTCGTCGCTCACTCCTTAAGCCACTCCACAAAATAAGCCTTTATTATTACGACTCATTTAATACAATAACACAATTTTCCATGGCCCGGTTTTGTTACGTAACACTTTAGAAACTGTAACTTTGTGTCTGTTGTTGAAATGCGTTTGTCATTTTGGTGTACAGAAGTGTTGCAGTTTTGATGCCAAGAGACAATGCATCATTGAACAATCTTGAATTATTACCAAATAAATTTAATATCGTAATATCTTGAATGGTTATCTTCTGGGCAAAGTAAGAGCCAGCATTCTTGTCACCCGACGCGTCTACCAACCGTTTTGCCAGCTCCTTGTAAAGTTCATGAAAGGCTGGCCCCCACGGACCCATGGTCTCTACCGCAAGCGGCACAAACATGTAACCCCTATCTAAGTTTACATATTTGCGCCGCTTGAGATTTTCGGCTTTATAAGCGGCAGCACCAGCCTGTGACGTGCTTCCTGGAAGATGAGAAGGAGCCAGGGTGTCTACACATGTGGCATCACATACCAGGGGTCTTCTTAGCTTCCAGGGATTTGTATTTTTATTACATTTATTGTAATATAAAATTTGTTTTTTTTTTTATGTCGTTGATTACCATAGTTGTAAGTTAAATTGTTCAAATGCGTATAATATATTTCTATAAAAAAGATATCTCAGATTTAAAAATAAGAAAACTGGCTTTACAAACTGGAATAACCGACAAAGAAAAGTCTTAGTTATTTCATTATAGGTGGGAAACCAAACTAGCTGCCGTCAGGGCAAACATTCGCACACATATAAATTTCTATAGTGACAATATTTCCTGTGTATGTGTGTGACGACTGTCAATATGAAAGTAGGTATTGCGAGATCCTTGACATCAATTTCGATCCACGTTTTATGATATAATGCAATTATTTTTATATTTTAACTTTTATCAATGGTCTATAAGAAATAGAATCATTCATTCTACCAGTTTTTTTCTGTGGCTTCGCCTAATTAATTAGAAATAGTCTACTTCACTCGCCACTGTTTTTTAGAACCATGACGCACTAACCACTGACCGTTGTTAAACTCATCACTTCAATAAAAGTATGCTGTATCTATGTACAAAGTTTCAACCAAAGTCTTTCAGATTTATATATACTGCATAATAAAGACAAGAGTTTGTTTGTTTGATTGAAAGCGTTAAACTCAGGAACTATCAGTTGGATTTAAAAAATCTTTCGGCGTTTGATAGCCCAACTCTTGAGGAGGTTATGCATCATCAAGCTAGTAGATAGTAGACCAAGTTGCGGGCAAAAGTAATACAATGATAACTTTTTTGTAATAAAGGGTTACAAACAGGTAAATTTTATTTTCGAAAACAAATCAAGTATATCGTTCCTTCAAAGTTATAAAGAGTAAAGTTTAGATGTGTCCTAAATTATGTTCATTAATGGCTTTATCTTTTAGTTGCAATGCATTAGTATTTGGAATCTATTATACTTTAATTCCTTAGAAGAAGGTATTGTCAACAAAGTTATCTGAAAGCGATACAACATTTTATCACCCTTTTTTTTACATAAAACAAGTTTCCAGCCTGAGCGGTAGATTTTCGACAAAATATATGTGTCTATCGACTACCTAAATGTATTTGAAAATTCATCTCACACCATCGATTTCAAATTCAATAGTTGCTTCAGAAAGCAGTCTTAAAACAAACGCTGCAAGAATAGCAATCGTATATTACGTAAAAGCGTAACACATGCTCCAACACATTGTACGCTGACTAAGCTGAAATCCATAACCAATGATGTTTTAACGACGTTAAAACATCATTGGTCAGCGAATCTATTATAATATGTATCTACTAGAACTTATTTAGGTCTTCAAAATTCACAGATCCCAATGAAGTGCCCATAAGTTCCCATTCTCATGATAGTTTAATTTAAATATATTAGCTGATGAAAAAACAGCAAGCTCACTAATACGACTTTACGCAAATCCTAAGTATGACGTGACCAATGACCGGTTGCAACATTAACACCTATAATGCAATCGTCTTTAATTCAAAGACGGAAGCGATTTTATTTCATATTATTATTAGTGACATATTGATAAACTTAAAAGATTCAAATATTTCTTTGGCATACTTTTGATTTTGAAAATTAGGGATTGAGTTCTATCCCTAATTTTCAAATAGTAGAGTGGAAGTAAGAAGAATCAAGTGAATTAGCGATTCCCAAACTATTCCATTCGATAAACGGTAGCGCACTTGCATTGCTCTGGTATTGCTTATAGGTGGATGGTAACCGCTTACTGTTTACTGTTAGCTAGCCAACGACAAACACACGAAACAACGTAGTATTACCTTTTATTTATTCCCTAAGAAATCACTAAGAGACTGTTATGATTAATGGTTTGAAGTACGTGTGAGTAAAATCCACTTTAAAAAAATGCAAATATTTTATATTTTTAGGACTACAGATTGATCTTTGCTGGTTTAAAACATTATGAAGTAGAGAGACTTTTATATGCATTTTTGTTTAAACTAACGATTTTTGAAAATTTTAACTATGTATTTTAATCGCGTAACTATTAATATGTATCATAAACTATTATATCATAAATGATATATATCATAACTAACTAACTCAATCGAGATGCAATTTTTACTGCTAATTATATACAAAAAACTTCCCCGTTTACTGTTCTTTACATTAGCTATAGAAGAAGTTAGCGGTTAAGCAGGCAGAAATAGACAGCGATTTTATTTTAAAATATGTTTACTATTTACATACCTATAGCTATTTTCGTTTATATATGTATATTACGCTATTTAATCTCACGTGGTTAATTGCTAAAGATTTTACATGTTTTGTCTCATCTAGCATAAGTCTTAATCTAAATAGTCCGTGCCCGCTGCCTCTTATGTTTTAATAACAAATAGCACATTGTCGTGCCAACACTAGCATAAGCACACAAATGCATGGGTGCATGTGCACACACGCCACCAACATTCATCTACTTGTGTTGCAGTGCAATCAAGTTAATAACTTAATATGACATTTATTATATAAACTTTGTATTAATGAGGCGTGATTTTACTCCTTTTATTTCATATAGAAAAAAAAACCAATTTTAGAATGTATTATATGTATATTAGTATACCTACATTAAAAAAAATCTACCATAAACATGAAAAGGTAATTTTTTTTTTATTAATTAATATTTTATTGGGAAGATTTTTTATGAAGTAAATTGTAATTATTATAAAAAAATTCTGATTGTAATATATTTAAAATATATTAACTGCTATTAAAATAATTAAATTATTTAACTAGTGATATATTCAAAATATATTTGTTAAGATAACAAAATTTTGTTCATAATAATACAACAAAATATTACAAAAACATAATATTTTACGGATGGATAAATGGATTTATCACTCTTTCACTTAACAACTTCTCAAAGGGTTTATATTAATTTCAGTTACATTAATTTAGTTTATACATCAGAATAACACATAGGCTAAAAATTATAAAGATAAGCGGAAGTAGACGCGATTAAAAGTTGGTTTATGTTATGTATTGGACATTGCTCACTACTCTACAGAAGACCCTGAACATTATATCTAACTTAAAAGGAAAATTTAGTAATTGCCTTTATATAATATGTAAAGTTAATATTTTAATAATAATAGAGATTAGGTACATTTCTTGGAAACACAAAATTAAAATGACACGATATAATACATAACTTGCAAAACAGAATGTACTTGTACACCCAAAGTGAATGCTTAATCGAACTTGATTACAAAATTAAATGACCATAATAACTAATAACATATGGGATATTAAGTTCCATCTACTTACAGATAAATTAAGCGTTTGCTTAAGAAAATGCTATTTAAAAGCGTATCTATTTTAAAGGTAATTGCTTGAATTGATGCCAAATCTTTACAAATCACAATAATAAGGTATACTATATTATGTACGGTTGTCATGGTAAATAATTAATAATAAATCGATTTATGTTTCATTTTAAAAGGAAACAAAAAATAAAAAATACGTTACCCCTGCTAATTAGATTGATGACTGAAAAAACTTGTCAAAAAATGTATTACCTGAAAAAAAAATGTAAAATATAAATATTTTTTAATAATACAGAAAAATCTTATACAGCAAATATTACACGTATAATGTATATAAATCATAACGTAAATCAAGTTAAGCTATTTTAATTTACTCTAGTCATAGTAACAGATAATATACTTAGTCACTAGTTAGTATACCTTAGTAGTGACTATAGGAGTAGGACAGAACCTAAATTGTTTCCTACTCACATTACACCCTATGAATGTTTAGATCATATCTCATTTTTTTTAAATTACTTCACTTTGAGCCTATTTAAAAAAAACTTCATTGGTTTTTATTTCAGTGATTAATTCAGGCATTTGTAACAATCATTTGAAGTAGATGATAGTACTAGTCTTATGCAAAAACAGCCTTTTTTTTTAATAAATAGAACCCCTTTGCTCTGTGGCCTTTCACCTAAATTGTAACATACTTAAAATAGTCATTAAAACGTATCGCTTCATAAAGTTTACAACATAGCACTATTACAACGAGCCAACTTTAATAATACATAATCCGTTCATAAATGATAGAGCAGAAATGCAACCGCAAACCGCGTTTCTTATGGGAAACAGTTGAATAGATCTGACTTACGCAGTAAAGGCTACATCGGTCTAATGTGCACTAGATTGTGATCGACTTTTTTAGTATTTTTTTATAAATTCCTAACATTTCAATTGGTTAGGCATTATCACTTGAAGAATCCATTATATAGAAAATATGGGGCAATGTTTTACAGAAATGTCAATAATTTAGATTATAATTGTAAATATACCTAAATATAATAATAATAGAAGAAGGAATAATGATAAAGGAACTCTGGCAGTAAGCGACTCACACACCGAGAAATGCTGTTCTTTCACGGTGGTCTTCTTTGACGCGGTGCTTATTTCACCAGATCGTCTACCCAATTTGAGTATGTCTGCGGCACGCAATATACTAAATTAATCACGTATTAATGTATACATGTTTTATTTAACTCCCGCATCTAACGAACCGTCCACAGGTGACACCACACAGAATACAAAATTGGCAAAAGCTACAAAGTAAAGGTGACGAAGAATCGCAATATGTCGTGTGAATATAAGACAAAGGCTGACGTCGCTTACGCGGACTGCAACTGATGTATCGTATAATTGAAGACTCACTTTCGATTCGTAACCTAGTTTTTATGCAACCAGTGTGTTTACAGACTTAATTAGACGAATGGAGTTTCATTGTGTGGATATGTGGATATTAGACACCATTAGCTTTCGACAGAACGTTTCAGGTATTACTTATATTTAAAGAAAAATTAATTATTCATTAAAAAAAATATGACATTAAAACATTGTTTACGTATCTGCAAGGCACATGCGTGGCCTCTGTATGAGTCTTTGAAGATCGCTACTTACTTAGTACAAGTCATATTTATTGGTAACTAGCTGACCCGGCGAACTCCGTTTCGCCACCAGATGGCTTCGTTCGTTCGGAAATTTTTCCTGAATTTTCTTTGCTATAAACCTCACGGAGCCCGAGACCTTTCCAACGAATGCAAAACCGTGGAAATCGGTTCGTGCGTTCTGGAGTTATAGCGTCAGGAAGGAAAACCCGACTTATTTTTATATACCTAGTAGATTCCAGATATCGATCCGATTTCCTGCCTGACTAGGATTTTAATCTACATCAGCTATAGTGGCAGCCGAACATTGTATTCAATATTCTTTTACTAAGTATGTACATTGTACATGTATCAAACAATAAACGAAGGTATAATACTACTTTGAATATAAAAACACTTGACCCGATATACTAACTTTTTAGTATTGTTCATATATGGTATAGTAATTGCAATAATTAATATTGTATAACATTATAAATTACATTGAAATATAATTACTTAAATATTCGTGTATTGTAAAGCCTTTTTTTAAGTCTATATAATTGTTTACGTCTTACCAAAATTCACGAATTTAATTTTTTTATTAATTTAATTGTTTATCTGAGCTACGTCGAAAATGGCTGAGCTTTAGTAGATCAGACTTCTGTTGTTATTTACCACAATTAAGATTTTATGGAATAATCTTGATAACGTTTTATTCTGAAGACATTGAGTTCGTTCATTAAGATAGTCAATTTCTAGAACTGAATTTATGCTTTATATAATCTTTGCATAACAAGGTGTGTAGCAACATAACAAAATAAATATATTTTAGTCTGATATCATTCTATAATGTAAAATACAAACCAATACAGGAAAAACTATGTTGTTAGAATACTTCCTCAGCGACGTAACACGAATTACTAAACCAAAATAGTGACGACTAACTTTTACATAATTCTTATTTATAAGAAACAAAAAGTTTTAGATAATATTTTAATTTAAAATAAAGTTTTTTACAAAATTTCTGTAGTCCTCATAGTTCACGAGATACGAAAAACTAATCACACCCTTATTTTCAAGAAAACGGCCGAGACACACAACCACCTACCCCGAAAACTCAAAATATAAGTTCACGGTGATGTGTTTTATTAAAGAAATGCACAGTTGACCTTTTTGGCCCTAAATTTACGGTACTATCTATGCAAATACAACAAATCAACTCCACAAATGCTATTCCTTAAAATTTGTAAGAAACCTTACCAAACCGGATAAAATAGCTAACGGTATTTAATGGCTTAATATAAATTCAAATATTATAATTTATAATTAGCTAGTTATTCATAGTGGGAGAACTGGTTTCCTTATATTTGCGAGAATCCCAACCAATTTCTGCCACATCACTAATACACTTAGCTACAATTTCAGCACTACTTATATAACTAGTGGCTATTCTTTAAAATATAATATTGCGTATTATAAATGCCGGTGTCTTATAGTAGTTGGACGTCTAGTAATATTTTTTTTTAATGTTCCGAAAGCAGTTTACGACCGTTCAAGCTGCAAGAGACATTACTGTTTATTGCTAACTTTATAAAATATCACCGTAATATTAATGCTTCCAGTTTGCGCTGAGACAAGAGAAAACGCAACGCGACGTTCGACGCAAGCGCAGTCACAAACACACACACACACACACACACATACATATACACGTCCATACATAAATATAAAAATGAGAGTGTGTGGATTAACTCTCGACTCTATGGTGTCAATTTTACTTTTTTTATTAATGTCTTGTTTGTAACCTGGAGTTATTTTTAGTCCATTTTTAGGATTACTGATTTTTAGAATTATTTTCTAAGACATGTTTGTAAGAGTAGACACGAGAAGAATCGTCTGATTTCGTCTGATGTCTGATATTTAAATTTATTGGTGGTATATTTTTATAAGGCGTTCAATTTTTTAATTCTACTTTTAGATGATCCTTAAAGAACAGTACTTTTGTCCTTTTTTTAGATTAAAGGTATCCTGTGTCCTTCACTGACCAGGAGTATGTAAAATTTCATGATGATCAATTGAGTAGTAAAGACGTGAAAGCGTAACAAACAAACAAACTCACTTTGGCATTAATAATATAAGTTAAAATATTCGAGGAGTTACCGGTAACAATAATTCAGTTAATAATCCAATACTTTAATTAACATGACTGAGAGTAAGTGAGCTTCGCGTCAGGGGCAAGTTCCTTGTTGTAATTTTTTTTTAAGGTTCAAAAAATCTAAAACGTTGATTTTTAGCAACGACACAGATTTATACTTAATCTAGGGAAATAGCTGCCTAAAAACGTGGTTATTAGTTTATTTTGTGGACTTAGATAATACTTTGAGAATATGTTTTGGTGTCTAAATCTAAATTCTAAACTGTTTTCCCAACTAAATGGACTTCTCGGATGTATAATACACATTATACAACCGAAAAATAATAGCCAATTTATATAGGTGCTATTTTTATATTTATATATTTATTTAGTGAAAAAAAACGTATCCAAAATATTTAACTGGTATGAAAATATAATTATTGTATTAATATCATAAAAGTGTATCCAACAGAAAGCTACTTTATACTAATTATATTTTTAGAAATCACAGTAAACAGTGGTCAATATTGGATATGAAATAATTATGGAACGTTACACAACAGTTCGAGAAATGCGAAAGCGTCATTTCTCCAATACATTACGGAGCGTTAGCTGGCGAGTTGAAATCGAGACGCGATTTCTTACTGACTTTGCATATTAGTGATAAAAAAAATGTTTGTGATGATTTGTACATGTAGGTATCTCCAATACTAAAAGCCATTACTCATAGAACCGTAATCGGTGATCGATACAAATTAAAAACAAAAAGAATAATACAGATACGAATAAAACAGGCTGAAGGTCTATTAACACAAGCTGGAAATGCTCTGTCGACCTCAACACAACAGCTCACATGCTGTTATTCCAATGTGGTTTTCAGTAAGGTGGTGAGTGGTTTCTGCTGCCAGGCTGGCCGCCCTATTTAAGACTATAGTGTCCTTAACACTACTAATGAAATAAAATTTCCAGTAATAAAACTTGAATTCATGACCATTTAAACGAATTTAATAAAATTTACTTATTATTGATATAGATTCTTTCAATCGTAGAGGCTACTTATTTTATTTTATTATTTAAATAATATTAAAATCTGTTCTTTCTTCTTTAGATTAAAATCGTGTTTTTTTTTTGTAATTAGAACACGAAATTATACTATTGGATGCTATTGAACCAAAAGTCTTCCTGTTTTAATAAATATAGTAGCGGACTAGATGTTACGAACATTGAATGTTATGAATGACGTAAGACACAATATATTTGCCAAAATAGTAGAGCGAATAGATCATAAAAATGCAAATGCTACCGAGATGGACCTAGTCCAAGAGAAACAGATGCCTTGGTGTAAACGACACTTCGAACTTGTTATTAAATTGATACCGTTAAATCAGAATATTTATTATATTTTGTGGTTTTAATGCGGGATTCTAAATAGACCAGAAGGCGCTATGGATTATAAAGAGTGACTTTACTTGTTAGCGAGTAGTGACTTTGTAGACAAGATATTCAAACCTGTTACTGCAATATTAATTACCATTAATTAAAATGTAGGTGTCTTTTCAGTTTTAGTAAAATTAAAAAAAGAAAAAAGAATTCAAGCGGATATAGAAATCAATACTAATAATAAATCTGTAAGGGTCGGTCATGGAGTAAGTTACTTTGTTTTCAGAGATATCGTGTTTATAGGCTCTATACATTAACCGAAACTAAATTGAAGATTTTTAGATTTTTTTTCTGTATGTATGTATGTTCCTCCATAACTCTGTTTTTGTTGAAACTTGGTAGATAAACATTTGGACGTACGAGACAAGGATAGGCTACTTAATATTTTTCAACGCGGACGAAGTCGTGGGCACCAGCTAGTAGTTAAATATATTTAGGTAGTTCTAAATCATAAATCCTAAACATTCATGATTTAGGAAGATTTTAATGATATAATTTAAAAAAAAATATTAAATAAAATTAATTAAGGTTTCCTTACTGAAATGTCTCAACAAAACCTTTGCAAGCGCTTCACGCATTGAATCTCATTGTCAGTCATTTTGCACATAAAAAAAATGCAATCACAAACTTATTGTAAAAAACAGCTTAAATATTTCAAATGTAACACGAAGACATATAACAGCCGTCTAATAGAGTAGACGATGTTTAAAGAAAGTCGTTCAACGCCACTTGTGACCGTGAAAGTAAGAAGACAGCGTTGAAACAATAAAAAAGTTATACCGTGACTCGACTTGCGTCCGACTACGTCAATTACATAAGAAGTAAATACGCATCAGTACTTTGTTAGTGCATATTTAACACTTGCCTATGAATTACTCCTGTATTTTTAGCACACCAAAATAGAAGAGGTGCAAGTCTTTGAGGTTAGATATGAGCGATTAAATTTATATAATATATACTAGTGGCCCGCTCCCGGCTTCGCCCGGGTGCAATCTGTTAGATTGTCATGGAACTCACAGATAATTTTAACAAATAATTGCTGGATTGAATAGGTATCAACAGATGGCGCTATGTTAATAATATTATATAATTTGCAAAAAAATAATAAACAAAATGAGATATAAACTATCCTATCTTTTAAGTTGGACCTAATTACATATAGTTACGAAATTTTATCAAAATCGGTTCAGTAGTTTCGGAGTTTATCCCGAACATACATCGTGATACGAGATTTTTATATATAAGATGAACTTTTTAAACATTTAAAAGTTTAAAGTTCATTTATAATTAGTCGCTTTATATTTTCTGAATCCTTTCAAACAAAGAACTAATTAGGTCACCCATGTATTCAGCAACTCCGGAGCGCAATGCCTTTTTGCGAACTAGAACATCAATGGGCCACCACACCTCTCATCAACTCCCGGAAGCCAGATGAAACGCAGTGCCCTGCCGCTAATGTACAAGCAATAAACGAGAGAGGTTTGTAACTAGAAGTATACAATTTGCAGAAAAAATTGGGAACCCTTGCCAAGTTGTTGGCGGGTCGCTAGTATATTGTAATTTAAATATTAGACATTCCTAGTTACAAAGTGGGTCCAAGTATATTCTATTCATTAAACTGTAACTTGTATTATTAATTAAAACAAATATTTCTATATTATTTTTATGTTGATTAAAATAATTACTATGAATATCGTGATTCCTTTATAATAGGGGTTAAAGTATGAAATTGCCGTTTTATTGTAATAGGTACTTCGAATTGACATAGAACCTTCATGGTTTGAGATTTTTGAGTGAAACTTTTTTCATACGGTACCTATGTAGTTCTTCTTTTAAAAAATGTGCAACATTCGATTATCAACTTTCAGTTGTTTTTTTTATTCAGCTTAGACAATAAAGATGGATACTTCGAAAATTCGTGTGATTTTTGAATACGAGTTCCGACGCGGAACTAACGCGGCAGAAACAGCTCACAATATTAATGTTGCGTTTGGAGAGGGGACTGCTAATGAACGCACTGTGCGATTTTGGTTTAAACGCTTTCGTGATGGAAACTTCGATTTGAAGAACGAACCACGTGGAAGACCGCCCACACAGGTGAATAACAATGATTTGAAAGAGATGGTGGAAGCCGATCCGAGCCAAACTACCCAGGAATTAGCAGCATGGTTTAACGTTACCTTACCAACAATATTGACTCATTTGCGTCAAATCAATAAAATAAAAAAATATGAAAAATTGGTGCCTCATGATTTGACTGATCTGCAGACTCTACGACTGGATATCAAAAAAATTGTACATAAGAAAAAAGCTTGGTGTCCTCATATTAATACGGGTGTAAAAAAATCCAATGGTGAATAAATAAGTCGTATTTTTAAAAAAGCGCTTCAATATTCATTTTTGATATATATAAATACCAGATCAACTGAATTAGACTAAAGGAATACAATAAAAATCAAATCTAACGAAGTGAAGTTTTTTTTTGTCATACAAAAAAGGTAGTGTCTCCCATGGTCCTTTTTAAAGAAAAAATTAATAACTTTTTTTTAATCCATCGAACACAGTTTTTTTTTAATAAAGTGTACTTGGAAAACGATCACTGTGCATAAGAAACCTTTTTATTTCTTTAGAGACGTTATAATAAATAAGAAAACTGAAGTAAAACTGATGTCTCCATATTTCGTAACCTTGTGTGACGACCTTTGTGTGACGAATTATGTGTCCTGTTATACACTTTCGGAAGGCATCCGTATTTTTTTACATCCGGCAACACTCGATTTACCACCAACCTCACAAAACAAAACGTGAGCCATCTTACTTTTGCTGTATTGCTCTGAATTTGGGAGGTTACCGTTTTGTCGCATTGTAAAATATTTGTTTGTGTTACGCTATATCTCAGGTAAGTTTAATGATTTTACTACAGATGTATTATTTTATGATACTATTTGTAATAAGTAAATCGTGCGATAGACAAGAATTGTGAAAATCTTTTTACTTTGTGTGTTGCGCGTGGTTTTTTGTTTTGATAGGTTAAATTTTGCTTCCAATGGGTGACGCCACACAAGAAAAAGGGTGCATACACATTGGCAATAATTATATTCCATTGTGTTTCTTTTGTGTGACATACAATTGTTTCGTTTTAAAATGTTCGTTGAATACATTTATATTGTATATTTCTACATTCAAAATATTAAATTTATATGAATAAAAATGCATTGTGAGCCATTAATTCTTCATTCTTTCGTATAAAAATAATGTTTTTTTTTTAAACCGACTAAAAAAAGGTGGTTCTCATTTATATGTATCTTCGCGATTTTATTCTACTGATCCGATTTGAAAGTGGTTTTCGCCATTCGATTGCATATTATTTCGTTAAGCCAACGCTCTTACTGTAAATAAAAACACCACGCACGTCTACGAAATTGCCCATGTATAGACTCTGCACTAAAAAGCCTTAACTATAAAAAGGAAAAAGAACGGAAAAGACAATGACAAAACTTTTTTTAAGGAATAATAACTAAAACTCTTACCGAACTAAAACAAAAAATATAAAAACATCATAGGCTTAGACCAATTTACATTACCTAAATAAATATATACTTATTCATTCATCTTTAAAAAATCTATTTTGGCATTTTCTTTTTCTAATGTGAAAAATTATATAATTATCTCTATTGGTGTATTTACGTGATAGAACCATAGTTACAATGTGTGCTTTCAGATAATGGTACAAAATGCCTTTGACTGGAGCAGAGAGAAAACGACGATATCGACAAAAGTTGAGTCAGTGAATAAATAGAGCCAGTGATTAATGTGATTGAATTACTCTTGTTTAATTTTGCTCTTCATGTTTAATTTTTTAAATACGTACCTAATACCTTCTACATGTGTTAAACTTCATAGTTTTGCGTCATGTCAAGATAAAATAATGTATAAAATAAAATATAAGATAAAATAATGTATAAAATAAATATAAGATAAAATAATACACTGTTGGTATAAATGCACCTTTATATTCTTTTGTGTGACGTATATTCTTTTGTGTTACAGAAATTTTAATATTCCGTTGTGTTTCTTTTGTGAGACGTACAATTTTTTTGATATTCACTCCTACAGGAACTGCAATTAGAAACCATTCGTCACCCTCCGTATTCGCCAGACCTTGCTCCAACGGACTACCATTTTTTTCGTGATTTGGACAATTTTCTGCGTGATAAAAAGTTTTCTTCTCAGGAGGCAGTGCAAAATGCTTTCACACAGTTTGTCGAATCTAGATCACCAGAGTTCTATCGCAAAGGCATAAATGAGCTTCCTATTAGATGGCAGCAATGTATAGATAATAATGGTAATTATTTTGATTAAATAAATATGTTAAATTTTAAAAAAAAACGAATTTTTATTTTTCAGTACAAATCGGCAATTTCATACTTTAACCCCTAATATTAATGCAAAAAATGGAAATCAATTTCAACTGATGAACTTTTTAGAATAAAGTTTGCGGAGTCCGCCTACTTATATCTATTTGGCATTTAATTAACTATTTCTTATGCAAATACAATATACATAATCGATTTTTACGTTGGGGTGCTTATTTAACCTATCATTAATGTTGACTGTTGCTAGTATGATGTCATATACATCATAATTATTAGCAATAGGCAATATTTTATTTTAATACTAATACCATACTAGCGACCCGCTCCCGACATCGCCCTAGATGAAATTTTTTGCAATTTATATATAATTTGCAGAAAAAATGCATTGCAAGCCGGGGCTGGTGGCTAGTTTAAAGATAAGAAATAGTCATTAGTTATTCCTTTATAACTGTTCTGTATAAAGGACAGTTCTGAGGGTATCAGAATTTGCTATATTGTACTAGCAACCAGTACCGATATCTCTTGAGTCTTAAGCACTAAGTAGTTATACTCAGAAGCCCGACCAGGGTTCAAACCAACGTCTACACTTCTACAGCTTTAATAGTCGAGCGTTCCAAGACTATGTTCTATAAGCGCTTTCATACCAATATACTTATAATCAACCAAGTTTCAGTTGTGGTCATGACCCAGTTAGTGTTACATGAAGCAGTTAAGGCCAACGTTTCGACCAATATTTGCATCGGTAAGTGCTCGCATACATGTTTGCAAAACTTATCGAATACTTGTTAAACTTAAGTACTCAATGGATATTAATCCATCTCTATTTGAAGATACACAAATATAGATATCAAGTTACTCTATTAGTCAATATTAAGTGTGTAAGAATTGGTAATAAGATTATTCTTATTCACCTCACTACAATTTTTTTTTAAAAGTCTGATATTATTAAATAAAAAATAAAATGGAGATTAAAACGCTGAATTTATACTATTAATTATTCTAATTATGCTGAACTTATGCTTATTAGAGATTAAATTTATGCTGTCATTTATAATAAAGAGTGACACTACGTCAGCGCTGCCTCTACAAAGTATTTTAAAATTGACAAAGCATTGAAATGAAGTAACTTATATGTACTTAAAAAACAGGCGAAACACTAAATGATGTTGCGATAATTTACACAAACATAGCTCTTGTACACATACAAATGCCTGCTTAAATGTAATAAATTTTTTTTTAGTATTTCTCTTTAAAAGAATTCCTAGGGCATCCTGTTGCGTTTCGTCACAAAACATGCCGAGTTTCTGTTCTTTTTCTAGCCTGAGTCTCGAGACGTCACCTGAATTGCTAAGTAGCTGTTTGTGAAATTCGCCTCTGGGGACCTTGGCCGAGATTATCGGACTTCTGTTGTATAGACACAGTTAGATTATCTACAAAGGCTTCAAATGGCAGACATAATTTGTGTCCTTATATGGAGAATTCATTCACTCGAAAATAGATTTAAGGCTTATCTTTAATGCAAAATTATTATTGCACTATTGTTAGTTTCGTCTCGTATATTAGGTATGTAATGGATCGTTTATTATTTTAAAAACAAAAATTTACGAATTTTTGCCAATTGCTTAGATTACGCTGAACAGAAGAAGTGTTCAAATAAATTTAGATGCTATATGCTGTTGCCAAAAAAATTAAGTCCCACTGACGGGAATAATTTGTTATTCTACTAGCGTCCAATTATACAAGACACAATAAAAATTACATTAAGTTTTGGTAGATTTAGAAGAGTTCATATTGGCAGTCTAAACTTTGGAAAGAAATGAGAATAGGCGAGGATTTTTTTTTATTACCTGCCTACATTTCTATGATAACTGTCAAAAATACAAAATTTAATAACTGTCCTAAAAAAGAAAGCCGCTTGGTTTCAATTTGTCACCTGTACACTCTTTAAAAATTGTTGAAATAATTAAATTGAATTTATCACAGGATAAAGAGAGATAGTTCAAAATGTATCTCTTTTACGCAGGCAAAACCACATAAAAGTATCAAAAATAAATAAGAAAAACCTCAGTAAATTCCTGTCTTGAACAAAAGTAAATTTAAAGTTATCTTGCAGATGACAACAGTCGTGAAACACGAAGATTGATTACATTTAATTCTTAAATTCTATATGTTAATGCAATGAGAATTCCTTGAAGTTTCACAACGATAATCTTTAATCTAAGATAAACTCGTAACTCTGTGTCCGCATGGTAGATACAATCGAAGATATAAATAAGTAGATTTTTTTTTTAAATCAAGTTTCTGTAGCTTTAAAATATTTTCTACAATATGGTTTGAAAGACAATTTGAAACATTGTAGGTGGTGTACATTGTTTTCTAACTGGCGGCAGTAACCACTACCTTACGGGACACTACCGTGAAATAACATCTCGTATGCAGCTTCTATTTCAGTATCTACATAAAAAAATATACCAAATCCAATCTCTTCACATAGTCCCTTATCTCTACTGAAGTGTAATAATGTAGTTAAAATTAGAATAAAAACCACTTCAAAACATATGGCGCCAATCTTAGTCAACAAATAACTTTTCCAGCAAGCAAATATATCCTTTGACCGTCCAGCTTGATGTACGAGTTGACTAAAGAAAGCACGGCGATACAATGTTGACCAATAATGGAAAGCGACCACGACACCGTATCACGAATTCACGAGCGATATCAATCTTTATTTAGCGGAAAATTGTTTGCATAACAGCAGACAGTGTGTACCTACCTGTAGTGCCAGTGTGTTAAAGCCTTTATGGTCTACTTCGGGTCAAACAATACTGCGTCCTATTGTTGACTTTGTTAAGGAATAATGCGCCTTGAAACAAGTTAAAACTAAATCTCACTAAATCGTAAAAATAAGCTGAAAATTTGGTAAAATAAGCGTAAAATTTGGCACCCTATTAGACTAGTACTGGGGGCGTCTTATAATCTGATCTGATCTCTTATCTGATATTAATGATCATTGATCAATTTTCGCTGTAAATTGACTATCTGGATAATAACGCCCTCCGATAGGAAACATTAAAAGGGCGTTCCAATTTTAAAATTATAAATTCAGTGCACGTTCTGGGATTATATTTTATTTAGATACCTGTATCAAATAAATCTTAAATAATATTTCTTGTAAAACCGTTGAGAATTTTTGATCACTTGATCCGCAGTGATAAATTTGGCGCCCTCTCTAGTGAAAAATAAACTAAAGATAACGGATAAGGATAAGGAAATCCCTTGTAGTGATATTAGTGAAAGACTGCTGTTCAGTTTAGGATCGAAATTAGTGTCAATCTATACTTACTAATATTATAAAGCCGAAGAGTTTGTTTGTTTTGTTGAATCTCAGGAACTACTGGTTCGAATTGAGAAATTCATTTTGTGTTAGATAGTCCATTTATCGAGGAAGGCTTTAGGCTATATAACATCACGTGGACGAAGTCGCAGGCACCAGCTAATATAAATATATAGTTAAATAAAAGAGTGAATCGACAAGTTAGATATTATCTTTGATCATATAGTCCATGAACCTGGGGCTTATACATATATTTACATGATTATGTAAAAAATGAACTATTGAAAAAATTGCAATGTAAAGTTCAAAGAAACTAGTTTAGTTTCCTCTATAACCATTTTTAGATTTAAAACGTCATTCAAATACTCTCCGAAAAATTAAAATACAGTATGGAAAAATGCTAAATATAAAATAAAATAAAATATTTATGCGTTTATGTCTGATGATATAAAATTGTACCTAATTGTGTAGGTGAAGTTCATTTTACTTAATTTCGTTTATATACAGTTAATATTAATAATTTTCAAAACAAAATAGTCTTTAAATTAAGGTGCCTCAAATGTTCAAATCTAAGTAATGGATAAAGCTAGAATGTTATCGGTTTAAATTCGTAAAAATGATTAATTTTTTTATCTACAAAATATCTTCTTTTAATACAACTCGCGTTGACCCAGAGACATTTGAGTGACTGCGTCTCTATGACTCAATTTTGTCTTTAAAGGCAAAATTGAGTCATACGTGTTTCTATAATTTAAACAGGATGAGCTTTAATCACTGTGACGTATTTGTGTTCAATTTTCAATTAATAAAATCAATTACACGCGTAATTTAAAATAACCTTTTAAGTATTTATACTCGACCTCTACTTGGAAGCATGTTATAAAACTGGCTGTCCAGCTCTATGTTGTTCCTCCGCTAACTTCTTTTAAACAAATCAACGGATTTTGCTACGGTTTTCACTAATGTAAAGAACAATAAAAGTGGAAGGTTTGCGTAAATAATTTTCAGAAAAAATGCATTCGTTCTAAGGCGTAGCGGGAAATGGTCGCTAATATAATACAATAGAGTAAATAGTACTATGATAACACCTATCAATGGTAACATATAAATTGCTTAAAAAAAGTTTGAAAGTCCAACTTTTCGGTTTTTTTTTTCATCATAAAAAAAACCTTATATTACATTTGACGAGTCAATTGGTCGAGTATTTATGGTGCTTGCCTTAGCGCTCTGGATAAGGAGTCTTGGGTACTGTTCCCGGAAATAAAATTTTCAAACATTCCAGAAATAACTGGCTATGGTCTGGGTGTTTTAGTGGTGGCAGGGCACACTGCGTTTCGCAGGCATTTGGGCAGTTCCTCTAGCAGCAGTAACCACCTGACAATAACCACCTCCTTACAGAAGACCATCATGAAATATTAACATATGTGCTTTTGTGTTTCCCCCCTTATCCTCAATCCAACTAAAGAAGGCACTTGAGCACTTGCAGCACATTGAGGCGTTTTGTGTGAGGCAATATAGTTTTATATAGAAACATATAAAAAGCTTTTTATATTTCTATATAAAAAAAACAAATGGGTAGGTAATATTGTCTAAAAATTCTAAACTAATAGAAAACAAATAATAATTTGGAAACACCGTTCAGCGAATAGAAAACCAGAATTGGTCAATTTCACTGATAATTAAACTTGATTTACATTCACGGCAGTGCGGCGCGTGCGATGCGATGCCACAAAAACTATTTGTAGCTGTTACAAAACACTTACAATGCACCATTACTGTGCTCTTATTGATAACTTAATACTTACAACTATTATTTAATATGTGGCATTGTAGAGTAATCTATTTTTAATAATAAATAATATATGCCCGACGAAGTTTTTTTAGTAAAAAAAATTCAATGAATTCATCAGTAATTTAATAAATAAATTTAATCATTTAGTAAATAAAACAATTATAATGTTTATTAAACTTAATAAACTAATTTCCGAAAATGATTTCATTTATAAAACAAAACAAAAAATAATTTGGTAAGTACCTATTCTACAGTTAAAATTATTTCTACAGTTTTTTAGGGAAGTTTTTTGCGATTTCATTGATACCAAGAGATTTAAATAATCAAATATGTTTTTGAATAATTTTTAAGAAAGTTGTTGTAGCTATAGTTTTGTTTGTTTTAGTGATTCGGTAAATAAATAATGAAATATAACCATTAAATGTTTATTTTTATAGCTGCCAATAAAAGACTTGTGTTTCATAAAAAAATGCTTTACTTTCGAATTGATTTCTCCGATGTTTGTATTATTAAAGAAATATTTAGAATGAAATTTACATCTTCACAGTACATGTGAAGATTTTCAATTAAAAAAATATTGAAATATTTAATTAATTTCTTAATCTGTTACAATTAATTGTGATGATATTTTACTTCTAATATTTTAATTACAAATCTTTGTCCTATATTTTAGTGTAATTAAATAGGTACTAATAAATCATTCATATTTTAATGAAATATTTTAAATATTTTTTAAAAAATAATATTAAAATATTAATGAATTCACTAGGAAATAATAAAAATGTCAATTTTTCTATTAAAACTAAGGAATATATTATAATAATTTATTCAAAATTTAAAAAATATTTTGATTTCGAACTAATGAATATATTTGTCCAATAATAGAAAAGTTAATTACCGTTAAAATACATTATACTATTATTGACTCATAAATGCCTGCTGTTAAATCCGCTTAGCTTGCTAACAAAGCGGATCATGGTCAAATTATTGTCTTACGCAAAATTTTACAAGCAACTTCATCACATAATACATAATTCATAGGCATCGATTTTTTTTAATCAATCAAGCTGTTAGCAACTAAACGACTACGCAATTCTCGTTTACACGCACATATTTTTCATCGACGCGAAACACTGAAAACTGGTTTGAGTTTTCCGCATTTTCCTTCCATTAAATAGAATCGCGTTTGAATCAACGCTGAAGGCTTTTATTGATGCTCACCTGTAGTAAAGGCTAGTGCAAAGAGCAGCGTCACGACGCCGAAAGACCTCATGGTGGTTCGCGCACAGAAACACGCTGTTAATAAATCACAACACTATATCACTTGTAAAGTTGTCACCACCGACGCATAATACCACAGCTTCGACGCGCGAGAGCTCAGCGCGCGTTCGCGGGAGTGAAATGTTCGTAGGCTGCGAGCTGGTTGCTCGCTTGGTCGCTGTCAGCAGCCACGCGTGGTGGGGCGATTCTATTGTTACACTTTGAAGGCCTGCTCTGCGAAGGGTTACGGAAACGAGCGAAATGTCAGGGATTAAGTGCAAGCCGGATGTCTGGGATAGTGAAGGAATTTAATTCATAATAAAGCCTCATAAAACTCTCTATCAAATAGTTAACTCCTTTTAAACAAAAATACAGCCCTCTCAAATTAAAAAAAAAACAATATAGTGATCAAAATTTGTTTAATAACCGATTTTGGAAGATTTTGGAACATATGGGGGTTGGAGAAATCTGTTCGTTAACTAGGAAACGAGCTGATGGTCTTCAAACATCTATTCATAAATTGTAGCCAAGAACGATCCAGGAGCCAAGAGCCTAGTGCCAAGCCAAGAGCTTTCAAACAATAAAAAAAGGATTTTGAAATCGATCAATCCGTTTGGGAGCTACGATTCCACAGACAGAACATACCGTTTTTGTTAAAAACAAAATCAATGCGTTAAGATTAAAATTAAAATGCACGTTATCGACAATTTGCAACGTTACGTCGCCGTTTAAAACAAATTGTCACTTTAATCAAGTCGTACCGTGCAGTAAAAGAAGCTTATATATATTGCACCATTCATAGCTTAAAGCAAGTCCAGAAGAAATTTATTAGACATTACCTAATTTTGTTACCGCGTTGCAGCAAAATTGTGCGTTCTTGTTTTACTCTTTATTCTAAAAATAAAAACCATTGCAAAAACTTTATTACATTTTTAATATTTCAGTTTATGTGCAATACTCATTGTAACATTGTAATTATAAATTAAAATTGTGAATAGGCAATGACGTTGGGCTCTGTCTAAATCCTGTATACAATTTGAAATGAATCTATCAATATGCAAAATAATTAAATAACCCATTAAGATGCAAGCTCGGCTAGCAAATTTTCAACTTTTTAAAGTCGTATGTGAATTACAAATATTTATTACTTTCCTATTGTAAAGGAAAACATCAAAAGAAAATCTGTTTGTCTAAGAAAATTAACAATCTTCGACTAGAAACAATAGGGTGAAATTCGGAATAAAATATCATCTGAAAGAAGCAGACATTGAAAAGGAAAATCAGTTGTTCAAAATTAAAATGACCTGGAATGTTCCAAAATTCTTAATCTAGTTAAACTAACTTTTAAAAAAAGGCAATTAAATAAATCGATTGAATCAAAGGTTAGGTTAGGGTGTATTTTTAGGGCATTCATTTTCTTTCGCAACAAACAAGCGAAACGCGTAACCTCAAATACATGTAGGTATCTTCCAGCGTATTTAATCCAATTAAATAAACAAATTCACATGACGACACATGTTGATGTAACTGGGTTCGTAAAAAAATGTTCCGTGCCCTTAATTATTCAATATAAACTCACGGTATTAATTGCAAGTGCGGTGCGTAAAGCAATGCACCAATGCAACGTTGCATAATAGCCCAAAATTGCTAAGTAGGCCGCAAAAC
The DNA here is from genome assembly GCA_936446665.2 of Synanthedon andrenaeformis. Lineage (NCBI taxonomy): Eukaryota > Metazoa > Arthropoda > Insecta > Lepidoptera > Sesiidae > Synanthedon > Synanthedon andrenaeformis. The sequence continues at coordinate 12,038,861 of OW387778.2, read as the reverse complement.
ACTTTCCATTTCGCACAGTCGGTGCCGACGGCTACTCGCATTACTGCCCTCAATACTGTCGAGGCAAGCTTATTGCCTTATAGTAAGGCTATTACCCTAAACTAAAGGAAACTGTGTTATTTGCGTTATTTGTAAGTAACGTTTTCGATATAAACATAAGGTAATACTCATTTGTAGAATGCAGACTGTATACAATTGGCTAATTTAAGTGTTTCCAATTGTCCCTACCACCATTATCTTATTTCTTCCATAGTCTAGTATTTTGTATTATTTATTGTGTGAAGCTGAAGCGTTGAACAACAAAATGCATTACAAAATTTATACAGAAAATTTATTAATGCCTTTTCTACAAGTATAATTTCACAGAAATATTTAAATATGATAATATTATTAGATAATATTAGATAAGCAATAAAATTAATCAATAATTTTCATACGGCCTATATCCCCTCATAATTTTCCAATCCAATAGGGCCTGGATTCTATAGGTCCAATAGGTCAGAAGCAGCCTGGAACCAGCGTCGACCCGAAACCTATTTTAGCTTGTCACTCATGTTTTACGATAAATACAGCCAATGTAAAATCATGTGCTTTTGTTTAATAATATACTGAAATTAATTCTTGTAGGTAGGTACTATTTTTTTCTTTTTTTATTTAAATAAAAACGCTACGTTGCTGGCGTTGTTGCGTTGCTTCTGTTAATAGACGACGGTAGCCACCAACCATCAAGTAAACAGCTAGCCTATCTGACTACCTTTACTTATACTATAAATAAGTTGATTAACATCAAATTCACCTTCTCTATAAAAGTTACGCAAAAATAATAAGATACTATCAAAATGAACATAACTTCCATAGCGTTAATACAACACTTAACAATACATGTCAACACTGTTGCTTTTATCATGTGCCCCACATTGTATTGCCTGGAGCCTTTAGCCTCAAAATGTCAATTATTTGCACGCAATGTACTTATTTGTACAACAAAATAATACAATGCACTTGTTACAATTTAGTATAAATCTTTAGTCATTAATTAGGGTTCTGTATCTTATAAAAAGGAAACAAATGGAAACCTTTTGAATCGATTTAGTTGTCAGAGCGTTCGTCTGTCGAGACTCGTTCCAAAAACTTGTAAAGGTATCCAGTTAAAATTAATATAATGAATTGAAAAAAAAAATTGAATAAACATTCGACTGTTTGAATATTCGTTATCTTCTATATCTATACAAATACAATTTCTATATGAAATCGTAAACGAGCCGTGTCTGTACATTAAATATTTTTTTTCTAAAAACAATTTGTACACTTTGTACCTACTTATATTGTTACCGAGGGCAAAAAAATAGTTTTTAAAATTTTTGTCTTTTTGTCAATGCATTCATGCACGCGAATCTCAGAAAGGGGCAAAACATACAACAATATTTTGGTTGAGCTACAAAAAAAAGTTTTGCTTATATACAGGAACACAATAGCACAATTCGAAAAACTTCAGTGAAAATGTAAATCCTAGACTAGACTAATAAACTCTAGATTGCAAATTATTGTGCTATCTCGAACAGTCTGCAACACATCGACGCTGCCATTGTTGGAATAATTAGGCAACTGTTATCACTCGGCCTCATCTCATTACAAAAACCATTTTGAATAGATACCCCAGAAGCTTCTGAATTTTATAGAAAATTGAGTTGCACATTTCAAATACAAGTATCAAGTTACGTTGGTAATAGCAACGCGGTACATAAGTATATATTTCCTATTATTTCTTAAACAGCTTACTTAATTAATCATTTATTATAATGAAAATGTGGTACAATTGGCATAATCTTGTAATATTTTTGTCTATGAATTTGTAAAGAGATTGCAAATCTAATGAATAGGGTATGTGAAATTTAGTTCAATACAAAATCGTATGATTGAAAAAGTTATTTCGATGAATCTGACTAAACCTTTGTAGCAACAGACAGAATATAAAGTTATTTAAATCTTTTTTTTTAAAGTTAAACTGGAAAACTGTCAGTTGATGGTAGGAGTCTACCGTCGCCTATATGGTATTAATATTTTTGGTTCTACTTTCCTATAGACCAATTGGCATTTCCTTTGACCTAATTTCTACGTTTTCAAAACTAATCAATAAAATTAAGAAATAGTAAGTTAACAGGTTATATCTATTTTTCTTGGCTTGGCTCTTACTTTATGATTTTTTTTAATAATTGAAAATTGCCGCACTCGAGTTACATACATATAACATGCGAGTTGCCTAGTAAAAACTGAAATTATTGAATTAATCAAAATTCTTCTTCAAACATCTAAACATGTTCATACATTTACCGTGCAAACATATACATATAGGCGTCTGTCACCTGAGATTTCGTACATTTAAGAATCCGTCCAGTTTAGAATCTGTCCAGTTCAGAATCTATCCATGTGAGCTTGACCATTCTAAAATAGAGCCGCGAAGCCGAGGAAGGGTCGCTAGTTAAATAAAAATTCTGACGCCTTTTTTAATCAAACATGGACCAATATATCAATACACAAGTAATCGAACTTGAGATTTAAAAACGTAATTCTTAAATGGTAACAAGGAACTATCTTGTTGTTTTTATGATCTATCATTTCAACGGCCCCCGCTGAGCTGAACGCAGAGAACACTGTGCGGCATGCGGAAATAGACGCCAAAATTTTCGCCAACACGCAAATCATGTCGTTGCGCGTCGTGAAACCACGATAGTTAGAACTGGATCAAACACTTATTACTCGGTTTGCTTTATGAACTGTTAAATAATCGTTTTTCTTTAAGTTAGTTAGCTAACTCAACTCAAGTTAGAGTTAGCATAAAAAGTGTTAGCTGAGTAGCCTTTCATTTCGATTAATTTAAATGTATGTTCAAAATACTAACTTAGTTAAATCTTTTCTACTGTCTCGTGTCATTTGATTGTTTGTGGTTATTTTGTGGCCAGAAGATGACTGTGTCCCTCTAGCCTATGTTTAAAAGACATAACAGAGAGACTTAAGTAGCCAAATTGGCCCAGCCTTTCTCGAGTTTTCTACTTAGCAACACATTAAGGTGTATAACGCCGATTTGGCCTTGAATTATTAGGCTAATTTCCCCGCGCCACCCTCTACAAGAGATCGACCGCACAGAGATGGCAAAGAGTAGTATGGAGACTAGACGACAAAGGCACGACATAGTCGACTGAGCCTACTTTACTGCAAATACATACTACAAATTTATAATTATTTACAATGTAGAGGGATAATTCAGTAACAATGAAGCGTGTTTTGTTATTTAGGTTGTAAATTATGTTACCTAGTTAAAATTTTTACCCGTCTGCGCCACAACGAGGGTTATGTTTTTAGAGTGTATAGCGGCGCGCTCCCGGCTTGGCCCGGGGTGTATTTTTTCTAAAATAAACGTAGCGTAAGTTACTCCTTATTACATCAGCTACCTGCCAATAAAAGTCCCGTCAAAATCGGTCCAGCCATTTCAGAGATTAGCCGGAACAAACAAACAGACAGACACACAAAAATTGTAAAAATGTTATTTTGGATGTTATTTTGGTATTTTTCTAAAATAAACGTAGCCTAAGTTACTCCTTATTAAATCAGCTACCTGCCAATAAAAGTCCCGTCAAAATCGGTTCAGCCATTTCAGAGATTAGCCGGAACAAACAGACACCCAGACAGACAAAAATTTGGTTTGGTTATGTGGTTGGTTTATTTTGGTGTATGTACTCATATATGGTGTATGTACGTATATATATTCATATGCATGTAGTAAAAAACGGTTATTTCAATATTACAAACAGACACTCCAACTTTATTTATATGTATAGATGTATGTATATTTCTTTATACGAATATAAAATATATGGTAAATGAGCCAAACAAAAGTTTTTATCAAAACTAACAATTTTTTTAATTTTCAGTAAAAACAATTGAGTTTTTGCACCAATCGTGCAAACTTCGCGTGGTACGTTTTGTTTGGGTAACGCTAATGCCGGCGGTAATAATTTTTTTTTTAATTTTGATATTTTTTTTCAAATTCACCAAGTGAGTGAAGTGACAATAAATTGAGACAAAAAGTGTTTTTTTTTTCATTTTGATAAAGATTACGAACTTTTTAGAGCGAGAATCTTGCTTCTTCAATTTTTTCAAAAAATCTATGGAGTGGGACAAAAAAGCGGCTGAGTGGATTAAATGGAAACTCTGTGGGGCTTTTTAGGGTATATTGAACTGTAAAAGGCACACTTAACATTTATTATTTTCTCCATATTTTTGATTCAGCGCTTGATTTTTCTAAAAGCTATCAAAAGCCCTTTTTTATAATTTTTAAAATTCATGTCAATAGAATTAAAAAAAAAATGTAGAAAATTTATTCACGTTTTCATTTTGTTTTCGTTTTGTCTTGTCTTTTGCCATGTCTAATTGTTTTGGTTTGGTTTTGGGTCTTATTATTATTAATTGTGTAATTTTAAAGGAGGGGGGGGGGGGAGTAAGGGGGGAGCGGAGGGGGGCTGGGAGGATGGTGTTGATAGATTACCCTCATCCTTTCAAATGATACCTAACATGGGGGGTCTATTTGTAACCGTTGACCATGGTTACGTCAAATTTTTTATCTCGTCGAGACGTCCCCGATGAGCCCAAACACGACACGGCTGTGACGCGCCGTTTTCGAGTTATGGTCGGGGGGGTCCAAGGAGGGGGCTTTTTTTTTGGTGCCCCTGTAAACCGGATGACACTTTCCTTGGTGACTACCGATCACCCTCTATGACTTTCTGCAAACGCCACCCTTCTATCCCTCATAGTTTCCGAGAACCGCTCACCAACTTTTTACCAGAACGGTGTACCGAGGATATCGGATTTTTCTGGAGGTCACGGGGGCGTCCCCTACGCGACCACCTACAATAGGATCACCCCCCACCGCTCCTTCTAGGAGAACAATTCGATGAGTCACTAGGTACGTGAGTGGGAATCCGGCTTTATAGTGGCTTTATTATTTATTTATTAGGCTTATTAATTTATATGTATTAATTAATAATTAATTATTATTAATATTAAAATTCATGAAAACTTTCCTTCCTCTTTTGGTTTATTTTTGATATATTACGCTTTTGCCTCCTTTGCTTACTTCCTATCTTTATTAAATTTAGATAACAAGTATATATACAGATGAATTATTAATTGAATATTATATTACAACATAATTTATATTTAGTTTTTTAAAGATTTAATTAAAAAGACAAAAAAGAAAACCTATTAAAGTATTATATACACTATCATGCACTGTCTGTTCTGCCACTAAAATGTTTATTCTTTGTTTATTACGTAAAAATTAATAATTTGATGAAGCGCAACGCGGCACAGGTCCGTCTAGCATCACGACTCGCCCCGCACTGATTTTATGGACGAGAACGGGCTAGCGCTGAGTAAGTGGGGAAATATTTTTGATAAAAACATTATATAAAATTCAATTTTACGAATTTTCAAAAAGCGCTTTCAACAAATCATGCTACATTGTTATCTTCATAAGTGTACATAATTTCATAATCTTTTGATAAATATTGTAGAAGTGAGATGGTTATAACTGAAAATAAAAGGGGTGAGTTTAGAATTTTTTTCCTGAATCAATTTCAATAAAATAAAATTTTTAATCCCAACAAATCAATCTTGTAGATAAACATATATTTTTTTCGCTGAAGAAAAGGTGTATATATAATGAATAATACTGTTACAAAATGTTGCAAAAATTTAATTTTTTGGAAGGATAAGCCTTAAGCTATTCACGTTTATTTATATATGTATACCTAGATAGAAAATTAAGTTTAACTTTATTTTCACGACTTGTCTAATTTTAAACTTATATAATAACTACCAACGTACCTAATTAAGTTAAAGCGTAGCAAATTTAAATTTAATGAAGTGTTACAAGTCTCATTTACACGGGTGCCAATGCATGGAACCATGAATGAGACGGATGTTGTGGTTGGATACGATAGATCACCATGAAATTATCACGTCTAAGTTTTTTTTTTCATTGAGGTTTCTATGCTATTTCTGGCCAGTTAGCACTGCAGGATTTGAACATCTAGATTATACTAGAAAGTATATAAAAATGCTATGTAAAACTAAACCGATTGCTATATAAAAATGTGATTTTACGCATGGCATGACTTAAAAAGTCATATATTATAATGTTTAAGATGAACTGTATATCTTCTATTTAATTAAAAGGCTGGACCAATTTAGCTATTTTTTTATATTCGTTGAATAACGAGGAAAGTTCTTGTGAAGAGAAAAAAATTTAAAAAATGTCCGGAAAGACGAGTCGCGGCCGAAAATTACATTTATATAATATAATAATAAAAAAAATTGTGTCAACTCCGACGCACGACTGGAGTTTACTCCTAACGAACGATTACAAAATACATTTAAATTTTCACAATTCGAACTCCCCGAACCGAAAGAACAACATTGTTCTTTTTTAAAAAAATATTGTGTAGATGGCGCAATATCTGAAACTTCTGATATTCTCAAATATTCAAAAATAGACGTAACCTACCGTGTGACAATTTTGATTTTACTCCAATAAATTTTCATACCACGGGCTTATACGATATATTGTATGAAAATCGATTCTTAAGCTTCTTTTCTTGAAATGCACAAATTGTCTAAATTTTATCCCGTCTGGTCATTTAGGTATATTTTTGACTTCAATGTTGGTACAAATACTTTGAAAGCGTTATATGGGCGTTTAATTTTCATATTTATTTTTTCCAATGTTTTGTATTTTCGCTGATAACTGACTGGGTGGAATTACCCTGGGACTTAATAATTACACAACGCTTATATTAATTTCACTTTCAGGATTCATATGGGCAGCAACACATTAATATTAGTGCAAATTCGCGACTCATTACATCCTAATGGCCGTCGGTCGAGCCTAATAACGTGGCAATTATTCATGCATTATACATCGCCCAGAGCTACGGTGCAACCTTGCGAACGACCTTTGTGTCAAGCATTGAACTGTACTATCACCGAGCAACGAATGTAAGGCAGCAATTACATGTTACCGTTTAAAAACTTGTAAGAGATAAAAAATAATTCATAGACTGTACCTACCGGTAATTATAGATTCCGGGTCGGCTAAAAAAAGAACTTTTATCGGGAGGTAAACACTGTAGTTATTAGTAAACTTATTAATCCATCTATATCTTCTTCTATATCTATAACTATACATATAATAATATAAAATTGCTGTCCGCCCAAAAGATTTTGATATGGTGTTCAATAATGGTTCACTAATAAACAGGAAAAGTTTGTGTACAATTTTAGCAGGAAAAACTGCACCCATGTGAATCAGGATTCATTTTTGTTTTATATTTCTTTTTAATTTATTTAATAACTAGGCTGGGTGTCTACTATTCACAGTCATAAATAGGGCAGCCTGTCTACTGATTATCATGAAATTTTGCAGACACCTTTCGTTCCGGAAAAAAGTAAAGTACTTTTCTCATGGAACGCGCACAAAACTACTGGAAAAATCTAGTAACAAGTAATTTTGTTTCAAAATTTTATATAATATTCAAAACCTCACATATTTCTCTAAATCTGAAAAAGATTGAAAATTAATTTTTATAATTAAAAATAAGAATTTTTATGTATAGTCAACAGTTGAACCAGACAAAAATGGTTTGTCCTAGCAGTGTAAGGAAATGTTGCAAATTAAAAAAATCTCTATAAGCCTCTTATTCTCTACCTAATTAAATAAAATGCTTGTGTGTCAGCTCCGACGCACGACTGGAGTTTACTCCTTACGAACGATTATAAAAATAAAAAAATAAAAAATAAAATTTTTAAATAACTAATAAATTTAATAAACAAATAAATTCAGCGCCATCTATTCGAATTATGTTACATGATTACATTTTCCAAGGATGTATTTTTACGTAACATATTCTAGTTTCAGAGACGGCGCAATATCTGTGAAACTTCAGATAATTTGATTTTGAGATTTTGATTTTACTCCCATAAATTTTCATACCCCCGGGTTTATAAATGAAATCGATTCTTAAGGAGTAAACTCCAAAAACAAAATGAAATGTTCTGCAATGCAAAATGAAACGCCTATCGAGGCGTTTGCGTTTGCTATAAAGAAATGTGTCAGCGAAGGTCTAATTAAAATATTTTCCATACTTCAAAATAAGGAAGTCTGTAAAAGGTGAACTGCTTTTAGTTATGTTCACATTAAATTTTATACGCACATTTTATATCTGAGGCTGCTCTGTAAGTATTTACCACATCAGAGTTTTGACGTCGATGTTCTACCGTCAAAATTCTGCTCTAGTTGAAGTTTATGCTCAATATAAAATGAATGGTTAAAGCGCGTTTGGTTCCATAACGTCAAAGTTACAAGATCTTAGAGTTTTGATTTGAGACTACAAGGTTGTGTCTAAATATTAAAGTTCATTGGGGCCAATTTATATTCAGTACTAGCTGGTGCCCGCGACTTCGTCCGCGTTGAAAAAGAAAATATATGAGTGGCGCCGTACACCGTCATCTGTTAGATTTTTGTGGAACTACGGATAATAAAAACAAATTTGTCCGCGTTGAAAAAGAAAAAAAGTAGCCTATCTTGTGTCCCGTACGTCCAAATGTTTATCTACCAAGTTTCATGAAAATCAGTTAATTCGTTTCAGTTATGGACGAACATGCATACATACATACATACATACATACATACATACATACATACATACATACATACATACATACATACATACATACATACATACATACATACATACATACATACATACATACATACATACATACATACATACATACATACATACATACATACATACATACATACATACATACATACATACATACATACATACATACATACATACATACATACATACATACATACATACATACATACATACATACATACATACATACATACATACATACATACATACATACATACATACATACATACATACATACATACATACATACATACATACATACATACATACATACATACATACATACATACATACATACATACATACATACATACATACATACATACATACATACATACATACATACATACATACATACATACATACATACATACATACATACATACATACATACATACATACATACATACATACATACATACATACATACATACATACATACATACATACATACATACATACATACATACATACATACATACATACATACATACATACATACATACATACATACATACATACATACATACATACATACATACATACATACATACATACATACATACATACATACATACATACATACATACATACATACATACATACATACATACATACATACATACATACATACATACATACATACATACATACATACATACATACATACATACATACATACATACATACATACATACATACATACATACATACATACATACATACATACATACATACATACATACATACATACATACATACATACATACATACATACATACATACATACATACATACATACATACATACATACATACATACATACATACATACATACATACATACATACATACATACATACATACATACATACATACATACATACATACATACATACATACATACATACATACATACATACATACATACATACATACATACATACATACATACATACATACATACATACATACATACATACATACATACATACATACATACATACATACATACATACATACATACATACATACATACATACATACATACATACATACATACATACATACATACATACATACATACATACATACATACATACATACATACATACATACATACATACATACATACATACATACATACATACATACATACATACATACATACATACATACATACATACATACATACATACATACATACATACATACATACATACATACATACATACATACATACATACATACATACATACATACATACATACATACATACATACATACATACATACATACATACATACATACATACATACATACATACATACATACATACATACATACATACATACATACATACATACATACATACATACATACATACATACATACATACATACATACATACATACATACATACATACATACATACATACATACATACATACATACATACATACATACATACATACATACATACATACATACATACATACATACATACATACATACATACATACATACATACATACATACATACATACATACATACATACATACATACCTACATACATACATAAAAAATTCTAAAAATCGTCAATTTAGTTTCAGTATCATGTATAGAGCCTATAAACACGATATATCTGAAAACAAAGTAACTTATTCCATGACCGACCCTTACAGATTTATTATTAGTATTGATGATTGATTAACTCGTTTTATCATAGTTTCCTCAATCATTGTTTATGAATTTTGACAATAGGGCAACCAAGTTTACTTGGGGATGGGTACCACTATAACCTCAGTGTAAGACATAAATCTGGTATAATTTGCCTGCCAGCATCTGAGCCGCACATATTTATATTCTTAATGCCTATAAATAAATTTTATTTTATTTTTATTTATTTTTATTTGGTTCAGAAAACAGCACATAAAATTAACGAGTACCTAACTGGAAATAATCTGCAATGATTGTGCCTATCAAGATGCAAACAGGACATGAAAAAGTATAATAAAATAACAGTAAGACATAAGACATAGCTTCTTTTCTAAGCCTTTTTTTAGGAGGGGGGACCTACAACAAACTTCAAAAGCATAACTTTCAAAGAAGCAGAAAAAATCTAAATTTATATTATATACATAATTAGAATTTAGTTTTTATTCTACTAAGAAATTATGGTTGGCTCTTTAAGTTGCTTTTTAAATAAAATAAATAATATATTTCAAGCTTCCATTGTTGAAACATGCCTTTTTAATTGAATGCCACCACGCATCCATTCATTGCTTTCAAGGGGTGGTCCATGAGGCCATTCGATCGTAGTTTCCTAAGAGTCTAAGACTCAGACTCTTAGGAATATTTGTTTTATTAAACAGCAAGAATACCTACATATAAATATGAACTAGGTCAAGCCACTGCCAAATATTGTTCCAACCAAATTAACTCATTACTTCTTGCCTTACTTGACAAAATAACAGTAGTAATAATAAGAGCTGCCATTTTAAGAGTATATTACCCTTTTAAAACGAAAATGAGCTCATGGTTGCAGTTCTCGAGTTTGCAAAAGTTCGTCGCCATGTATGGGAATCTTGAGAATTAGCTGTTAGTCATGATGATACCAACAACTATATTATTAAAGAATTTTACACACTTTTTAGGGTTCATTATTTGGCAACTAATCTATAATTACTATTTTATAGACAGATATATTATGTATGAAAATTTCACATGATGCTCTTATTGTGCAACCAAAGCGAATTTGTTGATATGAGTGGCGTCATGGAACGCCATTGTGAGGCTAGTCTCATTCGTTACTAACACGCACGAATACAATACGGGACAAAAAAATATTTTTATTCCTAAATACCGTGCTTCATAGATAATTTTAGGAAAGTTTGAGTAAAGCTTCAATTTCATTCTACTGTCATGTCAAATTATCAAAATACTTAAACCATGTACCGGACTTTCTGTAAATAAATATAGATTTATTAATTTTATTAATAAATCTATATTTTGACACGAGATTACAGTGAAGTGGACGCTATACCCACATCTTCTTAAAGTATGCACTTGACACATCAGTTTTTAACAAAACCGTTTTATGGTTTAACTGTGGATATCTAACAGAGAAACATAATTACACATTTACAATATTAATATGAATACAAATTTACTACATATTAACAAAATCAATCATTATTTCATATATTAAATGCAGTGATCTACCATTTTGAGTACGAAGCTATTATTCATAGGACAAACTACGATTTTTTTATAACACATTTCTTATTTTAGATACATATTGACATTAATTTAATTCATACCTGGCGACACATTTATATGACAATGAAAATATTTCGTGCCGACAGATCTATTAATTAGATGATACAGGTTGATGACAAAATATAAATTTTTATGACGAAAAATATGACGGAAAACCAGAAAGCCAGAAATAAGTATGGTAACAGTGGTATTAAAGAACCATAAAATACGAATTATAATTGAATATACGGTATTATCGGTTACTATATTATAATTATTATAAGCTTATTTTTGATATACTTTTATTGTCTTCAAATGTAACACTTTACACTTATCTGTGTCTATGTCTCTGCATTGGTGTCGCAAAGTCTTTGAGCTTTAACAGCATTTGCTATGGGTGGTACTGTCTGATAGTATACATGCTGGCCCACAAACCGCAAACGTGTTTACAGTTGACCACAAACAAGACAAAATTGCTCGAAACGCATAAATTATTAATGCTATGTACTATTATTTCAACACAAATATTGTTTTTCAAGGCTTTTTGCATTTTGTTCACTATCGGAGTTTAGTAACAATAAATTATGACGTTACAATTCTTTTTAAATTTGTATTTTCTTTATTTGTATGGGAGCAAATTCCTTTTTTTTTTCATGATATACCTACGTCGCCAGGTAATGCTCTACTTGATGGTAGGTTTGATACTATGCAATAAATGTTTTCAGTAAAACAATGTTATGGTACTGGTTAACTTGTACGTACGTAACTTAATTTGTATTTGAGAAACCTCCTGCAGCGATGTTGGTCCAGTAGGGGGGTCTTTAATGCACAACCGCAATTCCACAAGTATGATTCTGAAGTACAAATTACTTAATTTGTAGTTTTGTAAGACATTACTTTCAAATTGGAATTGCTATCGGAGCTAATTGCTATTTCGAATTGAATTTAGGACTATTGGTCACTTCTGTTCATTCTTTGCATAATAGTGTGCATTTTCCTTTACGATGAGGGAAAATCAGATATATATTAAGTTAAATTAAAATACAAAGTTACTTCAACTTCAATCAAGTTTAGATTGGTGAAGTCGTATACTTAAACAATTTAATTGGACTGAAATTGTTTCAATAAATCGTTATGAAAATTCACCTTGAATGTTTATAAACTGTTTTGAATAACACGAATCATTATTGTAGAAAAGCGTACTGTTGCTAATAGTTATGTTGAAACTATTTAGAAATGTTAATTTGAATTGGCATTGTAACAAAAATTTGACAACCATCGTAATGGTTCAGTTTTAGTATAAATAGGTATTTTTAAGAATAAAAACCGTTTACAGGCTAAATAAAACCTTTTTGTTTCATGCAGACTATAAGAAACTACGCAATGTAGACTACATTATAATGTTTGTGGCATTAAAAATATTGAATTTTATCATTATTATTAAAAAATGTGATACGACTTCGCTTTTATACTGCAAATTTGCAAATTCAACTTGCTTCGTTTGAACTGCAGATTTCATTTGAACTGGATAGTCAGCAAGCCTTTACAATGAATAAAATAAATTCTATTTTTTTGCATATATAAGCCCCTGGTATGAAAATTTATGGGAGTAAAATCAAAATTGTCACACGGAAAATGCGTTACATTATTCTATTTTCGAATATTTTAGAATATTTCTGAAGTTTCAGAATATTGCGCCATCTCTGAAACTAGAATATGTTACGTAATAATACATCCTTGGAAAACGTAATCATGTATCATAATTCGAACAGATGGCGCTGATATTTATTTATTTATTAAATTTAGTAATTATTTAAATTATATTTATTTTATTTTATTTTTTACAATCGTTCGTAAGGAGTAAACTCTAGACGTGCGTCGGAACTGACACACACACATTTTATATATATTTGTGTATTTTATGTAATAAATAGCACATTAACGAGTTTATCCTGAAACTAAAATAGATTTTGCTTTTAATTAACTCAAATTTTCTATTAAATTAAATAACACATAATCACACAACTAATATCACAATCGCACAGGTAATGAAGGAAATAAACAATCTCAATTCAATAGGTATATAATCCGGCTGCCTTAACATTAAAAACTAGGTAACTGGCATTTAAGAACCACATTGCGATCATTACAAATAATAAATCTAATGGCGTAGTAATCTGTTTTACTTCCCATAAATAATTCTAGCTATTTTTATTGTTACAATTATTTATATTATAAATAATGCTCATACGAAGGCTAAATAGAAATTTATTTATTTATCGAAAGTTAAAAATAAGTACCTACCTACTTGCCTAATTGTCTCTTTTTAAGTGTAGCGTTTTCTCTATACTTACGTGTTTTGAAAATTAATTTTAAAATTATTTAGAATAACGAAATTTGACCATAAACAATAGAAACAATATAAAAATATGATTGTCACTATCATCAACTCAGCCGCTGGACGTCCACTGTTGGACATAGGCCTTCCCATAATTTCCCAATAGGACCGTTCAAAAGCAGCAATTAACATGATGTCCTACGCTACGATGATTCTATAAAAAACAAAATAAAGGCACTTCACGAAGAGAAACCGGTAAAACACAACATTAAAAATTTTCGTCACAGGAAATTTATAATTACCGGTCACTAAGTAATTATCTAATTATAATAAATTTTCAATATATACGGTATTGAAATGATGAGGCATATCCACTCTGTAAAAGAGCGATAATAATTAACTTTGTTAGTAACACTTACATATTAATAAGAATATTATATAAATATCTGGGAAATAAAGTCCACCAAGACGTATTCGTAGTGTATTTTTTTATAGTAATTCCGGTTATATTACCTTATTTATCTGTTAATAACTTATGTATTAAAACTTTTTTAAAACTAGTATTCCTTCGTTTGATGTTTAAATTTTAAAATTCTCGTTCTACAATATTGCGTTCTTGTTTTTCTCCGTCGCGCAGGCAGTTTCGACATTCTCTGTTTGGCTGTGGAGATCTTTTCTTGAATTTTATCATTGATAGTTTTTCCTTTTAAAATATGATTTTTTATTATAAGTTTTCAGTTTAAATATAATTAAAAAACCCCGAATATTATATGGGGTTTTTTTTTTATTGGGTCATAAATTCGCACCCTAGTTCCTTTTGGATCCTTGAAGCTTTGCACTACTGCAAGCTTGCTGTATAGAAGAGTTTCCTACGGCAGGGGCCAACAATCGAGACTCACGCCTGTTGTTTCGGTGGACGACTCGGGTTCCGGCCGTTATTAAGAAGGAAAGGATAATCGAGCGAATTATAGAACATTCAGTTAAGTTGTGTTAATAAGGAATAGTGATTCAAAAACAGTTAATATATTTATATATATTTTCGTACGGACATAGGACCTACCCTGTTTAAGTTTTCTCATTATATTTTTATTTGCTAACTTCCGTTTTTTATTCTTAGTTAGCTGGCGCCCAATTTAATTTATCTTTATTTTTTTCCTTAGCCGATTACGTTGCTCAGTTATAGCAAATTTTAATACGTAACACGATAGACTGGAAGTCAACGTCTTCTAGATTATTTTCCTTCAAATTTAATTTCTTTTGTACGATTTATACAATACAATTATAACAAAAAGAGTAGGATTCAAAATTATAATAAATACTGTGTCTGTTACTATTATCCAATCAATTGATTTTGGATATTTTTTCCGTTCCTTAAAAATCTCAGTCATCGTCCGAATTAATTTTCAATATTCAAGTACATTGTTTCGCTGTCGTAATTCATCACCGATCGACACGATTTATGAAAGATCATTGTTAATAAACCATTATGCTAATGGACACTTTTGAAACAATTTTGTATTGTGCATGAATAATGCTCTGAATAATATTTCACGGCTTGCACAAAAACGTGTTAATTGTTCAAAAATCGTGATTACCTAGCTATTTCCGAAAGTGTTATGTAGCCGTTTCATATTCATCTGTTCACAATTTTACACTTTTGATTATTACACTTAAAAATATGAAAATTTAAGTGACTAACTGTTACACGCGACTTCGTCCGCGTAACTTTATAAAAGATATGCTTTGTTACTCGCTGATAATGTAGCTTTCTACAGGTGAAAGAATTTTTAAAATCGCTCCAGTAGTTTTTTGAGTTTATTTGTTACAAACATACAAAACTTCTCTCTTTATAAAATTTGTATCTATTTGTATAAATTTGTATAGATAAAAATTTAAAAAAATGCGTAAGAGGAAATAGATACAAGGTAATGAGCAAGATGGGAAATATTAACTGAGCCTTTTTCAGACACCGTACAAAGCATCACGTGGCATCACTCTCAGTATTATTCTATGAATTTCTGTAGGAGGACAGTAGGTAAAACATATTCAGACTGGTTGCCCCCCGGTTTTCTGTTATGAAAACAGAAAGCTGATGACTTGATAGTAAAATTCTTTTCTTTTCTTCCATTCTTCCATTAATTTCTTATTCGACAATCCAAAGTATCTCATAAAAAAAAAAGATCAAAGAATCTCAAGAAATAAATTTTAAGCCTTTAACTATTTACGGTGTACATATTGCAAAGCAATATCGGAATGTGAGGGCTATCAGGCAATCTGCATTATATGCAAATGTTCCAATGATGAAACGATTAACATAGGCCCGAGTTCTTGGTATATATTTTGCTATTACATCAATTCATACAAGTTCATGGCGCTTCCTGCACGTTTGAGAGGTCTCAAATCGCATACCGCTGAACGGCAAAAAAACAGTTTAAAAACAGTTTAAGAAAAAAAACTATCTTATTTTTATAGAAATATTTATGATACAATTACTAATATTATAAAGAGCTAAAGTTTGATCGACCATAAAGATCTAACTCTTGGCCAAAGTACCTATGATACCCGGCGTCAATCTATGTCAGGCGTTATTGCTTTACATATTTTGTCACATCTTTCATTTTTCGAAGCTGACGAAGTCACGGCATTGGCTAGTTACAAATAAGATTAGAATATAATATGTACAATATAGAATCATGTCTATATAATACACAGTAAAAAATTTAATTTAAAAATGAAAAACTTAACTAATTAAACAAAACAAAATTAAGTTTTTGCAATAAACAACTCGTAACATTTAGAAAAAAAAGTTAAAAAAAAACATACTGAATATCGAATTAAAACATTTCATCAACATAAAAACGCAAAAGCATTGACGTTTAATGCAACGACTAGATATTTAGTTTAGAATGACACTAATGTGAGAATGCTAAACATTATAGGCACTTCTACTGCAGCCACTGCAGGTCGTGGTTCAACTTGATTTAAGACCTAGTGATACGTACAAATCGTCACTAATTACTTGGCGATTTGAGATTTTATAGTTTGTTTGGACCATTTACAAGAGATTAAATGCAATTGACCCTTGCAGTTTCTAATTCCATTCTGTTTTACATCACTATTTAGTCTAAAACTTGCTCTTTTCTTTTTCGAATTATGGGTAATTGTCCAAGGAATCGTGGTCTATATGCGCGCCTATTTTCTTTCTGATCATCAACCTATCAACCTATTACTTTTACGTATTCAGATAGTATTGAAGATTATGTTATCATTTTATTACTGTGCTTATCAGAAATATTAATTTTTAACCATAACCTGCATATTGCAAAAGTTAAAAGAGTTAATATTTTCGGACTATACATTATAAGTATAGAAAAACACCAACAACCACACGCATTGCGAAGTCTCAATTTAGACATGCCAATAAAATTTCAAGAGTACTTAAATAAAAGATATTGCAAAGATATAAATAAAGTAAATCGCGTTTAAAAGTAATGTGTTACAATCGGTGCAGTATTGTATACGAAAGTCGAGTATGTACTGAGTCGGCGGTGAGCGGCAGGCCTTGGCCGGCTCCGGTGGTTTTCGCATGTAAGAACTCTCCCAGGCCTAGATGACAGATAAACCCGTATGTAATACGCGGACACAGAGTACCTCTTTTATTTGACAGTGTAATTTTAATAATAAATAAGATTTTAAAAGGATTTTAATGACTGCGGTGCTAAAGTTAAATAAAGGTTTTTAGTTAATCTGAAATTTGTAAAGTATATTTAAGAATTTGTCAAGCAAAGTCTAACAGTAGGCTATTAATTATGATTTAACTAGCGATCTACCTTCGGATTAGAGCGAATCCAATTTATTTTTACTACATTAGCATATACCTACACAAACCTTCCTCGTTTATCGATCTTTCCATTTATAAAAACCGCTGGGTAGTTTAGAAGAAGTTAGAGGAGAAACAGACAGAAAATAACAGAGTCTTTATTTTATAATTGCAGGCACCAGCTAGTATAGAATACAATTGAAACATTTTTCTTTTTTTTTTTTAATTTTTATCATCATCTCATCCGTGGAAATGGAACGTCCACGTACTGAGGTGCTTATGCCTCCTCATAAATTTCCAATAGGATCGATCAGAAGCGGCCTGGATCTACTTTCGACTCTTAACAGGTCGTCTATCCACCTTGTGGGTGGACGTCGCAGCTGCGCTAGCCGATCCATGGCCTCCACTCTAGAACTTTTCGGTCCCTGCGGCCGTAGGCCGAGTCCTGTATTCTGTACTTCAACTTACTGGTCCACCGAGTTAAGTCGGTAACTTTCATTTGTCTACAGATCTTCTCATTCCTGGTTTGCTCTCACAGAGTAACCCCGACCATAGCTCTCTCCATAGCTCATTGAGCGACGTTGATGCCCATAGTTAGAGGCGACGTTTCAGCGCCATAATTTTATCATTGGCAACACACATTTAATATTGGTTGTTTTTTATTACAGTGCTTTTTATCCATTAATAACATGTAGGCGTCATAAAGCCATTATAATAAGAGTCCAAATCTTACCCTAATGCCATTATTAATCATTAGCACCGGCCATACATTTCGACGTGATCTAATTCACAAAATGCCAAGGCAGTTTCTTGTTCGTTACGATATTTAAACTGGACAATATTGCTGTCCATTATAAATTGACCTTTAATGCACCTTCTCAAGGCTTAATGCAAAAGCAGAACAGTGAAGGCCTTTTTACGGTGGCATATTGAATAATAGCAAAAGTGTCCTGACACAAGGTGTTTAGTTCTAACTGTTCCCACAGTATTTAAATAAATTGCCTCCAAAGGTCGTTTATCAACTATATATTATATAATAATAAATAAACATAGATTTTTAAAGGCACCTAGAAGTGTAATATTTCTTTTCAAAAGAAATTCAAGTATAAACCTGGGTAGCTTGGGTCTTGCCCCACCCCGCTACTTGCAGCACTAGCTTTAAGTTTTTTTTATAATATTTATTATTTTTATTTATTTATATTGTAAAAAATTGAAATCTAATTAAATTAAATTAAATATGTAAAATAATATTAAAGTAGTTTTAAATTTTTAACTCCCAACGCCCGATTTTGATGGCGTGTTCGGTTATAATAAAATTTATGAAGATCTGTTTAGACGTTTTAATTGAAGACCATCAGCCCATTTCCTAGTTGACGAAGGTATTTCAATACTTCGAATACTTCGGTGGTATTTCCAAGACATGGTAACCTTGACCTGATGCTGCAGAATCCTGAAGTTGAACTTACAGTACAGAATTAGCATGTTTTGGCTCAAAAGAAAATCAGGAGTTACTTAGTTTATAATTTTTAATTATAGCTTGTTATATTGAGTAATGTTATAATTTAATTGTTTTTGCTGTTTCCTGAATAAATGAAAAAACTAAATAATAAATATAATATTAGAATGAGAACATTCTATTAATATAATATACCTAATATATTCTTCTAGAATCCTTATATCAACGGTTAACCTGTTGCTGTATGCATGGGTGGTTTTGGTCATTCTATTATTGTTATAATACTATATTGTCGGAATCGCTAACGGTAGTTCGTATTAAAATCTCGTCGTATTTTTCAGCCGCAGATATGACTAAGATAACATCAATGTAGCTATAATATATCTACATTTGAATTACTATTACCCTAGGACTTAAGTTATGCGTTTCGGCAATCTCCTCCTATCTGTGGAAATCCGAATGCATAATATTTATACACATTATAAAGTGGTTTTATTGTTTGAATGTGTTAATCTCTGGAACTGACAATAAGAATTTAAAAAAAAAAACAATTCTTGAGGAAGGTCATACATAGGCTATTTAACATCACGCTGACGCTACTTCAGTAGCCAGAAAAAAAAACACTAGCCAGTACCTAAGTCTAAACAAGATAATTGTTTCTATCGACGCCTTAACCCATATAAGGTGACACTGACCTGACATAATGTCATATGACATGTTAACGCACTATACAATATACCTAACCATATAAAATATTAGTGAAATTAATTAAAACAATTTGTTAACGACCAGAGCTCATTGGTCACCGGTTAATTAAAATTAGAACATTCAAAAGTAACAAAAAGATGAACTTTTAATAAATTTTACACTTTATAAATCAACTCAAAGTAAAATGATTGGCGCAGTTATCGGCTTGTGATATTTACGTAACCGTCTGTAAGCTTCACTTTTTTTTAGTCTATTCCATTTTTATAGTTAAGTAACAACTTCGTGAATAATCTTAAATAAATACTTTTACGATTCAGTGAGTGGATTTTGCGAGTGCAAAATTAATTTAACTTTGGTTTGTGAGATTGTATAGAGATTGCTTTTGCAGATAAAAGTATGGTCATATAGACTATCATGAATTAATTTATTTTACCATTCTGGTAAAGTTCATTTACAATACAAGCGATCGACTGTAGGGAACGGTCAAAGGTCAACTTGACCAAGTTATAAATGTAACTTACTTAAGTAAATAAAAATAAAGACTTTATTGTGCATTGTGGAAGCAAAAATAATGTGCTATACATGTATTATGTATATACATTTCATGTTTACTAGTGGCCCATTTTATCTGAATTATAACAACTTTTCTGCAAATTATAACTCAAGCCTTCCTCGTATCTTTCCATTGGTGAAAACCGTATCAAAATAGTTTAAATGGTTTGGAAGAACTAACATACTGTTGGCTCAAGGTGGTCTTCTGAAAGAGGTTGGTTACTGCTGCCAGACGGGGTGCCCAAATGACTGCGAAAGGCAGTGTGGTCAAAGTACTCAAAGTATGACAAAAATTCATTCTCAAAGTTGGCCCTGTCGGGTATAGAATCTAGGACCTCTGAATAATGTTTTATATGTTATATGTATTAATTATAAATTAATTTTAATATTGATTATAAATTCACAGATCTGAATGGTTTAATATACCTACAAGATTAAAATTCTCTTCAAATTTAGCCCCAATCAACTTTACCTCGTACACCATACAAATTACACACAAATATGAGAAACCGCTTCACAATACTAAAAAAAAATGTGTAACTACACAATAACACAATATTGACACAGTAACAATAGAAATCCGCGAATACAGCTAGTTTAGCAATAGGCGGGTCATTCTCCATTATCCATTTATATAGATTTTATTGGAAACTAACAATATTTCTAATTTTTCTCTTCATAAGAACCTTCCTAGGACTTTGAAAAAAATAGCCGAATCGGGCCAGCCGTTCTGGAGTTTTACGCTTAGCAACACATTGTTTTATTTATATACAATACATACATAGATATATAGATAGATATAATTGAAAATTAAAAAGTCGTTCCATACTTCTTCGGGAAAGATATTAAGAAATATTATAGTTATAAAATAACAAAACAAAAACAACCTTTTATCGCTGATGATCTTCACTTCAATAGTTCAAAATAATATCAACGACTTTGTGAAATATAATGAAATAAAAAATCTGACTAATCTTGAAACTGACCAATTACGAATCTGTCGAATACCGAAACAATCAAAAGTAAAGTAAATTTTATAATTTGTCATTGTAATCCTGTTGTAATCCTACTACTCAATACTTTCACGCCATAAGCCGATCTTCATGAAATTTTACATGAACTTTGTCAGAGGTACAGAAATTGACAGTATTTACAGACAGAATTGTACAGTACTTTCATCTAGAAGAAATAGTTCACATTGGACGCGGTCGAAGTCACGGGCAGCACGGCATGAAGTTCTATATAAATTAGCCGTACAAAAAAAAGAACATTGGAAACGCGCATTGTCATTACGTTTGTCTCATCTCACGATGTAATAGGCTATTGTTACATTAAAAAAAAAACATGTAATATTATATACTTATTTGGATTTAACAAACATTTTTTTATATCAGTCTCATCGTTATCAGAGTGGATTTACAAAAGATAAGAGTTAAATGTCTATATATTAATAAATATTTTCCTCGATTCAGTTTGGATTTTAAGAATATTTTATTTAAAATAATAATAGCTATCAAAGCAGACAGACTACGAGAAGATATCCCAGAATTTTCTGAACGAAAGAGTGCACTCGGTTTTGTAAATGTAACATTTTCTTAACATATACTAATAAAAAAAATGTTTATATATTCATAATATTTCATAAATTCGTTAATTAAAAGAATTAAACAAACAAATCCTACATTTATTCTGACGTCATCGACAACGAAACAATTATTCTGGCTACTGGAACGAAGATTCATCCTTATCCCTTGTTCTACTAAGTGAGAATATTGTACTATCTTCAGTTATTATGTGAAGTTCACATTGCAATATGTGTTTGACGCAGTTCGTCTATTCTAATTTATTTGTGATCTTGATAGTGAAGTGAAGGTAAACTCTAAACGGACCGCGGCATTGTAAACAATTCGCCAAATGAACAATTGGAGGACGCCAATTAGCATCGACACGAAAACAATGTTACCAGAGATGCATAACGACATGTAATATCAGCTAACAAATTACACAATGCATCTAAACGCATTTCACAACCCTCCATTGAGCAGAAGGTTAGTATTTCGACACCCCATTCACACCCCTCTAACTTTTAAACGCCACATTTTGTCACCTGGCATCTAATTTTCATAACAGAATTCGCTCATGACCTTTTAGAATTGACAATGAGCGTGTCGTTTCGTAACGTTAAGCCTACAGTCAATACACGGGACAAGTTCAATGATAGTATTTCGATAGTGTCGATTAAATAGAAGTCGATAAATAATAGTATCTGTATTCAGAAAAGACTATAATTTTATCGTAACACAAATCTCTAACCAGTATAAAACAAATGTATACATTGTTCAATGTTCATAAGGATTAAGGATTAAGGATAAGGATAGATTCCTCTCTCTTTTATTCGTCGGAACAGCTCTACTGCGTTAACTAACGAGAACCACTCTCTGATGTTCTTCAGCCACGACTTCTTTATTCGCCCAACTGTTCTCTTTCCAGCAACTTAGCCCATCATAGCTGAATCAGATCGTACTTACCCAGGTAGGATACTTCACGCCCTTTCATAGCAAGATGAGGTTGCGTTTTCTGCGCTATTTCACGGTAGTTTTCTGTTATTGGGTGATTACTGCCACCAGACAATTTAGCTTGCGAATGGCCCTGGCCTCTGGCACTACTAATGAACTCTTATTTAATTATTATATAATTAGAATGTAATTTATCACGAATCCAATGATATGATTGATAATAGTATGAGTACGATTTAATTCTTACCAAATTTCAGAATTGTAGTTATAGTCGCTCTTTTGTAAGCTATTTAATGGTAAATATAGATTTATGCAGGCTAAACCTTAATTATGGGCTTTAGAATTTTCTTTTTCCTTAATAGCACTTCTGCGAAGCCTTGGTGGGTTACAGCTTGAAGGAGCATCAATAGAAATAAAACTACAAATTTTATCGTTTATCAAGAAAATTCTCAAGAACTTGGTTCTTATATTAAATACGCACTGACCAGTTAGAATAAAACCTAAATAAACTTCATTTATAAATTATAAGCTATGCGGTTCGCGATACTGAATGTAGAACAATCGAAATTAGAAATATGCGCACGAGTTGCAAAACTATCTGCACTGACGCCCGGCGGCTTCGGTCGCACAGACAAGCTCAGTGCAAAGCAGCACGCGTCGTGATACATTAAATTTCGTCACAACCATAAATGGAGTATTAAGAATGCGAAAAAATTGAGTAATCTCAAAAAATTAACCTTCCAAGTTAGTCGCGCCTACAAAAAAAATGTATGTAATGATATTGAACCTAATTTCACTCATAAATCCGGCCACGGGTTTTAAACAATAAATTGTCAATGTCGTTTGTATCACGATCGTATCACTCATACTATTTGCTGTTGATTATTGAATATTGACACGATTCAGAGCATGATATCAAATCTATGATTTAGGCACGCTTCCACTGTTGCTTAAAGTGTGTTAAGAAATAATTGGTATGAAATGTTCGGAAACAATGGAAAGTGAACAACAGCATTGTGTTCAATAGACACAATGCGAATAATATATTGCTTATCTCAGCATTCATTGGTATTTTAAACTACAACTAAGAAACTAAGCACAACTAAGAAAAAGGGGCGCGGACGAATTCGCGGGCAGAAGCTAATAGAAAATACATTAAAAAAATGTTGTTTAGGGTTGAAATAGAAAGCTAGACTAAAGGTAATGTGAAGATGTAATATTATAATTATATTTGTTTTATTTTGATAGATTTTGATCAAGGATATTGATAGCACATTTAGTCACGTTATTTTTTTCAAACTGAACTCACGTCCATCAAAATTGATTGTTCCCCATACACTCCCATTAATTATTGATTATCTCCAATCAATGAGCACTACCTTAATGGTAGCAAGCTTAGGTTACTACAACTATGCAAGGTTAAATGATCACAATGTGCTACTTTGACCTTACTATTTAATTAATCGAATTAATATTTACTAGAAATCGTTAATGGAATCATTAATCATTATTTAATGTAGGAATGTAAATAGGTAATATTAATTATTATTTTATTATCTGTATATTATGTCTATGATGTAATTACCATCTTATATAAAATTTCGCGTTCTACTTAGTCCAATTGGTCACAGTTTTTTTTTTGAGGGAGTTTGCGATGGATAGCAAGCAAACATTTAACAAATTTGTTATCTAAGGGTTGTCTAAGGGCCTGTGCACACGATGTTTTTTTCAGGCTCTTGACATTTCGCGATCGCGCAGTAAGACTGTACCTTTTATATATAACAGCGGGTTGAATGGAACATACAAAAGACTAGCGTGTCAAACGGGTAGTTTTTTGTAGGTAGGGTCGTAACTTGTGGGTCCAAAGTGCCCAAAGCCCAATAAGTGATTAATTGCGATTGTATCGCTGTAAACACACGAGAAACGAGCTACAAACGAGCGTGCATTACTACTTATATTTCAAAACGCTCCGAAAGCGTTGGAACATATTATTATGAAGTTGTACTTCTTCCAACAAATCAATTTACCCTAAAGACAAGGACCCTCTACTTAATTTTTGTTATTCTTATTTTATTTTTCAAAACCCAATGTTATGTTAGTTGTCACAGACAAATGGGTGATTAATCATGATCGAATCGAAACCTTGACAAAAACAAATATAAATGAGAAATTCCCTTGTCTTTTATACTTGAGAATAGGTCATGGATTTAAAAAAAAATGGTTAATAAAATTGTATGCAAAATGAAAACGTTTTCTATTTGTTTTATATACCTATGTCAACTGTATTTATGATTATCCATATTTGTCGATGTCTGATTCCGCTTCCAATCCATGAAGCAAACATCCAGTTTATAAACTGTTTCCTTGCACAAATAGACTGAAATTTACTAGCTGACCTTACTCATTTTTTAAATGCACCTGCCGGCAAAGCAGCGTGCACACGGTCCCGACTGCAAAAACTTCTTACACAACCGCAGTGAAAGGATTCGGTGTCATTGTGAAACCGACTTTTATTAGTTTGTACTAAAGTATCTATATTATTTTCATCGAATCACTTCGGTCAGTCGGTCACTTAACTTGTTAACAGAAATGGTTTATTATTTCATGACCTGCTCCGAAAAACTCCTAAAACTGACACAAAACGAAAATTCAAAGATATGTGCACTGTTTAATTTAAATGTCCGCTGTAAGTTTTAAGTTCCTAAAAGGAGATGGGAAAATACAAAACTTCCTTACACCAATGAAGTGCAATATATTATAATGTAAATGCTCCTGTAGCTGACAGTGTACCTAAGCCTGACACTTTAGAATATAATTTAAAAAAATAGTTATTTCATACTTTTTACTTAACTTGAAAAAATGTTAATATAGTTAAGAATTCTTATCTATGGTTATTAGTTACCCACATTTTTTTTTGTTTAGTTTTAAATATTAGTTTTTGTTTGGTAATATGCCCATATCACGAAATCAGAAAGGAATTACTTTACATCTGTACTAGAAAGTAATAACATGTCTATCATCGACTGTATCCTCAATTAGACAGAGAGCCATATCATAGAATCAATCAATTAAGGTAACTAAAATTTATTTTGCATAAAAAAAAATCAACAATAATTTTATATTTATACAATATCATCTTAACATTAATATTTCAAAAACAACTGGTTAAATAACTTTTTATAAAGAAGTCAACCGGGAAGTATCATATTCGAATGCGATTATGATACGTGTGCACGTAAAAACCAAGTATTACCTACTTTTATTTGTTTCACTGGGAGGTATTTGTGAGGATATAAAGTTACTGACAACTCAACGGCCTTGCGTTCAATCTCATGTGTAAATTTAATGTCCATGTACCTGTAAATTATTATAATAATGTTAGTTTTATGTTAAGAAATAACTATTCATAGGGCCACATTCATAAGAAGACGATCTATTTCTCAATGGAAATAGGAAGGAATGAATTTATGGAATGGAAATGGAAATGTTCGAAGTAAAATCCTAACTAATATAAAAATGCTAAAGTAAAAAGGCATATCGCGATAAAGGAGTAGAATGCGTTTGCCTGGTTGGCTGATGGTGTGGGGACTTCTGCAACAGTATGGCTACTCACTCACTGAAACATAACAAGTACACATGTTTGCTGGTTGTGTTTCTGTGAGTCTTTTGTAAAGGGAAGGTTACTGCCGCCAAACGAGTTGCCCAAATGACTGCGAAATGCAGCGTGCCCTGCCACTATTTCCAAATCTAGACCAAAGCCAACTTTGAAGTGTTCATTTTCAAACTTGACGAAGCTGGAAATCTAAACCAGGCAAGCACCCTGACCACTCATCCAGGTCTTGTCCTCCCTAGTGCGTTAAGGTCGCTCCTGCGATCCTTCTCCACTTTTGACATAACGAGGACACTTCTACCATAATATATCGAATTGTAGATCTACCTCGTGGGCGTCAGTCTTCCACCTGACCCTGAATTTGGATATTTAGGAGGCGTCTCCAGCGCCACATCTCCAGTTCTCCAGGTTCTACAGTCTCGGGGACAAGGTTTCAGCCCCTGGATTGGAATAAAAATATGCCAATTAGATTATTTCTTTATTATTTCTTCACAAAAATTATACACAAAGTTTTCACTAATAGTATTTTATATTATTATAAACATTATATCCCTGTTAAAAATGCGATCGCGTGCTGCGTATTCACAATCAGTAATATATAGATTACTTATATTTATGTATAACGTATATATTAATGTGTCATATTACGTGAAATTACTACCAATACCAATCACATTGTTGAAATGACCTTAACATAGCATAGTTAATTTTTTTACATTCAATACTTAGCTCGATTTGGTTGCATTTACGCACGCGATATTGATTCACACTAGTTGTTACAGTTTTTCATTACAACAAACTAAGTACATAGTTGTTTGGTATAATTGTGTAATGTGACGTATTGTCTTGGCAACACTGGTCGTGTACGCTCTCTTCTCGGCCGTCTTTGTAGTAAGCTAACTTTATAATATTCTTTTTTAAAGTGACTAAGGATCTTTTACTCACAAGACTACCACATTTCAAGTAGTTTCAGGGCACACTGCGTTTCGCAGTCATTTGAGCAGCCCGTTTGGCGGCAGTAATCACCCCTCCTTACAGAAACCCACCGTGAAACAACAGGCACTATAAAGTTGCAAGTAAAAGTTTGTTTAAAATAATGATGTGCTGTCTATTTGATTACTTCAAAATATAATAAAATATTATGATTACATAAAGACACTGATCTCGTTATTCATCACCCACTCGACAACGCACAAAGCAAAATAGGCAAGTGTTACACTGTTATACTGTGTGATTAGACATATTGTATTATATTATTATGTTAAAATACATTATCACTAAATTATTGTTTAAAACAAAGGCAAATAATTTTAATTATAAATAAAACAAAGAAAATATAAAGAAAAATAGAACATAAAGAAAACGATAATTTGCACGATAATTGCAATAATAATGTCAGTAATTTTAAAAAAAATTATAAACCCACTGAATAAATTATCCATTTTATTAAGTTGCTGGCTTATTGTCGAAATGGACACCCATTGTGTTGCTTGTACAAGGGATGGTAGCCACCACATTCTTAGAGAAACGGTGGTCTGTCAGCCGAAGGTCCACTTGATGGTAGATGGCTACCGTCGTTTAAGGACACAAGCAATACTAGAGGCTAGAAGGGAAGCAGATACGCTGGCCAACAATGCAAGAATTTTTCAACCGACCGTTTATTAAACTCATATCTTAGGAAAGAGAAAACAACTCAGAATTAGTTTATCTACGATTGTGTTACTATAATCGGACCTTTCTATACAAAATTCGTTTATTATTTCATTAACAAAATTCAAAGATGTCTGTAGCTATATAACAAACACACTGCAATTGAATCGGTGTGAAACAGACTTAAAAGATTAGCGCGTGTTGACGAGTTGGAACAATTAATCATATTGTTATGCCCATCAATTGGACTCACATGTAACACACTTTCTAGTGCGAACCCTAATTTGATTCTATCACGGTTTTAAATATTGTCTTATATTTATTTACTAGCTTTTGTCGGCGACTTTGTCTTCGTATCGTGAACTTATACCCGACCTCCACACTACTCGCGAAGTAGGCCGAGGCGAAGCGAATACGAGAGTGTGGACGGGCACTTCGTCTTACCTCGTCCAACTTTACCTCGCCTCGTGCTACTTCCATTTGTTGTCGGTTTTTGCGCCCGAGTCAAAGGACTCGAAGTAGCGCGAATGAGTTCCTCGCGAGGTTGAACGAGTGTGTAGCCACAGGTAGCCACGCACTTCGTACTTCGGTCAACTTTCCCGAATAATTCATCGAGGCACTTCGCGAGTAATGTGTAAAACTGCTATAAAACTGCGTTTCGCAGTCATTACTGGCGGCAGTAATCACCCCATTCCAGAAGACCACATTAAAATAACAGCCTATATGCTGTTCTATTTCGTTGTGTGTAAGGAATGCCAGAGCCCATTTCCCTATCCCTTATGGTTAATCCTACTACTACATATGGTCGGCAACGCACTTGCAGCAAGTGTGGCCTTGCTTTTGTCATAAGCGACGGTAGCCACCTACCACCAAGTGGACCGTCAGCATAACTTCAAGAATTATTGCATTTAATATATATCTTATGTTATTATGTGATTTATTTATTGTATATCTAGACAAAAAGGACTGGGCCTCATCATTCTTATAGGCACCTGAGTAGATGCATAAGGTATCTCATGTAAAATATCCTCTTAGTTAAAAAAAATTATGGTTGGTCCAACGGCTTTCGTAATTATAGTCTTGAGATTCACCAATATTTGTTTTTATAGCTATATCCTCAATTTCAATTGGTTTCCACTGTATTTTTTAAGTTTTACTGAACAATTTTCTATTTAAGAATCAAACCAACATCAAACGAATCCATTAAAATAAGTAGTTACATAACTATACTTAACTTTCATGTAACATCTGTAAAAAACAGTTCAGTTAAATGAAATATAAAAAATAAAAATAAAAACAAAGAACACGACGTTTGTTATGAAATAATCGAGCGCTATCTATAATTGGAATCGACGTTTAGTGAACTATGATCCCAAAAATAATATTTTCTAATAATTCAATATTACTATTAAATAATTCAATATTATACGAGTGTTTTCTTTATCTATATCTATACTAACAAATAAAATTGAAGTGTCTGTTTGTAATGTCTGCTTTTAACTAAATGTATATCAAAGTATATACGGTAAGTACTTACTTATAACAAAAACAAAAACACATTTTTTTAAATTATTGTCTGTCTATTTTTTCCGGCTAAGATCGCCGAAACGACTGGGCCGATTTTGACGGGACTATCACTGGCAGATAACTGATGCTATAAGAATTAACTTAAGCGGTCACGGTGGTTTTGTATACAAGTAACACCAGAGAGTTTAAAAAGGAAAAATAGAAATCTTGTGTGAAAAGTGTAGTTCGTGTTGAGGAACGAAACGATAGCGCATTAAACCTGCCAGCATAGCGACATCTGCATGATATAATGCAAGACCACAAGTTTGTTAATATTAGTGGTGTCAGCAGTGCACCAGTTGGTGAGTGAATGTACTCGAATGTCGAGCCAAAGGTTATGCGACCTCCCTTCGCCGTAGTCGCGGAATGTCAGAAAAAATATCACACACTTTATGTTACATGAAATAAACTTTAAGTACTTAGTTATTTGTAAGCTTACATAAGTGCGAGTATATTATTAATTATACCTATACATATTATAAATACGCTGTACGCTTCTCTCCTTACAGCAACGTGGTCGTCACGGCAACGCATCGTCACCTAGTCACGTGACGACCGCGTTCCTCTGTTGCCTTGTCTCTGTTTCTCCACTAACCTATTCTAAACGGATTTAGAAATTGTTTTCACTGATGGAAAAAGCGATAAAGGTGGAAGATTTGTATAATTTTGCAAAAGAAAAACAAATGCAAATTGCAATTTCACGGTGGTCTTCTTTAAGAGTGGTTAATGCCGACTCATAAATATATGATCTAATATATGACTGCAAGACGCAGTGTGCCCTGCCACTACTACAACATGCAGAAGTACATGCCTGACAGGAATAAATATTTTAAAAAAAAAACGAAGTATAGCGCGGGCAGGCAGGCGAGCCGCCTAACGACAGTGTACATTACCGAGATTAGTAGAAATGTACATTGTGCATGCCTATGTCAATTTTAATAAATGGCGGGTGAAACAGAGAGCCACAGCTAGGTATTTAATATACGTATAATAGCTTTATACATCATTCCTCGAAAATAGTATTCTTTTATGAAAGATATCCTATACGCAGACAACATAATATATGCGAAATTTCATGACGATCGATTGAGTAATTAAAGCGCTTCGCATTTACAGTACGAGTTAGGATAACAGCTCTTGTTTACTTACTTAATAACTTTAATCTCAATCACATAACACCTGACACATAAAGATAGTATAGATAGACGAAATGTATCAATTTCGCAAATAAACACAATGAATCTACTTTCAAACGCAACCTCATTCATAAAATAAAGAATTGTAAAGTACGATTATATGTACATTCGCCTACGCATGTCGTGAACGCGAGTCATGCTGTCTGTCTTTCGGCAATTTTATACATAATAACACAGAATATTTATAATATTAAAGGTTTTTATACAATTTATATTTTAGTATACCTAATCCCTATTATATTTTAGTATAAAATGAATTAAATTAATCTAAATTATAGGTATGGGGACGAAGCCACGAGGAGACATAAGCTTTCGATATACATATATATCGAAAGTTTGTATGTTTGTTAATCACGCAAAAACGGCTGACCGGATTTGGATGAAATTTGGCACACACATAAGTATATACCTAGAATACTTACTTTTTATCCTGGAAAAATGTGAGGTTCCCAATTGTTCGTCTAAAAGTATAAAACCTCATCGCCACCGTTGTCACAGCGATAAAGATGTCAGGAGTTTCTCATGTGTTTTATTTTTCAAGGCGGACGAAGTCGCGAGCACCAGCTAGTAACTTTATATACTATTATTTTTATATATTTACATGTATATGTAAACTAGACTAATACATCATCCATTCAGAAAAGCCTTGGCCACCTATCTCTGCGGTAAAGCGATTAAATCGAGACTAATCGCCTCGAAATTATAACACTTCCATTGTTCGCTTGACAGGCGTTAGGTTAGAGAATAGATAGCATCCATTAGCAATATATGTGTATTAAATTAATTTAATAACCTTGGGTTGTAAAAATTTTATGTAGTAAGAACTAATCCATATATTGTACCTACTAATATTACAAATGTAAAAGTAACTATCTGTCTGAACCTTTTCATGCCTTAACATCTCAACTAGGTACCTATAATAAATTTGGGTATTGCCGGTGGTACACCTAGGTGAAAAGGTGGACAAAGTAGGTGGACCACGCTGCCCTACTAAGCGCAAAAGCGGTATCTCAAAAAAAATATCGTAATTTTGATTTTTATGCCATAGGATAGCCAAAAAAAATACGCATCTAATGAACCTTTTAGAGCTATTTTATTCAAAACATATGAAAAAACCTTAAGAAAGAATTCCGTATCTCAATTTTACCATAAATCACTAGGGGTATTAGAGGTCCCCCCCTAGGTGGGGCATGACCTTGTCGTGGTGGGGGGGCTTACCCTCGCCAGTTCTTGGCGTAGGGGACCAAGAAGGCTCACACCGGTGTGCTCCGAGCGGGCTCCGCTGGCGGAGCTCGTGGCGGAGCACACAGTTGAGGTTCCCCTGGCGGCCGGCTACCGCCAGGGTTTTTGTAGAGTTAGGGGAACAGGGTGGCCCCTGGTCCCCTGCTCGTGTTGGAGGTAGGGCGGGACTTGTTCCGCCCTAATTGTAGGTGGGGGAGCCAATGGACACTATTGGTGTCCATTGAGTCCCCCATTAACATCTTGCAGACGGCCGGGCAGGAGAAGGCGGGCACCAGCCCGTCTTCAAATGTCCTCGGGGACCTGCGCACACAGTTGCTAGTTGTGTGTGCCTGCATGGGTCCCCTCCGTTTGGGGATTGCTCGGGTGTCTCCGGGTAATCCCCCCGTCGGCGTCAGCCTAGCCAGCAATGGCTAGGCCGCCCAAGGGGGGTGGGTCGGAGCAGTTGCCTCGACAGAGCCCGTCCACTCCCCACTTATGGGCAAGGAGACACCGGGGAGTTTTAGTGGGTAGGGGCCAGTTCCGTCTGCTACGTGAGCACGCGGAGTATGCTGGTCGACCCCCACATACCCCCTTTTTTTTTTTGACGCGGGGAAATCAGCGACCCTGATTCGACTGCCAGCAATGGGGCGCTGGCAGGATATGTGGGATTTCTACCCACCAAAACCCCGCGGTGTTCCTTTTCCACGCACGCGTGGGACGGGAGAGAGGTGTCAGCGCGAGCATTTCGTCCTGCTCTTCCGTCAGCGTTAGCCCGACCGGGCGCCTCCGTGAGTTCATCGGTAGGAGGGGGGATGGTAGAGTCCCTCCTCCCCGGATGGCTAGGTGTGTGGGAAGACATGCCGGAACACGGACACGTCTTTCACCGGAGCCGGGTTAGTAGGTGAACGGATCCCCATATCCGCTCACCCTCCGGCCGATCACGGGGGCGCTTGGAGTCGGCCATACAGCCTCCTCCGCCTCCCGGATCGTTTGCGACGGATGTCGCTAGCGAGGGCGGCATCCTCCCTCGCCCGCTCCGCCGCCTCCTTCAGCGAGAGGACGTCCTCGCTGAAGGAGATCATGGCCTGCCAGGCCTCTTCGCTACTGACCATGGACAGAACCACGGCCGGCAGCGAAAGGTCTCCTCCTACAAAGGGCGTTAGGTAGCCCCGTTGCTGGTCCCATGCCGGACATTCTGCCAGCGTATCCTGCGCGGTATCCTCCGGGCCACCGCAGTGGTGGCAAGAGGGTGTCGCCTCTCTTCTAGCAATGTTGCACAGATATCTGCCGAAGCAGCCATGCCCCGACAGAATCTGTGCAAGCCTGAATGTTATCACTCCTCTTTTGCAACCCCCACATACCCCTGCCGTCTAGCAAGCGGCAGGGGATCGGTAAAAGGATTTCTCCTCGATTAAAAAAAAAAAAAGGGGGTATTAGAGGTAAGTATATCTATTGTAATAATATTGTAAACTTTTGACTATTGCATTAACAAATAGACCCAATATAATATAATTCTATTTAATAGGCAAAAAAATTCAATATAAAGTAAACAAAAAAAAAACTACTTTTACATAACTTCAATTATCTCGAAACTCGCTTTCATTTAGATACCGCTTTTGCGGCTTAGTTGGGCAGCACGGGCAATACCCGAAATTTTACACACACGTTGTCAGTGAACTGGAAAGGACATAGGGTACTTTTTATCCAGAAAAAAGTACTGTTTCTGAGGGATAATCTAAAATTAAGAAAACTAACGCCTGGCAGTGTAATAACAATAAAGATGTCAGTCGTTATATTGCTTATGTTTTTGAAGTGAAAACTTCTTTAGGTGCGTTGGGCATTTTTGCGATGGGAAAAAAACCATTGACTCGCGACACTGTCATGTAATGTAATTTTGTGAAGCTTAATTTTCACTTCTGACGTGCAGTCCAACGAGTGACATGGTTTTCCAACGAGTGACGAAGTCGCGGGCACCAATAGGTGTTTAATAAAAAAAATCAAGGCCTTAAGAATTTCTTATTTTTCAAAGAAAGAAAAATGTATACTTCTCTATTAGTATATCACGACAAGCTTGGTGCAGGTTCGCACTGTGCTTGTTAATACCTAGAGCTTACAAAAATCTTTATATTACATCTGCTTGTATTACTTACTTTGGCTGAACAACAATAATTCATTATTTTAAATACAATATATTTATATTAAAGATATTAGCTTTATATTCGACCTTCAAATTGAATAATTGTGAACTAAAAACCCCGTAGGTACTCTTATATCCGCCACACAAATTGTATTGGCCTACTAAGCCCAATCACTACTTATGTCCAATGTGATTGTGATTTATATTATAGCTAATATATTATCTATATAAATAAAATCAGAGTGTCTGTCTGTGATTTGCGAAAAACTGCCTCAAACTAAGCTTAGAGAGTCATTCGCATGCTGTTAAAACGTAAATAACTTTTTTTAGAATTGTTGTCTGTCTGTCTGTCTGTCTGTCTGTCTGTCTGTCTGTCTGTCTGTCTGTCTGTCTGTTCGGGGTAATCTCAGAAACGGCTGAAGCGATTTTGATGAAACTTTGCAGACATGAAGAGGGGGTCGTCAGGAGTAACATAGGCTACTTTTTGTTTATGTAAATTGCGGTACATACACCAAAATAATATTTTTTACAATTTTTGTCTGTCTGTCTGTCTGTTTGTTCCGGCTAATCTCTGAAATAGCTAGACCGATTTTGACGGGACTTTTATTGGCAGGTAGCTGATGTAATAAGGAGTAACTTAGGCTACGTTTATTTTAGACTAGCGACTCGTTCCCGGCTTCGCCCGGGTGCATTCGTGTACATAGACTTTTCGAGTTTAATGAGAATGATGCTTATGCATTAAGATAGCCTCACTCTACTTCCTTCGAAATAAATATAACAAATCACCCATCAGGTTTAACAAATTTTTAAATTTCTAAAAGTTTTGACGATGTTCTGAAATTTCAAAAAATCTTATTAAATTATCTGAAAAAGTGAAGAAAGTTTTCATATATGCGAGAATTTCCTAGAAACTTCTGGAATTTTCTAGAAACTTCTGAAATTTTCGAGAAACTTCTAGAATTTTCGAAAAACTTCTAGAATTTTCTATAAACATCTAGAATTTTCTAGAATGTTAGCAAAAAAAAATCCGTTCCTATTAATCTTCTTCTTCTTCTATATAAATAAAATCAGAGTGTCTGTCTGTGATTTGCGAAAAACTGCCTCAAACTAAGCTTAGAGAGTCATTCGCATGCTGTTAAAACGTAAATAACTTTTTTTAGAATTTTTGTCTGTCTGTCTGTCTTTCTGTCTGTCTGTTCGGGGTAATCTCAGAAACGGCTGAAGCGATTTCGATGAAACTTTGCAGACATGAAGAGGGGGTCGTCAGGAGTAACATAGGCTACTTTTTGTTTATGTAAATTGCGGTACATACACCAAAATAACATTTTTTACAATTTTTGTCTGTCTGTCTGTTTGTTCCGGCTAATCTCTGAAATAGCTAGACCGATTTTGACGGGACTTTTATTGGCAGGTAGCTGATGTAATAAGGAGTAACTTATGCTACGTTTATTTTAGAAAAAATACACCCCGGACGAAGCCGGGAGCGGGCCGCTATAAACAATAAAAAACGGGATCTATGCAATATATTCGAGTTTTTTAAACGCGATATTTTTTCTTTTACTGAAAAAAAGTTACTAACCCTGTGACAATAAAAAAAAAGAATTTTTTCGTTCATAACAATTGCATTTGTTGTTAACAACTGAAACGAAGGTTCATGCAATACGATGAGTTCTCTTTGTGGCATATCTTTTCTTTGGCTGAGTCGCTCATTATGTATTATTAATAGGAACGGATTTTTTTTCGCTAACATTCTAGAAAATTCTAGATGTTTATGGAAAATTCTAGAAGTTTTAAGAAAATTCTAGAAGTTTCTCGAAAAATTTCAAAAGTTTCTAGAAAATTCTATGAAAACTTTCTTCACTTTTTCAGATAATTTAATAAGATTTTTTGAAATTTCAGAACATCGTCAAAATTTTTAGAAATTTAAAAATTTGTTAAACCTGATGGGTGATTTGTTATATTTATTTCGAAGGAAGTAGAGTGAGTAGGCTATCTTAATGCATAAGCATCATTCTCATTAAACTCGAAAAGTCTATGTACACGAATAAGTTGAAACATTTATCTTTTCTGCCTAACGATCATCAGTCAGCTTTATATATACCCATATTTCGCCGAACTGCGTTCTCTTATCTCAGTTGAACTAATATACACAGGAAAAAGACAAAGTTACGCACAATTAAACAAAAATCAATTCGCTCACGCAGACAACATTATTAAATTTACGTTTTTTAATATTATAAAACAAAGTCCCCCCGCCGCGTCTGTCTGTCTGTATGTTTGCGATTCTCAAAAACTACCGAACGGATTTTTATACTATTTTCATTAATGGGAAGAGCGTTTAACGAGGAAGGTTTCTACGTTTAATTTGCAGAAAAAAAATTGCACCCGTGCGAAGCCGGGAACGGATCGCTAGTTTATAATATTAATACGGATGTTAGGTACAGGTATATTATAGAAGTATTAGACTATACTTAGATAGATATAATTATATAATAATGGTAGGTGTAGTGACAATGCAGGTAACAAATTAATGTTTATGCAATAGTAATTACTAGTTAGTGGTCAAAATTCGAAAATAATCTTTTCGAAGGTTCCGTAAAAAAAAATGTTTTAATTTTTGTTTTAATGACTATATCTCGCCAATGAAAAAGATTGTTTTTCGCTAAACAAAAAATGGTTTACAAACAAATGAGAATAAAACACCCAGTTTTTACCTATTCGTATAAATATAGAATGTTTTGCCCGCGAATTCAATAACGCGAATGAATAATGAAAGATACAAAGATTATAATTGACTTTTTTAGCATAACATCTATTTATTTTCAATCTAGCTATAATATCAACTGGATGCATAATTATTATAAACCATTCTAGATTTAGGGTTTGTGGTTTAGTAATAGTTTAATATAGTAGTACCTAGTATAGTTTAGTCATGTATATAAAACCTTGCCCCATGAGGCGACATGTCCCTAAGGGAAAAAAAGCCTTAAATAAGTATTTAAAAAAAATATTATAACTTAAAAGGATGTATTAAAAAATATATATTTAAATTTTATATAAATAGCTCTTCTTAAACTGCAAATTGATATTTATAAAACACCGCAAATGATACACTTTGCTTGACTGTAACTGGGTGGAGTAGGTTATAGTGTGATTAAAAGAACCTTGGGTTTCGAAAGTGCAAAGCAACCGGAACGTAGACAGATAGGTAGTACGTGTTTGTTGCGTTCTAGGAAAAATCTAGATCATTTACATAGGTAGTGTTGAAAAAACTTAACCACGAGCACGTTTGTTATTTCGAAATCGCTCAAAAGTTGACGATAACGACATTCATTGTTTTCGGTTTTTTCATAGACAATTGCAAAGATGTGTAACAATTTCTGTACACCTCTTATTTATTGTATTACTTTATCCCTTGTTATTGACGCGTTTAGAAATAAATCAAATGGAAAACAATGATTACCTATTACTCACATCGAAATAATTTTAAAATCCGATAAATCAAGCATTAATTAAAACATAATTATAAAATCTTATAATATTATACAATTTAAAAGGGCACATTGTTATGGTATATTTTGTCAAATTGACATTTCCATATAAATATCTAACGTTCTCGCTAGTGAGTGCGGTCATCATATACTCATGGTAAAGGACTGTCCGAATTTTATAAATTCGAATAGTTCCAAATAAAAAAGATAATACAAGCTACAAGGCACGTTCTTATAATGAATTTTGTGTACAAAAAATAATTTCATAAAAGGAAAGGGTCTGATTGTATTGGTCAGGCTGTTACTGAGCACCCACTCCCGGCCGCTATCCCACTACTGCCCGATACGGGGACTTTTGGCTGCTGGGTTTCCCCCCTGACCCGGTTCGCCCCTCCTTAGTTAACCTGCACCCCCCAGACTCCTCCGGGGGGTCCATATTAATACCAGGCTTAGTGTGGACGTCCAGTCAACATGGGCCACTCAGCACCAGGACTCCCGACCTCAAACCATCCTCCAGTCCAGACCTCCGAGTAGCCGGATTACAGGAGACGCCACGCTCCCAGTCGATTGTACTGACAAATATACTGTATATATGAAAAATTATGACGTAGTTTCAAAACTTTGTACTGACAAAAATTATTGCGTATGTATTAAACATATTGTCATTTTTCTTTTATAATTTTTGCTTCTCTAACATAATCTTAATTTTTTTAATTTTTAAGTTTACATATTGAACTAATTTTAGACATTAATTTTGATTTTTTTGTCATCTCACTAATAATACCAGCCATCTATTCCAATAGTGTTACATTATTACTGTTTATACTATATCAAAATCTCGAACATGGAATTAATAATTCCAGTTTACACTAGATGGCGCCACATATTGTAAATTTAATTTAATTTTTCTTTTATATCAAATTTTGGGATAGATACAAAAAAAAAACTTGATAAAAAGGATCTACTACATAGCTTGGGGTACAACTCATAAAAAAACATTATTATTTATAAAAACTTATTTTGAAACATTTTTTTCGTACTCTTCGGCTGGCAATTGACATATTACCACATTGAAGTTTTTATTAGTCTGTAAACCAACTGTAAACAATTGTTTTGTTTTTGACAATAAGTTCAAGCTCAACCGAAACGTTTACTTTGAATTGGTATTAAAGTTACCGAATCCTCGAATAATTAAAACAACACAACAAACTTCAAGAGACTTTCTAGAGGTTTCTAGGAAAATGGATAGAAACGACATAGTAGATTTAATAAGGTATATTATAACTTTACTTCGTTGTTGCATTTGAAATTTGTATTTGAACTTGCGCGCTAGAATGTATTGATTTTCCATCCAAAAATAAGTTCGTAGGATGTAAATAAATCATAAAGCAAGCTGATCTTGACATTTTCCTAACATAAATGTAGAAGTAATTCAATTTACTAATGAATTTGTTATTTTATAAGTAGCATTTGTGGTTTATTATGTTTTCAGAGTTAGTGTAGCCGAATCAATTACTCCATCTAAACCGAGACTGACAAGATTCAACGATGTTTACTCGCCAGAACATCTAAACATTACTCCTTCACCTGTGAGTGCCTACTGAATTGTATTCATTTTTAATTAAGATTTTTTCTCGTAATATTTGATAATATTTATTACACTATTTCAGACATCTAAATTTGGGCTATCC
This sequence comes from Synanthedon andrenaeformis, assembly GCA_936446665.2. Taxonomy (NCBI): domain Eukaryota; kingdom Metazoa; phylum Arthropoda; class Insecta; order Lepidoptera; family Sesiidae; genus Synanthedon; species Synanthedon andrenaeformis. The sequence goes on along the minus strand of OW387778.2, from coordinate 11,998,868 downwards.
AGTGTGAGGTATGAAACCCGACAGTTATTCACACCTAAAAAAGGTTTTGAAGTTGATTCTTACCGGTGTTGGTAAGTAGAGAAATTTAATAATAACTGTTTCTATTTTATCTTTTTTTTTTATATGTATAGTGAAGGGTGGCAGACAGGCTGATGGTCCACTTAATGGTAGGAGTTTACCGTCGCAAGGCTCAAGGCTTATAAAACTTTTGATGTTATTGAGATTATAGTTTTGTTTATTATCTTAGGTACTGAATATTTGTTTCTATTTTTTTTTTACAATCTTTCACTTAAGCTAATGACAGAAGAGTAGAAAATTGTAGCCCTGAATGAAAAGTTAAAAGCCATTCATTAAACATGAATGGTAGTTTTTACACTATTTGACATTTTGTGGAGCTGGAGTTAAAGCTCTAATCTGACGTTTTAACCATAAATGCTCTTTAGGATTAAAGTCTAGGCTACTTGTTAGCCAATCCAATCAACTGAAACTGACTTTGTCCATATAGGAATACCAGCAGGAAGATGACAAGCTTGATCTGCTTCCCATAACAATCAATGCTGTTTGCACATACTGTGAGATAATCATTTCTGAGATTTAGTTTCATTTTGCAATTAAAAAACTAACTGTATGAACATCCTAAAGTGTGTTCCGTAATCCGATTCCGAAGGAGTAATTTAACATTATTTACCTGGGTTACAAATTTTTAACCATAGAAAAATAATTATGTGACCTAATAGGATTTTTTAAAAAAAATCGGTTTTATAAAACTGTAATTAATGCTCTATATAGAACATTGATTAGTTTAGAATTAATAGTTTAATTAATATTAACACTGTTTTAATATTGTTTAATTTATTTAATATTTTTTCTTACAGGACCCTTAAACCCGTCAGAACATATCGCCATGTATCAAACAATTGTTCTTTTGAGGGTAACCAGAGTTTCCCGCGTCTAAAGCGCAGGGTGACCCCCATAAAAATGGATCTGGAGACATCAACAAAAGGAAAATCAACTGTTGAACTTGTGAGAGGTACACACTTTTTTTGTTTTCAATGACATACTAACATTTTTTCACACTATCCATTTCGTCTATATAAGGAGTCAATTTGTATCCACTGCCTAGTCTTCAATCCCATTTCATTAATTCATTACCCCACTCCTTATTTTCTGATGAGAGAAACATTGTGTCTCAAATCCTAATTTTTATAATGCCTATTTTTTTTTAAATGTCGTTGGTTTGAATAATATTACCTACTGTTGTTATGGTGTTTTTTTCTTCTAAAAATATACAATTACTGTAAAAAATATAACTGTCTGTTTACTTGTTAATATAAAGAAAGAAAGTTACCGATATAACTTGACGGTTTAGTAAGTTGAAGTGGCAGTGGGCAGAACACACAGTACGGAGAACTGATGGCAACTGGGCCCGGAAGGTTCTCGAGTGCAAGCCACGAGGTAGCCAAGGTGGACAGATGACCTGATAAGAGCCTCGGGACGACTGTGGGTCAAGGCTGCTTCTGAGATTCAGTACACATTTGTCAGATTCCGCTTTCGTCAGATCATTTTATTTTTCCGTATAGGTCAGAATTTTAAAACTGATGACGAAACGGCAATTATTGTAATTCCACATTCAACAGATTCCGCTTTCGTCAGATAACTAGTTGGAAGAGCCTTTCATAATATCTAATCTCACATTCAACAGCCCTCATACCTCTCCTAAATCGTTTTATTGTAAACACTTACTTGAATAATAAGTGCCTGGCTATGCATTTTACATTTTGAAAACTAAATTTATTTTTGTGAAAATGGGTTAAAAGCAAAAGATTTATTTAATTTAACTAGCTCGAAGTTAAAAACGGACATGTGGTCCATTCTGTTACACTATTTGGTAGAAACTGACGAAAGTGTCATTTTTGGTTTTCAACATTCGTCATTCATGACCAAAGTGAACTAAATTTTCATAAATTTCGATTTATGACGAAACTGGAATCTGACGGATGTGTAAGAAATCGCTTCTGATCGGTCCTTTGGAAAATTATGAGCAAAGCGCAAGTGGACAAGTGGATGTCCTACGGCTAAGATGATGATGTGAGTAGAAATCCACATCAGTCATAACTCAGCTGAGTGCATTGGAAGTCACGATCAATAATTTTATTTATAGCTAGCTCAGCTGAACCCGGCCACGCCTCACTGCGACGTTTGCATGGGTCGCGCGCGATACTGGATACTGTATACATTTTTTTAAAATCTAAAATCAAAGTAACCTAAGTTACTCCTTATAACATCAGATATTTGCAGTGAAATTATCGTCAAAATCGGTCCAGCCGTTTCAGAAATCAGTTGAAACAGACTGACCAAATTTTTAAAAAGTTTTTAGTTCTCAGTACCATATATAGTTTGAATACATTAAGTAAGAAGCAGTTATTTTGAGATTACAAAGAGATACTTCATTAGACCATGGCAACAATTCAATACCTACTTTTATAAATTATCAATTAAAGTACTATAGAAAACATTTAATTTTTTCAGTTGACGGTCCAAATGGTCTTCGATTTAATACTTCCTTGGCATCGGGTGATATAGCGGGATCACCGGCGCAATCGCAGACCGATCGACTGCAGCAAACCATCAATACTACCAAGGCCGTATTTACTGTAGAGCCTAAAACATACAAAGTAAGTGATAGTTTTTATCCAACAAAGGAACTGCTACTTGTGATCATATATTTTAAGAATCATGAAAATAACATTACCTCCTAGGCCCATCTCTATCCTGTATTTTTATTAACGTCCAACTCAAAAACAGGGTGTTATAAGTTTGATGTGTGTGTCTGTGTTACACAGATACAGTATCTGTCTGTGGCAGCGTAGCTTCTTATAAGTAACTATAGTTACTATAGCCTACTGTCGCATGCACGTTCACACCCTTGCACACACAGACGAGCTAAATATAATAAAAACTCATTTATTTTATGTACAATATAGGATTATATTATATTATTAACATACCTATTTAAGTATATTATAAAAATATTTAAAGGGAAATCGTTTTCGGTAACACAGGTTCACCATTTGTAATTTTCCTAATGTATAAAGTGACCATCAATGTTGGGTTTACAATAATTTAAAATTTTTGTAATAGTATTATTGTAGAAATGTTATTGTAAACTTGTTTGTGGTTCAATAAATAAATAAAAATAAAAAAAATAGCGGAATAACTCTGGCTTCGAACGAATCCTTCTGCAAGTTATATATAAACCTATCCTCCTTTAAGGCTCTTTCCATTAGTGAAAATCGCATTAAAATCCGTTGCGTAGTTTAAAAGATCTAAGCGTACAGAGGGGCAGACGGCAGATCTTTATATGTAAAGATTGTGTTTCAGATATTGATAGTGAACAACAAAGCATGCTCTCTGCTCGGCTATTCGACTGGAGAGCTGTGTGGCCTGAAGTTCTGTGACTTGCTGCGCAGCCGAAGCTGCAAGGCTTTTAACTTGCACGAACCTGAGGAAGGTGATGTGGCTGAAGACGGCACTATGATTCTGCTCAGTGGAAAGGTAATCTAATCATATTTTTTTGTGTGTCAAATTTTGTCGAAGTGAAAATAGATCGTAGAATCTGTGGCGAAGACCAAATAGAAGGTAAACATTTTTCTACAAAAAAAAAGTCTGCATTTAGACTCTAAACTGAAACGCTAAATTGTTTTACTGTTTCAGGTAGTGGAACTTCTTTCAAAAGAAGGTGGCACAGTGCAAGTATCGTTGTGGATCAGACAGCTGGAGAACGATGGACCTTGTTTAGTTGTCGCAGAACCAGTCAGCTGTAAGAGTGTTGTGGTAAGATTGAAAAAAATTATTATTCCTTGGTATTTGACAGTTTTTAGCTTTGAATTTGTAATCTGCATCAGACAGACTATTTTGTACGCACAGCAATTTAAGAACCCATTTCTATAAATAAAAAGGAATCTCTAAATTTGTTGCTAAGCGCAAAACTCGAGAACGGCTGGACCGATTTTAATTCTGTCTTCACTCATGGATAGAGGGATAATCAGAGAAGGTTTTTACCTAAAAAAATGCACCCCGGGCGATGCTGGGAGCGGGCCGCTAGTGTTTAACAATAATGGGCTGTGATTGTGCGCAGCTGTTGGTGGAATCAGAGACGGGCGTGATAGTGGGTTCGCGCGGAGACGCAGGGGCTCTGTTCCAAGCGGAGTCGAGCGATAAGCTGCTAGGGTTGCCAGTAGCTGCTCTGGTGCCCTCTATTCGGCTACCGCCCCCCTCTCATCACATACCCCACGGCTTCGCAAAGCAAAAGGCCACAGGTACCATCAGTTCACACTTAATTGTAAGGTGTGGTCAACTCGAGATAATTCTGCCACCTTAGAGTTGTTAATTATTTTAAAAAAAGAAATTAGGAAAAAAATTGTTCTAGTATCATATTCATGTTACTTTGTTATTGTAATGTTGTTGATTTGGAGTTAGCTTGCTTCGACGACCATCATTGACTGACAAATCTTTGGATCTTTGAGTTCATGCTCCATCTATGAAACAGAACATCAAAGCGAAACTTAAATCTAGAAGACTTGCAATCTTCAAACACTTCAATAACTAATGATGAGGGCTATCTATGGTCAAACACCCATTACAAAACAAGAAGAAAATGAAGGGTTTTTTTAGAAAATGAATCTTTTATCTAAAGTTGTTAGATGGATTTTAACACATAAATACTGTTCCCTTCGGAGAATGAACGACGACTATAGCTTAGAAGAGTTGCCACAAATTGTTTTTGAGCTGTTCATAACAAAAGTGTATCTTCACAGACAGCTAATATTGATATCGTAAATTCTGTCTTAAACATTTAATTCCAGGACGAACGCTCGAAGGCGCTTCGTTTCCACTTTGTTTATGGATCTCAAAACCGGAGAACAATGAAATTGTTCAGTGGTCCAGTATAAAAGTACACAAGGATCGACCTGTTTTTGAAATCACAGTGAGGGTGAGTACCTAAGGATTCTACGGTAAATCGCTTTGGAAAGCAATGGCCGCAAATCTTAATAATGTTTTATTATATTCTAGGACACCTTTGATTATAATTAATTATAATTTAAAGCCAAATTAAATCAGACAGGTGAAAAAATGTATTTTTAACTAATCGCGCTAATTCACGCATAAAGCTATTTTTAATAGTACGGCGTTAAAATTCTGATAGAATTATCTTTGTTTGGTATAAGATAAAAAATGTAGATAGAAATTCATTGTATTTTCTTCTTATAATAGAGAGCATCAATCGGTTAATTTAATGGTAGATGGCCACCGTGCTAGTTTTTCGCCGTGGTCTTTGTTCAGGGGGGGTAATTTAAAACTGCAAAATGCAGAGTGATCATTGCTGTTTTGGTTGTATAATTGGTTGGTGAAGTTGAGATTTTGCATAGGTAACGTACAACGTGAGCGGTCTACTAGTTGTGGACGAAAGCGGCGTGATAACCGCTTGCAACCAACACTTCGCGATGCTCACTTTCGGCAAACCTCATTCCGAAGTGATCGGTCATCATATTGAGGAAGTGATACAGAACTTCTGCCGGGAAGCCGACCTCGTCAAGGTGAACGACAGGGACAGGGAAATGACTCTGTCGCCCGTTAACAACGAGGACCATGGCTCGCGTGAGTCACTAAAATATTCCTTTATGCAATGTTGATTGTCCCCTCGTGTGCGATTTTCATAGTTTTCTCATGCCACATACTCCGCATTTTAACTGATGATAATTAGCAATTACAAATTCAGATTTGATTAAATTTTTAATATGTATAAAGGATATACGAGTGTCTTTTATGATTTACGTATTGAAATACTACAGCATGAGGGATTTAAAAATTGTGTTTTAATCAAAAATTTAATGAAATAATGTACTTATCCATATTATGTATACGTATATGTATATGTATCTAAATGGAGCAAAAACAGGCAGAGATAATTTTTATTATTTTGAAAGTATTTAATGCGAGCTCTTCTTTAAAGATTTGCTTCTTTTTGTAGCATCAGACACGGATGAGGATTCGTGTGGGGCGTTCAACGGCAGCCAAAAATCGGCTTGCATGTCCTTGAACGTACAACAATCGCTACTATCCGCCGCCAGAGAGAAATCCTCGAGCGCCCTCTGTCTCGACAAGTCGAGCAGTTTGGTCACTCATACGCCGACGCCTACACAAGACATGGTCTCGAGTATCAGTACCACAGAACAGAGAAACGATATTTCAGCGCTGCCCGACGTCACGTCGGGAATGTCGGGAATATCGATAGACGACGACAACTACTGTCACAGTAGCATATCCAAGTCGCGTTCGGAAAATATTCTCAGATCGGAACAAAACAACGTTCAGTCGAAACAGAACGCCAAGCCCTCAGAAAAATCTGAGTCTATTTATTACACTTCGCAACATTCACAGGAAGTGACGCCGACAGGAAACACGCCCAGGGTCAGAGTGAACGATCCCTCTTTGAGGCTATCTTTGGACTCTAGCAAGTATAAAGCCTTAAAAGTGAACCTCCCTGGACAAGTGAGAGACGATAGAAGTAGTCTATCCTTGGACTTTTGCGATTCAAACGAGACGAGTGCGGATTTTTTGACGCCGATAAACGAGATGCCACCGCCTGGTTGCGAATTAGATGATTTACTGAAGCATAATGGCAACGAAAGTGTTGATAGTTTAAGTAACGACATCGATCTGGAAACTCAAACAGAGTCCGCGCCTAGAAAGATATACGAAGGTAAGTTTAACCAAAAATAATTTACAAGTTTCTCGATTTTTTCGATTGGTGTTTTATATACCGATAAACGAAAGCGAAACTACTGCGGTCTGTAGTTTTTTTCGTTCGATAATTATAACGATTTCGTTTCGCTTTCGTTCTGCGTGCTATGTGTAACGCATAATTGAAAACCATACTAGACAGTGTCGCTGCTTGGTTTTGGTACGTTTCGTTTTCGCTGTAGTGTGCTAAAGGCCTAAAAGTGTGTGTCTAATATTAGAAAGAACAAATAAAATGATATGGGCTTAACGTTTGAAGGTGTATCGCGTGGCGTTTGCGCTTTGTCTACGTCGACGCCGACTCACGCGCGCACGACGGCGCGAGGCGGCTCGGCCGATGCGCCCTTGCCACCCGTGCTCTCCGCGCCCCCCGCCGGCACCTACCGCGGCCTCGTCACGCACAAGGACGGCACGCAACTCGGTAAATTACTCATTTAGTGGTGTTGAGCTAGATAAATAAAGTGGGTATCATTTGTCGACAGTCAGTTTATAATAGAAATGAATGTCGTTCAGAGGTGGTGTACACGGTGTCGAGTATGCAGCTGTCGGGAGGGTCGGCCGTGCGCTGCGTGTGGCTGGGGGTGCGCCCCGCGGCCGAACACGGCGCGCCGCCGCACGTCACTCTTGCCTCCAGTCTCGCCTCTACCGCCGACAGCTCGCTGGCAAGTCTCTCTCTATCTCTCTCTCGCTCTCTCTCTCTCTCTCTCTCTCTCTCTCTTTCTCTTTATATCTTTCGCACTAACTATCTCACTTTCTCTCTCTCACACACTCACATACTCACTCACTACACACACACACACACACACACACTAGGGAATGAGTAGAAATGACTCGTATGTCTATAGATGAGTAGCAGTGTCCCATGTCCTTTTATGATTAATATCTAGGTATGTGTTGTTTTTAGGCCAACAAGTCTGCGAGTAGCCGACCGCAGTCGATGTCTCTGGTGAGTCAGTGCGGCGAAGATCAAGTCGCCGGCGAATACAACAAGCATTACGTCACGTTGAAACAAATAGGTGAACAATTGCCATGGATAATACTTATGTGCTTCGTTTAAAACTTGATCACTTCAAATGCTTAGCTTATGCCCGAAATGTATTCTATCTAGTGAAATTTGGGAAAGTTAAATTGCCCCTTCCAATTTAATTATATTTAATTTGCTCCGTAAATAGATGTACACTTCTACCTAGAGCTTTTTTTAAGTGAAAAAAAAAAAACAAATAGCTTTAGACGACAATTTCTTTAGACGCATAGGTCACTGAAACGGTGTGCACGCTATGGTGGTGCTGGTTTACCGTTTGGTTGGGCCGAGATAGAAATGTGAGTACACGCCAAAGTACTTTGGTAAAATTGACTATCGTACTGGTCGCTACGGTAGCCGAACGCGCACTGGTTTTAAAGCGTGCATTTAAATCGAAAATGCACGAAAAGCATAAAAATGGTCGCGCGACGGTGTTCGGTTGCGTAGCTCCGAACATATTCCCAAGCATGAGATGAGATGATCTTAAAAATACAAAAACATCGAAAAAACAACTAGAAATAGTAAAATACAAATTAAAATGGTCATTGGTTAACTACATACGTCTTAATCTTATACAAAATGGATTCATAATTTTTTTTTTTTTTAACATAGAGAAATTAAACTATGGTATCGTCAATGGTCTTTTTCATAATTCTAACACTAGGCCAACGATTGGCCAGATTTTGTAATTTCACTGCACTTTCACTAGAGATGACTTCACTATTTTGCTCACCATCACACACAGCACTCAGCTGACACGGGTCAGCTGTACTCTGCTTTCGCGACACACACTTAGCGGTTACACTCGTTGAACATGGTGGCGGAGTGGGCCTTACCGACCCTTGTTGTTGATGTTCTCGTCGTCCAGAAGCTCTCGAACACTGACGGCAGCATCCCTTCCACCACAGCCAGGCTACTGCCACGCTCAAGGCTACGGCGACTAGGACGTAGCTGATGGCGTAATGGTGGATGTCATGTGAACTCAATTCGTCCCATTCCGCATTGTTCGATTTCACAAAAGTGATTTGTTGACCTAGATTCTCAAATAGTGTGCTTAGATTGGAGCCCTCTGGTAGAATGGTTTTCTCAGTTGGTAACTTTATGTTTATTAAGTGGTTTATTTGATCAACTTTTGGGGCGTAAATGTCTGGCGTCAAAGTTACTGTATTGGATTGATGTTGCATGGAATAAAGTACGAAATCTTTCCCTTTTATTACGCATTTATGAGTCATACTAATGACCCCGGCTCGAGTCAGCTGTCGAGCAGTAACTTGATCGTCACATATAATTTTAATATTATACACGTCACAACAGAAATAAAGATATTGTGACGTCGTGTGTAGTTCTGTCCATTTATTTACACACATTGATTTTTCTGTCTTGCAATTTTGGTCAGGAGTATTTTTGTCACAAAAACTTTCGTCATTTTCTATAGTGAGTATTGGTTTGAGCAGTTGACACATATAAGATTCCTCTCGATAAAAACATGTGCTTAATTCGTGAATGGTTACGCTGAAGTAGGTATCTTTTTTAAGATTTACTGCTACATACTCAGATACGGGTACTATGGTGACCATATTGTTAAGAATTTGATGTGGAATGGGTAAAATTCGGTACAGTTGAAATTTCTCTAAACCGATGAGAGGAAATGTGACTTCAAATATAATGAACCTTTTGATTACTCTTGCCTTTACTTTGAGTAGTTGGTACATATTATAAAGCTCTGTCTCTATGTTGGTTATAGGCAAGGTGAGTTCGCCCAAACTTTGGCTATGTATGGTTTGAAGTTCTGCTTTCAGTTGCCTTGGTGTTAATAAATGCAGGCTAATTTGACCATGGTAAATATCTGTAATCGTATCTAACAGAGTTTCTTGTAACCGTTTTAAACTTTGCAATAAGTTGTTGCCAGCCATGGCAGATAATATGAAGTCTTGTATGTAGGACATATTGCTAATCTCCGACTGGACAACGTTAGTACTTTTTTCTAAACTAATTAGCTTTTGGTTAATGAGTTTGTGCTGTGTCTCAATGGTGGCCTCCATCTTTTTCATTAAATTAAATTCGGATTCTATCACGGACGTCTGGTTTTTCCACAAATTAGCTAAATGTTTATAATTAGATCGTATGGTTTCGATGTCCTTTGCGTATTGTTCCGCGAAACGAGAGTCTAATATCCCGAACAGGTCGTTCGCGAGATATCCGACACCGTTGATAAGACCCCGCTTGCGGCGACGCTGTCTATCGTGAACATTGAAATGCTGAGTCAGTAAAAGTTCATTATAGTATTCTAATTCAAGGTAATCGTGGTTTGCTTGCCGTATTATCATATTACAAAGCGATTGTTTTTCAATGGTGGTACACAATCTTTCCAAGTAATGTGTTATTTTATTATATGCCTCTATGCCGGCCCAATATGGTTCCATGTCGTAATAAACGACTAAATTCCATTTATCTCTGATGAGCTGTACCTTGGCTATTGGATCAAAGTACAGAGTTTGGTTAGAAGGAAATTGGTTGACGTTATGCATACCATAAGATGGTAAAAAAATGGTCATGAAAAGCAATATAGAAGTGGCCACTGACATGAACTTTGGTCTCGTGGGACGTTTTCTTCTTTGCACTTCTGGTTCAGAGACACCACTTTGCTTGTTTGGTGAGTTATTTGGTTGTGTGTTGGATTGTGGTTGCGATGAGTCATCGGATGGGTTTATTGGTAATATTGACAGTTTAATAATAGGTCGTTTTAATATTCCATTTTTGGTTTTTAGAGTGACGACTCGTACTAAGCCATCGTCGCCTGGGTGCGTATCTAATACGCGCCCCATAAGCCACCTTCCTGGTGGCAAATTATCTTCATGGATAACAACAAGGTCACCCGTTGCAATATTTTTCTTGGTTTCCATCCATTTATTTCGTGCTGATAACTGAGTTAAATATTCGCAATTCCATCTTTTCCATAGGTCTTGAAATAGCTTGGTGATGAGATGCCACCTGGTTCTAGCATCTCGCTCGGTTTCAATGACAGTTAATCCCGGTCGTGCCGTCAAGAAATGAGCAGGTGTTAGATAATCAATATCATCAGGGTCTTCAGTCATAGCACACAGGGGCCGAGAATTAAGGCAAGCTTCTAATTTACTTAAGAGAGTCGTATACTCCTCGAATGTTAATTTTTGGACACCTATAACTTTCTTCAGATGCTGTTTAAGGCTCCTAACTGCCCTCTCCCAAAGTCCTCCGGCGTTTGGCCATGAAGGTGCATTAAAGTGCCATTCTATTTCCATTTCTGTGATTTCGGATAAGAAGTTTGTGTCAAATATTTCTTTAAGTTCAGTATACTCCTTTTGCAGTATCTTATTTGCCCCTACAAAGTTCGTTCCATTATCACTGTAAATATGACGTGGTGTTCCACGACGCGCAGCCATCCTGGTTAGTGCCGCCAAAAAAGCTGAACTGCTAAGGTCGGACACAAGCTCTATATGGACAGCTTTTGTAACCATACATACAAATATTGCTATGTATCCCTTGGTTGTTTTTATTCCCCGCCCTTTATTAGCTTTTACTTCTACAAAACCTGTGTAATCTACTCCACAATGGTAAAAGGGCTTCTCTGGGTTTACACGGGCTGTTGGTAAGTCACCCATAAGTTGGTACTGTTTTCTATGAGTTTGTTTTTCACATATTACGCACTTCCTAATAAATTTTTTGGTAGCCATATATCCCCCTATAATCCAATATTTTTGTCGTAAATTTGCTAAGGTTAGGCGAGCCCCACCATGAAAGGTTAGTTCATGAGCCTCTTGAATCAAAAGTGTAGTAAGGCGATGGTTGTGTGGTAAGATGATGGGATGCTTCATTTGCAAATTTATCTGTGCGTTTTTGAGTCTCCCACCTACACGCAAAATACCGTTTTGATCTAATATTGGGTTTAAATTTAAAATATTGCTTTTAGAGTGCACCTTTTTATGTTTTTGTAAATAATCGAGGTCGTTGGTAAATTCAGTGTGTTGTATGAATTTGATAACTAGTCGTTTTGCGCTTCGCAGCTCGTGTAAGGTGAGATAGGGTTGACGAACTTTTTTCTTGGTACTTGAAAAACGTAGTATCCATGCAATTATACGTATAGTTTTATTAATCGAAGAATATTTATTTAACAAGTTGTTTATTATGGTACTATTTGAATCTTCTTGGTTGATAACGACATATGATCGTTTTAAAACAGCTGGTTTAGTTTCTAAATTGGTTTCATATTGGATTTTATCGTTGATTGGTTCTTTGTGTAACGGCAGCCACTTTGGTCCTTGCCACCATAACTCATGGTCCTTTAATGTTTGGGTAGACACCCCTCGTGTTGCACAATCGGCGGGATTTTCATTGGTATTTATATACCGCCAACAGTCAGGTGGTATTATTTTGGTAATTAATTTCACTCTATTGGCAACGAATGCTTTCCATCGTGATGGGGGGCCTTGTAACCAACCCAAAACTGCAGTTGAGTCGCTCCAACAGAATAATTCGACGTTATGGTCAGAGAAGGAGGTTCGATGAACTTTATTCATAAGTTTTGATAATAATAGTGCGCCCATTAATTCTAGTCTAGGGACGGAAATAACTTTGTTTATGGGCGTCAATCGAGCCTTCGCCGCTACCAGCGTTACGGTTATATCATTGTTTTTAATAATTTTACAATAAATTACACATGCGTACGATTTACTGGATGCGTCACAGAATCCATGTAATTCGACAGTCTGGTTATGTTCACTTACACCTAGCCATCTCTTTACTTCTATGGTATTTATTTGTTGTAATTCTTGTCTTAACAGTGTCCATTTTCGACTGATTTCTTCTGGTAGCTTATCATCCCAGTCTAAATTCAACAGCCAAACTTTTTGGAAAAGCATTTTCATTGAAATGCTTATAGGTGTTAGCCAACCTTTTTTTTTTTTTTTTTTTGTCGAGGAGAAATCCTTTTATTGATCCCCTGCCGCTTGCTAGGCGACAGGGGTATGTGGGGGTCGACAGCGTATTCCGCGTTGCTCACGTAGCAGACGGAACTGCCCCTACCCACTAAAACTCCCCGGTGTCTCCTCGCCCGTGAGTGAGGGGTGGACGGGCTCTGGCGAACCAACTGCTCCGACCCACCCCCCTCGGGCAACCTAGCCATTGCTGGCTAGGGTAACGCCAACTGGGGGGATTGCCCGGAGACACCCGAGCAATCCCCAGACGTAGGGGACCCGTGCAGGCACACACAGCTAGCAACTGTGTGCGCAGGTCCCCTAGGACATTTGAAGACGGGCTGGTGCCCGCCCTCTCCTGCCCGGCCGTCTACGAGATGTTAATGGGGGACTCAATGGACACCGCAATGTCCATTGGCTCCCCCACCGTCAAAAAAGAGGGCGGGACAAGTCCCGCCCGACCGCCAACTAGAGCAGGGGACCAGGGGCCACCCTCCATGGCCTCCCTGTTCCCCTGAACTCCAACTAAAAATGAAAACAACAAAAAAAAGCCCCTGGCGACAGAGACGAGAAGGCAGAGGGAGAGATACCAATCCCGCCCCTGTCGCCAGGAGAACGCCGATGGGGGCGGAACAAGTTCCGCCCACCCTCAACAAAAAACCCTGGCAGCAAGCTGCCAGGGGAACCTCCGATGTGCGCTCCGCTACGGGCTTGGTATCTCAAACCCGCTCGGAGCGCACGGTGTGGGCCTTCTTGGCCCCTCGCCAAGAACTGGCGAGGGTTGAGCCCCCCCACCACGTCAAGGTCGTGGCCCACCTAGGGGGGGGGGTGTTAGCCAACCTAGAGGGTCAAACAGTTTTGATATGTCTGACAATAATGTTCTTTTGGTTGGTGTTATGTTTGACTGTGAGTCTATTTTCGAGTCAAAGATAAATATGTCTTTTAGAGGGTTCCACCCAAGCCCTAAAGTTTTGGTTGAATCTGATTGTTTAAATTCATATGGTTGTTGGTTGTATTGGTTCTCCCCTAAATCAGTTAAAAGTTCTGGTTCATTTGAGTTCCATTTTCTTAAATTGAAACCGCCCCTTTTTAATAAGGTTATTAGCTGGTTTCTTAACTTTTTTGCGTTCTCCATACTCTGACATCCTCCGCAGTAGTCATCCATATAAAAACACTCTTCTAAAATCTTTGCTGCTTCTGGAAAATTGTCTCTTTCGTCTTGTGCAAGCTGTTTTAAGCACATCATCGCTAAAAATGGAGCTGGTTTTGTACCATAAGTAACGGTTGTTAACTGAAATGAACGAATAGGTTGGTTAAGCGAGTCCCTCCAAAATATCTTTTGGTAAATCTGGTCATTCTGGTGTATCATAATCTGCCTATACATTTTTTCTATATCGGCTGTATAAGCAAATTTGTACGTTCGCCATTTCAATATAAGTTCTTGCAGGTCTTTTTGTAAATTAGGACCTCTATTCATAATATCATTCAAACTAACTCCCGATGTAGATTTTGAAGATGCATTGAAAACGACCCGTAATTTCGTGGTTGTTGAATCTGATCGATTAACTGCATGGTGAGGTAAATAATATTCAGAGGTCGCTTCTGCCTTTGATGGTATCATATGACTTAAATGTAAATATTCGTTCATAAAGTTTTTATATTCGGTTTTTATTTGTGTATCTTTTTCAAGTTTTCTTTCTAAGTTTCGGAATTGAGCTAACGCTTGGTGTTTGGTTGATCCTAATGTGTCTTTAAGATTCTGTTTGAATGGGAGCCGAACCTCATATTTTCCGTTTGGTAGGCGTTTGGTGGTATTTAAAAAATATTGTAGGCATTCCTGATCTTCATTTGACATTTCCATTTGATGATCAGTTATGTCTTCAGTTTCCCAAAATCTTTTTAAGTCATCTATATTTTGTAAGACTACGTTACAATTGAAAGTTGTAGTCATACAGCCACAAAGCAGCCAGCCTAGCTGTGTCTGCTGGGCTATTGGTTCGTTTTCCGTATTTCCCCTACGGATACCTTCCAATAAAATTCTACTGTAAACTTCGGCTCCAAGAAGTAAGTCAATAGGTCTACTCTCATTAAATTCGGGATCCGCTAATTCTATGTTCTGAATGTGCGGATACGATGGTTTTATGAAAGTGGAGTTTGGTAAGTTTTTTATTAAATTATTCATGATAATAACGTTTGTTTTTAATCTGAAATTGTTATATAACGACCACAATTCAATTTCCCCTTTTCCTTTACAATGGTTTTCTTTTTCACCAACACCGAATATTTTCCCCTTACACTGGTATCTCTTTAAACCTAATCGTTGAGCGGCATTTTCAGTTATCAATGAAATTTGAGAACCCTGGTCTATTAAAGCTCTCATGGTAAGTTGCGTACCATCTTTTACTGTTACGTTAATCATGGCTGTGGACAACAAAATTTCGGATGTGTCATTCCATGAAGCGTGAGTTGAAGACGTACGAGCCTCTTGTTCCTTTTTTGGCAGATTGGGTACAAGTTTTGTTTTGTGTTTCAATGACGTAGTCTGTTCTGGTTTTATTAGTAATGCTTCGTGTAATAAAGTATTGTGAAATCCGAAGCACTTGCGGCATCGTTTATTAGAATTACAATGTTTATTAAAATGGTTAATTAGACAGTTTTTACAATACTTCAATTCATTTATTAAATTTAATTTCTGTTCGTCAGACATTCTTTGAAATATGACGCACTTCCATAAGCCGTGTTCTGAATTGCACAATGTACACGTAAACGGCTGTGACACATGTAACGATTTCATAACCTTTGTGTTATTATTAATGTTGTTATAATCTGGTTTATAGTTAATAGGATAATTATTAGGATGATTTCTTTGGTTAGAATAAGATTTTCTTTGAAAAGATTGATGTGGTTGAACGTTATTTCTCTGGTTGATGTTATCTTGTTTGCGACGTGAAGCTTCTAAAGCTGTAAATTTATCTTCTAAAAACTGTAAGAATTCTTTGAGAACAGGCATTTCTCTTGGTTGCCTTACTGACTCTATATATTGTGAAAATGAGTCACTGTCTAATTTTTGAGATAATAAGTGGACCAAAAGTGGGTCCCATGTGGTTATGTCAACACCCAAACTTGTAATGGCGTGAAGACTTTCTTTAGTGACATCATGTAATTTTTTGATGGCCGTCATTGATTGATGTTGCATATTGGGAAGACCTAACATGATGTTAATATGCGAAGTAAAAATTAATTTCTTATTGTCATATCTGTGGTTTAGAATCTCCCAACATACGTCATAGTTTTCGGAACTGATTTGAAGGTGGTGAATGAGACGCTCAGCTTCACCAGTAATTTTTCCTTTTAAATATTGCATTTTTTGGGCTTTAGACACCGAAGGATTTTTGTGAATCGTCTCATTGAACAAGTCTTTAAAGGACATCCACTGATGGAAGTTACCGCTGAAATTTGGTATATCCATTTGTGGTGTTGACTTCTCTCTATGAGACATGTTGCACATTTCATTATTGATCGATTTCTTTATCTGGTTGAATAACTGTTCGTGTTTGATAAACTCATTTTGGTACCACAAGTTTTCTTCATTGGACTCGCTTTCAATCTCCCAATGAAAGCTGTCGATTATCGACCACCTGGTTTGAAGAGAATGAAGAGCATCTTCGAATTCCCACTTGTTTTGCATCTGGTTCACGTTTATGGTGCCTACAGTGTGCATGAAGGCTTTGAAGTTAATAGTTTGCTTTTTAAGCATATTGTGTAATTGACTGCCAGACGCCGTGGTTTCATCTTGCTTTTGGGATAGTTCAGCACGCGATGAAGTTCCTTCTTCCTCCTCTGGTTTTTTAGGTTCTGATGTTAACTGTTTCATTGTGGTCGTAATTAATTTTTTAATGGTGAAATAGAGTTCTTCGGCTATGCCGAAACAACCCTTTTTAAAATAAATATGGTCAAATTCTGCTATCGCACACATTTTTTGGTGGTTGATTTCGTAGTCTTTCCAATAAGACTCTAAAAGTTCTAATTTACGGTTACAATAATCAATGGTTTTTCTATCTGGCCCATCTTTCTTGATGTTGGTTAGAAGCTTTTTTAAAGCTTCATAAATTTCAGTCTGGTTGAGGAAGTAATTTTCCATTTTGCTGAAATTTATTTACAATATGTATAAAAAAATATGGTTTGGTCTGACCTGGTTTTCTCCTTACGATGTAGCTCAGTAAAACACTGAAATGCAATGAAGACTGGTAATGTTCACTAACACTGGTTTAAATGCTCGAAGGACCATGATACGTCACTTTTAGTGAGGGAAAAAAGCAATGACTCTCGCGCCATCACGCTCTGTGAGCGACACCCTCAGTGAGTGACGTTTAATTGTATGAAAAAAGTAATATCTACCCGAATTAGTATGTACATGGTTCATAATAAGTTTAACTTCATTAGTTTGTTAAGATGTTAACAGATGGCGTAGTTTTCACTTGTGACGTGCAGGATTTTTTTGTTGTATTGATGTAAAGGTGTATAATAGTTGAAAAGTTTGATCGTCGCGTTTCCAGGAAAAGGTGCTTACGGTTGCGTTAAGATGGCGTACCGTCGGTCAGACCGTCTCCTGACGGTCGCCAAGTTCATCCTCAAGGAGAAGGTGGGCGCGCAGTTCTGGGTGGACGGAGCTGATGGCAGAAGACTGCCCCTGGAGATCAATCTACTGCTCACTCTCAAACATCCTAACATTGTAAGTCACATCAAGTACCATTTACTAAGTGGCAAAAAACAAACCTACTTTCGCATTTATAATTTTTTATGTAATTTTTCTTAACTGTATTGAAATGAAACGGTGTTTGACGTTGACAGGTGAGCGTGGTGGACGTGTTCGAGAACGACAAGTACTTCCAGATGGTGATGGAGAAGCATGGCGCCGGAATGGACCTCTTCGAGTTCATCGAGCGCCGCCCACGGTTGGACGAGCCTCTGCTCAGTTATATATTCAGACAGGTATTGAACCAATGGTCTATCAATTTTTTGTTTATTACAAATGTTTATATTAGGGCGTATCAGATGTCACGAGCGAAGCGATAAAGATAGATAAATCGACAACTAATTTCAGATTGGACAAGCGGTGGAATATTTGCATTCACTCAACATATTACACCGTGATATAAAGGACGAGAATGTGATCATAGACAACAAATTTCACGTGAAGTTGATAGATTTCGGATCGGCCACGTTCATGAGCAAAGACACGCTGTTCTCTACATTCTACGGCACCACAGAGTACTGTAGTCCCGAAGTACTGGCTGGTAATAAGTGAGTAATCGTTTTTATTAAAATTTTTGTTGTATTTTTAAGCTATCTAAGTTGCCTCTTCATTCTTAAACAAATAATTGACGATTATGCATTCCTACTATGTAAACTTGATATTAAAATAGATTGTATTTGTGTATCGGGATTTAGTCCAGATAGAGAGGATGGTGGCAAATGAAAAAAGGTTCTAAAATTTAAAACTGTCTTAATATAATAAAAAAACACTTTTTTTAGATTAAATGTAAATATTATTTAGCTGCCCAAAAGTTTGCCCCAAAGTTCCAGAGTTCAGAGAAGAGTATTGCTTTTTTTTTAAATAAAAATGGTTTAATAGTCCATTAAAACATTGTTATTAAGTAATTGTAATTATAGAGGAAACCAATATTGCTTTACAGATATGCCGGTCCTGAATTGGAGATGTGGTCGATGGGTATCACATTATATGTACTGACGTTCTTCGTGAATCCGTTCAGTGACATCGAAGACACGATACAGGGGCCGCTAGTGTTACAGCATCCTGTTTCCGAAGGTTTTTATTTAATTTAATTAATTATTGTTAAATATAACCTTATTCCATTGTGTTGAAGAATATTGCTTTACAAAATATGGTACAAATTGACGTTTTTAATTATCGCTTTCAGATCTGGAGCAACTGATCCGATGGATGCTGTGCAAGGAGCCGGCAGCTCGATGCACTGTCACTCAGCTGATGGCGCATGCGTGGATACGGCAACCGGTCGCCATCAACAACTACGTCTTCCACGAAATACTCGACTGCGGTAACTATAATTTTATCCGTTACACAAAAATTTCATTGTATTAATTAAGTTTGGAAGGAAACTTTGACGACTTGTAGGATAAGTTGTTCCAGATACCAAAGCCCACATTTACCTATCCCTTCCCTTGCTCCTTAATCCTAGTATAGTCGGTAGCGCACTTGCAGCGTCTGTGGCGTTGCTTGTGTTATAGGCGACGGTGGCCATCTACCATCAAGCGGAACTTAGTCTGTCTTAACATAAACGAAAAACTAATCTTCGAAGACGTGAAGCAGTAGAGTTTATACTGTATATTATGATCCAGTGAGAAGGATAAAGCTTGCATCAAGTCGCAATTCCTTCACGTCCCCTATAAACATTATAGAAATAAGCGAGAAACAAAGATCTCTACTCTATTACCAAGACATAATCTGGCTCGAAGGACCAATGTCCACGTCAAATTATGATTTGTTATATGCATATAGTTTCGATAAGCAAGAAGATATAGGGGTCTGTGCTAATCCTTCCGGCTCGAAAAGCCGATGTCTCGAGTTTTGCTATACATTTATAATAGAACTAGTGACCTGCTCCCGGCTTCGCCCGGGATGAATGTTTATCCCTCTTTCCATAAGTGAAAACCGAATTAAAATCGGTTAAGTTAGGCGGTCTTGGAGTAAATAGAGGACAAACATGCTCACATAGATTTTTATTTATATAGATTGAACATGAGAATGTATGTGGTTGCAGATCGTCACGAAGCAAACCCGGAGATGTACTACAGCGGCAGTGTGGGTTCCTCGCCTGTTTCCCAAGCGGATCCATTGGCTAAAGGTGACTTCAAATGCCCTTTTTGGTGTCCCAATCTCAAAGTTAATATCATAATGTTAATAATATCATAAGTTAATAATATAATTATAAATTGGTCAAATAGTTCCCGACATTAGACCCCTAACGTAAATAATAACAAGTATAAAATTATATATATATTCTTAAATGACATAACAGAGATATTGGTTTAAATGTGATCCCTAATACTTAAAAAATTAAAACAAACTGCTCAGTTTGTTGACTTTCTGGTATTATTGAAATGGTTCATATACATTTCAATAGCCATGTCGTACTTGATAGACAATGGAATTGATTTTGTAAAGTGCAAACGGTTACCTGATTTCAGAGCGCTCTAACCCGTCGGAGGTGTGTCGGTCGGCGCTGGGAGGGGGCGCGGGCTTGACGCGCGACGAGCGCAAGCGCGGCTCGTTGGCGCTGCTCGCTCTCTCCGCCGCCGACAGGGACGCTCACTCCGACAACTACAGCCTGCGCTCATCGGCCGACGTCAGTATAGCGTAATTAGTGTAGCGTAGCGTACAGCGTACCGTGGGACCTTTATTTATTATCACTAATTGCAGATTCTAGACATATCGTCGAAGCCCGTGTCCGAGGCGGCGTTGACGGACATCAGCTCGGACGCGACGGGACACGCCGCCTGCGACATCGACTACGACTGCGAGCATTACGACTGCGACAGCTGGGACGAGTGCGAGCAGGACAGCTTCTCCTAGCCATCTTAGGTTCATATCTTGTTGTATTGTTTTATGCCAGTCACGCTCGATCGAGCCTATAGTCGAAACGGCATGATACGATTGGCCAAATAAAGCCATTTGGCATGACAGCCAAACTTGTCATGAAAAATGACACACAATCGAATCGGCTTAATCAAGCCAATTGTATCATGCCGATTGGCATTGAAAGTATGTTTTGTGACTGATGGTTCACCAAATGAAGAATGGCTGCTGTCACCTATACACAACACACCCCTTTTTAACTAACCAATTAAATCATTAAAAAATCTTGGAGTGGCTAGATTGCGTGTAATGTTTATGTCCATACAATACTAATAATTCTGGTTGAAAAAAAAATGTTAAAATTATCTCTATACATAGCTAATAATTAATCCCTAAACAAATTATCGTGGCCAAAAATTTATCCATTTTACTGGCCCGTGAAAAATAATCGCATCTATCTATTGAAAAAGAATTTTACGTTTTGAATTTAGCACTCGCTCTCTATTGTTATTAATGTAACAGATATATCACCTTAAATTTGCACACACTAACTTATACCCATAATAAAGTCGATAACAGTCGAATATCAACTATTGCGTTGCATTAAAGTTCGACTTTTGAATATTTTTAAAGTCCAAATTATAATTTTTGGAGAGGACTGTTTGTGATTTATTAAAAATTTTAATGTAAATATTTCGTCGTCTACTTTCCTTTGATGTCTTAAAACATTCCCTATTAAATTAACTTGTAAGGAATACGTTTTACAAGGGTACAATTGTATTGAAGTATTATCTTGAATGTTGATCAAATTGTGGTATATGTTTGTAAATATTAGTTTTTGTTGTGATTTTTCTGCTTCCCATTATTGTGAGAGTAATTTTTTATAGATCTCAATAAAAAAATTTAGAAGGTAAATTGGCAATTTTCTGATCTCTTATTTGTGTTGAATCAAGTCCAAAAACGCGTCAGTATTATAAATTAATCATTCATTTACTATTTTTAAATCAATACATCTGACTAGCTCTACATTGTAAGCACTTGGAATTTATTAGAATAAATTAATCTTATTAATGTTTAAACAAATATCTAAGGAGAGAAAAATGACCTACGCAATGTAATTTATTTATACAAATTATTAAAATAATGTCAAGTATCCAGCAATTAATAAAAAAAGAGAATTTAAATCGTAGGGCAATTTATTTTGTATGGTATTTGATTTTAAGCGACAGATATCTTCGTTGTCAAATACATTGTCAAAACAAAATCTGCTATATGTAAAAAGTATACTTTTGGGATATGGACAGAAAAGTTTCCCTGAATTTTTTTTACATAAAGGTTTATACAAAAAAAATATTAGAAACTTTGTGTTGTTTTACGTAAACTTATTTGGTAGGAGAGCTAGTGAACCATCTGACTAACCCGTTTGGCACAAAGCTAGATTGTGCCAAACCGGTATTTTCTTAATTGACCGATAATAAAACATCAATAAAAAAAATCTAGATTTGTGGGAAGGGGGTTAGTTGGATGATTCACTACTTCTCCTACCATTATATAATCATCTGGAAGACACTTGCAACCGCCTGAATAGGTTGTACACTCAAACTTATGTAAATTACAACATATTAAAATTGTAGCCTTGTGCGAGTTGGGTTACAAAATTTTTTTTTTACATTTTCAAAAATTTATTTCATAATGAGGCAACCGCGAGATGCCTGTATTTTCTTAATTGACCGATGATAAACATGAAAAAAAAATGTCCTAGCTTTGTGCCACTAGCTCTTAGACTAATTTGTCTTTTAAACATGAAAATTTAATAGTTTATTTCTTATTTGATAATAGAGTAAATTTTGCACATAAAAAATTCTAGCTGGTTCATTTTAATTTAAGAGGTCATAGTCAAATAGTGCTCCTAAGTCCTAGCAGTTTTTTTATATGATAAATAAGGCAGTGAATTCACTAAGGTCAAAATGTTGAAATCTCAAAAAGTGCACAGCAGATTATAGTTTGACAGTGACGTTAATTTTGAATGCCATATGTCAAAATGATTATTTCTTGCTGGGTACTGTTAACTTATGAAATCTTCCCATGCACTCGTTACATATGTAATGATAATAACGCTTTATTAAGATGGTAGAAATTTTTGATATTTACTGTAGCTACACGGAGAGCGATAAGACCGAAGTTTTAGAAAAGCTATATTTTTGTTATATTTTAATCAAATTCAACGAGTCACAGTGTTGCAACAACAATCTCAATAGTTTCAACCTATTAATTACGTTCATTTGAAAAATTAGGCTTAGCACATTAGGTTATATGTACATTTTGAACTAATTCTAGTGAGTAATAACAACTATAGGGAGCAAATAAAGAAAGCAAAGCCCGCTACAGGTGTCTTACAGCAAAAATACGACAGTGTGACTGAATAATTTCTGGCACGTTATCTATAGTAGATGGTTAATTCAAAATAATCATTAAATAAGGTGTCTTAAACCAACAAATATTTTGACAAAGTATTATTTACTTGGCAGTCTTTTCGGGTTCCTCTTAAAAGAGCGTTTAAATTTTATTTTTAGCTGTTTTTACAGTCTGATAGTTAACAGACTGTCTAAGTAATTTGCGTTGGTTGAAGTTAGTCAAGATCATTTTAATCCCATGTGCATTGTGCAGTACCTATGTGATGCACAACACATATATAGATAAATGGATTAAAAAGAGTAATTGTCTATACCTGACGAAACTATTATATAGTTGCGACAAGTGGATAAAGCAATCTTGACGAGTCCTTCAAATGGCAAAGAAAAATAAACTTTTTCAATATATTTTTCATTTTTTCCGAATATTCGCACACTGTTAAGTATGACCAAAGATAATTGATAGATGCAAGGTAAATCGATAGGAAATAACAAAATGTGAAAGGACGTATAAAAAGGGGTTTAAAAAACTTAACTTCGTTTTAAAAAAGCAGCATTGAATCATACTCTTTATGCTATCAAGATGTGCAGAGCATACATGCCTCTGGTGTTGCTAGTGCTTAAAGGTCCAGTAGCCATCCACCATCATGAAAATTCAGCCTGCACAAAAGGTACCTAGACTTTTGGTGTTGCCACGATGGCCTATTGCTAATTCGCAGGTCGTCTTGCTAAAGTGCCAATGTCTAAATATTAACTGTACTTCTCTCGCAGATTTTTTGACTTCGTATTAATTAATTCCGACTACTCAGAAATACTCAGAAGTCTAGGCAATTTGTAATAATACTTGAACCACACATGAAAACCTCCAAAGAAAGTTAGTCCCTTTTTTATACGTTCTCAATAAATATGTGTGTCATAATAATGTTTTGTTTTTTTTTTGTAATATTATGTATAATGATGGTATATTAACATGTTAGTATGTACTATTTATTCTTATGATACAATATAATAAAACCAAACTGTGACAATATTGTTCACTATTATAATTTATATTTTGTAAGTGTGAGAATGACTATGTTATTTTATTACTTAAAATCTTTTAATACAATGAAGGAACGTTACATATCTTTTCAGTTCAAAAATACTTAGTACTAGATTTGTTTTACTTATACTGGTCGTATTATTATTATTTTTTCACGTTTTTAGTACAACTGTTATGTTATTTATTGGTTGATACCTCTGTTACGTATGATCGCCATCTGGCAGTTGCGCAATACTGTATAAATTAATATATTCTTTACGTGATCGAGGTGTGAGAGAAATTTGCACTACAGACTCGGTTTAGTAATTCACATGAACAGTATTGAATTTATCATAGAGTTCTATTTTTGTAGCTTTAA
Organism: Synanthedon andrenaeformis; assembly: GCA_936446665.2. Classification (NCBI taxonomy): domain Eukaryota; kingdom Metazoa; phylum Arthropoda; class Insecta; order Lepidoptera; family Sesiidae; genus Synanthedon; species Synanthedon andrenaeformis. Next base: position 11,974,665 of record OW387778.2, on the reverse strand, counting down.
ACGATGTATTAGATGGTAGAGTTTGATTTGTCATCCGGTGTGTCCGCGTCTCAATTAGTGCCTTACGGCGGACGACGGGTTGCGTTGCTCCTGTAGGACCTTGTGACCATTCATCTTAAATAAAACTTAATTGTATGTCCGTACGTTTCATTTTGTATTAAGCCCTTTTCAGTTTTATTATAGAAGCAAACATACGGCGTATAGAACTGCAGCCAGCAGCTTCAGGGAATGTTTGTTTTACCGCCTTATACTACGTCCTACGTCACATCCGTTTCGATTCCAAGGGTTTGAAAGTTTTAAGCCTGCGCAGACGAGGGACAGTCTTTGGGGTACTTTTAATTCGTCGAAAATAGATCGCTCACAAGTGCATCGAACAGCGACAGAGGGGACTTAAATTATGTATCGTGTATTATAACCAAAGACATAGAGAGACAAAAGTACACGGGAATCTCCAAAAACAGTGGTGACCCATTTTTTAGACGATCCCTCTGGAACCTAATATTTTTTCAGGATCTTTGTACAGCTCGATTAAAAAAACATTTCATTAGGTACTGTTTCTCCATAAATGACGTACGGCGAAAAATAATTTATTTATTAGGTAGTCTGTAGGCTATAATAGGCCTCTTGCCAGAACCCGATACGTATATGTGTTTAAATGCATAAATGTGTATAAACTCTCGATACCGTTGACTTTCTTGAGTTACTCGGCACATAGTAATAAAATGAACAATGCGAAAATTACAATTGGTAAAAGTGTTTTATAAGAAAGTACTGTAATTTATTAGAAAGGGACACACGGCTTCTCTACTACATATCCTGCTCGGCTCGCTTTTTAGAATTTAGATGCAAGTAATAAATCCTAATTATAATAGATCCATGATAAGCACACAATATCTGTCAAGTTCTTGTGAGTATATAATGTTCTGTGGTCAGGTTAGATAAAAGAACCTAAAAAAACTAAATTGCATAAAATATCTTGCTATTTGATTGTACATAATAATGATCTCAATAATTTTAGTTATTCTTCTACTCGACAGATTAATTTTTGTGGCAACACCAATCTATGAAATGTCAAATTGTATTGTGGTGTTTCGTCTTTTTGCTAATCATTGCCGAATTTTTCCAAATTTGTCGGCAAATTGTGTTAGACGACAAAAGTTTCATTATTGTGTACAAATTGCTAATAATTACGCTGCATTTAACAAATTACCGGTAAGAATCTCTTAGAATAAGTTTATTGTCATTAAGAAAAACAATATTAACCATATTGATACTTTGTTTACACTCTATTTATTAGATATATTTTCTTTGAAAAGGTATAATATTAATTTTAACTACATTTTACTATACAAATCTATGAATTTATTAATATAACCTCTAAAAAGTTTGATTTCCCTAATGTACAACGGAAACACCTGCAATTGTCATTGATATTTTTTGTTTAATTCCTAACAAACAAAAATCTACCCTGCATTTTATTATAGGATTTTATTAATTTTACTACAGGAATCATAACTGCCATTTTTAAAAGTTTTTTATTAGAAATTTGCCTTTTAGTTTCTTATTAGGTAACTATATTAAGTTGGTTAGCTTATTTTAATTTTTAATTTCTCGAATAAACTTTGGTTAAACGTATGAAGTATAGCAACAATTTTTATTATTATATTGACCATATTGAAATTTAAAAAGTAAATATCTAATCCTGGACTTGTAGCTGCACATCGTTTTAATATGCAGATTTATTATACCTACTTACAACACATTAAAAATGTTACTAGCTACAACTTTATATTTATTTTTTACTGATTTTTTTTTATTTTTTACTGGTTTTTGATGACATTTTGCACAAGACAACCCTAGAAGATATAGCCTGGGTTAAATATAAAGAATACTAGCTGTTGCATACTGCTTCTGCTTATACTACTCGTCGGAAATATCTCGGCGACTCGAAAGAATGCTACACTACACGCTACAGTCGGCAACAAAAGTGTTTAAAAAAAAGAAATTTAAATTTACTAATTTTTTATTAAAAAATTATTGTTTTATTATAATAAAATGTCTAATCTATGTTAATTAAAAACAAAGCAGTCAACAAAACCTAAATATCTAAGTAACAATAACAGAAAACAAAATCGAGGGAAAGAATGCGGAATGCGAGTATAGTAATAAAATGTAATATTATGAACTATACAAAAATGAAATGTGCAGGTAACTAATGGGCTAAGTGTAGGGTAGTTCGCACACACCGATGCAATTTTTTTTATTTTAGAATTTTTATCCCATAACTTCTAAATGATAGGTCCGATTCGAATAATTCAGAGACAGATTTACATGTGCATAATTTACCTTTGATTATAAAACTGTTTCATTTTATAAGGATTAGACATAGCCTTGCTAACTTTTAGTGGGTAATGATGAGTACTATAAACATAAACATGAGTACAATAACATTATTTAATGTATCATCAATAGTTTTTTCAGCATTCATAACAAAATAGAAAGTATCAAAAATAAGTCATTATGTGCTTGGTAGTAATGACTTATTTTTGATCTCTAATTATATTGAAAATAAAATACAGTCTTACTCAATGATAATAAGATCGCTGATAATTATATTATATACATAAGTAAAAGAATTTTTGAAATCAGTTTAGTGGTTTTTGAGATAATTAAAGAATATGAAAAATATGTTAAGATTGCTAAACAAAAGTGATTAAAATTATCCTTCAAATTGTTTTTTCCATACAGTCAACTGAAGCGTAAATTTTGTACTTGAAATATTACATTGGTACTTAAAATATAATATTTGCATACATAGTCATAAAACAAAGACATTAATTAATATTAAATGCAACAATATATTGTTTGAAATATGTTCTTTGGTTAATGTTAGTTTATTATTATTATGCACATATATAACATTAAAATAATAGTGGGTTCCATGTTGTGTGTAATTATTCTAAAACTAATTGTACACATTTAAATTTTATTATTTTTGTTTTATTCCTTTTTTTAACTGCACAAATAGTTCTTGTCTATAAGTGAAGTGATCATAATATCACTATTTAATAATACAGATACACTCTTACTTCCTAACTATTTGCTGTAACTATTTCCTAACTATTGTTTTTTATATCAAGGTTGACAGACAGGCAAACAGTCCACTTGATGGTAGGTGGCTACTGTCGCCTATAACCAATGCCACAGGTGCTGCAAGTGTGCTACCAACCATAGTAGAATTAAGGATAATAAAGGATCGGTTAAGGATAAGAAAATGGCTGTGGTATCCTTTACTCGCTCACCGAAATACAACCGCACAAATGCTGTTATTTGACTTTAAAAAAAAAGGTGGCATGGCATTGGTATGTTTTTAAACAGGAGAAGCTTCCGTTTTACAAAAAGGTGGTCTTCTGAAAGGGGGTGGTTACTACAGTCAGATGGGCTGCCCAAATGACTGCGAAACGCAGTGTGCCCTGTCACTATTTTATAGATACAGAGAAAAAAAGTTCATTTCCAAAGTTGACCCTGCCGGAAATCGAACCCGGGTACCCTGAGTTAGTGCGTTTAGGCAAGTACCATAACAACTCATCCAACGGGTTCATCATGCATATAACATGCTGATGTACTGTACACACTTTTATTTCAGGTTGATTTTTTTGTAATGTGATGATTACTGTCCATTTTATGATTACGGAGTGTGGCCTGCCACTACTAACACAAAAAGCAATTAATTTCTTTTTTAATATATACACCGTACGAAATTAAATAATACATGCTTTCAAATATTTAATTATAATTACTATTAAACTCTATGCATGTATTATTTTAAACTGTGAAGTATTTTCTTATCTCAAATAAGGTATTTCATTTATCTCGATAATGTGATACATATTTAACACGAACGTTCAATGTTATTAATTATAAAATCACGTAGATGTTAGGATACTTAGATAAATTACAATATCTAATTGCTTAAAATCACGTTTAGATGTACAGTGATAAGTGTGTTTTTATTTTGAAATTATCGTTTTTTGAAATGATATAAAAATGTAATGCAATACAGTTAGCCTGGGTAACTTTGAATATTTTTTAAATATTTTTATGCTTACAAACATAAAATTTTATCATTGCATGTTCGGATATAATAATAATATGTGTTCTACTACTGATGTCGTTTATGAATTGATAAGCTGAGATTATTATAATTAAGATTGAAAATTCATTATCAAAGTTAGCACAGATTTTTGGTCTTTTAATGCACATAAGCTCATCAAAGGTAGAGATCCGACATCCGTAACGAAATTAATAAACTCGGAAGTCTTTTCGCAGTTGACTAGTTAAGTCCCTACTGCATTATAATATAAATCCCTTAAGTTAAGTCCCTTATACCTAATCGAATGTATCCAATATAGTCTATTTTTTGTGTGCGACGACGACGTTGTCACCAATATAATATCATAAGAGAATTCACGTTAATTGTTGTCGTAATTAAGAGAACTCACTTCCGGCCCCGCATGAAAACGGCATTGCACAATGCTCTGTGTGAACCATCTTCAAATGTAGCTTCCTGCAAAATGCTGTTCCTGCAAAATGCTGCCCCACCGTGTGAACGGGCCGATTCGTTAATTGGATTTTTTTTCCTCAACAAGATTTACCGTGACAATATTACAACACATTTAATTAAAATTTATATTATAATGTAAAAATAAGTTATTTTTCATTTTTTTTTTTACTTATTTGTAGACAACAGTTATTTTTTAACCCCATAAATGGGGTGTTATAAGTTTGATGTGTGTGTCTGTCTGTGGAATCGTAACTCCCAAACGGATGAAGCGATTTTGATCCGGTTTTCTTTGTTTGAAAGCTCACGTGATCGAGATGCTTCTTAGCTATAATTTATGGAGATCTGTTCAGGTGTTTGAAGGCCATCAGCCTATTTTCTAGTTGACGAAGGGATTTCACTAATTTCCACAGGTTCGATTGATGTGAAAGGTTTTAGCACTCTAGCAGCATAAGTGTAAAACAGTGGCTCCCAAGAGTACTGGCAAGACCTAAAGATACTGTATGCCTAATATCAGACCTCAATCTTCGTTTTTTTTTTAGTTATTCACGATAACATCATAAAGTCAAGGTAACTTAAATTATAATTTTAGTTGAACCATGCAACTTAGAATAACTAGCATAGAGTATGTAAAGTATATTTTTGAACATCACCCTGTCCTTTTTTTTTTCGGAACGTCCTGCAGAGGTACACCTACACAAAAAGTTACATGACAAGCCTGAATACATATTTAGTAAAATCAAGGTATGTGTGGGATTGACTCCTTGTAATCTATCTATGTAAATATAAATATAAATAGATTTTTAAAGCAACATAACAATAAATTATGTTGCTTTAAAAATCTTACATAAAATTAATTTCCTTTTTGATATTGAAATTCATTATTTGTCTGTACTAGTCTTAATGAATATATCTTGACTACTACTGATTGTACATCGTCACTAAACAATTATAATAATTTCTTTGAAGCACTTTGGATTTCGCTTTAATATCGGAAGTAAGATACTAGGAATAAGATACGCTTTAATATCGAAAAAAGTTAATGGACTAGAAGAATCGTCTGTTTTTAACTGTCACATTTAAAAATCTTCTTTTTCGCCTGGCAGCGTCACTGTCATAGCTGAATGACGGAAAATATCGATGTCTGCTAAAAATGAAATGCCGAGTTGCAGCAAGGGCTGTTGTAGCCGCGATACGGTTTGTTCAACGAGTTGCTCTCCTCATATAAGGGGAAACTTTCAGCTACGCCGGCCAGTCTGCGGCTAGTGTTTGCTGTGTACAGTATGCCCTCGATTCGGTACTCATGTGTTTTGTTGGTGTGTGCATTGTTGCAGTGGGCGAACGCAGCGAAAGTCCATTCCACGGCGAACATGAAATTTGTCTACCCATTGGCTCGAAGGGACGAGACCGTTGTAGACGACTATCATGGTACAAAGGTTGGTACAAACTGATATGAACCCTAATAGTTATCAAGGGATAATTAATTACATTTTTCATTAATGCAATTTGTTAGGTTAATAAGTTCATTGGCGGATGGACGTGGATTGAAATTAATCAGTGACTGTATTATTGTGTTTCCAGACGTAATCCTCGTTTAAATAAAATAAAAAAAAATTTTTATTTTTATTATTCAAATGAATGATTAGATATTTTAATCAAAAAAATTTGGCCTTCTCAAGGGTCTGTAATGAAGCATGGATGTTCAGCTATGCCTGTCCAATTTTATTGATCAAGAGTCATTGAGGCTAAAGTATCAATTATATTGAAATTAAAATTTTCATTCGTCTGTTATAAATTATGCATTTTTTAAATAAGTAATTTGTTTCAATTGATCAAAAATATAATCTGGTTTAGCCGACTAAATGAAGAAATTTCCATAATTGTAAAACTGTATTGCTGTAAGACGTCGGTAACCACCTATCATAAAGTGTAAGCTGAGACGACTTTTACATGAAAAAAAAACGAGTCTTAGTTTGAAAGATTTGTTAATTTGTAATTTAAAGGCATATTTTTATAATTTAAATGCCTTAGACCCAGGCAGTTTGAATAAAAACTTATCCGAAAATTATTTTCGTGTCCATTTCGCCAGAGCCAGATATATACGACAAATTCCTCTACTTGTATAATGTTTATCTTTAAATCATTGAGTTGCTCTCTCTTAAATAAAAAAATACGAGTCAGGCGCTAGGGGCACGACAACTACAAAACCAAGCGGTACAGGGTTAAAATTTAAACAAAATGATAACATTATCATGAGTGATAGTATCATTCCAACAACTGACATTATTAGAATTATATTTATCTAATATATTTAGTAGTAAATAGATTGTTTATAAAATAGGTAAGTATAGAAAATCGGACTCTGTTTGTGAATCTGAGGGCCATCTAATCCTAAAATAAAGCAATGACATCAATGTACTGAGCTGAACAGACAGTTATTGTAATAAAAAATGTATTACATCAATAAAAAGTCTTCACAATGGTACCCACTTTACCTGCTTACTGGAGACAAGCACATTAAATGCAATAGGAAAAAATATAAGATGAATTAATCTGTGTCGTTTATCATTGTAAATTACTTTGTTGTGGCAAATTTAAGTTTTTTTTTACCGGTTATTCAAATGCAGCTGCCAAATGCTTTAGATATCTAATAGTATGATTTTATGTACCCATAAATTTAAGTTGTCACTATATACAAGGATTTCCATGTTAATAGAAATTTAGACACAGTATTTTTGTATTTTTTTTGTATAAAACTTCTTTATTTCTATATTGATCACGCACTAATGTTAGGAATATATCGGCCGGCAGTGGAAAATATCATTTGCATAATATTAGTCTAAATTGAAAGGTTTTTTTTCTCGAATATCTAAGCCATTTTATTTCGTAAAAATAGTTTGCCTCTGAAAATTATAAGATCTTTCAATTCAATAGTAGCAATTTCTAATTCTATGTGTCCTATCAATTGCCTCTTTAACTTACTAGTCCGCATTATGTTAGTGGCTTTCGTTCGTCTATTTATGGATTCTCATTCCTGATTAATTTGATCTCGCAGAGCAACCCCGAGTATATCACTCAATAGCTACATTCAGAGGTTGGGTTTTGCTTGAAGGCTTGATTTCTATCGTAGATAATGGTAAATTAACACATTGCATTTGATTATTGAATTGTTGGTGATCACTGGAAGCAGAGTATGCCATGTAAATTGTTAAAATGACAAATGTTGAGCAAGAAAATATCTCCAATGGCAGCCTCAAACCAGGAGAAACTGTGCTGGACGCCCCCCTAACAGGTGATACGACGACGCAGTAAAAGTCGCAGCTAACCATGCGTCTATGGACAAGGGTTATATATCCAACAGTGGGCGTCTGTCGGCTGTTAATATGTTACTTACCTTTCATAATTTATTAAGTACAATGTAAAATGCTTTTCAAATCAAATAAGGAAAGCGTAACTAAATAAAATAACGTATTGTGTTTTAAACTGATTAATATTCTTGAAGCGATGCCGTAAGCTATGTGTTTGTATTCAATTCAAGACCGCTGTCAAAGGCTCTCGCAGACCTTGTACCTCCATTCTAAGTAAAAAATGTTGATGAAACTATATTTTTATAGTCATAATAATCGTTTTATTGTTCATTGACCCACAACAAATAGAGCTCTACTTTTTTGTGTTGGCTCGATCTCATTTGTGAATAACACGTTGTTTTTTTATGATCGTCCCATTTGAATACTTAAACACTTTGAAGTTTCCACAAACCTTGAGTCCAAAAATCAAAATAATAATTAATATGTTTAAGTTGGACAGTTTTTTTTTTCTAAAAATTACCCCTCATTTTACACTTTTCTCCAGCCATAATGAAAATGGCAGCCATTTTATTTTTCATGTTACTAAAGCACGGGCACGTGTATTAATTCCACAATATTTGCCCATGTAGAAGTCTGGAGATAAGCCAATTCTCAATTAACATATGTACTTTGGTTTACAGTTTACACTGTTTGGTAATTAAGGAACGTCAACCAGTCGCAGACTATTTTAACGTAACAAGAATAATTACTCGTCAACTTGTACGTTACAACTGTTTTAATGAAATTATTTCGTAACTTGAAAATAAACACACCGGCATATTTAGCGGAACACAAAAAAAAGGTCCATAATTAAAAAAATATGGTTTTATTTTAAAATCTACTTACTACACTTCTTTTGTTATTTAAAGTTTCATTTGTTTTACTTAAAATGAGATCACATTAAGAACAGATTTTGCAAGTAAAGGCTATTTGTGAAAAATGGTACATTTTTGAACTTTTCATGTAACCGGGAAAAGTGAAAATTAATATTAAAATAACAATTAATTAAATTAGAAAAATGGTGATTAATATCGCGTATTTCCTCCACGTGCTCTTATTAAAGTTTCAACCCGTCTAGGCATACTTGAGAATGATGTTATCGATGGTCTCCTGGGATAGTCTCCGCCATTCCTCAACTACGGCGATTCGCAGTTCACCCACGTTGGCAGGAGCTGGAATTCTGGACTTAACTTTTCTTTTCAGCAAGTCCCAAACGTGCTCTATTGGGTTCATATCCGGTGATCTCGCCGGCCACTCCATAACAGTGATATTCATATCATTAAGATAAGCTTGAGTTACCCGAGCGGTATGCGGCCGAGCATTATCCTGCATAAAAACAAAATCGTCACCGATATTTGGGGCAAACGGTACGACATTTTCTTCTAAAACTTCTCTGATATAGCGGTCTGCAGTCAGACTCCCTCTGTCAATCACTACCAAGTCTGTGCGAGCTCCCAAACAAATGCCCGCCCAAACCATTATTGATCCACCACCGTATGCAACTGTAGTTTCAAAATTTGTCTGAATGTATCGTTCTCCTTTGCGTTTGTATATTCTTTGCCTGCCGTCAATTTGATTTAAGAGAATTCTGCACTCATCACTAAACAATATCTTACTCCATTGGTCCGCGTTCCAAAGTCGATGTTCCTGAGCAAAAGTTAACCTGTTTCTACCATGATTTACCTCGAGCCTTGGAGCCTTGGCGGGCACAAATGAACCCAAACCAGCTTCTTCGAACCTTCTTCGTACCGTACGCTCACTTACGGTTACACCCCGCACTGCTTCTAACTCATGTCGGGCTTGGACGGCCGTCAAACGGGGGTTCCTACGTACACGAAGCCGAATGAAACGATCATCCCTACTCGAAGTGCGTCTTTTTCTGCCTTGTCCTGATCTCACATAAGTACCGGTCTCCCTGAACCGTTGGATACTGCGATGGATCGTTGAAACTGGTCGACGAAGATCTCTGGATATCACTCTGTAGGTTTGACCATTTCTTCGCATTTCGAGTGCCCTGGCAATCTCCGTTGGGGCTAAGTCAGGCATAATTCAGTCCTCAACTCCAGAAAGATACGCGATTAAAAAAAACTAACAAAAAACAGTATTTCAATGAAATTTTAAATCAAACTCAGAAGGAAGAAATACTCGAAGTTCGCTCCTGATAAGGTTTATTTGAATAAAATTAAAACAATTGCATAAAATGTGATGTTCAGTTGTTTTCTTAATTTGAAAATATTTCTTTTTAAATTAAATGACGTATAAACCAGCCAGCAACCTTATATGATACTGATATCAAACCTTTATTTTATGTTCCGCTAAATATGCCGGTGTGTGTAGTTTATTTGGTGTGTTATAAAACCCACACCAAACCAGTTTTGCCTTAAATAAAATTAATCTTAAATTTCATCTAATTATGTTTGTAATGGACGGTGGTGTAGTGTTAAGTAACTAACTACTAAGTAATAAGTAATGTTAAGTATGAGGAAAATTTTACTATTTGGTATTTATTTATAGATTGCAGATCCGTACCGATGGTTGGAAGATCCTGATTCAAAAGAGACAAAAGAATTTATAGACGCTCAGAACAACATAACAAGGCCATACCTCGACGAGTGTCCCATAAAATCTGAGGTGCACACTCGACTCACTGAACTGTGGGACTATCCCAAATACTCATGTCCTTTCAGAAGAGGAGACAAATACTTTTTCTTCAAAAATACTGGTCTGCAAAACCAAAAGTAAGTAAAATAATATAATATACTAACTTGGCCTCAAACATGACTGTCATTGACTACAGTAGTGTCACGAAAAACAAAAGCTACCACTTTACTAACCTCGCTAAGATTATGTATATACTGATTATGTAAGGCATGATTATGTACTTGTGTAATATACTTTAATCATGCTTGAAGTAGTTTACAGCTCTTCTGACATCATTAACTCAATTTTAGCAGGCAATAGATTATTATTTTTATTTTGAGCTTTGTCATTATGACAGAATGGTTTTGTTTTGTTGTTATAAATACTAAAACATGCATCAAACATAAGATAACACAGTATTATGACAGCTGGACAGAGGCCACTTATCAAGCCTATAAAGTGGCAATCAAACCATTAAACACTAGATATAAATATTTATTGACACCATTCGGGGATGTCCATTTTGTCACCATTTGCTCTTGGTTTATTTTTGGTTTTTAATAAGTATACTTAGAATTATTATTCTTGATAATAATTTGGAATAACTGTGCTATCTTACTGATACCTAAGTCCATAGAAATTATTATTGTGCCATTTTTGTCGGTAGTTTTGAATCACAGAATTTTTTTTTAAACTTTTAACAAACTGAAAGGTATTCTAAATCAAAATCAAAATATTTATTTATCAATTTGGTTTCTACAAGAAACTCTAATGAACGTCATTATAAATTTAAATTTACCAGGGTTTCGAAAAAAAAAAGCCAAGATGAGACGATCCTGAGAAGAAACCCCGAAAGAAACTCAGGATACATACTATTCTTTTTGTCATTTTTAAAATATAAAATAACAACAAGTACACTTAATTAAAAAATAATAGTATCAAAGTATACATACAATACTAAACATAGTATGAGCGCCCAATCGCTTCACTGTCGCTTAAATAAATGAGTGATTTTATAATAGCTTTTCGAGAGAAGTTTGGTTTGAATGACACTTTTATTGATGTCTAAAGGCCTTTAGAAATGTATCATGAAATAAATCCTATATTAATTGTTTATTCCCAGTGTATTATACGTGCAAGATAGTCTAGAGGGAGAGCCGCGAGTGTTTCTAGACCCAAACACACTGTCACAGGACGGCACCATCGCCCTGTCTGGCAGCCGATTCTCTGAAGATGGCGCCACCTTCGCTTACGGCCTCTCGGCCAGTGGCTCCGATTGGATCACGATACATTTCAAAGATGTCGCCACAGGTACACCACTCACTATTATTGGACTTAAATTTCAAATGAATACTGGTTGATATATCCTATTTCAATAGTATTAAAAATCTTTAAAAAAAATCTGTAATAAAAATTTGCTAAATGGACACAAATTTCAAATGATTATTGGTTTATAAATCGTTGCCCCATTCCTTCAATATTATTGAGTGGTATTAAAAATCTTAAAAAATATCGATATTGAGAAAGTTTTGACTTATGTAAACTATTAGCTATTCTATGTAGTTTTTAAAATGGGTTATATTTAAAATGCAACCTAAAGTTCAGGAATTTTAATATCCTACTTAACAGTCAAGCATAATTTTATCGAAACATCTTAAGATAATATCTAGTGCCTCATGTATGTTATTTACTGATCCACAACGAGATATAATATCTCAGTATTACACTGAAATGTTGTAAAATTGCATTTCTATAGTATTTTCTATGCGTTTGTGAACTGAATGATGCATTTCTACTTATTGTCTTAATTACTATATTGATAACTAGCTGGTGCTCGCGACTTCGTTCGCTTTGAAAAATAAAAAAATATGTAAGCTATATAACGTTTGACTGCATGCTGCTATAACACTTTGGCCAGGCGTTATAGTTATCTATTTTATTTTAGATGATCCCTTGGGAACAGTACTTTTTTCTGGATGAAACATAGGAACATAGAAACAAACAACATCCTATGTGTCCTTTCCAGTATTCCGTGTTGCAAAATTTCATGATGATCAGTTGAGTAGTTAAGGCGTGAAAAGGTAAAAGACAAAGACAGACAGTTACTTTCAAATTTATAATACAATATTAGTGTGGATTTACAACTTTATTGTGTTCGTTTACTTGTACCCAAGAATTAATCCACTTGATTCGTGTTAACAGTAAATCTATCAATCTATTGCAGTGCTGTACTTAAATTGATACGATTTCCTAGTAATGAAGTAATGATGCATACATTTATTTTGTTCGTTTCAGGCGAGGACTACCCGGAAGTGTTGAAGAAAGTCAAATTCGCTACAATGTCGTGGACTAAGGACCACAAAGGGTTGTTTTATTCTGTAAGTGTTTACTGTGTCTAATAAATTACTAAATTATCTCAATCGATTAATGTTTTTGTTTACAATTGATTGATAACACTTTAAAATAATTTTAAAAAAACAGAATTGACAAATCAATGAAAAGCATTTTTACATTTTTTGTCAATTTCTATGACGACATTTTTTTTAAAATTATTAGCCCATAGATAGTATACACAAATTAATAGAGGATAATGTTAATGTCGAATATAAATCCTAGAATGACCTTTAAATGCATTGTAATCGTATGCCAAGGTTTTGTTAAGGATATGTTTTTCTTAGTGTCTATAAGGATAAATAATGTGTTAGTTTTAACATAATATTGTTAGATGCACTGTGCTAAATCTGTTACAAGGACGACTGGCTTCATATGAGTAAATCCTTTACTAATGAATTAATTCTTTATTGAAATGTATGTGCTGTAAAACATCCTTTATAATGCGCCCTGTCAAGGATTGGAACTCCCTACTGGCGACTGTCTCCTAAATCTTTTTAAAGTTGGAATAAATAGGCATCTTCTGGGTGAGCTCGTGCCATCATCGGCCTCGTCTTTACTACACGGCTAAATTGGCTATTGGCCAAGAGAAATTCAATATTATAAAGAGAAAAGATTTGTATTTTTGTATGTTTATAATAAATAAAAATTACTGGACCTATTTTAAAAAATATTTCACCTATAGAAAGCTACATTATTGACGAGTAACCATAGGCTATATTTTATAAAGTTACGCGGACAAAGTCGCTTGCAATAGTATTTAATAAATAAATAAAAATATAACTACCGATCCGAACCATGCTGAACAACTCCTTATAAAAGTTATGAGGATAAAATGATTTATAAAGAATCCTTGTGAAAGGAGGAAAGTTGATTCGAATGTTTTATTTACTTGCAGGGGCCAAGCTAAAAGCATTAAGTAGTGGTTCATAAATTGATCAGAATGGCGCTAGTGTAGCATTGGTGTTTGATATGATTGGTTGTTTGCGTAGTTCATGAAACAACCGTAAATAAAAATGCTACTAGTGCGTCACATCCCAATGCTACTACAGCGCCGCCTAATTGAGCGTATTCGACGGACACTTATTACATATTGTATATGATGTGTTTGTATAATTATCAGCGTTACCCAGACCAAACGGGTAAGACAGACGGCTCGGAGACAGAGGTTAACAGAAATCAAAAGTTGTGCTACCATCGCCTTAACACGCCACAATCTGAAGACGTCATTGTCGTCGAGTTTCCTGAAGAACCACTGTGGAGAATGTGAGTGAAATACTTATTCACAATGCAATAGGCTATCATTTCACTCTATAAAATACTGTTCAGAAAGCTATTCAAATTGCACCGATAAGGACGACAGTGTATTTGTTAGAAGCTTAACTTCAAATAAAATAAGTTATAAAAGTAGTTGATTATTTTTAAATATTAATAAAAATGTTATGTAGATGTTTACAAAACAATTCAATATATTTTTTTGTCATTAACAGAGCCGTTAATAAGCGAAATCAACAACAAGATGAACGCTCGTAGGTTTCTTTAATTTATTGAAATGTAGTTTAAAGTAGTTTGTACACATAGTTTTGAAATTTCTTTTTAAGGAAGGCATAGAAACAATACCAATTTTTTTTTTTTTATCCTGTTATCGTTTATTTAATGAAAAGAATTTATTAAAAAGTCTAAACAAAACATAACATGTCTTTGTTTTTTGTGTGTTGCAAAATTAAAACGGAAACTTCTTTCTTCGGAAACATTTCTGAAAAAAATAGGTAATCTGACCTATTTTATTTTTTTTCAGCTAATTTTAATAATTTTGTTTTCTTCGGAGTACATACCATTAATTAGGTATTTATTCATTGAAAATATAATTATTTTTATTAGAGCATAGTAAAAATGAAATGTTGCCAATTGTTATGTAGTAATTCGTTTATTTGTAATACTGTAGTATATTAATATTTAGCTGCCAGTCTATTTGACACGCACTAACACCTCAGAAGAGAAGAGAGTGTAAGAAATAAATGTATGGATAAATTGATGGACAACCAATAGTTTTATATATTAATTGCACCACTATTGCCGCTGGATTGACGACGCGCGTTCGTGAGAACAAATAACAGCGACGCGCAAGACCGGTTTTGCTATTTGTCGATATAAATATTGTATACTAGCGGTCCACTCCCGGCTTCGCCCGGTGCGCATTTTTTTTAACGTAAAAACCTTCCCTGATTATCCCTCTATCCATGAGTGAAGACAGAATTAAAATCGGCCCAGCCATTCTCGAGTTTTGCGCTTAGCAACACATTTAGGGATTCATTTTTATATTATAGACTAGTAGGTTGCTCGATGCCGCGGGCTTGCAGCCCGCGGGGGGGTTTTTGTGTTTCGTTTTTTGTTGTCTTTTTGCCATGTCTAATTGTTTTGGTTTGGTTTTGGGTCTTTGTTTTGTAATTCATGAAAAATTGGGGTTAAGTGAGGGGGAGGGGGAGGGGGGTGGTGGCAATAAATCACCCTCGTTGAGACCTTTCAAATGATACCCAACTCGGGGGGTCTATCTGTAGCCGTTGACCATGGTCTACAGAGTAGGCCGCAACTGTCAAAATTTGAATATTTGGTCTACTCCAAAAAATTCGTCTTCCCGAGACGTCTCTGATGAGCCCAAACACGACCTGGCTGCGTTGCGCCGTTTCCGAGTTACGGGCGGGGGGTCCGAGGGGGGCGTCAAATTTTTTATCTCGGTGAGACGTCTCCGATGAGCCGAAACACGACTCGTCTGCGTCGCGCCTGTTTCGAGTTACGGCTGAGGGGGTTGGAGGGGGGTTCAAATTTTTTATCTCCGTGAGACGTCTCCGATGACCCCAAACACGACCCGGTCGTGACGCGCCGTTTCCGAGTTACGGCCGGGGGGGTCCGAGGGAGGCGTCAAATTTTTTATCTCGGTGAGACGTCTCCGATGACCCCAAACACGACCCGGTTGTGACGCGCCGTTTCCGAGTTACGGCCGGGGGGGTCCGAGGGGGGCGTCTAATTTTTTATCTCTGGGAGACGTCTCCGATGAGCCCAAACACGACCCCACTACGTCGCGTCGTTTCCAAGTTACGACCTGGGGGGTCCGAGGGGGGTTCAAATTTTTTATTTCGTCGAGACGTCTCCGGTGAGCCCAAACACGACCTGGCTGCGTCGCGCCGTTTCCGAGTTACGGCTGAGGGGTGTGGAGGGGGGTTCAATTTTATTATCTCGGGGAGACGTCTTCGATGAGCCCAAACACGATCTGGTTGCGTTGCGCCGTTTCCGAGTTACGGCTGAGGAGGTCCGAGGGGGGTTCAAATTTTTCTTGTCAAAAATCTCGCTTTTTTTGGTGCCCCGGTAGACCCTTGCCGTCGCTCCGCGACGGGTCGACCGCCGCCTCTTGTGTGGGTGGAAAAATCCCTTTTAGTTGTGATTTTGTATGGAGTGGGGGAGGGAGGGGAAGGGCGAGTGCGCAATGCCAAAATTCGCTCGGACCCCTTGAACTACCCGCGACGAGCCCGATCGTTTGAGTCCAAACACGGGGGGTATCGGTCGCACCGTTATCGAGTACGTACCGGGATGAACTAATGGGATGGGGAGGATCGGGGTCATTGGGTCTCGTCTGTGTCTAAATGGCCGATGGGGGTGGACTTTCGCGGCTCTCCGGTCACCGTTGCCGCCGCTGCGGCCCTCGAGTCCGGGGTCGCGAATTCCTCGGAGGGGGGCTGGGGGGCGGGTCGCGCTGCGCGCTCCCCTATCCCCCCCTACCCCCCTCCTCGTCATTCGCCCCCCCGGCCTCGAGACCCTTCGCGGCGGGTCGACCGCCCTCCTCTAAATGTGCAAAATCGCCATCGAGGTGTGATTTTGTATGAAAGGGGGGTAAAGGGGGGGGAGTGGGGGGAAGGTGACGGTCCCTGGGGGTGAACCTCGCGGAGTGACGGTTATCCGCCGAACTGACCACCCACCCATCCGCGATGGTTTCGGAGATATTCCCATCCTTCCGAAAAGAAATGCCACTTTTGTATGGAGGGGGGACGAAGGGGGGGAGGCGAGGGAAAGTAGACCGTCCCGGCCGATGGGCCTCGGGGAGAAACCGTTATCCCCCAAAGAGACCGCGCGGGCAGCTGCCACCGTTGAGGAGCTACTGGGATCGGAAAGTCCATGCAGGTTGTATGGAGTGTAAAAAAAATGTATGAACGGGATGGGGATGACACTCTCCCTGGTGACTACCGATGACCCTCTATGACATTCCGCAAACGCCACCCTTCCATCCCTCTTACTTTCCGAGGACCGCTCGCCATCTTTGTACCAGGTCGGTGGACCGAGGATGGAGGAAATTCCTGGGGCGCGCTACGCCACCCTCCATGCGATGGGATGAGATATACCGCTCCAAAAAATCTCCTTGTGGGTGAAATAAATCGCTTTTCCGAAAAACCATAATGTTGTACGGCGGCGGGATGAAGGGATGGAAATCCCATAAATCGGGATAGCTTTTAAGAAGCATCCCACCGAGGGACGGAAACGCGCCATTGAGACCGACTTCCTATCCTCGATGGTTTCGGAGATATTTTCATCCTTCCAAAAAAATGGCCACTTTTTGTATGGAGACGGGATGAAGGGGGCGGGATGGGGGGATAAAGTTTATCCGAGAAGTTGGACCACCACTATAGGTGATCATCCCCCAAAGACGCCGCCCACCTATCTCCGGTGGTTTAGGGGGTACTCCACTTTGAAAAGTCCAAAAAAGTTGTATGGAGTTTAAAAAAAATGTATGAACGGGATGGGGATGACATTTTCTCTGGTGACTACCGATGACCCTCTATGACATTCCGCAAACGCCACCCTTCTATCCCTCATAGTTTCTGAGATCCCGTCACCAACTTTTTACCAGAACGGTGTACCGAAGATATGGGATTTTTCTGGAGGTCACCGGGGAATCCCCTATCCGACCACCTATAATAGGGAAACCCCCGACCGCTCCTTCTGGGAGAACAAAAAGATGAGTCATTAGGTCGTTGAGTGGTATTTCGGCTTTATAGTGTATTACTAGTAGGTTGCTCGATGCCGCGGGCTTGCAGCCCGCGGGGGGGTTTTTGTGTTTCGTTTTTTGTTGTCTTTTTGCCATGTCTAATTGTTTTGGTTTGGTTTTGGGTCATTGTTTTGTAATTCGTCCCATCCGTTTCGCCGAAAATTCCACTTTTGTGTGGAGAGGGGGCGAAGGGGAGGAGGAGTGGAGAGGGAGTTGGTGAGTTTAGTGTTAATTCGTGCGACTGTGCTCTTATAATTGTTTTGGTTTGGTTTTGGAGTCTTTGTTTTGTAATTCGTGAGAAATTGGGGGTAAGTAAGGGGGGAGGGGGGGAGGAAGGTTGTGTCAATAAATCACCCTCTTTGAGACCTTTCAAATGACACCCAACTCGGGGGGTTTATCTGTAACCATTGACGATGGTCTACTGAGTAGACCGCAACTGTCAAAATTTAAAATTTGGTTTACTCTAAAAAATTCGTCTTTCCGAGACGTCTCCGATGAGCCCAAACACGACCCGGCTGCGTCGCGCCGTTTCCGAGTTACGACTGAGGGAGTCCGAGGGGGGTTCAATTTTTTTATCTCGTCGAGACGTCTCCGATGAGCCCAACCACGATTTGGCTGCGTTGCGCTGTTTCTGAGATACGGCCGAGGGGTTTGGAGGGGGGTTCAATTTTTATTATCTCGGGGAGACGTCTCCAATGACCCCAAACACGACCTGGCTGCGTTGCGCCGTTTCCGAGTTACGGCTGAGGGGTTTGGAGGGGGTTCAATTTTATTATCTCGGGGTGACGTCTCCAATGACCCCAAACACGACCCCACTGCGTCGCGTCGCTTCCGAGTTACGGCCGGAGGGGGTCCGAGGGGGGTTCAAATTTTTTATCTCGTCGAGACGTCTCCGATGACCCCAAACACGGCCCGGTTGTGACGCGCCGTTTCCGAGTTACGACTGAGGGGGTCCGAGGGGGGCGTCAATTTTTTTATCTAGGTGAGACGTCTCCGATGAGCCCAAACACGACCCGGCTGAGTCGCGCCGTTTCCGAGTTACGACTGAGGGGGTCCGAGGGGGGTTCAATTTTTTTATCTCGTCGAGACGTCTCCGATGAGCCCAAACACGACCCGGCTGTGTTGCGCCGTTTTCGAGTTACGGCCGGGGGGGTCCGAGGGGGGCGTCAATTTTTTTATCTCGTCGAGACGTCTCCGATGAGCACAAACACGACCCGGCTGTGTTGCGCCGTTTTCGAGTTACGGCCGGGGGGGTCCGAGGGGGGCGTCAATTTTTTTATCTCGTCGAGACGTCTCCGATGAGCCCAAACACGACCCGGCTGTGTTGCGCCGTTTTCGAGTTACGGCCGGGGGGGTCCGAGGGGGGCGTCAATTTTTTTATCTCGTCGAGACGTCTCCGATGAGCCCAAACACGACCCGGCTGTGTTGCGCCGTTTTCGAGTTACGGCCGGGGGGGTCCGAGGGGGGCGTCAAATTTTTTATCTCGGTGAGACGTCCCCGATGAGCCCAAACACGACCTGGCTGCGTCGGGCCGTTTCCGAGTTACGGCTGAGGGGGTTGGAGGGGGGAGAGGAGGTCAAAAATCTCGCTTTTTTTGGTGCCCCGGTAGACCCTTGCCGTCGCTCCGCTTCGTTTCGCGACGGGTCAACCACCGTCTCTTATGTCGGTGCAAAAATCCCTTTTAGTTGTGATTTTGTATGGCGTGGGGGTGTGAGGTGGGGCTGAGAGGGATGGAACGCCACCCTTCCATCCCTCTCAGTTTCCGAGGACCTCTCGCCATCTTTGTACCAGATCGGTGAACCGAGCACCGAGGAAATTCCTGGGGCGCGCTACGCCACCGTCCATACGATGGGATAGGATTGACTACCCGACTTTGCCCCCTTCCCGGTGAAATAAATAGCTTTTCCGAAAAACCATAAATTTGTATGGAGACGGGATGAAGGGATGGAAATCCCGAAAATCGGGATGGCCCTTGAGAAGCATCCCACCGAGGAATAGAAACGCGCCATAGCCACCGACCACCTATCCCGCACGGTTTTGGAGATTTTCCCATCCCTTTCGCCGAAAATGCCACTTTTGTATGGAGACGGGATGAAGGGGGCGGGATGGGGGGATAAAGTTTATCCGAGAAGTTGGACCACCACTATGGGTTATCATCCCCCTAAGACGCCGCCCACCTATCTCTGGCGGTTTCGGAGATGTTCCACTTTGAAAAATCCAAAAAGTTGTATGGAGTGTAAAAAAAATGTATGAACGGGATGGGGATGACATTTTCCCTGGTAACTACCGATGACCCTCTATGACATTCCGCAAACGCCACCCTTCTATCCCCCGTGGTTTCCGAAGACCACTCACCAACTTTTTACCAGGTAGGTGGACCGAGGATCGAATAATTTCCTGGGGCGCGCTACGCTACCCTCCATACGACGGGATAGGATACACCGCCCCACGGTGTCTCCTTGTGGGTGAAAAAAATAGCTTTTTAGAAAATTCAGAAAAAACCCAATATTGGCATGAAACGGGATGAAGGGATGGAAATCCCATAAATCGGGATAGCTTTTAAGAAGCATCCCACCGAGGGACGGAAACGCGCCATTGAGACCGACTTCCTATCCTCGATAGTTTCGGAGATATTTTTATCCTTCCAAAAAAATGGCCACTTTTTGTATGGAGACGGGATGAAGGAGGCGAGATGGTGGGATAAAGTTTATCCGAGAAGTTGGACCACCACTATAGGTGATCATCCCCCAAAGACGCCGCCCACCTATCCCCGGTGGTTGAGGAGGTAGTCCACTTTGAAAAGTCCAAAAAAGTTGTATGGAGTTTAAAAAAAATGTATGAACGGGATGGGGATGACACTTTCCCTGGTCACCACCGATGACCCTCTATGACATTCCGCAAATCCCGTCCCTCTGCGACTAATACTTTCCCAGATCCCGTCACCAACTTTTTACCAGGTCGGTTTACCGAGGATATGAGATTTTTCTGGAGGTCACCGGGGAATTACCTATACGACCACCTACAATAGGGAAATCCCCGACCGCTCCTTCTGGGAGAACAAATCGATGAGTGAGTCATTGGGTATGTGAGTGGGATTTCGGCTTTATAGTGTATTAACTAGTAGGTTGCTCGATGCCGCGGGCTTGCAGCCCGCGGGGGGTGGGTGGGGGCTCTGTGTTATAGTTTGTCTTGTCTTTTGCCATGTCTAATTGTTTTGGTTTGCTTTTGGGTCTTAGTTTTGTAAATCGTCATTAATTGTATAATTTTAAAGGGGGGTAAGTAAGGGGGAAACAGAGGAGGGCTGGGAGGATGGTGTTGATAGATTATCCTCATTGAGACCTTTCAAATGATACCCAGCAGGGGGGGTCTACTTGTAACCGTTGACCATGGTCTACTGAGTAGACCGCAGCTGTCAACATTTGAAATTTGGTCTACTTTAAAAAATTTGTCTTTCCGAGACGTCTCCGATGAGCCCAAACACAACTTGGCTGCGTTGCGCCGTTTCCGAGTTACGGCCGGGGGGATTGCAGGGGGCGTCAAATTTTTTATCTCGGTGTGACTTCCCCGATGAGCCCAAACACGACCTGGCTGCGTTGCGCCGTTTCCGAGTTACGGCCGGGGGGGTCAGAGGGGGGCGTCAAATTTTTTATCTCGTCGAGACGTCTCCGATGAGCCCAAACACGAGCTGGCTGCGTCGCGTCGTTTCCGAGTTACGGCTGAGAGGGTTGGAGGGGGGTTCAATTTTATTATCTCGGAGAGACGTCTCCGATGATCCCAAACACGACCCGGCTGTGACGTGCCGTTTTCGAGTTATGGCCGGGGGGGTTCGAGGGGGGCGTCAAATTTTATATCTCGTCGAGACGTCTCCGATGAGCCCAAACACGACCTGGCTGCGTCGCGCCGTTTCCGAGTTACGTCTGAGGGGGTCTGGGGGGGGGCGTCAAATTTTTTAACTCGGGGAGATGTCTCCTATGAGCTCAAACACGACACGGCTGCGTCGCGCCGTTTCCGAGTTACGGCTGAGGGGTTGGAGGGGGAGGGGGTCAAAATTTTCGCTTTTTTTTTTAGTGCCCCGGTAGACCCTTGCCGTCGCTCCGCTTCGCTCCGCGACGAGTCTACCGCCGTCTCTTGTGTGGGTGTCGGTCGAACCGTTTCCGAGTTCCTACCGGGATGGACGGATGGGATGGGGAGGATCGGGGTCATAGGGTCTCGGCTGTGTCTAAATAGCCGATGGGGGTGGACTTTCGCGGCTCTCCGGCCACCGTTGCCGCCGCTGCGGCCCTCGAGTCCGGGGGAGCGAATGACGAGGAGGGGGGCGGGGGGGGCGGGTCGCGCTGCGCGCTCCCCTAGCCCCCCTATCCCCCCTCCTCGTCATTCGCTCCCCCGGCCTCGAGACCCTTCGCGGCGGGTCGACCTAAATGTGCTAAATCGCCATTCCGGTGTGATTTTGTATGAAAGGGGGGTAAAGGGGGGGACGTGGGGGGAAGGTGACGTTCCCTGAGGTGGATCTCGCGGGGTGACGGTTATCCGCCAAAGTGACCACCCACCCATCCGCGATGGTTTTGGAGATATTCCCATCCTTCCGAAAAGAAATGCCACTTTTGTATGGAGAGGGGGCGAAGGGGGGGAGGTGGGGGGAAGTAGACCGTCCCGGCCGATGGGCCTCGGGGAGAAACCGTTATCCCTTAAAGAGACCGCACGGGCAGCTGCCATCGTTGAGGAGCTACGGGGATCGTAAAGTCCATGCAGGTTGTATGGAGTGTAAAAAAAATGTATGAACGGGATGGGGATGACATTTTCCCTGGTGACTACCGATGACCCTCTATGACATTCCGCAAACGCCACCCTTCCATCCCTCTTACTTTCCGAGTACCAGTCGCCATCTTTGTACCAGGTCGGTGGACCGAGCACTGAAGAATTTCCCGGGACGCGCTACGCCACCCTCCATACGACGCGATGAGATATACTGCTCCAGAAAATTTCCTTGTGGGTGAAATAAATCGCTTTTCCGAAAATCCATAAATTTGTATGGAGACGGGATGAAGGGATGGAAATCCCGAAAATCGGGATGGCCCTTAAGAAGGATCCCACCGAGGGATGGAAACGCGCCATTGCGACCGACCACCTATCCCGCACGGTTTTAGAGATTTTCCCATCCCTTTCGCCGAAAATGCCACTTTTGTATGGAGGGGGGGCGAAGGTGGGGAGGTGGGGGGAAGTAGACCACCCCGGCCAATGGGCCTCGGGGAGAAACCGTTATCCCCCAAAGACGCCGCCCACCTATCTGGCGGTTTCGGAGATGTTCCACTTTGAAAAATCCAAAAAGTTGTATGGAGTGTAAAAAAAATGTATGAACGGGATGGGGATGACTCTCTCCCTGGTCACTACCGATGACCCTCTATGACATTCCGCAAACGCCACCCTTCCATCCCTCTCAGTTTCCGAGGACCTCTCGCCATCTTTGTACCAGATCGGTGGACCGAGGATCGAAGAATTTCCTGGGGCGCGCTACGCCACCCTCCATACGACGGGATAGGATACACCGCCCCACGGTGTCTCCTTGTGGGTGAAAAAAATCGCTTTTTAGAAAATTCAGAAAAAACCCAATATTGGCATGAAACGGGATGAAGGGATGGAAATCCCATAAATCGGGATAGCTTTTAAGAAGCATCCCACCGAGGGACGGAAACGCGCCATTGAGACCGACTTCCTATCCTCGATAGTTTCGGAGATATTTTTATCCTTCCAAAAAAATGGCCACTTTTTGTATGGAGACGGGATGAAGGGGGCGGGATGGGGGGATAAAGTTTATCCGAGAAGTTGGACCACCACTATAGGTTATCATCCCCCAAAGACGCCGCCCACCTATCTCCGGTGGTTTAGAGGGTACTCCACTTTGAAAAGTCCAAAAAAGTTGTATGGAGTTTAAAAAAAATGTATGAACGGGATGGGGATGACACTTTCCCTGGTGACCACCGATGACCCTCTATGACATTCCGCAAACGCCACCCTTCCATCCCTCATAGTTTCCGAGATCCCGTCGCCAACTTTTTACCAGGTCGGTTTACCGAGGATATGAGATTTTTCTGGAGGTCACCGGGAAATCCCCTATCCGACCACCTGCAACAGGGAAACCCCCGACCGCTCCTTCTAGGAGAACAAATCGATGAGTGAGTCATTGGGTATGTGAGTGGGATTTCGGCTTTATAGTTTATTAATTAACTAGTAGGTTGCTCGATGCCGCGGGCTTGCAGCCCGCGGGGGGTGGATGCTCTGTGTTGTAGTTTGTCTTGTCTTTTGCCATGTCTAATTGTTTTGGCTTGGTTTTGGGTCTTTGTTTTGTAATTCATCAAAAATTGGGGGTAAGTAAGTAAGGTTGTGTTAGGTTAGGTAAGATAAAGGGGGAGGGGGGAGGTGGGTGGTGGCAATAGATCACCCTCGTTGAGACCTTTCAAATGATACCCAACATGGGGGGGTCTACTTGTAACCTTTGACTAAGTAGACCGCAACTGTCAAAATTTGAAATTTTGGTCTACTCTAAAAAATTCGTCGTTGCGAGACGTCTCCGATGAGCCCAAACACGACCCGGCTGCGTAGCACCGTTTCCGAGTTACGGTCGGGGGGGTCCGAGGGGGGCGTGAAATTTTTTATCTCTGGGAGACGTCTCCGATGACCCCAAACACGACCCAACTACGTCGCGTCGTTTCCAAGTTACGGCCTGGGGGGTCCGAGGGGGGTTCAAATTTTTTATCTCGGGGAGACGTCTCCGATGAGTCCAAACACGACCTGGCTGCGTCGCGCCGTTTTCGAGATACGTCTGAGGGGGTTGGAGGAGGGTTCAAATTTTTTATCTCGGGGAGACGTCTCCGATGACCCCAAACACGACCCGGTTGTGACGCGCCGTTTCCGGGTTACGGCCGGGGGGGTCCGAGGGGGGCGTCAAATTTTTTATCTCTGGGAGACGTCTCCGATGACCCCAAACACGACCCGGTTGTGACGCGCCGTTTCCGAGTTACGGCCGGGGGGGTCCGAGGGGGGCGTCAATTTTTTTATTTCTGGGAGACGTCTCCGATGACCCCAAACACGACCCGGTTGTGACGCGCCGTTTCCGAGTTACGGCCGGGGGGGGTCCGAGGGCGGCGTGAAATTTTTTATTTCTGGGAGACGTCTCCGATGACCCCAAACACGACCCCACTACGTCGCGTCGTTTCCAAGTTACGGCCTGGGGGGTCCGAGGGGCGCGTCAAATTTTTTATCTCTGGGAGACGTCTCCGATGACCCCAAACACGACCCGGTTGTGACGCGCCGTTTCCGAGTTACGGCCGGAGGGGTCCGAGGGGGGCGTCAAATTTTTTATCTCTGGGAGACGTCTCCGATGACCCCAAACACGACCCGGTTGTGACGCGCCGTTTCCGAGTTACGGCCTGGGGGGTCCGAGGGGGGCGTCAAATTTTTTATCTCTGGCAGACGTCTCCGATGAGCCCAAACACGACCCCACTACGTCGCGTCGTTTCCGAGTTACGGCCTGGGGGGTCCGAGGGGGGTTCAAATTTTTTATTTCCTCGAGACGTCTCCGGTGAGCCCAAACACGACCTGGCTGCGTCGCGCCGTTTCCGAGTTACGGCTGAGGGGTGTGGAGGGGGGTTCAATTTTATTATCTCGGGGAGACGTCTTCGATGAGCCCAAACATGATCTGGTTGCGTTGCGCCGTTTCTGAGTTACGACTGAGGGGGTCTGAGGGGGGTTCAAATTTTTCTTGTCAAAAATCTCGCTTTTTTTGGTGCCCCGGTAGACCCTTGCCGTCGCTCCGCTTCGCTCCGCGACGGGTCGACCGCCGCCTCTTGTGTGGGTGGAAAAATCCCTTTTAGTTGTGATTTTGTATGGAGTGGGGGAGGGAGGGGAAGGGCGAGTGCGCAATGCCAAAATTCGGTCGGACCCCTTGAACTACCCGCGACGAGCCCGATCGTTTGAGTCCAAACACGAGGGGTATCGGTCGCACCGTTATCGAGTACGTACCGGGATGAACTAATGGGATGGGGAGGATCGGGGTCACTGGGTCTCGTCTGTGTCTAAATGGCCGATGGGGGTGGACTTTTGCGGCTCTCCGGTCACCGTTGCCGCCGCTGCGGCCCTCGAGTCCGGGGGGGCGGGTCGCGCTGCGCGCTCCCCTAGCCCCCCCATATCTCCCCTCCTCGTCATTCGCCCCCCCGGCCGCGAGACCCTTCACGGCGGGTCAACCGCCCTCCTCTAAGTGTGCAAAATCGCCATCGAGGTCTGATTTTGTATGAAAAGGGGGTAAAGGGGGGGAGGTGGGGGGAAGGTAACGGTCCCTGGGGGTGGATCTCGCGGGGTGACGGTTATCCGCCGAACTGATCACCCACCCATCCTCGATGGTTTCGGAGATATTCCCATCCTTCCGAAATGAAAGGCTACTTTTGTATGGAGGGGGGGCGAAGGGGGGGAGGTCGGGGGAAGTAGACCGTCCCGGCCGATGGGCCTCGGGGAGAAACCGTTATCCCTTAAAGGGACCGCACGGGCAGCTGCCACCGCTGAGGAGCTACGGGGATCGGAAAGTCTATACAGGTTGTATGGAGTGTAAAAAAAATGTATGAACGGGATGGGGATGACTCTCTCCTTGGTGACTACCGATGACCCTCTATGACATTCCGCAAACGCCACCCTTCCATCCCTCGTAGTTTCCGAGGACCGCTCGCCATCTTTGTACCAGGTCGGTGGATCAAGTATGGAGGAAATTCCTGGGGCGCGCTACGCCACCGTCCATACGACGGGATGAGATATACCGCTCCAGAAAATCTCCTTCCGGTTAAAATAAATCGCTTTTCCGAAAAACCATAAATTTGTATGGAGACGGGATGAAGGGATAGAAATCCCGAAAATCGGGATGGCCCTTAAGAAGGATCCTACCGAGGGATGGAAACGCGCCATGGCCACCGACCACCCATCCCGCACGGTTTTGGAGATTTTCCCATCCCTTTCGCCGAAAATGCCACTTTTGTATGGAGGGGGGGCGAAGGGGGGGAGGTGAGGGGAAGTAGACCGTCTCGGCCGATGGTCCTCGGGGAGAAACCGTTATCCCCCAAAGCGACCGCACGGGCAGGTGCCACCGCTGAGGAGCTACGGGGATCGGATAGTCCACACAGGTTGTATGGAGTGTAAAAAAAATGTATGAACGGGATGGGGATGACTCTCTCCCTGGTGACTACCGATGACCCTCTATGACATTCCGCAAACGCCACCCTTCCATCCCTCTTACTTTCCAAGGACCACACCCCAACTTTTTACCAGAACGGTGGACCGAGCACCGAAGAATTTCCTACGGTGCGCTACGCCGCCCTCCATACGATGGGATGAGATATACCGCTCCAGAAAATCTCCTTCCGGTTGAAATAAATCGCTTTTCCGAAAATCCATAAATTTGTATGGAGACGGGATGAAGGGATGGAAATCCCGAAAATCGGGATGGCCCTTAAGAAGGATCGCACCGAGGGATGGAAACGCGCTATGGAGACCGACTTCCCATCCTCGATGGTTTTGGAGATATTCCCATCCCTTTCGCCGAAAATGCCACTTTTGTATGGAGACGGGATGAAGGGGGCGGGATGGGGGGATAAAGTTTATCCGAGAAGTTGGACCACCACTAAGGGTTATCATCCCCCTAAGACGCCGCCCACCTATCTCCGGCGGTTTCGGAGATGTTCCACTTTGAAAAATCCAAAAAGTTGTATGGAGTTTAAAAAAAATGTATGAACGGGATGGGGATGACATTTTCTTTGGTGACTATCGATGACCCTCTATGACATTCCGCAAACGCCACCCTTCTATCCCCCGTGGTTTCCGAAGACCACTCACCAACTTTTTACCAGGTAAGTGGACCGAGGCTCGAATAATTTCCTGGGGCGCGCTACGCCACCCTCCATACGACGGGATAGGATACACCGCCCCACGGTGTCTCCTTGTGGGTGAAAAAAATCGCTTTTTAGAAAATTCAGAAAAAACCCAATATTGGCATGAAACGGGATGAAGGGATGGAAATCCCATAAATCGGGATAGCTTTTAAGAAGCATCCCACCGAGGGACGGAAACGCGCCATTGAGACCGACTTCCTATCCTCGATAGTTTCGGAGATATTTTTATCCTTCCAAAAAAATGGCCACTTTTTGTATGGAGACGGGATGAAGGGGGCGGGATGGGGGGATAAAGTTTATCCGAGAAGTTGGACCACCACTATAGGTGATCATCCCCCAAAGACACCACCCACCTATCCCCGGTGGTTGAGGAGGTAGTCCACTTTGAAAAGTCCAAAAAAGTTGTATGGAGTTTAAAAAAAATGTATGAACGGGATGGGGATGACACTTTCCCTGGTCACCACCGATGACCCTCTATGACATTCCGCAAACGCCACCCTTCTATCCCTCATAGTTTCCGAGGACCACTAACCAACTTTTTACCAGGTCGGTTTACCGAGGATATGAGATTTTTCTGGAGGTCACCGGGGAATTACCTATACGACCACCTATAACAGGGAAACCCCCGACCGCTCCTTCTAGGAGAACAAATCGATGAGTGAGTCATTGGGTATGTGAGTGGTATTTCGGCTTTATATTGTATTTTATTATAGATATGTAAATAGGGTAATTTTGGAATCTTATTTCGCCAAAGTATCGTCAAAGCCGCCGAATAAGCTGGGCCCGTAGCCATGTGTGCTTTATACAGTCGTTTACGCTACGCTACGCTAAGAGAAAACAAGCTTTATCTTAGCGTTCTCTCTTCGTTTCTGAAGTACGAAACAGAGTGTTTGCTATGAGCGTGGGTGTGGTTGCAGAGGCGCGGAGGTGTCGGACTGCGGACGGTACTTGTTGGTGTCGCCGGTGAAGGATTGCCGCGACAACCTGCTGTTCTTCGCGGACCTGTCGAAGGGCGAGTTGTCGGGTCTTCTGCCGCTGACGCAGATCGTGCACCAGTTCGAGGCCGACTACGAGTACGTCTCCAACGAGGGCTCGCTCTGCGTCTTCCGCACCAACAAGGACGCGCCCAACTACCGCCTCATCGTCATCGACCTCTTGCGTCCCGAACAGGCCAACTGGGAAACGCTCGTGCCGGTACTACTTTACAACTATTGCCAGTGCTTGTAATGTCAAAATAATATATACGGTAAATAATATATACAGTATTTACAACAAAAAAAATTGTCTGTTCCGGCTACTCTCCATAACGGCTGGACCGATTTTGACAGCACATTCACTTGCACATAGCTAATATTATAAAGAGTAACCTAGATTAATTTTATTAAAAAAAGGGGTTTTGATAGTTAAAAAAGGGTGCATGTATTACAGGAACACCCCTCCGATGTCCTGGACTGGGCGCTAGCCGTGGATCACGATAAATTAGTTATACACTACGTTAGAGATGTTAAGGTAAGATCGAAATTTTAACTTTATGCATATGTTGTACCTATTATGTTGGGCCGGCCGATTAATGTGGTCATTACACATAAGATTAGTATTTAAAGTATAATGGTTCCTCCACACGATGGGCCATCGCTATGGTCCACTATAATGGGCCAGCGTGTCGGATGGCTTATGGCGCCTGGGATGGCGTCGGTGTCGGTTTTTCGGCCGCACATCAAAGGTAGTGAGCCAGCGATGGCGGTACGCATTTACACGTGGCCCATTCCACAGTGCATTGCATGATCGAACGCGGTTAAGTGTGGACGTTCACGCTTTTTTTATTAATTTACGAATTTTCTTAAAAATGACGAATACGTGACCTCATAATGAAGTAATAAAATTTTTAGAACTATATCGGGGAGAAAGCTCCCCATATCGGGGGAATCCCAAGCACAAACAAACTACGTACCATTAAGAAAATAATGCTACGTGCTATATAGATATATTGCTGAAGTGGCTAATGCTTCCACGTCCATCTCGAAAAACGTTAAGATCACAATTGAATGTCACCATCGTGTAGTTGCGTATCAACCATCGCATGGCCATCTCGCTGGGCCAGCGCTGGCCCATCATGTAGGATTAAATATATAATATCTATACATATGACAGTGTTACCCTATACCTTAATGATATTAGTTCTTATTTTATCCGAGACTTCATATTGTAGATATTATCGGTTACATTAATAATGAATGTTTCCAGAGTGTGCTGCAACTGCACAGCCTGAAGACTGGTGAGCTGCTGCAGACCTTCGACCTGGCTCCTGGATCGATTGTGGGCTTCAGCGGGAAGAAGATGCAGTCGGAGATTTTCTACCACTTCATGTCATTCCTCACTCCCGGCATCATTTACCATGTGGACTTCAAGAAGCAGCCTTACAAAGCCACGGTCGGTGTCGCCAACTGCCCAGTCGAGGAAGTCTTCCTTGACTTCCTCGACTGACCACATGGGCTAATTAATGAATAAACGAAGCCTCAAGGACTGAATACAGGGTCGTCTCAACAGGTGTTCCGTGAGGTGGAGGTGAAAGGGTTCGACGCATCGCAGTACGAAGCCAAGCAAGTTTTTTACTCAAGTAAAGATGGCACTAAAGTTCCTATGTTTATTGTTTCTAAGAAGGTAATTTTTTATTTACTTTATTAAAAAATATATAGTGTATTTTACTCCATCCATTTTTATGTAAAGGTCCTCAGACGCTCTCAGGGTGACAACTTACTAAGTGGTGTCAATTTCGGCCGTCAGTGGTGAAATGTCAAAGTCAAAGTATAAAATTTGACTTCTAAAATCGTACACTAAGGGCCAGTTTTATAACAATCCGTTAGTTAAATTTTATATCAAATAGACGAAAAAATGATCTAATAGTATAATATAGGTATTATAACAATATATTCGTAAATCAACAGTATAATTTGACAGCTAGCGTTTACTGGCTCGTTACTGACTATGATAGGGTTGGTTTATCTTACGTATCGTTTATTTTGTTATATTTGTAAATAAATGTGTTTGCGACGCGAAACTTGACAGTTCTTGACAGACTACAACGAAACCGTCGACAATATTAATAAACTTCGGCGTATTTTTACGGATAGCTACCGAATGTTTAGGGCCAGTTTTATAAACGACATACCTTTTTCCCGTTCGTTACAGTGCTAGTAACGAACGGTTAACGGTCCGTCAATAACGTTTACTGACGGTGGTTCTATAAAAGAAATTAAACATTCGGTAGCTATCCGTAAAAATACGCCGAAGTTTATGAATATTGTCGACGGTTTCGTTGTAGTCTGTCAAGAACTGTCAAGTGTCGCGTCACAAACACATTTATTTACATAAATAACAAAATAAACGATACGTAAGATAAACCGACCTTATCATAGTCAGTAAAGAGGCAGTAAACGCTAGCTGTCAAATTATACTGTTGACTAACGAACAGTTGTTTATAATACACTATATTATACTATTAGATCTTTTTTTCGTCTATTTGATATAAAATTTAACTAACGGATCGTTATAAAACTGGCCCTAAAAATATCGACACAAGGCATTAAGAATTTGTCGTTTTTAAAAGTTGACATTTTAGGAAATTGTCATTTTAGCAAGTTAGCGTTGTCACCCCGAGGGCTCAGACGGTCCACTTGATGGTAGGATGGCTACCGTCGCCTATAAAACAAGCAACGCCACAAATGCTGCAAGTGCAACAAATACGAATATAATTTCTTAATTCTAAATATGTTTTATTTTTCATAATAGACCGTAAGCCATGTGATAAAAATAGTTTTATTCAAGGTGGTATCCTTATTTCAAGGTGATCTATAAGTGGTAGCTTGCTCCTAGTGTGAATTTTTCCAGTAAAAATTGAATTAAAATTGAAATATCCAGGATATCGTTCTGGACGGATCGAATCCTGCCTTACTGTACGGGTACGGAGGCTTCAACATCAACATTCAGCCTAGCTTCAGCGTCACTCGGCTGGTGTTCATGCAGCAATTCCAAGGTGTCGTCGCCATTCCCAACATTCGCGGAGGAGGGTGAGCTTCACACTTATTAAATATTGTAACGGCTTCAGAAAAAAACTGAGAAAAAACCGCCAAGTAACCTTTTTGTCGATATCTCGAAAGTACAGATTTTGGTTTGACAAGGACGATATTAGTTGGTGACGAGCTAATAATGTTGGGCAGGGAGTACGGCGAGCGGTGGCACAACGCGGGCCGTCTGCTCAACAAGCAGAACGTGTTCGACGACTTCCAAGCGGCGGCCGAGTATCTGGTAGCCGAGCGCTACACCAGCCCGCGGCTGATCACGATGCAGGGCGGGTCAAACGGCGGGCTGCTGGTGGCCGCGTGCCTCATCCAACGGCCGGACCTCTTCGGCGCGGCGGTGGTGCAGGTGGGCGTGCTGGACATGCTGCGCTTCCAGCGGTTCACCATCGGCCACGCATGGATCTCCGACTATGGCAGCTCCGACGACGAGCGCCACTTCCGCAACCTGCTCAAGTATTCGCCCCTGCACAACGTGCATACGCCCCGCAACGAGAAAGGTCAGTCGCGACTAAAGGTGTAAAAGGCACGTTCAGCGAATACATGAATGTAGAAGTTCTAAAATGTTATTCATAAAATGTGCATTTCTTAGGTTTAGTTTAATATATTTATTAGTTGCTTCACCCTCATATCGTCAAATATCCTTTGTCTGTTCGAGAATTGCGTAATATTTATGTCTTATCCTAAACCGACACGTCATTTTAATTTCCATAAACCGTATTTTTCTCATTAGCTTTTTTTTTTACTTTTTATGTTTATACAATATATAAAACAATATTTTCAATGTGTTCATTATTATTTCTATCATTAGCATTATCCATATAGGCACGGGACTCCGTACATTAATGGTCCTTCGAGTCTCCTGCCTGTAGGTTATACGAGTGATTTTGTTCCAGAGGAGTATCCGGCGACTCTGGTGCTGACGGCGGACCATGACGACCGCGTAGTGCCACTGCACTCGCTCAAGTTTATCGCGACGTTGCAGCACGCGGTGCAAGCGCCCGGGGCCACGCAGCGCCGCCCACTGCTGGCCCGCGTCGACACGAAAGCGGGCCACGGCGTTGGCAAGCCCACGGCCAAGATAATAGAAGAGCACACGGACATTCTGTGCTTCGTGGCGCGCGCTCTCGACCTCAAGTCCAATCGATGATTACCTCCAGTGTGTGATATTGCTGTAAATTGCTTCTCTTAACAATATTGTTTTTATTTTCTCTCAAATATTTTTATTTTGTTACCTGTACCTAAAATATACATTTTATTTTGTTACCTGTACCTAAAATATACAATGATTATTTGGCTTTATTAGATTCTAATGTTTTTGATAATACATTTAACACTAATCGCATTCTGATACTTCAATTCAAATATTCTTTAAAATCGTCAGATTCAAATTAAAATACAAGTCACAGATTGAAATGGACCTTAGATATTCAGATGAACATTCCGGACCGATGGGTTCACTATGATGTTTTTATACCCTTATAGATATATGCTTGTGAAAGCTACACCACTCGGTGAGAGCAGCTAAACTATTGTTAATATTTTGCAATCGGTATTCAAATAATTTGGAAAAATGGTACAGTCGAGTCGGCAAGAAAAAGAACAATTTTTACGTTTTGTATGGTGCCAGTGGTTTCTGTTACAGGATAGATTGACCCTGTGAGACCAACTGAAGTGAGCACTAAAAAGAAACGTCAAAAATCGCAAAAAATCTACTTCCATACATTTCTTACAGAATGAGATTGAAAATAAGTTACATTTTTTTTTTTTATTAAAAAAGAAGGCAACTAAAGCACTGCACTATTAACAGAATTGTTTTGACTTAAATAGGTATTAGAAGTAAAATGAGTTCAAATTAGCCAGCGAACTGTTACAGGGAGTTTAATTGAAACAATGCATAAATATTTAACGTTTGTTTTATTGTTACAGCTTCTGCTCTCTTAGCAGCACAGTGCGGAGACAATCAAACCGTCTCCGCCACAAATCATGTAAAATAGGCGTCTTTTACTTGATTCACCCGAATTAATTCACCTGGGCGCTCATATACATTATTTGTAATCTTGAATTACCTGAGTGCTTTGTAATAAACTATATTCAGCTGTTTATCACATACTTTTATCACTGAAACACAAGCCATTTGAAATTTCAATATTCTAAGTGAATGTTAATGATTACAATTAACAGCCTTGTTTACCTACCACATGACAAACCTGCCGAAGGCTGGGAATATATTTTGAAAAAATTCAACCATCACAATCTTTTCTAAAATATTTTTTGTGTGCCGGCAAATTAATGGCGAGCCTGTTGACAGGGGTGTTATTGTTGAGTGGATTCATGCCGAAGAATGTAAAACCTTCCATTATATCTGGCGTTTGTAGACTATAAGGGCTTTCGATTCTATCGAGACTGGCAGTAATTGAGGGACATGTAATCTATCCGATACTGTTCACTGCCGCTTTGGAAAATGCATGCTATGTCCAGCAGTGGACGTCCTGAGGCTGAGATGATGATTAACAGCCCATCCCATCTACAAATTTGGATAGAATCGTGCCACAAGCCCCGAATTGAAGAAACACCTAGGTGGGACATTTCACAACCGGAAAGGAACTGAATTTTAAGCCAGTTTCAGAGCTCGCCTGTCCGTCGGTCTGTACGGTCGGTCCTGACGATACGCACGACCGACCGTCCGATTTGTAACCTTTCAGAGCTCTCCTGACGAACAAACTGACCAGACTAGTACAGTCGCAGACGAAATGGATGCGTTTACGAATAGTTTGTTGCTTATTATCGTCGTAAACTTTTTAGGAACAGAAGACATCACATACACCCAAAGACACCTTAACGAGGTGACTGTAAGACCATATATAAAAATTTCATGAAAAATTATCTAATGGATGGTGAAAATCGCATCAAAATCCGTTGCGTGGTTTAGGAGGAGTTAACAGCCATACAGACAGATGGTAAAGCAATTTCATATTAAGTATACTATGTAAAGAAGATAAAGCTATCTACATTAATATTCATTACGAAATCGCTTTTTACGACGATGATACGCGGTCCACCGATCGGTGTAGCCAGCCGCGTTAATATGTTTCCATAGCGCGTCGGTCGACCGACGGTCCTCGTACGCATTGCGTAGCAATATACGCGTGCGTACGGTCGGTCGAGCACCGTCACGACTTGTGAATTTTCATACAAATGACAAGCGCGACCGACGTACGCACCGACGGTCGGTCGAGCACTAAAACCGGCCTTAAGTCACCTTAGCGGCGCGGCGGAAGAGTTCTACGATTCAGGCTCAAAGAAGATGGTCCACTGTATGCAAAAATACATTGTATTCAACGACGATTATGTCAAAAAATATGTAAGTCAAGCTTTCATTGTGAAAAAGAATGGGAACCTAATTTTACGGATAACCGAAACCTGTTGATCTGATCATAGAATTTAAAAAAAAACGCCGAATCCAAACATATCCCAAAACTACGCTAGTGTAGTGATCAAACAGGTGGCCAAATTATATGCGAGACTCACTCGACAAGTATGCTAGGTTGGGCATATAACAATAGGTTATTTTATTTTCTGGAGTCTTTTTTTACGGAATCAGTTGTAACTTTTTATTGTATATTGAAAGGGTGAATAAACTTTATTTTTAATTTATGTCAAACTTTTAATTAAGGTGTCTATGAAACGGCCATCTAGCATAAAGTTTACAAATAGTGTCTATGAAGCACCCAGGTGAATCAATTCGGGTGAATTGAGTAAACGACGCCATAAAATATTAGTTACTTACAACAAAATAAATAAAACACTTAATAATGCCCCCAAGGCTTTTTTATCCAATATTAATATTAGTTCAATTTCTTCATGTTTTCAAGTCACTATTGTGCAACTGTCAACATCAAGAAATCGTATCGTTGGCCTCGATTTAAAATCGTTTCAATACTCTATGTCGAAGAAATAAGTGCAACAATACATTAAATAGTGCAAACATTACATCAATATGTAAATTACAGTCATCTCACTTCAACAGTGACAAGTTAGTTCTACTTTAAGACAAAAAGTATATAAAACTTGTTCCGTTATCTCTTAACAAACACCTTCCACACATTTCTAGGTCGTCCGAAGAGAACATTTCTATGTCGGACCCAAACAATGAAATGTACAATCGTTATACAACTGCTCGGTCGCCGATCGCGATCAATTGTATCACTACACACTTACCATTAAACACCTAGAATGAACATGCCATAAATACGATTAGTCAAACGCTACACTATGCGATAAGGGATACATACCTTATATACGAGTTACAAGCAATCTTCAACCTTACTCTAAGAGGGTGACGATCACTAGTCGAGTGTTGCTTTCGCTCAGTCAGGAGCCTATTGGGTCTAGAATTACACATTTCATAGTTGAGGGTCGGGAGGAATACTTTAAAACGCTCACTCACTAGAGTGTTTAGTTAAAAATCGAGGCCACAGTTCGTGTCGGCCGCCGCGGCGCCCTCGCACCCCGGGCGCTTCCTAGCACCTCGGGTGCATCCTTGCACCCCAGCCGCTCCCTAGCACCCCGGGTGCCTCCTATCAACGTTCGGCGCTTCCCGGTGGCGACGCATACAGTTACGCTAAACTAAGAGACACCATGGCCGCATGATGTAACTTATTGTATATCACGGGACGAGGCAGACTGTCGACCGGTGACATCACTAGTGTCGATGTCGATAGACCGCCGCATCCCTATCGAACGGTTTGGTAATGGCCGCACAGCCCGTTTCGTAACAATATGTCGTTTATAATAATTAAACCTCCAATTTGTACCTATAAAAATAAAAATGTCAGCTACGTTTTACAAAAACAAACCCAATTCGTTATGGATCCGTTAAACAATAAACAAATATGTCATTATTTTTAAAACGAGCTAGACTGTCGGACACTCTTGAACGCGTCGTTCGCGCTAATAAAATTAAATTAAAAAATAACAACTAGCTCGTGAGCGACAGTTTCAAAATGGACTACATTCGAGATAACTAAAGTAAAAATTCATTACAGATCAGTACATTCAACAACACAATATACATATTTGTGAATCTAAAATAAATAAATGATGTTCTAAAGCGCGCGAGACCCCGAGATCAAAATGTCCCCGTGAATATGTCATAGCTTGCGATTGCGAACTGACAGACAGTTCGGAACCTTTCGGTTTTTGGCGCTGTGAAATATTCACGATATGATATTGCAACGATTCATGAACCAAACTTAAACACTAAGCGATAGGTAAGTTAACTTCTAAAGTTACTCGGCGACGCCGTTCACAATGGCCTGCTTCGCGGCTGCGCTCGGTGTGGTTTGCGCACTGAAAATAACAAGTAAGCAGGACTAACTTAGTCGGGTGACAAACTAAAAAACTATCAAGCTACGATTCAATAGTGGTTAAAAAATTGCTCACAATAGCCAACTGACACTTTTTCATGACTCACCCAGTGGTGGGCGCGTCTAGCCCCATATTCTTGAGCGACTGGAGCGCGGAGAGAGAGCACTGCTCGTGCGAGTGGGCGGTGGAGGGCCCGCCGCCGTGGCACATGACGGGCGGCGTGGTGGACAGCGACACGAGCGACAGGTACTCGCCGTGGTTGCGCTTGGGGAAGTCCGAGAACTGCACCGTGAAGCCGAGCAGTTGCGACAGGTACAGCAGCTGGTCCTTCGCGCCGGGCGTGCCCGTCGGCGGCGAGCCGGCCGGCGGCGGTGGCCGCTGGTGGTAGTCCATCATCAGCACGCCGGGCACCGGCTGCCGCAACTCGCCGTTCGCGGCTCCGCTGCTCGGTTCAGCCTCCTGCAAAAAACATGAATAAAATTTTACTATCCTTATTAGTAACATTAGTGATGGTGGGGATCTTACTATAACTTTAAATCTGAAACGTCTATTAGCGTAAATAATTCATTACAAGTAGTTAAATACTTGTGTTGAACGGTATTAGAGCTGAATGATATTTACATTTGTAATATTGCTAATGATCGCTAGATGGCGCTAGTGATTTGTTGAAACCACCTAGAACGCAAATTGCAACTATATTAGATCGTGTGCTCACTATGATTAGGTTTATTGTGTTTCACAAATATGTATAAGAATTAATTAAACGATTTAAGGTCCGTCACCAGATATAAAATTACCGAGTTTTGTGACAGTCCCACTGGTAGTTTTATATATCATTCACTGTGAGTACTCGCGCAATTGTACAACTCGCTCTATTATAAAAACGTTTCATTTTACAAAAGGGTTGCGTAATCTGGGTGATATGCACTAAATTGTTCTAGAGCACTGGTCAAAATAAGAAGTCTCACCTTCCGTTTCTCGCCGTTAGATTTATTGCCGTTGGTAACGTGGGACTGTGTATCCGCGACTGGCGTGGCACCGGGCCCGTTGGTGGCGCTAGCCTCGTTCGGATTGGCGCTCATCTCCATCGCCAGTAACACGTCTGTAATGCGATAGCAAACTCATTATATCGACGCAAAGCTGTGTGCCGTAGGAGAGCGTGCGAGACGTACTGTGCGCAGCGCGGCGTTTGGCAGTCTTCTTGTTGGGGCCCAGGCCGGTTGCGGAGTGCGGCGGCGCATCACACTGCACGAGGAACTCGCGTCGCCGAGCCGCACCGCGCTCCTCCACCACGCGATACTGCGGCGAACGCGCGCGCATCGCGTGTCGCGCCACCGCCAGCCGCGAGATGGGGTTGTCGGCGCCTGCCTCGCCGCCCGTCGCGCTGCCGTTGGCGCTGCTCGAGCGTCCGCCGCCCTCCTTGATGAGATTGCGCGGCTTCTTCTTTGCGGCGTGCTGGCGCCGTTTGTCCAGCGCCAACGGCGGACGCGCGCGCAGCAGCGCCGGCGGCCAGCGCCGTCGCATCTCGTCCAGCATGCGTTCGGCGGCGCGCCGCTTCGACACCTTCTTGCCGTTGCCCTCGCCCTCCGTCTCC
The DNA here is from genome assembly GCA_936446665.2 of Synanthedon andrenaeformis. Taxonomy (NCBI): domain Eukaryota; kingdom Metazoa; phylum Arthropoda; class Insecta; order Lepidoptera; family Sesiidae; genus Synanthedon; species Synanthedon andrenaeformis. The sequence continues at coordinate 11,935,725 of OW387778.2, read as the reverse complement.
AGTTCGCCCACGGCGCACTGGGTCACGAACACGCGCATGTGCGGCGGGCCGCGCTCCGACTTCACAGTGAACGTGACCGCCAGATTGCGCTTGAGCGCCAATTCGTGCACCAGCGACACCGGCGACTTCACTTCGGAGCTAAGCAGGTCGGCGGCCGGCTCCCCTCCGCCGTCCGTATCCGGAGGCGTCGAGTCGGAGGGCGTGTCGAGGGGTCGCGCGACGGGCTGCGAGGGGCGCAGGTCGTGCAAGGCGCGCGCTGCCGCGTCGTGTCGAGCCGCCTGTGGCGTGCCGCCCTCGCCGAGCCATGCGCGTCCGCCCACGCACACGCGCACGCGGTACACCAAGCCGGGCCCGATCATGCGCGCCGCCGCGCCCGGGAAGGGGGCGTGCATGCGGTAAGGGCGCGGCGCATGCATGCGGGCCGCGTGTCCGCCGCCCGCCGCCACCGGCGGTATGGACGTGTAGATGGCGGGCTGACACAGCTTCATGGCCAGCGCGTTGAGCTCGACGGTGGGCATGACGGAGTGGCGATGGTGCGGGTGGTGTGGCTGGTGCGCGGGCGGTGCGCGTGGCGGCGGCGGCGGGTATCGCGTGCCCCCGAGAGCTGCGCTTGCCGCCGCATGCTGTGCGCGCTTTATCGACGATCCCTAACACAATTTCCATACAATTATATCAGTACTAATTATATACATTTGAGCAATTATATACAGCCGAACTACCAAACAGATTATATGAAAGTAAAAAAAAGTTTGGTCAAAGAATATTTAATTATTAAGGCAAAAACAGTCACACACAACTTATTTTACAAAAAATAGAAACAATAAGACCTATATTACCATAGATTAATGCAAATATTTACAAGTGGTGGTACAAATCAACACTTCAAAATAATACAACAAAACAGTGTTGTGTTACGAGTAGATACAAGTTAAGAACGTAATAGCAAATCTTCCAAGCTCTTCCTGAACTTCACTATAGAAATTGAAAATATGTCTAAATCTTTTAATGTTTTGTTATAACACGTGCATGTCCGCCTGAAAAAGGTATTCCTTGCTTATTATAGCAATTTTAGTATTACTGGTTATAAAATTATCTATATGGTTGGCACAAAAGTATTGAGACACTCTACAAAACTCTATACATTTCCTTTTTCAAGTTAATTATTTTCGATAATATTCTAGTATGTTGTAGAACATTCTAGGTACTTCTGATGTAGGGGTGTATAAAGCCGCCCTCGCGATCGGTTTAGTCAGTTCGAAGAAAAATGGACGAGCGACAAGTTCGTACACTATATTTATACGAGTACTTGTTAGGCCACAGTGCGCGGGCTGCGGCTGACAATATCAACACTGCATTGGACGCTGGAAGTACAAGCCATGCCACGGTGTCCCGATGGTTTGACTGTCTTAAATCAGGAGACAGGAGCCTTGAAAGTCAGCCACGCTCAGGACGACCACCCGCATTGAATGATGACGATTTACGCCGCGAACTGCAGTCGAATCCAGATGCTACCACACGTGAATTAGCGGAAGCACTTAACTGTAGTCACCACGCTGTGGAATATCATCTGCATGATCTTGGGTATCGAAAAGTTTTGGCTCGGTGGGTACCGCACATCCTTACAGACGCCAGTCGTGCGGTCCGTGTCGCTATCTGTCAATCACTTTTGCTGCGACCCCGACGTAAAGACTTTTTGTCTGATCTGGTTACTGGAGATGAATCATGGATTCATTACAAGAACGACACACGTCGTGCTTTTTGGCTGCCTCGAGAAGAAACGCCACAAACTCAACCCAAGCTGAATCAAAAGAGCCGCTTAAAAGTTCTGCTTTGCTATTTCTGGGACGCGCAAGGCATGCTGTTTTATGAAATATTACATAATGAAACTATAAACGCTGACAAATATTCAACCCAGCTCACCAAACTATCTACTGCTATCAAGAAAAAACGACGAAGACGAGTCAATGTAGTTTTACTACACGATAACGCTCGACCTCACGTCGCATCTGCCGTTCGCCAACAGCTGGAGAACTTGAACTGGGAGACTATACCCCACCCACCTTATTCCCCAGACCTCGCCCCATCAGAGTATCATTTGTTTAGAGCCCTGAAACAACATTTGCGGGGTAAATAATTTAATGATTTCTCTGATGTAGAGGCGGAGTTGAACAACTTTTTCGAGGCACAGCCATTAGAGTTCTGGGCGCAAGGCATCCAAACTTTGCCGGATCGTTGGCAAGAAGTCTTAGATGCTTGGTGATTACATCATTGACTAAGCTTTTTGTATTGTAATAATAATAAAAAATATAAAACGTAAACCAAGTGTCTCATTACTTTTGTGCCAACCCGATATTTGTTATCTGTACCACAAACAGATGGCGAGAAGGCCTGCTCTGCAGTATGACGTCACAAATTCAAGTGCTTCTTAAAAAAAGTCGAATATGATTTATTAAAAAAAATCGAGTAATACCTCTGCAGTGTATTCCTCAGTATCACCCAGACGGAGTGTTACTGTGAATACTTTCTTGTGCGCGGGACCCGTTTCTGATGTGAGGCGGTATTGATGCTTAATCTGAACAGAACATAACAAAAACAGAATGTGAAGCGAGGACTATTATTTTTTTTATGTTAAGGAAGACAGACCTGGGGGCCTTAATCAAAGTAACATTTTAAAAACGATAAGGAAGTTCGAAAGAATAAAGTGTATGGGATGTATCACGTGATTTAGAGACGGCATTGTCAATCCCATCCCATACATTTTATTGTTTTCGAACTTTGTTATCGTTTCGTTATCGTTTTAAATTACTTTGACTAGAGCCCAAGGCTGGTGACGGTAGGTGGCTACCGTCGCCTATAACACAAGCAACACCACAGGTGCTGTCGACCATAGTAGGATTGAAGACAAGGGATAAGGAAATGGGCTCATTATTACATTACAAAGCGAAAATTGATAATATTAGTAGGGAATGTAATACCTTATTGTACCTGGCCAACTCGTTGACCAGGCACATGGGAGTCTTCTCTTTACTGTTGGCCGCAGCGGGACGCGCCGCCTCCCCGCCGCCCGCCGCTGCCTCCCCTGCGCCATCCCCCGCGCCGCCCTCCGCCCCGCCCACGCCCACACCCAGACCAACACCCACCCCCTCGCTCGCCTCACCGCACTTGCTGCTCGGAATATTCGCGCTGGCGGTGCTTGCTGTTGTCACTGTCAAGTTTATATATTTGTCATTCTCCTTGTCATTAAAAAAAACATTGTGTGGTTTTATGAAACCACGATGCAAGTGAAACTTTTTTTCTACACCGCACTGCCATATTGGCCCTTGGCTGCTCTGCCGAGCGCCTTTTACTTAACCCCTATACTCCGTCGCCGGCTGTAATGCGACATGCGATAGATAGATGGACGAAAAAGTTTGAGGCGATGGAAAAAAGTTTCACTTTAAAAAGAGCACTACATTAAAAGCAAATTATAAGCAGTAATAAATATTTGAAACAACCCTTTCTAGTTGAAAATGTTGCATAAGCGATAAGCGGTCAATTACACCCTTGCACTATTTACATTGTCGCTTACTTCGTTGAATGTTGATCTAAAATGTCTCAGGTGTATTTGTCTTGCTTGTATGACAACCAAAAATTACATTTAACAAATAAATAACTATCTAATGTTACTACTATACAAATTAATTTGTAGCCCCAATTGAGTACTTGCTAAGAAAGTTTTGTTTTTAATTTTTTACAATACATCATAATATTTAAGCCATTAAAACATAATACTTAATGGGTTGTGATAAGGATTAGAATGAAATGTATTGAATAATGGTGTGAAAACTACATGAATTGTAATAAATAAATGACAATATCAACTGCAAAAATCAATATGGGTAAAGTGCAAAGTGTTACCCATTATTCATAAAAATTAAAATTTTACACAAAATTTGCTTTCTTTATTCAGCTATTATTTGCAAAAGTTTAAATTTTCATGAATAATGAGCACTGCACTTGATTGCGAACTTATACTGACCGAAATCAGAAGTGATATTTATCTGATTGACTAGAGTCGGCGAAGACGGCCTGCACAGACCTAATTATAACACAATATTATGTTTCAAAGACAATCTTAATGTCTTAATTACATACTTAACAAGTTGGCCAAGTATTTGCTATGGTAGAAACCTAAAGAAAATATTCTGAATCAGATTCCTTTCCAGTTTTCGAGTAAAAGGGTGTGTTTGTTGAGAATATCTTTGAATATTGTTTATATAATGTCATAATATTTTTAGATAGTCTGTGTTAATATAATAAAAAATGGCGTATTTGAAATTTAGAAGATCCTTCTTCGTTCTGCCCTGAAAGTGTTAATATAAGTATATTTTTTTGGCGAATTTAGTTCTGCAAGCTATAGTAAATATAATATTACTTGTGTGCGAGGGCTGCGTGGTGGGCGGCGCTTGCAAGGGCGGCGGAGGCTGCGCGTACTGAGGCATCACGCCGGCAGCGTTCGCACCGTACACCGCGCCCACACCGTACGGCCGCCGGAGCGTCTTCATCGGCTGCACAATATTTTAACCTATAGGCTCATTATTGACTATTATAGAAACTTGACGCACATTTAAACAAATATGCTTTCATATGAGATACAGAGGCAAGTATGAATACTTAGGTCGTAAAAAACGAAAAAAGAAAAAAAAATGTGCGCGCCATTTTGATTTACTGTTTAAAAAAAAGACAGATATACTTTAATTTTATAACATTTATAATTTTTCTTCATTCATTGGCAACAATAATATTGTCTGTGTAAATTAATAAAGTATAAAAGGTTTTTTTCGACCTTTTATATGTGTGTGTATTTTTGACTCATTATAGATTATTTCCAAAAAGTTCTTAATGCACATGATGCAGTTGATACTCACAATTTAAATTTTCATAAAATTGGCATCAATATATTCATAATGGCATAAGTGTGTGTTTTCAAGGTGCAGATTATATTGATTTAAAATATTATTTCGTTTTTTGTATATGATAATTTGTTTGGATTTAATATTTCTTTTAAACTTTCATCCTTTATGACCAAATATTACTCACCGGTGGCACAGAATGATGTTGCCCAGAGGGATGATGTGGCATAGCGCGGATAGGATGGGGCGCACGCTGGGGACCACCGTGATGGGGCACCCCCATGCCTCCCGGACCCATACCGCCCATCGCTTGCCCGTGTGCGCCCATACCACCACCAGCCTGCGACGGCCCCAGTGGCACTCTACACAACATAACACAGTACACCCATATATCAACACCAATCAAGCCTTCAAATAATCACAAAATATTGAAGAAACAACACTGCAAACACTTTTATCGAGGGGTGCTGTACGTGACATGAACAGCTCTGACACAGCCCTATCTGGCGACCATTTCAATAACCGTGATATATTGGTCTGAGCAAAGAAAGGCGAGACCTTACATTCATAACTCTCCCCGCGAATCAATAGAGTCGTCGTCATATGTTTTTTTGTTCCGTTCAGTCCCTTAAACTGGTTAAGGGACAAAGAGTGCCGCAAGTGACCCTCCACATCCACAAATTACACAACATTAGCATATGAATGCAGTCTCAAATCTACAGTCTTGCAAAAACATAGGTATTTTATTAAAGAGTGTCAATGTTTGAGAGCATGCATGGACCCATATTGGTATTATTAAATGGCCGAAACAAGTACTTGTAACTCAAATGTATAGCCACATCAAAAGATGCTTTCAAAATAACTTTAGTACCCTTAGATTTCTTTATAGCTAATCCTTTAATGGTATAAGCTGACAAAGCACTTATAGTTTATGTTAATTTAAGGTCACTACAAATTGTAATTTTTTTTTTCATACAAGTAATTAAAATTAACTATTAAAAAGTTTTGTGTGAAAAACTTTATTTCTGTTTTCTCTGCTGTATGCAGTCACGAGACTCATGAGTATTAAAAATATTCAAGTAATGTTGCAAAAAATATATAAAACGCCTTATCATCTCAAGCATTAAATTGAATACATTATTCAACTTAATGCTTGAGGTAAAACTTATTGAAAATGAGAAATATTTTTTGCTTAAATGGTTCTAATTTTATTGCATTTTTTTAGATACTTACTTAAAAACCATCTATTTATTAATACTTTTGGTAATTTCGATACATATATAATCCAATACATATTAGAATGCATTCCGTTGCAATGTATCAAAAATTAACTTTCATATTTATGGAAAGTAACTTCAAACGCCTCTACTGAAAAATCGAACTTTTCAAGTTTCGATACCTTACTTAGGGACCGTTGATTTGTAACAATGTAAAATATTAGTATTCAATGCATGACAAATTTACACATTGAATATTTACAGCATTTCTACAAACACAATCACATAAATGTTAATGACTGTCATCTTCATGTAGCATGTTTAGTGATCTAAGATGTTAACACATCTTTTCATTATATTTGTAATCAAATCACATAGAAATGCTATTACAAGATATAATTAATCGTAGAGTATAGAATATGCATTTAAACCAGTAGTTAATTTAAATACATACATGTAAAAACTCTGATATTTGGTTCTATCAAATAAAAAACATCATATCATAAAAAGAAAATAATTTCATTGTCATAAAGTTTTACACTGTAAAAGGAGGAACAACTATTAAAAACAAAGACCAATAATGCAATGTAATTGAATCTGTTAAACCAATTTAACTAACTGTTAATTGCTTAGATCTTTTAAACTACACAATGGAATTTTAATGTGATTTTCACTAATAGAAAGAGCATTAAAGTAGGAAGGTTTTCATATAAAATTTACAGAGAAAAATCCATGCGAAGCCGGGGGCGGCCTGCTAGTTTGTTTATAAATACCTATTGAAATAAATAATACCTAGGTCTATACAAAAACCATAAATTGTGAGGACTCCAATCATACTGACAAGACAATTGAAATGATTGTGGAAAGTGTGTAGTGTAAAGCAAGTATCCAGATTACACAAATGGTGACAAATTAAGACATAAAATAAAAGACCAAAATAAATGTAAAGAAGCAGGAACTTACTCTACCTAGTTAGTGTTACGTGCCTGTTCTCTCTGTGCATTTGATGAGGAATCTGGTGGTGGGTGGGCATCGGTTGATGGCCAGGCATATGCTGCGGAGGGTGCCCTGACATCGCCTGATGATGCATGTTCGGGTGATGCATCATCTTTGTAATTGCTGACCGGCAATCACAAACAATAATTATTTCGGTCATTTGACATAAACATTGTGAATATAAAAAAACAGGAAGGCACAGTTAACTTCTTACCGGCTTTATGTATTACGAGCAAATTAATTTTCGTGCTATGCAATGAACATAAATCCGCTCACAAATGAGGGAATGTTTTATTTTGGCAAACAGTAAAGAAAATCGTTTTTCGTTCAACATGCGGCCATGTTAAAAATGTTCAGTGTTGCCAATCTAAAAAATCAGAATTCGGTAAAAATTATCTGAAAAATCGGTATATTGAAATAAAAATCGGTAGTTTTGCATTTAACCTCTATTTTTTACTGTTATTCACCATCGTCACTTTCACCTTCTTCACGTTTCCACTTTTTGTCCATTCGAGTTAATAAATTACTGTCCAAAGGAAAATCGAAACAATTATTTTTACCTATTAGGCATTTTGTATGTAAATTAGCAATTAATGATTCTGTGTTAAGTTTATTTCGGCTTTTCGTTTTCATTAAATTTACTATAATTTATTAAGATAAAGGTTGGTATTCACGGACGGCCGGCGGCTCCGACCACAGAGTATCTTTTTATGCTCCGACTTGTAGGATGCTCGGACGGACCTAGGTGAACTTGGTCGCCTTCACAGATCACTAATATATGTATCGTAATAGATTGTAAATCCGGCCCTATAGGTTTATCGGTAGATTATACCTCGATTAATAGACGTATCGGTAGATCGGTAGATTGATAAAAAAATCGGTTAAAATACCGATTTTTCGGTAGCATTGGCAACGCTGAAAATGTTAGTAGATCAATGTTGCTATTTTATAAAAATATCTAAAACTATCCTACTCCTACTAATTTTAGTAGAAATTTATAGACATTCATGGTCTTACCACAAAAACATTAAACACACTTTAAACAGGCGTTGAACGCGTGTTTAAATAAAACTTTACTACAAAACAGTATCTAGGCATTATTTAGGGCAGGGGTTCCCAAACTTATTTTGTCTACTGCCCACTTTGAGAGTAAATTATTTTTTAGCGCCCCCATTTTTTCACCTACTTAAAAACCACTATAACTTCAAATTAAATTAATCAATTATTATTAATTATATAAGTATTAGCGGAGATTAAACATTAATTCTAAACGAGACTTTTACTTTTATAAGTTATAGAATTTATAGAACTTTACCAAGCACATCCAATAATTTGGGACGCAACCCGAAAGGATCATAAAAATAAAAATTTATTAGGTGATGCATGGCGCATCATTCAACAGAATATGGGTACGATCTTCTCAATTGAAAACTTAAAAAAGCGACTTTTTACTTTATTTATTTACATAAACAAAATCACATAAACTATGACAAATTACATACTTAATCTAATATGTAGATGTTTATTTCGTTATGAAAAATCACGTGGGTAGGTACCCAAATCAACATAATAATTTTGTAGGTCGGTAAATTTTTTATTTAATGTAAGTAAAAGTACAAAATATAAATTTTCTCAGTAACAAATATAAATGTGCACTCAGTACTGTAAAAGTGCTTACTATTAGAGCAGTTTCGATTTCTGTATTGGACATCTTCACATTGGCCCTGACGGGACAGAACTAGTATAATAGCCAATGTGTGTACGTCTCATACGGGCTCCGGACTCCTGTGTGATTCGCGGCGTGAATTCGCGCCATAGTTTTGCCGTGAAATCGGTGCGAAAAACATATCCCTCCACACTCGCTATCGTTCACAGTTTAGTTCGCGCGCTCGTCGAGAATGGACGCCGAAATACGCTCTGCTATCGCCGTGACGCTGTGTGCTTTGGCTAACTATAACTATTTGTACATAAAAGATAAAAAGAAAATAAAAAAAAATGGAGAAGACGAAGATGGTGGATGACAAGTATACGTATTACAAATAGCAAATACGTAAATACAACCTCTCGCGGCACCGAGTCTCGTGCGTTACTGCTTTCGCGCGCGAAAGTGGATGCGTTCGCGTTCGCGGGAGGTTCGCGCCCCGTGAATCCTTTGACGCGGGCGCAAAAACCGACACTGAACGGGGAACAAGGCGCGAACAGGCGCGAAGGCCGTGAACGGGCGCGAAATCCTTCTACATTCGCGGCTTTCGCGGGTGTTCGCGGCGCGAATGCGGAGCCCGCATCATAAAATTTACAGTCGAACGTTGGTACCAACGTTGGAACCAACGTGTGGAGCCGGGGTTACGGGCTACACCTGCCAATGAGAATGATTATTGAAACGCAACTTTATAGTATTCAAACAGAGTATCTTTTATTCAAAATAAAACAAACATAATCGATTCTTATATAAAAACTAATGTGAAAGATGAATCTGATGCTGTTTAATAAGTTTGTTGATATTAGGTTCCAATTTACTCAAGAACAGTCGCAAGTCGCCACGTTCGGTAACATGCAAACGATTTCTCTTTTTAGTAAGCAGTGTTGCCACAGCACCAGTAGTGATTATATACTCTTTGCCACAGCACTAAATCCACGTTCACACAAATATGACGATGGAAATGCTATCAAGAATCGTTGAACGATTGACCACAATCCAGGGTACAATTGCGGGATCGGTTTTTGTAGCCAAAATTCTTGGTAACCATTATTGAACTTAATTTTTATTTCCTCGTTTGTTGTCAATTCTATAAGTTCTTCTTCCAGCTGAGGTGACATTGCTGTGTTGACATTTGAAAACGGATCCAACACCCAGTTTGGTATTTCCAAGTTCAAAATGTCCGGTATCGTTCGGTGAAGTCAATGTGGAGGTTTTCCAAATGTTGGCAGTAGGCAAACAAATCGTCGTTACTGCAGGATACTGATAAATTCGGAAAATTGTGAAACTCACGTCTGCCCATATTCTTTTTGTGTAGAAGCAGTTTGGCTGCGAAAGCAACAACGACGTTTTTTGTTTTAATTAAATTTAGTTCATCGCCTTGCAGTTGGATTCATGTCGTTGAACAATTTATACAGGTCTGTCATGTAAGCTATATCATTCTTTGATGTAATGAGCTTGTGCAATTCTGTATCTTTAGTTTCCAAGAACTCTATCACAGAGTTAAACAGGTTGTAAAATCGAGTCAGACAATTGCCTCTTGATAGCCAACGAACTTCAGTATGAAACAACGCTGATGAAATAATCTATCATTCAAAGAGCTGTTGCGGATTTTATTGATGCTTTGATGACATATCGCAGTGATTGAAATAGTCGTTCACTTAAGTTTCTAGCAACCAAATGTTGTCTATGAATAACGCAATGTACAGCAAGGACATCTGGAATTTTATTTTTTAAGTACGCTACTAAGCCTTTATGGCACCCTGTCATAGCCGGAGCGCCATCCGTAGCAACTGATATAATATTTTTCAAGGGAATCTCTTTCTCATCACAAAACTTTTCCAATGTACTGAATATCGGTCTCTAAATTTCTAGCAAACAATAGTTCTTCACATATTTTCTCATCTTTAATAAACTTCACGTAAGACAGCAACAATGCTTCATTAATTGGTAAAGTGGACTCATCGAGCTGAATTGAGAATTGACTTGTCCTCAGGTGATCGCACAATGATCCTTCAATATTTTCACCCATTTCATCAATTCGTCTTTGCACAGAATTATTACTTAAAGGAATTTTTCGGATAATATCTGCGGCCGGTTTATGAAGCACAGTAGTTATTACTTCCTTTATTGCTGGCAAAATTAACTCTTCTCCGGTGTTATGTGGTTTGCCTTTTTGAGCAATTAACAAAGAGATATTGTACGAAGCTCGAAGTCCGTCGTCATCTTGCTTAGCAACTGCCGAAAATAGTTTTGTTACACTTGGCTGAGTATTATGCTTCTTCTCTAGGTCATGAAAATATGCTACATTCTTGTCTTTCTTATCTGGATGCATTTTATTCAAATGATCTTGCAGTCTTGAAGGCTTCATTGCTTCATTCGAAAATGTTTTTAGACATAGAAGGCACAAAGGCGACGATGGGTTTGTGGGATTTTCAATGAATCCGAATTTAATATATTCCGCACTGTATTGTCGTTTCTTCTTTTTTACTTCCGACATTGTTTTGTTTTGAGAAATACGTAAGTTAATGTTGAACTTAAGTAGGTACTGCTTATCTATTACGCGCGAAACCGCAAATGAAAATAAAATAAATATTATGTTGTTTGTTTATATAGGATTGCATAAGCAGCACGCACCGACAGGAATAAAACAAACATGCATGAACTCGTTTATCTCATTCGACGCTCAATCGTACTCAGTATTATATGAACCAGCCGATTGATACAGGAATGCACAATTCGGGTTATTTATCAAAAACTTGTTAAAACATGATTGCCCGCGGTCTACTATCTACGAAAATTACCTATCTAGGAGTACTAATAACTATTAAAATGCGAAAGTATGTCTGTTGTCTTTTTATTTGTTTGTTTGTGTCTACTTTCATTTCGAAACGGAGCGACCGATTGACATGATTTTTATCTTATATATTCAATAAAACAGGACAGATATATGAACTACGCGGAGAGAAATATCGAACCGAGTTTGAGCAATCTCTTAATCAACTAATATTAGTTTATGTTCACAAATTGTAGTTGAGTCGAGAGCTCATGCAGTCGGTGTCTAAGAGGCATCCTAGCTAAATGAAATTACAAATCACCCTACACGCCTACCCTACCCCCCCAAGCCTCTACACAACGCCCCCATTTTTTTTCTGGGTCTCTTACCGCCCCCCCTTTAGGCCTGCAGCGCCCACAAGGGGGCGTTATCGCCCACTTTGGGAAAGACTAGTCTAATATGACTCCTTCTTTTAATTGAGGATTTGATACGGAGCATTCAATAATCATTTCTGTTCGAGCCGGTATGAGGTAGGTTGGATCTCTAAAAAGGAGTTTTAATTTAGTTTTACCGATATGTAAGAGGTCGTTGCTGTAGTCTATATTAAAACCAAATGCGTTTAATAAATCGGTACCGATCATACCGTCGTAAGTCAATATTATCAATGACATGGAATTTGTGGTGTAAATATTTGTTGGATGAGTTGGAAATTTTTATTTTGAGGGGGAAGTGACCAGAGGTTTTTGTTGCCTCTTCCCCTGGGTCTATGCCCTTTATCTTAATAATCTCATTAGTTAAAATTTGATTTTTTTGAATGCTGGAGCGTTTCAGTAAACTTACAGAAGATCCTGAGTCGACTAGTAAAGATAAAGGAATACTTGAAACAGAGGTGTTTACTAGGACATGAGGTAAAAGGATCTTTGAAGGGTCACGTTTAATTTCGTATACTTCGAGGATTTTGGTTTTTCAGGATTTAGAGGTAAATCGGATATTAACGAATTTGTGTCAACACATACGGTTTGGGGCTGGATACCCTGTCGGTTAATGTGATCGGATACAGAGGTTTTTTTATTGCTGCAATGCAACACGGTCAGTTTGGGGCTGGTTACCCTGTCGGTTAGTGTGCGCGGATACAGAGGATTTTGTTATGGCTACAACACCTTCAGTTTGGGGCTGATTACCCTGTCGGTGGGTGTGTGCGGATACAGAGAATTTTGTTATGGCTACAACACCTTCAGTTTGGGGCTGGTTACCCTGTCGGTGGGTGTGTACGGATACAGAGGTTTTTTTTATTGCTGCAACACTGTCAGTTTGGGGCTGGTTACCCTGTCGGTTAGTGTGCGCGGATACAGGGGATTTTTTATAATAGTAGGTGTCTTTTGTTTTAATACTATTTAGGGTTGGCCTCACGCGACACCGTCGCGAGACCTCTAAGCATTTAAATTTTATCACCAAAGGAGTTGTTGTTGTTATAAGGAGTGGAAATGTTTTCCTCCTCCTCTTCGTTTTGGACGTAGTGTATTCTTTGTTGGTGCTGGAATTTGTTGGGCGGTTTTGAATCTTTGAAACGATTGTTGTTGTGTTCCCTTTTTCTACAATATTCTATACTATGGCCTTCTGCTTTACAGTACCTGCAGAAGAGCTTATTATTATACTAGCTGACCCGGCGAACTTCGTTCCGCCTAACAGTCGATTCTTTAATTTTTTAGGTTTTTTTTCATTTTATTTTTTTAAACATAGCCTAAATTACTCCTTATTACATCAGCTACCTGCCAATAAAAGTCCCGTCAAAATCGGTCCAGCCATTTCAGAGATTAGCCGGAACAAACAGACAGACAGACAAAAATTGTAAAAAATGTTATTTTGGTGTATGTACCGTATATATATTCATATGCATGTAGTAAAAAACGGTTATTTCAATATTACAAACAGACACTCCAATTTTATTTATATGTATAGATGTAGGACGATTTTGAGGCTGATTTGAGGTTGAGTGTTGAGGGGAACTTTGGATTCGACCTTTAGGTGAAAATTTGGACTGGTGTTGAGTTTGTCTGAAGTTTGACTCGTTTCTTTTCTGAAACATTAGTTGAATCTTTTCTTCAGACGTTGCCATGTTGATGGCTTCATTGAGGTTTTTGGGATCTTTACAACGGACTAGATTGGATATGCGTGGTGTAAGACCCAATAGAAATGTGTGTAGGGCCAAGTCCTCCATTGCTCCAACTCGACCCTGTAATTTACTTTTGTTCTTGGGTTCGACGGTTAATTTCAGTTCTGTAAGTAGGCGGGAAAGACACGTTTCCACGCGGAGTGAGAATTGGTTGACTGACTCTTTGGATTGTTGACAACATTCCTGAAGGTCAGCTAGGAGATGAGTGTAATGCTTCCTTTCACCGAACTGTGTTGTGAGGAAGTCCGACAACTGTTCCCAGTCATCGAACTCTTTTATGCTGCATGCGGTTTCGGCTTTACCTTCGAGTTGGCTTAGTATATACCTACTTGAATAATATTGGCTTTTGACTAGCTGTAGCTAACGAATATGCATTATCGCAATTAGATATAAACGGATTTAATTTTTCCCTACTTCCGTCGAATGGTTTGATGAATTTAAATAGTATGTTAATTTCCAATTTATCTGATTCAGATCTAACTTTAATCTTATCGTCTCTCGACATGTTGTAAAAATAATGTAATAGAATTATAGAGGTATGGTTGTACAGAGAGTCGGGAATTTGCTTACAAGGTTTTTGCGATAACACTGATTTCTAAGAAGGTCTGGCTGAGTAACAATATGGAGCGGATTAAATTACACAATGGAATGCAGCTTACCTATGAAGTACAATGATTAAATATTAGTTAAAATTACAGTTCGTATTTGAAGCACTTTTGATGGTTTTAGATGATGGATGGGTGAACACGACACGATGTCACGATGTTGAAATGTTGAAGTATGAGTACTCACAGAAGTAACACGCTGATGATGGTGAGCACCATGACGATGTTGATATGGGGACTGATGTCTAGCCTCAAAGGTTCGAAGATGTTGTTAGGAGTTGTCGTTTTCAACGACAGTTAATTCACTTGTAAACAAAGCACTTGGAAACACAATTTTCGGTTTGACTTATTCACTTTTTATTTCACTTTTATTTCACGGAGACGGACCTGGGATTTGTAACTTTAAATCCCTTTACGCTGCCACCAAAATGTTATATGGATTTGTAGGAATCGCTTTTTAAAAAAAAAGGATTATTTACTTTTATATAAGAAACACTTTATTTAACACTAGACTTAGTTTAAAAACACAATTAATATATAAAAAAAAGGAATGAGGAACGGTCACTGGATAAGATCTGACCCGTCCGGTTGAGCTCTCGAAGAAGACTGATTTGTAACATGGCCGCCGGACAGAGCTTGGAAATGTTGAGTCAACTAAATAAGGAGTGAGTCAGGGATTATAGGAACATAGGAGGGTAATAACAGTACGGTGTCTATTCTTCGAGCTGTAATGGCCGAGAGAAATTATCAACCTTCAGGGCGAAACGATTTTATCGACATACTTTTGCAGTTGAAACATAAAGGAAAAATGATTGGCGAGTCAGTGGAGAAAAAAAATTCTGATGGGACTCCGGAAATTGTAAAAGAGGTTTTGGATGAACTGTTAATGGCAGCACAAGTATTTATTTTCTTCGCCGCCGGTTTTGAGACTTCATCTTCCTCGAGCAGTTTTACATTACACCAATTGGCATTCTATCCTGAGGAACAAAAGAAATGTCAGGAAGAAATTGACGAAGTATTAAGTCGATATGATAATAAATTGTCTTATAACGCTGTAAAAGAAATGAAGCATGAAGTTGGCTTTTATGTAAGTGCTTATTTATATGTACCTATGTGTATAATTTGTTATGTACCTATTTACGTAAAATCAAATATTCTGCCTTCCATTCTCAACCAGCTTTTGCATAATCTCTGTAATAATGTTTACAGGGAAAGCACGAGGATCTTCCCTTCGTTGGGTTTTCTTAAACGGGATTGTACCAAGTCATACACATTTGCCGGTACCTATATCACTATAGATGAACAGGTTGGCGTTATTATTCCTATTCAAACTTTACATAATGATCCATAAATATAATATAATAAAAACTCATTTATTTTATGTACAATATAGGATTATATTATATTATTAACATACCTATTTAAGTATATTATAATAATATTTAAAGGGAAATCGTTTTCGGTAACACAGTAATTTTCCTAATGTATAAAGTGACCATCAATGTTGGGTTTATAATAATTTAAAATTATTGTAATAGTATTATTGTAAACTTGTTTGTGGTTCAATAAATAAATATAAAAAAAAAATACTTCGAGGAGTCTGAAACATTTAAACCAGAGAGATTTTATCCAGACAATGTGAATAATATCAAGAAGCATGTATTTTTACCTTTTGGAGAAGGTCCTAGAGCATGTGTAGGTAAGTTGTCTTAATAGGTACATGTATAATTTTTTTCACTATTTCTATCTGCCTCGATTAACTTTGAAAGAGCGAAAAACCAATGTACAGTTTGTATTTTCACTGAATTTGGCTAACATGGACAATAACGTTTATTTTTAAGAAAAAATAGTAGTAAAAATAAAACCTAATTTCATAGATTTGGAACTTTTAAACTTTAAACAGTCCTTAATAGCAAAAAATATTTGGAACTTTTGCATTTTTTCCAAAGACCCTAACTTAGTAGGATCAACATTTTTATTTATTCAACCCTTTAAAAATCATCTAATTCATTATGTAATTCCGCCAGTAAGAAATAATAATTAATATGATTAACGGTCTTGTGTCCAGCCAGCTATGATGGCAGGATCAAAATAGAGGTCATCCTTCACACCGCTGTTTACCAGACGAAAACTATATATTTTAATATATCAATTGTTTTCTATGAGAAAATAAATAGGTATTTAAAGTTTTTAAAATTTCAAAGTTTTGCAATAGTAATTCATGAACGGATTTTCGCAGGCAACAGTAATACTATCGAAGTTAGCAAGCAAAGATGTGCGACAGAAAACCTTTAAACGTACTAGGCAGTGTGACAGAAAAAGACCCAGCATAGTAACTACTTTTTAGGATATCCATGAGCATTTCCTATTAATAGGCAACATAATCACTTTTTTATAGATTATTTATAGATTTATTTTCTCATAGATAACAATTGACAACAACTGATAATATATTTTTCGTCTGGTAAACAGATGGGTGAAGGACAACCTTCTTTCAAATCTTTGACCAAACAATGGACCAGTTTGTCCACTGGTTGAAATTTTACCTTTATTATTTTGAAGGTCGAAAAGAAAAAAATTATGGACTTCTTCAACGGTGACGCAATCCATTTTAGGAGGACTACCGTTGAATCTAGTTTCTAGAAAGAAATCTTCATAGCCTCCTCATTGTATAAAATATTATTACGTATTTACTTTTTCATTGAATTAATCTTTGTGACGAATAAAAAATAAAATAAAATTTTGATATATAAAAATATATATTGTTAAGTTTATATCTATTTTTTTTTAATCATATTAGCTGGAGAATGAAGGAGCTTGTTGAAACCCTTTTGAATCAGCTACACCAATATTTTAAAAAATAATGAAATTTTAATTTTTTTATTCTTTATAAAGTAAATATTTTAAGGTACTGAAAACAGTCACATGTAATTTCATCCTTAGATTTATTCTCGTTAGTATAAAATCGTACTTGGTTCACTGAACAAAGGTTAAATTTAATTTTTTATAATAATATTTTTTGGATTAAATCAAAATTTCTGTTCTTTAAATTAATGCAGTCTGAAAAAAAAGCTCTGTTTCTGTTTTGTTCCTTTTGTTTTGTTTAATGAAACACATAATATTATTAAAAAAATACTAAACACACAATTGAATTCACAAATCCGTTTGACAAATATAGTGGAACACGACCGACATGAAGTGAAAGTAATCCTCGTCGTTGTTGATCTGCACGTCTGTGAGGTTTGAGTAAGCCGGTTCCTCTATCTCTTCGAGCGAGGTCTCCATGCTGTCACTGCTGTCGCGTGTAGTCTCCGCCCACGACACCCGCTTCGAACTTCTCGATGTGTCCTTCTTCTTGTCTAAGGCCGGCGTTGAGTGAGACACCGGCGCGGGCAATTCTTTAGTGGGCGTTTGGGCGCACTTGTCCAGGTAGTGTTTGCGTAGGATGTACTCGCGCATCGAGTCTTGAGCGACGCGTTTAGGCGGTGGCGGTGGAGGCAGAGATCCGTCATCGTCGTCGTCGTATTGGTTCCTGCTCTTTCGCGCTTCGTCGATCCTTCGAACCTCCTCCTCGTTGGCCTGGAGCGGCCACGAGTCGAGTTTGTTGCGCACGAGTAGAGGATGCGCATGCGCAGCGCACAGTATGCGCTTGCGCACGAAGTCGTGGAACGCGGTGAGCTCGGAGCTGAGCTCACGGCGAATGAGCTGTTTGTGCCTGGCGGGCACAGTCGGGTCGCGCACGGCGAGAAGCGCCTGCGAGGCTAATAACGCGGCGGTGGCCTCAAGTGCGCCGGCGACCAGTCGCTCGTCGAGCGCGGGCAGAGCGCTGGCGGCCGACGAGATGCTGGTAAGCGACTCGCTGCGAGTGGCGCGTCGCGAGTCGCCCGGACTCGCGCAAGAGCAGGCGCGCCTGCGTCCGCGCGGCGACCGCGAACCGCTCTCTTCCATGCTGTGGTACGACTGCAACCGAAACGTACACACCCTCCATTAGACTGTGACCCTCCATGTGACACAGAGTCATATTGAAAAATGCCTAAAACGCTATAGATATAAGTTGATACAGTGTGCACGCTACGGTGGTGCTGGTGTACCGTTTGGTTCGAAGAGTTGGGCCGAGATAGAAATATTTATAAAGTTCTTATTATTTATTCAGTTTTCCTTAAAATTAACACACAAACTCTTTGTATATGGTATGGTATGTGGGTACGCGCCAAAGAACGGAGTTAATATTAGTTATCGTACTAATAACGACAACAATCACGTCAGCTTCCAAACAACATCGGTCTGTCCGTTTAGGAGCTTAGATTCCACAGATAACATCGAAGCATCGCTATCGCACGCATTTTTACTAGCACAATATTCAACTTGCTAACTAGCCTAATCAATACTTACATGATTAAGAGATCTGGTCAACAAGCATATAGCGGAGAGAAGCGTTCCAAAAGTGAGTTGGGGGAATGGCTCGTATGTGATCTTCGGTGCTCCAAAATGTAGCTCAACCAATGGCTGCCACCTCTCCAAGTCGAGGCCAGGGTCAGCCAGCAGCGAGAGTAGGTCTGGACTGAACGAGTGCAAGCAAAGAGTCGCCATGTGCAGGATCTCTAAAGTTCTGTGAACAAATCAGATTTGCATTCAGTTATCGTCGACCAAGGCTGACTTGCAATTTAGGCTAGATTGTGTTTATTTTATGATTTTTCTACACATTTTTCATATTTTATTATTCTTTATAACACCAAATGTATCATAGTGTTACATTAAAATTTTCGTACCCTATGAGCAGATGTGCCGGTCGAACAGCTTTGGTAGAACCGCTGCTGGTTGTCCTCGCCTGTAGGCATAATAGTTCTATTTCGCTCTTACCACTCGTTGCATAGATCGTTTAATCGAAGTGTGAGGTATCGGAACGATGTTTGACACCTTATTCTACGGTGGCTACCTCGTTTGGTTTTGTCCGCGCGCAACGTCTTCAGATTGCTGCTATATCCATTGTGCACTTTAGTCGCTTGACTTAAGGTCGAAATTCGCTTTAGATAGGACATGCTGCATTTCAAATGCAATTGCACGACTTAGACCGGAGTAGGAAAGAAATAATGATTCACTTGACATCGCGAGCGCATCTGGAGAGGTCGACATCAAAAGGCTGTAGAAACCACAAAGGGCCGCTGACATTTTGATTTTCATCTGTTCATATCGAAGGAATCGATTCTCAGTTTTTTATTTTTATTTCAATATTGTGTTAATTGCCTCAATTGCAGAGCATTGGTAAGTGTTTTACCTAATATTTCTCGATTTAGGGTTTTTCCTATAGGAATTTTCCATGGGTATGTCCGCCGTATGCCATGTTGTTTTTTTTTATAAGCAATCAGTTCTTTTCATAGCTGATTTTAATGTTAATAAATTGTCTTGAACGTAGAATAGTGAAAGGTGAATTTTGCATATTTTTAATAAGCACTTTTTAGCACACGTGCTGGTATACTTAATATTTTACGATGGCGTCGGTCACCTATTTTCTTTTATATTAGTTTTCTTGGCGACGGCCATCGCTTTATTAGTAGAACGGTAACCCGTCTATTTGTTTTATCACGTGCAATCCAAAAGACCCACGTGACTTTTTCTTTTTTTTTATACCAGATACGTGTGTGACCTTAATTAAACCTTTCACTGCATTTCCTATTATTTGCTAAATAAATTGGACAGTTTATATAAATTTTCCCTTAAGGAATTATGTGTGATTTCCACACTATTTATTAACGATCACGTGCGGACCGTGATTCAATTATACCTACATTCATTTTCTTGATAATTCTAATCATTTAAATTTTAACCTGGAGAAGGCACGTGGACTCGCGTAGTAAATTTCACTGTACAACATACTAAGGCGTGACTGCGCGTGTGCTTTCCAGTGAGGCTGTTTTGGGCAGGCTGTTTTGGGCAGGCTGTTTTGGGCAGGCTGTCTGGGGCAGGCTGTTTTGGGCACGCTCTCTGGGACAGGCTGTTTTGACAGGCTGTTTAGCAAGGCCGTTAGACGAGCCGTTTTCCACCGTTCGTCCGAGACAAGCCGAGCAGAATCGCCGAGCGACGCTAGTCTTCCGCGTCGCTTCGGGCTGGTCATCGACGGCGAGTAAACGCCCTTAACAAGTGACGGTTTTCTTTATCCTCATTACACCCGCGTAGCGTCGATTGCAGTTAATATACTACTAGGCATAATCCGGTAACATTAGGGTTAGGCACTGTAGGGTCTACGGCTCTCTTCCGGTGGTACAGTTTGGTTCTGGTTCACTTCTACAATCATCACAAATCCCCTGGCCTAATTTTATAAATATTTCTTATTTTTGTGTGTAGCATCTTTTTTTAATGGTACAAATTGTATCAAAATGTGTTAATCCTTTTAAAATC
Organism: Synanthedon andrenaeformis; assembly: GCA_936446665.2. Lineage (NCBI taxonomy): Eukaryota > Metazoa > Arthropoda > Insecta > Lepidoptera > Sesiidae > Synanthedon > Synanthedon andrenaeformis. The sequence continues at coordinate 11,914,974 of OW387778.2, read as the reverse complement.
TGCATTCTTATTATATAGAAGCCTTTTATGAAAATATACGATTTTATTGTACTCTAAAAGGTCTTTTATTGATTTTATTTAATTGTCTGCCTGTCCGCACTACACAGCGGAACTTATATAAAAAAAAAGGTAACAATAGGATCGAAATTCCAATCATGGTTTATGAATGAACTCAACGTCACAAGTGACATGAATTATATAAAATTTTAGTTTCATGTCACAAAAAAACATATAAGTGCGCTTTATTTTATAATAATTACCAAATCAGTTCAGCTTTTCTAAATTGATTAGTTTTCAAATGAAAGGCACATTTCACATTAACAAAAAGCTGTTAAGTTATTTAGCTTCATTGATTTCCTTTTCTTTACATATTTGTGGATATTTATGCAAATAAATAATACAGTTCAGCTAGTTTTATGTGTGTAGATATAGATTGGGGTAAGAAAAAAAAAGCACACTATTATTATTAAAAAGAAATGGAAGGCGACGAATTTCCTTCCATTTCTTCCAAAAGAAATTATTCCATCATTAATTTAATTGACCTTTTCCTATCTTTTAAGTGTGTGCTTTTCCCTAAACTTTTACTCAGAATATATAATAATACTAGCGTACAGAAGGAACAAAAGTCAGGTTTACGTATAAAATTATACCTACACTCGCCAGAACCATCGTCTGCGAGCAAAATTGAAACTTATATTTGCGCACGAACGCTCAATTTCCTTAACGCGTCGCAGTTTTATGAGCGAGTCGCTGGCGCTCTCGTAGGGTTGTCATGTAACTTGAATGTGGAAAGATTTTTTACCTATTTGAATTATTAATTAACCAGTATAGGAAATAATTATAACCAGTACAGTAAACAACAGTTAACAAAACGACCCTTTTTAAATTCGGAACTTGCGACTAGCAAGCGACAGCTCGCCGAGTTTAGTTCACCCCTGACTTTTGTTTGATTAGAGTCGACAGCACATCCCTGCTATAATTATGTTTATATGCATTACAAAAAGTCGTTTTAACATTAAAATAAACAAATTAAAAAGCTTACCTGTGCAAGACAGAGGGCGCGGGGTCTGCGGGGCAAGGGGCAGAGGGACGCCGAGACCTCATGAGCTGCGTCACGCACTGGTAAAGGCACGCACTTATGCTGCGCTGTGTAACACAAACGAACACAGGTGGAATATTGCTTAACTGAATATGTCAACATCGATACTGCAAGCTCACAGAATACAGAACAAAACAAAGATTGAGGTTGCTTGCCCCCAGGTCAACTTTGGAAAGTTGGCTCTGGTCTGGAGGAGTTATGGCAGGGCACACTACATTTCGCAGTCATTTGGGTAGTCCGTCTGGCGGCAGTAACCACCCCCTTACGGAAGACCACAGCAGCCGTCAGCCTGTCCGTCGAGCTTGAGATATACTTTGAACCAGTATTAGGCAGTAGATTCTCCCGCCATCCAACGGAGCCCACGTTAGTATGAAAACCAGTGAAAACCTTTGTCAGTCAGTGTAGTTACAAACCAAAATCCACTTATATTCCGATTTTATTCTTTTGATAAAAAAGGTAAACAAATATGAGGTCGCCAGGGTAACTGACCTGTTTTAGAGATGGGATTTGTACAATAGGCATATCAAAGAGAGTTGACTCAGTGAGTAACTCATTCTCAGCCATGGCAACACTGCATTTTGCACCTCCGTAAAAACCAAAACCGAATAAAATATTATTATTAATAAGAATAATAAATAAAAACGAATTATTAGTTTAGTGGTAATTTTAAGTAATCTATTTTATTAATGCCATTTAATCAAAAATAATTTCATAAAGTGTGTTCGTCTACGGTTATGAATTATGATAAACTAAAACTTTAAAAATGTATATAGAATTGTGAACTTGATAATTTATGTACGAATCAAAACCTCATGTGACTCCAAATGACTGAGGTCGTGTACATGTCCCGTCGCTAAAACCATAGACAAAATCTCTGTGACGTCTATTGGTATTGTAGGTTATGTGACGATTTTATCGAGTTTTTTTGCATTTTCCTCTGAAAATATGCAATAATTTTGGATACATATCGTAAAGAATATTATGTTTAGTGAGTGTAAATGAATTTGTGTACATATGAATGTGTAATTAAGGTTAAAACTCGAAAACTATATGTCGGGAATTGTTTGTTTACCTTTTTTATCAAAAGAATAAATTCGGACCTTACCATAATAGCGACTAGCGAATTAATATTCTCTATACGCCATCTCGATTCAAATTTGACCAGTTGAACGACCAGATTTAGCGTTGACGCGCAAAGATTTAGGGCATCCAAACTCATCAAATGTCGCGGCAGCAAAACCGCCTCCACTAAGTGTTCTAAGTGAACGCCGACGAACGTTATCGCGTCGTTGGCGAAGAAGTGACCGTTCTTCATCACCATCATCGAGATGAAGTCCAAACTGTACGCGTAAACCCGCCACCACTCCTCAGGTTTCCATCCTTCTTGGTCACCACTGTCGAATTTAGGCGGCAACAATTGCAACCAGAGAAACTGATCTACATCACTTATGAGCAATTCCTTGGAGAACGGTCCTCTAGAGTACGCCGTGAGACACCTCATTGCTGCCAAGGAAGTTTGATAGTGACGTCTATTTTGCAAGCAACTATGCAGACAGTAGAGAAGTTTGTTGATGAAACGGGTCGACTGGAACCACTGAGACAAACCTGAAGACATTTCGTCGTATAGGTCCAAGCACTGTTCTAACATGGCTAGAGAAAGTACCACGGCCGGGACTTCCGCTTTAGTAGTCTCTTTTTTTCGTTCCTGTTCATCTTGAATGCTATTCAACAATTTCTCCAGTTCTATACCGTTCACATCGGTCACAGCTGTTATGATGCTCTGTGCAGTGGTCCTGTTTGCTTTGATTTCATAGTCCAAAGTGCTTATGGCGACAGTTCCTATAGAGAGTATAGCGCGTGAAGCCCGCGGGTGCAAGCACTCATACACAATGGCCGTGTTTGTGAGCAATTGTTCGATTTGTTTCGCACTCTGTTTCCTGTTGTCGAAACAATCGTCTTTCCAATTCGCCAACATAATCACATACAGCTCAGCCAGTATAACGACCAATCTTCCGTCGCTAAGGTTGTCCAACTCGGTCAATAGGGCTTTCAGACACGGAGCGACCATTTTTGCCTTGTGTGCTATGTTTAAGGTCACCGGTAGACATTTGCAGAATATCGTCGTGAAATCTTTCCAGGAAGTCAAAAGCCCCAACCAAACGGGCACCTTATTCGCCGGCTCGTTGCCATCGTCGCGACCATTGAAGGAAAATATGTAATCGATCCACGTATCGAGATATCGATTATTTGTATCGAATAATTTGTCGAGCGCCACCTTAAGACCGACGTCGAGATTGTCTCTGGACACGAACAATTCGATACCGAGCACGTTGAATATTTGAGCGTACGTCCTTAGACCCGGTTGGATCTCATTGAAGAGTGGACTAGTCATGTATTCCCAAAATTTCGGATTTTCACGAAGTTTTTTCACCAAAATTTGCATATTGTTCTTCCAAAGTGCATGAAAGAGTCCCATGATGCACGCCAGCAACGAGCTGTAAAGTGATTTGGTGTCCTGAAACAAATAAAGCTCTTTAAATGCAAATATCGATCTACAATATTTATCTTCTTTATCAAGATTACAAATATTAATCTACAAATAAATAAAAACCAATGTAAATATGTTTGTCCTCTATGGTAACCAAAACCGCTCAACCGATTTTAGTTCGGTTTTCACTTAGGAAAAGAGGGATAAAATAGGATGGTTTGTGTATATATAATAAGAAATAATTACAGCTTACTTGTGAGGAAATTTATTCGTTTTTGAAAAATTTGCAATCATCAAAAAGATGTCAAGTTCTATTAACATAGTAATCAGTTTAGACGCGCACGCATAAAAATGCAATAAAATTCGCCTTCGGAAGACTTTCTTGGCAGACAGAAAATGTCTGCAAGACTACTTCCTTTCTCTCGTGTCTGCTATCGTATAATGTATGTTGTACTCACGGCATTGACAAAGTCCAAATAATCAGCCATGTAGCCAAGGATACTTTCGAAACTCTCATCGTTCTCAGAATTCTTTTGGTCATCCTTATTCACTTCGTCAGCGTTGACGACTTCGTGGTTCATCATGAAGAAGGCTTCGATGAGTCCGGGTTGTTTCCCGACGCACATGGTCACGAACTCCAATATGGCCACTTTCAGCTCCAAAGTTTCATACTCGTCACGCAGTCGAACCAGGAACATCACGCGGACTTGATACGCCGTCATGTCCAACGACGCAAACAGAGACATTTGGAAACTCTTAACAGAAAAATATACATTTATTTATATTTTATATTATAGTATAGTATAATTTAACATAGTTGTATAGCAAAATTTACTATACAATTTTTTTAATCTTAAACTAAAATTAGTGTGATGTCAATTGTATAGTCTATTTTTTTACAAATTGTAGATAATGTAAACAATCCGCCATATTATTATTTATTTGATTAATGCAATAAATAAATACATTTAAAATAGTTTTTAATCAATATAATTATAACGATTTTAAACTTTATACTTCTTTCATACTCTTCACTGTACAATTTTTAAAAAATGAAGCTTTAACGCGAAATACGTCATCACTAACAGAGTCAACCACAAAATACACAATTTTCTCTTTTAAATCAAACAAAAAAAATTTAAAAAATAGGTTTTTTTTTCAAAATTTTCAATAAAATACATCGTATTTAAATATTTGATTTGGAAAATATTGTTTAATTCAATTTCTTGAAATTTCTAACAGAAGGTTAGGTTTATGGTAACAGAAATTACTTACATCTGCAAAAATTTTCAGAAGCAAGCAACATAAAACTGGCAACTTCTTGTTGAATGCATGGTTGATGTAGCTAGTAACTTTTGGCACAACTTTCAAGGAATCCGTGTGCTTGCTTTGGGCAAATATCAGTTTTTCCAAAGGAGTCATTTCGTTTGACTCCGCCAAGAGGGACTTGAGACGTAGCGCAAATATGAGTATAGCGACGCATCGTTGTATCGTTGAAATGTGCTGAGTTCCTGTGCCGGCTATCCAGTTTGTTTCATTTATTATCATGCTTTCCAGTTGTTCGTTACCTGAAATAGGGGTTATACGAATCTATACTAATATTATAAAGAGTGGCACTTGACAGTGGGCATTATGAAAGTTTTTGAAACGTTTGGTAAGCCGTCGTACGTCTGAATGTCCGATGGAAGGAGAGAAAAAAAAAACTCAACAATGCATTGCATACCCATCGATATGATCTTCAAGAGCTCGACAGCGTTCTCCATGTGCAGAAGGCTGTAGACGCAGGTTTTCCTGGCGACGTCGTCGCCGAGGGTCTTCTGCAGCACGAGCGTCATGAGACTGGCGCAGCGCTTGATGAGTTCGCGTCTCGCGTTCCACTCGGTGTATCGCCACCCGTACACGTTCGGGAACACTTCGCGCAGCACGAGCACCAGACCCGGCAACACTATCTCCGTCGTCGTGCGCTCTTCCTTCGAGCTCTGTCAACGTTTCAATTTATTAGGCTGTGGCCTCCTATGAACGACATTTTTTAAAATTTCTCGTTTCATTAAACCTGGTAGTATTTTTTGTATTATATTATTTTTTTCCAAAAGGTATAAGGAAAACGATAAGGAAAACAATGAATAATCTTATTTTATTTATTACATAAAATAAAAATAAACTATTATAAATAAGTTAAATTTGTGAAGTATACAAAAAAAAATACCATAAGTGTACTTCTTATTTAATATAATGTGCGAATTAAGATAGATTTATTAAATATATATTATTTTATATTAATAATAATGTTTCATTAAAGGAGAAGTTTTGTTAAAATTTGAATTCTTTGTGGTGAAAAAAAAAAAGAACTGATCAATCTAGCTTTACTGTTAAACCTTCTAAACTTTGGAAAAAAATTGTTTTATAGCTAAATTAAATTCTTAAATTTCAATGGTTATAAGAAAGTCTCACCTCATGAAAGGCACACAGCATATCAATGTATGACGACAAGAAATGGTAAGTTCCATTCGGTTGTTCGATATTGATCAAATAAGATCCAACCGCAGCTGAATCAAACGATGCACCATTCGCGTATTCCACATACGACAATTTCTGATTGAATATGCGAGGCAGTAGACCTGTATTTACGAGCCTGAAAATTTATTTTATTTTATTTAGGTGGTTTGGGGAGACATTTTCTACACAATATCACAAGAGAATATAGTTTAAATTAGGTATGGAAATCGAAAAGGCAAGGGAAAATTTATAAATATAAATTACTTCCCAATCAATAAAATTTTCAAATTAAGGCTCAAACTAATCTATACTTTGTAATTACGGACTATCAACGCACAGTCAAAACTAACACGAATAAAAATCTAAAATTTGGAACTTTTCATAATTATTTTCTGTGCATAAATCAGTGATAGGAATTTTCATTCTATTATATATCAACACAGTATTGAAACATACCTTAAATGTATCTCGTTTGGAAACAGAGGTATCAATGATGTGCAGATTTCGAGACATTCTACTAAGAGTGATAACGGCGGAGACTCCGCCCTCATGTATCTTAACAGCAAATCGAATACGCCTTCGCTGGGTGCTACCAAACTTTTCGGCACTTCCTTTGTGTCCACCAAAACTTTCAACAAACATTTCAACAGTTTTGTTCCTTCGTAAACACGCTCCAAAGTCACGTTCATGTTGTGAGTTGGGCTTTTGTGGTCCAAGGCTTTCTCGATCTCGTCATTGAAAATGGTCCAATACGAATATGGAGTCCGGAAATGAATTAAGGTATCGTCTCTTTTCTCCATTATAGTCGCTTTGGAGCCTCTCTCGATTTTGTACGAGGGTCCGCCGAGAGGGAAGTACTCCCGGCCAATGATTGCGTCCTCGCACTGTAGCGCCATTACGGGAACTCTGTTTGGGCTGTAAACCTCTGTGTACACTGGGAGATTTCTCATTTCGGCTAGCAACTGTAATACGAGAATTAAATTAAAATATTACTAAACAATTGTTGTAACTAATTAGTTGAAACACATTTTCTCATTTGTGAAGTTTTTACGTTACATGAAAAAAAAATGGGCTTTAATCGTTTGGGCAATAGTTGAATTATTTTTTTGATATTCAAATTCAAATAATTTATTTCACAAGATTTACAATTTTAAGAACAAAACCCCGGTCCCCACACTAGGCATGCCTGTATCGTGGGGTCCTATGACTATGAATTACAATTCGAAACAAGGAACTTATCTAAGCAACAGTATCTGAATCGTGGTATGCCTGTTATGTTCCTTGTGCCAGTGTGCGTGCGTGTGATGTATTTTATGTAATTTAATGTTTGTTAGTTAGCAGTTATCCGTGCGTTTGTTACTTTGTTGCGTGCTTGATATTAAACAAGAATTAAATGGACAATCTAGAAACATCTCAAGAGATGAAGTTGTATTTTAATGTTATTCATAGGATACAGATCAAGGGAGATACCATGTTATATTTCGTAAATCAAATTGAAAATCCTAACTTACATTTCGAACACTACATATCCCGCCTTGGGCTAAACCCGCAGAAAGCATTGACAATTTGTTAAAATCATGTGGAAAGTACTCCAGCGCTGTATTCCATAAGGACACTACTCCAAACTCCTCATCCTTTTTGTGCAATACCCAGAAAATTGTGGAGATTTCCTTAGATCGGAGAAGATGCGAACAGAGTTCTATGATGCCTGGCTGGTGACTCAGGGATCCGTCGCCATCAAATTTGTCGCACAATTCGTTTAGCAATCGGAATATGCAACGGTGTACTATTAAAGAACATTTCGAGTTATCCTGGAATCAACAATACATTATCGTCATTGTCAAACCAAAATGTGCTATGTGCAAAAAGTATACTTTTGAGATGTTGACAAAAAAAAGTTGGAAAAAAATCTAAAAAGTATTTTCATTAGAAACTTAGATTGTTACACAGAAACATATTAAGATTTTAAAGATGAAAATTCAATAGTTTATTTATATTATTTTGATAGTGGAGTAAATTTTGCACATAACAGATTCTAGCTTTTGCACATAACATTTTTTATTAATAGGTCATAGTTCCACAATACTACATTTTGGCACACTGTCAACAAAGCCCACACGAAGTCAGAGTTGATCCTTGAGGCATTTCGATTTCACAATGGATTGGATATAATGATCAATTGCTATAAGTAATGAGTGAAAGAAAACATCACAACATCTAGCTATTACTATTGATGTCATTTCAAAGGTTTTACAAAAACTATGAAGACATCTTCTAAGATAATATAAAGTAGTAGTAACCAATTAATCGGTTATAAGTCAAAATATTCACTCTTGAATATATAAGTGTTCTTGTGTGGCAACATTTTGTTTCATTTGAAATACTTAAACAATAAAATTATTCATTGCCACGTGTTTAATATAGGGGAGGCGTATCAGAAAAATGTCAAAACTTAAAGACTTAATTATTTCTTAACTCCCCACACTTAAACTAATTAAGTTTAATTAATCATCATCAATTTTATAAGAATATATCGTCGTTGTCAAACTGAAATCTGCTATGTGTAAAAGTTTACTTTTGAGATATTGACAAAAAGTTTTGTTGAAAAATTATACTAAAGGTTTATTTAAGAAAAAAAGTATTTTATTAGGAACTTAGGGTTGTTACGTAAACTTATTTTGATAGTGGAGTAAATTTTGCACATAACAGATTCTAGCCACTGCACATAGCATTTTTTGTGGTCACTATTCGACAAATAGTGGTCATAAGCACTTAGCAGTTTTTTATATGATAAATAAGGCAGTGAACTATTAACACTAAGGTTTTGACCTTAGTGTTAATAGAAATATTGGAATCTCAAAAAAAGTGGAAAAAGCAAATTTTGATTTGACAATGACGATATAATCGTTAATTCTTAGTATTATTATCTAATGTAAATTTCTATAAGACGGATAATATATTATGTACTTACAGAGAACATGGGGTTTTTTAGCATTTGCAGTAAAAAATTAAAGACGCGCATTTTTAGCGCTGTCGCTCCGTACTGTTGGTACTGACTTTCGAATAACTTAGCGTGCTGTTCACTCTGAAAAAACATTGATTTTTATTATTATCCTGCAATTTTTTTTATTTCGCAGTCATTTGTGCAGCCCGTCTGGCGGCAGTAACCAGCCCCTTACAGAAGACCGCCGTGAAATAACAGCGTGCGTGCTGTTGTGTTTTAGTGAGTGAGTAAGGCATGCCATATCCCACTTCTTATCTTTTATCTATGTTCGGCAGAATTTTGTTTTGTTTCATTTAGAAAGTCTTGTTCAGAAGAAAATCCACCCAGTAAAATAATGGCAGGGCAGTCTAGGGTTGACAGGATAAACTGGGCAGTAAGAGTTGAGCTGACCCACCTTTAATGTAAGCGCCATCCACGATAGAAGCATAGCAGAATGTGCAGAATCCAATTCCAGTTTTGTTAGCTCATTTTCTACTAATTCCTTTGTATTTTCTATCCACGACAACACGTTATTACTGAAAAGAGTATTTATTTATTTAAGAATGTGCAGTTTACACAACATCATCTGATCATCATCATCAGCCTGTGTCTCTTCAGCGCAGGATGATGATGAGAACATTGGATGTGTGGTTAATGTGCTTGTCTTAACGCTCTGACTCAGGGCCCCACGGTAAATGACAGCATGTATGCTTTTGTTTCAGTGAGCGAGTAAGTGATGCCAGAGGTCATCACCCCATATCCCTTGTCAAAATTTTATCCTTAAATCTACTAGTCGGTAGTGCCTGTGGCCTTGCTTGCATTATAGGCGACAGTAGCCACCTACTGTTAATGTGTCGGTCGATCTTAACATTAATAAAAAATCTTAGGTACTGGAAACAACAAAAAACTTACTCGCATGACACTACAGACTACATTACTAATTTGGTAATCTAATAGAAATAGCGAGATTGGTTATACATAAAAACATACATAATCTTTTTATATCACTCATAGACAGAATGATAAACGAAGAAGGTTTATGTATATAAAAAATGCAAAAAAAATTCTGAGAATCCAAGAGCAGATAACTAGTAGATATATATACTCACATTTTCCCATCATCTACAATCATAATAAATAAACAGACTTCCATATACATTATTCTCAAACACGCCTCTCTATGTCCCTCTTCTAAGAACTGGTTGAAGCCATGATTACGGCCAAAACTATGTTTTCTGAACAAATCAAACAATTTGTTAAATTCAACTTCATTAAAGCCTTCTGTCTCAGCAATAAGTAATAGCAACTGCAATATGGCTAATTGTTCCCTCAAATTACACTCGGCCCACTGCTGCCTCATACTTTCAATAGCGAAGTCAGTTTGAATCTTTCTAGAGGGAGGTGGCGTTGATAAAATCTTTTCAAATTGTGATATCAGAGAAGTTTTGAGTTCTTTCACACCTATACTCTTTGTTATTTCACTGAACTCCACACAGTATTTATGGCTCTTATCATCCTTGAATTGAAATATGTATTGCAGCAGTTTGAGTAGAAACAGTCTTTCTGTATAATAAAAGTTCCACACTTTTGGTAGCAGAAACGTTGGCCTGGTATCAATGAAAGCCACATTTTTAAGGACATTTTTTGGTGTTCCATATGAAATATCACATAAGAAATTCTTTAGTATCGCCCAAATTTGGAAACAGTCTACATCCTGCAAAAGTGTAAACACAGTTATTAATTATTATTTAAGAATTGAAATAGAAAAGATCATAAAACATTAAAATACTTTAAATTTAATAAATAAAATAGATCATAAAGGTAAATGCAAAAGACCTCAGGTTCTCATTACTTGTTATTATAAGTATATTTACTATAACCTCTTCAGAATGCTAATGCCCACAACTTAAATTGCATGGATTTCATCTTAAAATACACAATTTTCTAAAGAACTTATATTATGAAGCAAACAAAACATCTAATGTGTAAGTAACTAAATACAATTAGCTTTTTATCATTTTTATACCTGTCAAACATAATGACCAATTAAAATAATTTGAAGAGGAATTTACATGTACATAAACCAACCCTTTGTTAACCACAGTTCCATTGATGGAACACTTTCGAGTTACATTATTGTAATATTTGTAGATATTTTTAACTTTTTTGAATATAAAATATTGCCCATGTCACTTGCTGATAATGTAGCTTTCTAAAGGTGAAAGAATTCTGAAGGGTTCTAAAGTCTTTCTAAAGGTAAAATCAGTTATATGATCTTTGAGCTTATCCATTAGAAACAAACATACAAAAAATCAAACCTTTCCTCTTTACAATAACTATTAGTGAATATAGTATTTCATTATTTAAATAAATGGGGCAGAAAAGATTGATAGCCGATGACAGGTAATGAAGTAATGATAGTAGTTACTTAACATCAAGTTATCTGTTAGCATGTCTGCCATCCATTACAAATATTAACATGGATTTTTAAACACAAACCTGCATATAGTGAATGCAAAAAGTTAACTGTATATGACTATTTATTATTGTCTAGGGCTATAATTTATTATTTACCATTGTTATGGGATCGTACTATTCTAAAACAGGGCCTCCAATATGTTTAAGATGCACTGGCTAATATACCATATTGATGTTTAATACATTGTGTACCACAAATAAAGCAAGGAACAGTTAACAATTACTACTTACTATATAATGTTGTAAAGTTTGCACCACGCTTAATAGTTTAGTCTGATCTGCGTGCTGTGTCTGCAGCCGGGCGTACGAATCTGATTTGCGAGGTTGGTAACTAGCAAGCCCCTGCCTAAACGCCTCTATTACTTCCTTTTTAATTAAAACAGACTTTAGCTCCTCTTTCGAGAGAGTCTCGGACGTGGTCCAGCGCCACAATCGTTTCCAATAACTACAATTAAACATTTTGGTGAATAAGTGAATAAATAGTACTTTAAAAACTCGAAACAATTTCATAAAAATAAATGGGTCCTTACTTCACATTATCATCAGACATGATCATTAAACTAAATTAAATAGCATGGGCATGTAAATTAACAAATTCTTTTTTTTGTATTGTTTACCTAACCTGCCCCGCTTTTCCCGCTAGACAGATTATATTTTTATTTTTAGGTTATTTAAAGTTTATTTATATAGTGCGTGTTCCATAATTCGAAGGAAGGAGCAATTTGACAGGTCCTAATGTCAAATTTTAAAATAATGTTTTCAACGTTTTCTCCATAGTGCTGTACTAATATCGGTTTTGTTTGAATATTTACAATATTTTACGGTAAAAATATTTTTTATCTTGTTTTATTGATTTAACATTCGCGTTATTGTTATTTTAAGGTTCGAATTTCGTTTAAAGTAGGATTACTAATGACTAGGTCGATTTGGAATGATTTATTAATTCAAAATTTTAATGTGAAATTAAATAAATAAAAAAGAGTAGGTATAACGCAATACATAGCTGTTATTTTGTCAATTTTATATCAGCTATGAAAATATTGCCATTTATAGGAGAGACTTTACCAGAAATATAACATACAATTAAATAATAATTAATATTAATTTTAAACTTATTAACGTTCTCAGAGCATTGACTACGGTTTTATTAACCGAAAGTTTTTTAATAAGTCCGATTAGGTTACATCACTATTTTTGTATGGTCGAAAACTTGCAACACAGGAAATGTCAAATTACTCCTTCGAATGGACCACAGTGAGTGAGTGACCCTTGGTGACTGTGGGTTGCTAGTAAAGAACTTGCCATTAAAGAAAAAATACATTATATTCTGGCAAATGAAAAAGCAGAGATTGGACTAGATAGATACGTGGATGAATAATATTAACTTTTAGAGTCTGTGCATATTATACAATTTAATAATGAATAAAACAATTAAAAACGGTGTGCAAAAAAATATAACACCATGATATCTAAATATAAGAAGAGACGAGAGGAGGAAGAAATGGAATGTTTGTTTATATGTATAGACAATAATAAACAAAAACGGTATGTTTCATGTACAATATAGGATTTCACAATAAAATTCATAATATATAGGATTTCCAAGTACAAATTTATACTTGGTATAAGTTTAGACACATACCAAATATAAACGAGACTTGTGGTGGATAACGCTACTTACCGTACTTACCACATATGTAGTTAACAATTAAATTCCTTACAAAATAAAATTGCAAGTCCAACTTAATAGGTAGTCCTGTGGATCATTTAATTATAAACATATGTTTGGTAATGGATTAATAATTAAATATTATTATACAGTACCAAGTTATTTGGTCTGTCTTGTTTAGTGTTAATTCATCAAAATTCTTGAAGTTGCCGCGGTTTTGCAGTCACTACTTTAAATTCCTTAAACAGAGTTATGTCTCAACTCTCAACTCTCAACTCTGTTAGTCTGTGCTGTGATATACATTCACTGACCTGTAAGTGACAAGCCTGGTATAGACGGGGTCCGTAATACGGCAGTACAGTAACCCAGTCCAGCGCTGACTTGCTACTGCGCTTGTATAGACACTAGTATCAAGTCAGTCCAGTGCTGACTTCGCGCCCTCAAGTCAGTCCAGTTGACTAGCCTGCCTGTCTATTTTCGGGCCCAGTAGCTTCCCCCACCACGCTACACTAGTCAGTCTAGTGTGACTGGCATTGTCTGGACGCGTTCGGGCAGTCGCTGTCGGTTTGTAGTATAGTGTCCACGATACATTTTTAAGCAATAATGTCACGTAAATTAAATGACTTACTGGCGATCCCGTCCACATTATAACAGTAACTGGGTCCGAAAATTCGAGTCACTGGGTCCAGTCACTGCCATCGTGTAAACCAGGCATAATATATACCACTGGACAGGCTGCTGTCAAATTATTTTTATGCCTATTTGAAAAACGCCATTTTGGCGCTGTAGTCTATAGAACGATTGTCCATGGAACTAAAGTTAGTAATTATACATATCTATACATATATGTACATATCTATAATATAAAAATGAATCCCTAAATGTGTTGCTAAGCGCAAAACTCGACAACGGATGGACCGATTTTAATTCTGTCTTCACTCATGGATAGAGGGATAATCAGGGAAGGTTTATAAGTAAAAAAAAGCACCCCGGGCGAAGCCGGGAGTGGGCCGCTAGTCTATGGAATAAAAATACGCAAACGTCAAATTTAGTTCTCGGGACAATCGAGGGCGGCGTTTTAAAATGGTACAAAAAATTAGCTGTCATTTATATTGGACAGCCTGTCTAGTGGTATATATTACAGGTCAGCGTATGTATACATTCATTCATTTCATTCACATCAGACTACTCGCATCAAAGAGTATATAATCACTACGTTTTAAGAGACGGGACTCCCATACAATGAAAATGAAATCCACTGTTCTATGGCAAAGATGGACTGCTCCAATACCAACCTAACCAAAATTAACAAGTACGATGCTGCCAACATAACGAACATAAAAATAAGGATGTGCTATTGTTACGATAAATAAGGTCGATAGTATAATTGACTCTATAGTCTATGGTTTTATGAAAATCCCAAAAAAAGGCCTCACATAATTTTAAATATTATTTATTGACAAATAAAAAAACAAATAATTACAATCATCGCTTTATTACTATCATACAGTTTACGGTTATCGCCGACTGACGGAGTAGCAGAGAAGCAGTGAACGAAAAAAACAATGGTTAGCTGGGTGCCATTTTGGTATATGATTTGTTCCGCCTGGTATCAGTAGTACGGTTGTACACCTCACCCGGACTGTTGAGCCCCCTTTTGTATCAGTAGTTCGGCGCTGGTGAAAAACTTTTGTTTTCTAAAGTACTGATGTATGTACACACATGACAATTGTTTTACATTTCGAAGTAAGATAAGAGGAATAAATATGTATATTAATAATAACTTTAAAAATATAAAAAAGATATATCAAATTGTAAATCAAATGCTAGGAAGAGTTACACTGTCAATCGATATGGCCATACTTAGAGCATTTGATGCACAAGGAATCTCTACAAAATACATTGATAACAAGTGGCTAATTAAATAAAGAGGTTGAATAATGGACACTTATTGAAGTTCCTTGATATTATTATAAGAGCCTTATGTGTACATACAGTACCTTAGAAAACAAAGCACCAGCGCCGAACTACTGATACAAGAGGAGGCTCAACAGTTCGAGTGACGTGAACAACCGGATTACTGATACCAGATTAGTTCGTCGTTCAATTGACAACGCAGGGCTGTCATGGTGGCAGACGCGGTCCTTAATGTTTTTTATGGTACATCATCCTAACACGAACAAATCATATAGAAATTTTGGCACCCAGCTCCCTAGCCACAAGAGTAACTTCACATAAAATCTTTGAGGACTGCAGGATCTATTTATTTTTTAAGTTAATTACGGCAGTATCCAAGGTCGACGTTGAAGGTTCTGTAACACACATAAAAATTGGATTATGTCATGTATAACGTAATAATAATTTCATAAAGTAATTCAATGGATTGGAACGATACATGGAACAGCATTTCATTTGTTGTTTGTACAGCATTTTTAGCAATATGGAGAGGGAGTTCACTGAAAACTTCATCGTTCAATGGATTGGCAGAGATTCCGATACATGGAACAGCATTTCATTTGTTGTTTTTTTCTTTTCAAAGTCTTGCCTGCACCTAGAAAGTAAATGAATAATAAATGTTATTTTTTAGTTAAATATACATATAAATAAAAAAGAAAGGCAAAATAAAACTAAAACAAACCAATTGGTACATTGGGGTGTATGCATGTGTTCATTTCTTATCATTCAGTGCAATAAAATCAAAAAGAAATTTTTGCCGATTGTCGATAAAAAATGGCACTGCACTATTGTTTACATTTTACATGCAACACAATTTTATTCGAAAATTTGAACTAAACTCCCAATAAACTATATTATACATGGTTTTAGAACAGCAGCAAGATATAATATGTACTAACCTATCTTCATCCAGCGGGAATTGGGCCAAAAATATTCGTTTTTTATTATCAATGCGACTCGTTCTTAGGCCACATATTTCGCAGCTTACTTTAGGCATCTAGAACACTAAACACGATACACCAAATATAACACTACGAAGAAAGAGTATTTAAATACTAAAATTTTGGCAAGTTTTATAAAAATCAATACTCTGCTTGCCGAAAAATCCGAAAATAAACAACAAACAAACAAAGCAGTTGAAATGAAAGACGCCATATTGCAACACATCAATATGGCCGCCGATGGTTTATTGCATAGAGTAACTTATACATACAGGTTTATTGTGGTTTTGATGTATAATACGGCCAAATTAGAGAATCGGTGATGTCTAATAACTTAATGGGTTTCGCAATCGCCTTGACTTAGTCGGGTTATTCCGGCATTACCCAATCCACCTGTTTCATACATCATTTTCTTTCCTTTGAGTTGCGCCAGCCTGACTCGCATTTCCCCCCTCTTATCCCTGAAAGAAAGAAGGTTGCACGTCAAAGGTTGGTTTCATTTAATTTTATAAAATATGTTTCATTAATTAATTTGGTATCATTGTCAGATTAATCAGCCTGTGTCAGTTTAAATTATATAAACTGTACTTAATTTGATTTCTGTTTACAGTTTGTACAAATTACTGAATATTTCCAGGTCATCAATATCTTCGAGACAATAGTCCACCGACATGGCACCAGCAGCAACCGCAGTAAAACCTAAACCCGATGTAGACCCTATTGGAATCAGAGCGGTTCTTTTGGGTCCACCTGGTTCGGGAAAGGGCACTCAGGTGATTTACTACAGTGAAATTAATCTTTGACCTTTATCAACAAACTTTTAATTTTTTAATTAAACAACGCCGCTATTAGATAAGATTGAAACTTTAACCATTATGTAAGTAGTGGATAATGTCCATTGTAAATGCTCATATTAATCCGTTTGTTTAATTTTAGGCACCATTGCTTAAGGAAAAATATTGTGTATGTCATTTATCCACTGGAGATATGCTTCGCGCGGAAGTGTCGTCCGGTTCGGAACTTGGGAAGCGACTTAAGAAAGTGATGGACGATGGGAAACTTGTTTCAGATGAAATGGTTGTGGATATGATTAATAAAAATCTTGATCAGCCTGAGTGTAAAAATGGATTCTTGTTGGATGGTTTCCCAAGAACTGTACCGCAAGCTGAAAAGGTATGATGCCTAAATGTATTGGTAGTACACTCATTTCCAAATTGACAGATTTTTTAAGTAGTTGTAGCGTACAATTAAAATAATAAATGTTTACAAATTATAATTTACAATTAATATTTAAATTAGAAATCACCAAACTTGGTTGTAATAAAAAGGATAATGGTTATAAGCAACATTATTCCGTTATAGGGATTCAGCAGAGACCTTGCCGTTTAATCACTCTAGTCATTATATACACCTTCTACTGTATATTCTTTATGTTAAGGTTGACAGTCAGGCTGACGGTCTACTTGATGGTGGGCGGCTACCGTCGCCTATAACACAAGCAACACTACAGGTGCTACAAGTGAACTGCCGACCGTAGTAGGATTAACCTCTTAAATGCCGAAACAGATCTGTATTCGGGCTTCATCAGGAATGTCAAAATTAAAGAATAAAAGAAGCATTTCATAATTCAACTAATGTTTTGTGACTTTACTTATTGGTGTCTTTTGTACTTATTGTGTCTAAGTATTGGCATTCAAGAGGTTAAGGATAAGAGATTGGGGGAACAGCACACATGCTGTTATTTCGCAGTGGTAAGAGGGTGGTTACTGTTGCCAGATGGATTGCCCAAATGACCGCAAAATGCAGTGTACCCTACCACTACTAAAATTTAAGTCTGGTACTAAGATTTAAGGGACATATTAAGTCTGAATGTGAATAGTGAGATCATAAGGTCATCTTGTTTTGTCTGTGTGTAGTTACAACGAGATTTTTCAGTCACTAAACTCCCTGTAGATTTACTCACCACAAACTCAGTTATACATCCGTCGTTCAAATCTGTCTTTATTTTGTTTTTTCTTTAGAGTGCCAATAGATTATTTTTGTATTAATTAACGTTTACAAAAATATTTATGGATCATCAATCAAAAGAAATGTACAGCTTTTTCTGAAGGAAAAAATTGGCAAGAAACCTCAGTAGTTAGTCTCTTCAAAAGTATCTTCCATTAAAAAAATATTGAAAACAAATATTCATTCAATATCATTCATTTCCATTTATTTTGTTAGAAATATCATTTGCTATACTAAAGTATTAAATTGTCTTTTGCTAACTGGAACTAGTAATACTGAGTTTTTTAAAATATAATATGCTATATTATTTTCAAAACTTAATTTAAACATATCTAATATGTAATTGTTTTTTAGCTTGATAATTTATTGAGCAATAGAAAGAAAGAGTTGGATGCAGTAATTGAATTTGGCATCGAGGACAGCTTGCTTGTTAGACGGATTACTGGAAGACTTATACATCCTTCGAGTGGTCGCAGCTATCACGAAGAGTTCCATCCACCCAAGAAAGCCATGACTGATGATGTGACCGGAGAGCCTCTCATAAAGAGGTCAGATGACAATGTCGAGGCCCTAAAGAAACGGTTAGCTACGTATCATACGCAGACACAACCTCTAGTCGATTATTACATGAGAAAAGGTCTTCATCACAGAGTGGACGCGTCGAAGGCAGCAGAAACCGTTTTCAGTAAAATTGACAACATTTTCAAAACTCGGATTTTTGTTCGAGAGAAGGCTCAACTATAACTGTTTCATATCACGTTACCTATCGTCTTAAGTGAAAATTATTATTTTGTACAAACCTTTTTTATACTTTTCTCTAGTTAACTGCAGTTTTATTTTATTGTATTTTTGAGAGCCAATATTGACTGGAGATCTATCTATTTTAGAGATTAATATTCTTGGGAAATACAGTGCTGCCATCATGGAACATTTTGTTTTATTGTTTGTTACTAAAATGGAAGAAAATTATATTGGTAAATATTTACATATTTCGGTTTTTATGTTATCTAACCAGATAATGGAAGTGATTTCATACTAATAATTGCATAACTAATAACATAGTACATGACTTTGGTCTGGTAAACAGGTGAGGTGAAGGACAACCTCTTTTCGGATTTTAGACCAACTGTAAATACAATGAAATAGGTAAAATTGTCTGGTTTCAAATTAAACCATTTTAGTTTGTAATGACAAATTTATTTGCAATAAGTACAATTTGTAATATTTGCACAATACCTTACAACATACTTTACTTTGTGCTAAGCTCGAATAAAGGCAAAGACATGACTATCAACACCAAAGGAATACAAGATTAAATACATATACTTAATTATGTTACAAAAATGACTAATATTTGTCTGCATGACTGTGTTATTATCTGAGTATTATTTTAAAACGTCTGACGTAATCTATTTGTGATTACAGTTTAATCAAATATAAAATAAATTGATGAATTTTTATATCATAAGGACAAAGCTAATTTCTCTATTATTTGCATAGGTGAAACTCTTTTAAGATATAATTGAAGTAAGTGTATGTACTATAACAAGTTTCTCACCTACTAAGTATTATAAATACGAGTTTGAGAGCGTCGATGTCTGTTAGTTTTTTACGCAAAAACGGCAACGGATTTGGATGAAATTTGGCGCAAAGATGGTTTATTTGGATTAACATATAGGATACCTAAGTACTTTTTAACTTGGGAAAATATTAGATTCCCGAGGGATCGTCTAAAAATATAAAAAAGTGGTGAAAAAGTGGCTAATAAATTTTTTAACTCCGGTGACACTAAACTTGATTGATGTATTTTGATTCATCTTTTGTTATTTGATAATTAATGTATTTTATTGTTAATAAAATGCTAATGCAGGTCCACACCCCAATGCTACTACAGCGCCTCCTATTTAATCGTGACAGACGGACACTTTCGTGTACAGAGTTGGTCCTCTAGCTCTACTCTTTATAATCCGTTTAGTTAGACATTTTTCTAGTCTATGAAGAGACTTGTATAATAGTGTCTATGCTATATAGGAATGCAAAAAACGTTCGGTGAAAAAATGTTCATGGCTAATATAGTATTGCTATTAAGATTAGATTTCTAAAATCTATGAAGATTGGATTCTAAGATTTCTAAGCTTATTTTAAATATAAATATAGGCATTAGGCATGCCTCAGCCACTCTTGGCAGGGACGTTTTATGAATTTTGATAAAACAAATTATGCGAGTCGAGTATCCCTGTGCACTTTATATCCTATTTCGATCAACTAACTAGGATATTACTGCTATAGCAAACTACACGGACTAAATAGTATTCTTCCAAATAACTTTAAAATGTTTGTAATTTAGCTTGTCTATTGAAATAATTTTAAAAACTTACCGACTAAAGTAATGAAAACTTTGATGACCGGATTTGATTATAATTAGCGTTTTTTTATAAAATATTTTGTCGACTGTGTTTTTGAAGTAAGTAGGTATACAGTATAAATTTTAGTCCAAAGAAACACACCTTTTAGTCAGCAGATACTTTAAAATCTTATTAGTAATTGTCTTGATCTAATTTCAACTGCGTACGATACAATATGAGACCCAACCAGTTGCAACCTCTTCGAACAAAGAAACTAGTCAGAATTCAAATTCATAACATGTCCCTACCGGGAATAGGCGTGCGATTGTAATTACTACATATACTACATATAAGGGAATATACCTTATAATTGTATACACATATAAATAAACAACTATTTTATTAGCTATGCTATATAATCTGGCAATACTATATTATAGTTCATGCCTTGGGCGGTAGAGGCGCTGTTATCTACTGTTATAATTATAATACACGACAAATATACATTTTACCAACATTTTTCGCTACGAGAAGAGACAGTTAAGTATCAGAAAAGGGTAGTATTTTAATTAAAAAAGTCAAAAAACATTATAGTATGTAATTTCACAGCCGTGTCTTTTTGCACTTTAATATCAATTAATGGTTTCTATGGGGGATTCCAATATATTTATATTAGGTACGTACCTACTTATCTATTATAGATTACAATGTTTTATTAATGCAAATTCTATATTGTGAATAATATATTTTTGTCTAAATAAAAATACCATTTTTTCTCAAACTTTTGCTCCTCGACCCCGCAAATAGTAAACAAAGTAAAATTATTACTTCGCGACTCTTTAAATATGTTCATTTTAATTTTGAATTTAATTATTCGCTTTAATAATAGAAATGACTGAATGACATGAAAAATAAAATAAAACACATTATTATTGTAAAATGGGATATTCTGTATTCAAGAAATCACGATCATTTAAAAAAAGTGAACAACGAACAAAATTTTACACAAAACTCAATGTGAAATTTTTTTTTTCTTTTACAATGCAGATATAAACAGGTACCTACTGTGGCATTGAAATTGTGTGAGACAAAACACAGATCGCAGAAGACAAAATAAACCAGAAACCACCCAGCCATGAAAATGCGCTTATTCAGGCCGTGCATTTCATAATTAACGATTTGTAATAGACAAAGATACTCAATTCGTAAATAAATGAAATCTAAATTAAACACGTTGTTAAAACGATACAAGACTAAGGCTGTTTACAAAACAAGGCGTTTAGTCTGTACAGAGAATCCTTTAATTAAGTGTTATTAGTTTCATTCGCGGTCGCGTTTTCTGGTTTATTCTGTATTCTGAGACACTATAATGATAATAATGATTTAACGGCACACAGCTAAATAATATGTGGTTAGTTTATTAGGTACTTTCGAAGAGGAACCGAAACGCTAAATACAAAAAGATGAAATGAAAACACTGAATGGTATTTGGATAATAACAAAGACAATCAATTATTTTATGTATCGTGATATGCTTTGATTGGTCAATTAATAAGGTATAATCTGATAGACTCCACTACGTGATAAGTAATAATTTGCATATCTATTAAATAAATTTGCACGGTTTAATATTTAAAAACAACATTTTAAATGAATTTTTGTGATATGGAAATGGAATTTATTTATTTACACACAAAACGTATAACGTAGCTACACAGGTCCCCAAATAAAGCACAGCAATTTTTTTTTATAACGGGACAAGATTTTTTTATAAGCCATATTTTTTACAAGTCATTTCTTGAATGGTTCTAAAAATTACTACAAGAGAATTATTACATAATCACATTTTCAGCTCATTATTGTTTCACATTTGAATAAGAAAATTTTGAGCGTGGCATAACATAATGAGCAATACATTTAACAAAATGTAGCAAAAGTTGATGCTTCACAAAAAATATTGATTCACTTCAACATACACAATTTTATTCTACCCACAGTAACTGTCATGGAAATCGATACGTTTCAACATCGAAAGCTAAACTAGCATCGTAATAAATTACAACAATTAAATAATATTTTATTATGTACACGCAAATACAAAACACAGTCACTGCTATTTAACAACATTCTACGCCACTATCGATAACTTTGGATATTCATAACAAACTCATTCTATAGCTAAAACTAATTTACAATAAAGCTTCATTTAGAACAACATTTTCATTTGTTAATAAAGAGTATTGTCCGTCTAACGAGTGGGGGCCGCGTGAGGCAAGACGCAACGAGAGTACCCACACGTGTGAGGCACGATTCGAGTCACATTCGTGAGTTTGGCCGCGAGTCACACACATTAATTAAGCACGACGCGAATCACACGGATGAGGCACGAAGCGAGTCATACGCGTGAGGCGCTAAACGATTCACACACGAGGCACGATTCTAGTCACACACATGAAACACAGCGCGAGTCACCCAAGTGAAGCACGAAGCGTTTCATGCGTGAGGCATGAGACGAATCTCACATGTGAGGCACCATGCGAATCACATACATGAAGCACAATGCGAGTCGCAAGCAACGAAACGAGTTACACAAGTGAGGCACAAAACGAGTCACACACGTAAGGCATGATGCGAGCTACATACATGAGATCCGAAGCCGGTCATACGCGTGGACACGTTGCAAGCCACATACACGAGGCCTGATGCAATCACACGCGTAAGGCACGAATCGAGACACACACATGAGGCACAATGCTTGTCAAACATAAGAGACCCAACGCGAGTCACGGGTGACACACAGTGATTCAGAATGCGGTATGCAACGGGAACAACGCGCGATACGGAACGACTTCACGACACTTAAAAATTACCTACACATTTTTACGGTGCTGTGCTTCCTCACTATAAAAACTTTTTCTACGTAACTTTTACCTTGCATAATAATTCAGTTTGGAGAGATAATTAATACTCGATGAAATTTAATAGAGCTGTAAAATATTTGATAGAACACAAAAGACGTTTCTATGTATTTTACTTAATAAAGAAATCGATGGATACAAAGTTTAAGAATTAAACTGAACAACTTCCCTCAAACTGACTTAAAATGCAAATATAATCACTTCTAAAACTTTATTTATAATTATATAAACAGTAGTTAAGAACAATACTACTATTAAAACGTGTATGCACTTCAATAAAAAATTTGATGACACTTTAATACCGCGTATCGTTCGTTAAAATTGCGGTAGCCACTTTTGCTGACTGCTTAATTAATTGCTGTAGGCCTCGGCTACAAAAGAGTAATACAAAAGGTGCGGTCTCAGTGGTCGTGGAGGCGATCGTGGGAGCGACTCGATGAGCGAGACGTCTTGCGTTGATCGAGATAGGCAGCAGGCGCCCAGCCTTCCCCGTGACCACCTGAAATCATTTTCACCCATAATACAGTCTGGCGAAATTTAAAGTTTTCTCGGAAAATCTTATCGGTATTGATTAGCTGTAAATAAACATAGTGATTATATATATATAAATTGTCATCGTCCTTGCAATAAAGTCACCGTTGTGCGAAAAATTGACGTTTTAAAATTAGACCAAACAATAAGCGCACATGCGCACTTAGCGGCCAAGTTGCCGTGCGGCCAGGTGGCTCTTAGTAACCTAGAATTATTATCAGTATCAGAGGTACGCTGGGCGCTAAGTGCGCATGCATGCTTAGAAAACGAAAAAAAAAAAAAACAAGACTAAATCAAATTCTACAAAATTATGGACGCTGCGGTTAAGGCAACAATAGATACGAACCCGTCATGATATTTACCTGCAAGTCGAACGTACCACCATCCTGCGCAGCCCACTTTGAGTAGCTCTGCATGTTGACCTTCGCGTAGCGAAACCTCACTGGCCCCAACCGCCGTGTAGTCCGACAACGCCACCAGCGAACATCCCACCGCCTGAACATATTTCATTCATTAAGACAGATGTCGGCAAACATAACAGACAAACTCAACCCATCTTTTTTATCCATATGTTACTTCCCTTTTTAGTCGAATAGGGTAAGCAGCTGAAAAATGAATTGTATTATAAAGGCTGATATTTTGATATTATGTATGTCAGGATGCATAATTCAGATTCCCTAACAACTAGTATTTTTTTTACATTTTTGCAATCGCAAATACGCTAGTTGATATGTATATACATATACCGAAAGACCTTAATAATAATCTAAAATCAAAATATCAACCTTTCTCAAAGAGTCGCCTTCTTGGTATTAATATCTAGTATATAATAATTAAATCATGCTTTCATTTTTTTTTAAGTGGGATATTTAATATTTGAAATTTATAATTCAACGAAGGCTGGATTTCAAAATTGTTTCAAAATTTCTAACGCTGAGAGTTCTCGAAGTGAAACATCTTTAACATATAGATTTTTTTTTAAATTTCACATCAAGATGTGAAATTAGTTGTAATGTTGAAAATAACACACATAAATATATATTTTTTATAGACACATTTCATTCATTTTACATCGATCATGCATTTGCACCTAACTGGACAAACCAATATATTTATTTTTATTTTATTTAAGATAAACACAATTTTAATGGTTTGTCAATCACTCTTAAATTAAATCATGCATGTTAGTATAACAAGAGTGTGTCAATAAATAGATACATTGAGCTAAAACATTTCAATAGTTTGTTTGCAACAGGTAGGCCGTTGAGATTTCAGGATGTAGCGAGAGAAACAGGCACAATATGTACAACCCGTCGGAAATATCTCGGCTCTTCGCAACAAACTATTTTAACTTTGCTTTGTATGTAATGTTGACGTGACACATATTAACTAAAAACACACACACTCATTAACTATTAATTTTTATTATAATATAAATAAACTTTTTTGTACTATCTTTCTATTGCCGACCGTAGCGAGTGGTAGGTATTGCATTCTCTCGAGGTGCCAAGATATTTCCGATGAAAAAACTAATATCACAAATCTCCTTGTGTATTGGTGCTTTGCTTTGCTCGCTACCGTGGCACCGTTATTTTACCATATGTCAAATATAATATACTTGATAAATATATTATCAAACTTAACGACTAGTAAAACTGTTGCGTTTAGTTGGTACCTAAACGTAAATATTTAATTATTTGTTGGTACATAATCTATACTAATATATAAAGCTGAAGAGTTTGTTTGTTTGGTTGAACGCGTTAATATCTCAGGAACTACTGGTTCGAATTGAAAAATTATTTTTGTGTTGGATAGTCCATTTATTGAGGAAGGTTTTAGACTATATTTTATAAAGTTACGCGGGCGAAGCCGCGTGCAACAGCTAGTATTTCATACAATTGTACTTAAATATAAAAAAAATGTCTCAATAATCTCACACGTCCAATGCACAAATTACTAGTCGCTAAAGTTAACAACACCTCGCGTTGATGACGCCATTTTGCCACTTTCCGATCGCACAATCCGCAAGACGAGCGAGGCGATATTAACGGCATTGCGGGGAAAGAGGTTCGCATTCCACCGAGGTGCCGAGTCAACTCTACCGACTAGTAACGTATCAACTAAATTGTAACTATTTCAATTTAAATGTTACAATTTAGCAGGTAAAGTAAAGCAAGTCGATATATGGCACGTCAAAAGCTGTGTTAGTGATTAGTGCAAGCTGATCGTGTCACAGATAACTCCACAATGCAAACGAACACAAATATACACTCATTGTAATTTAGTTAATTGTGTGAGTTTATATAATATTAGGTTTACTATTTAAAATAATAAATATTTTACTAGTATTGGTGAGATAGTTTGCGCATACGAAAATGCGCGATGGGCAATGTGTGCGTGACTTTAATCATCTTTTATAGTTTCTATTTTTTATAAATCTTACTGTAAATAAAAATAAAATATTTCTTCTGTCTTGAATAAAAATTTTCAGTTGATTTAAATAACAGAGCAAAAACATGAAAAAACTACACCAACATGAGTTTAGAAAAATGTTTTCTCAGCGAAAAGCTATTGCCAAAGAATATCTAAACATAAAAACATATGTATGTAAGTCTCTGCCTTTTATAATTTAGGCTACCTACTAAGTATGCTTCTTTTTACTACTGGATGTATATTTTTGACACGCACACACGCAACGCATAAGTACCTACTAATTTAATACACATTAATTCACATATAATACCTAAATTTTATATGAACTTATAGACAGAGCGTAGGTATTATAGAAAAAACATATAACAAGTGAGACAAACTAAATAGGTTGGTTATACATAATCGCCCGAAAGATTTCGTATAGATTTTAATAGAAATGTTTTATGTAAATACTGAACGAACAATATTGTATATGTATATGCACTTAATATAAAACAAATCATTGAAAGCAAGCGCGTCATATAACAACCAAAAAGCACACTGACAAATGAATGACAACAAACAAAACATGACTTACACGACAATTAATGTTCTCTATATGGGAACTGTCCACGTTACGTCTCTTTGGTATTATTAAGCTTTGGAAATAAAATCAGTCTCTTTTCATTGTATGTACAAGGCCTGTATCGGCCATCTATCAATACTGGGACACATAAAACGTTGAGGTGGCTTGTGCCGAGCCCGACACTGAAAAGAACTGCACCATTCTGTGTATGGTGCCGTTGAGGCCCACCGTCACCTGTTGAACAACACAACATACAACATGGCCGCCATTTTCTATTCTCACGCACAAGATGGTGTCAATCGGCCACATGTGCAAAATTAACATACATATATCAATTGTTTTTGTATGTTTTTAATTTGTACATTATACCTATTTACGTTTCTTTTGTGATAGTATGAAACAAAATATTTCAATATTCTTATAGTCAAGTGCTTTAAATTGTATCCTGACTGCACTTGAAACAATATAAGTACATAGTTTTCATAATTTATTTGTTAATGTTTTTGGTGAGTCGTGCGACGTGTGTCAGAGGACTGTGCAAAGGATACCTAAAATCAAGTGTTCAGCCAGTGTCGCTAAGGCTTTAAATGTGGCATTTACTAAAAGCGATGATTTGCAAGTGACCTGGTATCGTATTCAATGCAATGACAGCGTGTGATCTAATCGGATTCGATTGGATCGCGGACTATGAATGTGATTACCTAACAATTTTGACAATAAACAAAATATGAAGAGAATTTGTAGTATTCACAACACACAGTCTATTGTTACCTTAATTTATACATTATACTGCAAATTCTATTCTTACATTTTTAAAATGTCATCTTAAACATTTCACCAATGTGTCTCTTTGTAAATGTCTTGGTGTTATTTCTTAAAAAGCTAAAGTGAAGTAGGGTGGCTAGCCACTGTCATGCGCTACCCGTTTTCTATATTCAGCCCACATTCCTTTACATAAATATACTTTGCACTTACATATAATGGCTTTACTTCACTCAACACTGGAAACCCAAAATTAGTTGCCATTAACTTACATTATAATATACCCACATTTAATTAAAGCACTGCCTTCTAATTGAAAGCATTAGCCGTTGTTAGTAATAAAATCTTGTGAGGTTTAGCTAATCATAGACAATGTTATAGGTACCTATATTTTTTATCTACTTATAACCCCACAGTTAATATTTTTTCGAGTTATTGACATTTCTATAAATTACATTAATCTGCCAAAAAATTCAAAATGAATTAATGTCTATTGTAAAGTAAGGTACTTAGGTACTTCACTTATTTTAAACAAAAATGCGCGCCAGATAAAATGTCATGACATTGAGGACAATTTTCAAATAAATACTATTTTTTATTCGAATAATAAATTATCAATTATATTTTACTATTAAAGCTACTAAATTTGATTAAAATATCCTGCGTGCATTTTTGGTCGAAGCATCTTTTCTTTTTTATTGATAAATATGACACAGTTGGACAGATCATAGGTTTGTTTTACAAAATATGGCGTTTGTAATGAATCTGAACAAACCAGAAGAACAAAATTTACTTCTATTTAGAGTAGTTTTCTAACTAACCAATACTCATTGTGAACAAGGCGTAAAAATGTCATTATTGTGAAGAAATAGGATGGAATCACATTAGCAACGCCTGGTCGCCATTTTGGTGACGTAATCTCGTGACATACTTCAGTATTGTTGGTTTTGTCATCTGTACTTTTTAATTGCAGATGACGTCACGTGAATATTAATGTGAAGAGGTTCCTATGCATTAGCAATTTGCGAGAATTTAATTCATACGCATCTTTATTTATTTACGAAAATAGATATCATAAGTGACTATTTTGCTTGTAAGCACTTTTTTTTCTGGTTTGTTCGCTTACTCTTTGTGATCATTATTATATAATAATTTTGTAAAAACATCATAAAAAAAAGAAATATAGTTCGCTGTGTGTGAGAAGCGGGAATAACTACACTTTTTCGGCTCCTTTCGCGTTTCGCTGGACGATTATGTTTACACTTATATTGTTCCGCTTCTATCAGCCGCGTATTTTTATTATAACATAAATATAATAAAACGTGTAAGGGCAAATTACGCTTCAGTTGAAAAATTGCAAAACTCCATGCAAAACTGCTGTTTTCTATGGACAAAAGCTGAATTGAGTTGAATGAATGTAGTCACTCTTTTACATGTCTTATTATATTTATATTATATTATGATAAAAAGCGGCTGATAGAATCGGAACTACATGTATAATCTATAACTACATGTATGTGTAACCAAAATCGTCCGGCGAAACGCGAATGAAGCTGAATAAGTGTAGTTACGCCCTTATGTGGCTGTTAATTCCATCGCAGCATTTCTAGAAACCACAGTGTCAAAGCTGCAATGGGAAGCGAGCGGTGTATTTGGTTTGGCGATACGTACCGGCGCGTGTTCGGGCTCGTCGTCGTCATCGTCGGAGGGGTCTGTTGACCAGCAGGGCTCGTCGTGAGCGTCGCACGAGAGAGTTCGAGGCGCGGCCGAGTGAGGCGGCTGTGCTCGTGTTCGTGGCTCGCTGTGCTGTCCGTTCGCCGCCGGCACGTCCCACGAGTTCGCCTGGATCAGAGCTCTGCCGACACAACGGAATCCTCTTAAGTGGAAGCACGGTGGTCGATATATTTAGACAATAGGTAACATCCCAATGTCAAATTCAATATTTTGTATTCCCGAGTAATCTCTTTAAAATCTAATTCGATTTCAAAGATTTTTTTTTATCAAGTTTACGATAAGAAAATGTTGTGTAAGTGACCTGTGCTGGTGCGCGCCGTACTGTCTGACGCGCTCGCCCTTGAGCTCGCGCAGCTGGTCCAAGAGCACGCGCTTGATGCGCTCCACCCAGGCGCGCTTCACCTCCGCCGACGGCGCCGTGATCGTGTGCACCTCCGCGCGCCCCTGACGCCACACCTCGAACTTGCGCACGTCCCCCTTCACCGACTCCGTCAGACCGACCTGCGACATCTACCCACACCCACAATTCTGTTTGTAAACCGATTGGAATGAAACAAACGCGCTACTATTTATCTGTGCTTTCGATTTTACCTGTAGGTCGTGTTTGAAGTGGTAAGTGGCTTTGTTATGGCTGTTCTTGGTGGCAGGTTTGCAGAAGAGCATCGACTTCTCATAGAGGAATATGTGTCGCCGTCGGGACCGCAATCGAAGTCGCAGGTCGCGTTTGTTCTCAGAGACCACCAGAAACGAGCCTTGCATTAGCAATTCGCCTTGTTGATTGAGATCAACCTGTAATTGCAAGTTTAATTACGAATAAAATGATGTTTAGCTTAATAATTTTTTCCACTAATAAATATTTTTTGGATTTATGTGTTACTTGTAGGTGCTTCAAAATTACAGACTAGTCCGGTCAAAGTAGACGTACAAGTTTACAAAAATTCGCATAAATTTAAAAATTGGTACGAATGTTCGGAACACTATTATATATGAAATGTGAAAAGTTTCCATCGATCCCACATCTGCAAAAAAAATTATTCAAGGTCTAAGTTCCCAAAAACGGGTTTTTTGCGTTTTTAGTCAAACGGTAAGTTTTATTATAAATATAGGTTAGACAATAATTGTAGATCATGCAATTGTCTATAAAAATTCATTTCCAAAAAGTCACCGTTTATGAGATATAATAATTAAAAAAATTGAAAAAGTTATATACTTCATAATATGCACACGTTTCCACGCCACGCCATGTGGGATCGATGAGGACTTTTCACATTTCATTTATAATGGTGTTCCGAATATTCCTACAAATTTTTAGCTCTATGCGAATTTTTGTAACCTTCAGCCTATTTTTTGGACTAATTTAACCAGACTACTAGCAAAATTGATAAAATACAAATTTTAACATGAATCAGAGTTATATTACATATATAAAGTTATAAAAAATTAAATTTACATTTACAATTTAAATTATCTTCAAAATGTCTGTACGGGGAATGCTTATTTAATATAAAACGAAAATCGAAATCAGGTTGTGTCTAATAAAGTAAATATTTCTATTCATCTATTAATAGAATTAATCATTATCTTATGATAGATTGTAGATTTCTCACGTAGAACGCACACAAACACACGCACACCTACATTATCACTATATTTTTTTAATTTTTATTTTGTCAAACTTTGATGCCAAAATGAAATTAAGTATTGTGTTTTGATGTACTTGTAAAATATAGACGCTGTTAGGTTTGCTATTAAATAAATAAACGCAAACAGTTTATTTCAAGTTAAATTATACCTATTTTAAATTTAAGAAAAAAAAATTTAGAGAGAATTTAAGCCTCCATCAAGTGACGGTGACGGTGATTGTAATAAACAAGGGAAAGTGAGATAGTGCCGTTAAATCATTTAATAATTGAAACATAAATAATGTTGCATGTTTGGCGTTTACACAAAAAGCTAATTAATAGCACAGTAGCTTCAACACAACCTATCTTACATCAAATTTTTTCGACATAATCGACTTATACATTGATTAATTTAAAAATGATGAATTACCTACATTAAGTACACGCTAGACCAAAGTGTTTATGTACGTAATTTTATATAATAAAATAATTGTGCTATACAATGTAGCTATTCAAGGTATTATTTGATTCTCTTTTGGGAATTTCGAAAGGTACCTCTTGTTGCATCTCTCTTTAAAACTAGAGGCTGGTCTTCAATACAGTTAGTAATACAAAGTTTCGAGATTAACATTTTTTTATGTTAAGATCGGCAGACAGACTGTCAATACGAATAAATTTTGATATTGAAAGCATATTCAAAGCAAATTTTCAAAATAATCAAGTTAAAACACTTACGGGAACTCCGGTTATGGCGATTTGGTGCATAGAGTCGTTGACGCATTTCAGAACGACGAGCATACAATCCAACGCCTCTTGTAACCCTTCACTCATTGAACCACAGTCACTATACCGTAGAAGATCCTGAAATATGTTTTTTGTTAATCTCTAATAAATTTATAGAAATAAACTAAGCAAAGGATCTAACACAGACCCTTGTGACATGCATACATTGGCTTATGATCCGAATGTTAAAAGGAGGGTTGTTTTTTAAAGAACAATTTGATCTGACAATGTTTTCAGAACTATATTCCGCAGTGCTTACAAAAAAAACTAGCAGCACTTGTGCTATTGTGTTCACTGTGTGTAAAGGCACATTTTTCTATTATATTTTCACCTCGTCCGTTATCCTTGATCCTGTAAAGATCGGTAGCGCACTTGAATTATTACCAGTGTTGTTTGTGCTTTTAGGGCGCCTAAAATCTATAATATATAATTATAAAAAAAAACTTTAAAATTTATTAATACTTAACCCTATATTAAAATCATTTAATCCCTAAAACGATTACTAAAATACTTAAACAACTACAGAAATTAACAATTTGAATACGAAAATTCGTAGTAGGTACATTAATGGGAATTTTCAAGAAGTTCGAAGTTTAGTTAAATCATTTATGTGAGATACTTATTTAAATAAATTGATCGTGTGAAGTATTAAGATATACCTTAAGTAAAAGTTGATATTTTGTTATCCTCTGCACAGGTTTGAGTAAGTAAGCGGCAAGTGGCAGCTTATGTCCTAGACGAAGCTGACATGCTTGCAGAAACAGGTGTGTATCTACCAATGTCTCGCGCAACCGTTCCGATCTAGGTATATTCTGGCAGTAATAACTATATAGGCGGAAGAACGTGTCTCTCTGAAATAGATAAGGAATTAATTAGTAAGCTAAACAAACTCATCGTTTATGATACCACTTTCAATGGTACCCCATCATATGGTAGGTGTATCGATTTTAAAGCAAGTGCAATTCATCATCATCATCTCAACTGTAGGACGTCTACTGCTGAATATAGGCCTCCCTATAATTTTCTAATAAGATCTTTCAGTAGCAGCCTGGATTCCACCGTCAAGCCAATTCAGAGTCACTTAATCAGTTTCTATAAAGTACAGTACATTTATACATATTGTAAGCTTCTGATAGAATAACTACAATTACCTTTTCAACGAAACAAAGTGCCACAAGCTCCGTGGCGGATATTGATCGTTCTAAGTCTTTGAGAAACACATCCTGATGAAACGTGAATAGCTCGTGAAGATTTCCGAACAACACGTCCGCTTGACCCACTAATGTTGGAGGTAGAAGGTGCTGGTTTTCCGGTTTCTGTATTTCTTCTTTGTAACCCTGAAACAAAAGAACAGACCGATGATAAAACTACTTCTTGCATTTTGGGAGACCATGAAGAATATTTATGTTGATATACCGAGCTAATTAAGGAAGAGCACTGGCTGATTGTATCGCACCACTCCTGTAAACGTTTGTCATAATCTTCGTAGATAGCTTCTAAACATTCACACTGAGAGGAAGAAACGTCTTCATTGGACTTCCAAAACTTGGATTTCCTTTTTAAGTTCTGCAACGTCGATGACCAGTTGTTAAACGTATGATTCCTATTTAAACTCTGACATTTCCTTTGGCCGTTGTTTATGATGTTGTTTTTATATCGTTTGCAGTGTCGAGCGGTTAGTGCGTAATCATAATGTTTACCACCAGTTTTATGACATCGACTTTGTTTGCGACAGGACAAAGTTGAATGTAAACTACGAACGTAACTGTCAGTATTACTTCTTCGACACATCGTTGACCCTCTTTTGCTAGTGTGGGATATTGAGGAATAATGGTTCTTCACAGTATTATTCCACTCTTTCATGATTCTTTTATAATCTTTGCGGATGTTTGACAGGACAACTTCGGATGCTGTGCTACTGCACATCGTTTTGCGTAACTCCGTGCAGCTAGAAGATTTCAACTGCGAATCCTTTGAGGTAGTTGAATCAGTGAAGTATTCGGGTTCTTGTATGTGTACTTCTGCTTCTAAACAACCGTATAGCGGATTTCTAACGAGCTCGGGGGCGTCAACAATCGTCGCACCAGATATTAAAGACTCAAACGTTGTATCTTCGGAAGCAGTCACTGTGTCAGAATCGGGTAAGTAGGTTATATTTTCCTCTGTTTTTTGGGAATACTCGTAACCCGGCAGCGATTTGCCGTAGAAAAAATTTCCAATGAACGGTTTCATGCGCACTGATTTGATATTTTGCGAGCTAACTTTGATTCGTGAGTTTTTTCCCGCATCACTTAATGATTTTTTACACTTTTTACGACCAGACTTTTCTTGTTCAAATAGCGATATTTGATTCGCGTAATCACTGAAAAGTGTTGAGTCAGATGCGGCTCTGGTGAGACGTATCTTCTTCCGTGTGGATGGATTATCATTTTTTCTGTAATACCACGAATAGGATGTGCCGACGCTGATATTCGCGGACGATTTATGGAGGTCGTATTTTCCATATTTCATGGTGCAAAGAGTTGCTAGGTGCAACACGCGACCGAGAGTCTGCACCGGCGTGCAGTTGGCGAATGTGTTACATACATTTCGTTCCGCCCGGTGATTTGGCGCATCGGCTTGCGTGCGATGCATTGGATGCACCGAGAATACCTGAATGCACCGGCTCGGCTAGTCCGAGACTGTTGGTAGGGGATGCGTAAACATCCATCTAGAACACATTACCTATATTGTAACACAATGGCATATTTATTTTTCAGAGCGCGCAACAGCGTGAAGGCATCACGCATCATTGATACCAATGGTGTGCGGCCTTACATTGGTCTAATTAAATCTTCGCACGTTTGCTAAATAGAAAGTGTGAAATTACAGAATTGCTAATTAATTCAACAAAAATAATATTGTAGAGTGACGAAATATTATTATTTAAGCATAATGTGATTTCAGATAACTATAGAGGTGAGGTAAGCAGTTGAAATATTTTTAATTTCAGAAGAGCGCGATTTGTTTTCAGTGTGGCATGTCAAAGCGCCATGGAAAGAGTCACACGTGCCGTTTGAAAAACTTACTTTAAGTATAGATCCAAGTTCCTTGACATAGACTTGTTCTGTGTGAAGCAGCTCAGTCAAGACGTGATTACGGCGTAATCGCCGCGCCTCCGCATCTTCACCGCTAGAACTCTCCGACCCTCCAGACGTCTCCATCTGGCGACAATTTAAAGAAATAACATCAATTATACAATTTCATAAATTATTTGCACGAATACAGACAAACTCATCCCTTTTGTTACAAATTAGTTAAAATATTTTAGGACATAATTTCATGTGAATATGAAAAAAATAACATACATTTTAATTTTATCAATGTAAATATTACTTCAATATCATAACTTACACACAAATCACAATACAGTTTTGAACAGAAATTGAAAAGTTCATAAAAATTAGATCCTAGAAGGGTCACAACAAAGCTCTGATGTAAAAAAATCCCCACTAAAACATACTTAATGGTTAAAAAACTAATCAACACCTACACTGCAGTGTATGAGAAAAGGCACGCACGTAATATTACCATTATCTTTAAAAATTAAACTAGACAATCATTTATCATAATTTCCTTTCGGAATTATTTTACATTTTTCCAAAAAAGGCGCAAAAATATATGTCTCTAATCTCTAGTTGCGTTTGACGTTAAAATCTAACGGACAAATGTCAATTCAGCACGTGACAACATCGACATGTAATTTCGCGTAATTTTTACTGTAGAGGTTTGAATATTAATTAATTAATTAACTTTTATTGTTATTAGTCAACGATTTTCTACAACTAAGAAAATCGTTCTTATTAGTAGAATTGATGATAATGATGATGATAAAAAAAATGATAATGAAGAATCAAGAAGACTTATAAGTAGTTATAATAGAATAAGTTATAGTGACTATCACGATATTAGATTAGGATTTATGATGGAAGTACAAATATAGATTCGTTTTTCTTTCTCCATTGAATTAAACAAATTTGATGTTTTTTTTTAAATAAAATGCTTGATATTTTAGGGAAATAAGTTTATTTTTAATAAAAATTTAAAATTCAAATAAGTGAGAGTTTCAAAGATAAATTAATTTCTCTTTATACATTAGCAATGTCTTAAGTAATTGTAATTATTTAACAAAAAAAAAACTTACAGATTTGTGATGCTCTGAGAAATCCTTAACGATTTTATAACCAGTTTTTAACACCACGTTAAGCGTATCCATTCCTCAACACAAACTGATATAAACAATACAAATTTAAGGGGGTTAAATTTTTAAAGAAGTACGTGATGCCATTTTAATTAGCATAGAAATCTATGAGTCTGATTGAGGATATATTTAGAAACGTATTTACAGAATAGAGCCAGAACACATGGTGTGTGTCTGTAAAAGTGTGTAAGAATAAGGAACTCATGGCCCTGGAAGCGAAGGGGCGCGGGAATACGTACGTTGAGACCGTAAAAAAAAGTTGTTGCCTCAACTTTTGTAGTTGAATCGCATTGACTGATGCTCTACTAAAATTTCTAAACAATAAAAAAAAAACCGGTATGATGCATTCATAAATTAAGAGGTAGATGGCTATTTTATTACATTTTAATCGTGAGGTTTACCTACTAAAAAATTACGGGTATCGACCTAAGTATTATTATTATATTGACTGTGGATGAAGCCTAATACTGGTTGGCAGTACTTCAGAATTCAGATGTTTTCGAAGATTGCTAGTCTTTGATACCATGAAGTTTTCTCGTGTTTTCCTTGGCCACTAGAGCGAGTGATCACTAAAGTACTCAGAGGAGAATGATTTGACAGGGATTTGGACGTGCCTCTGTCGTTTCGAAAGCCGAGTGTTTAATCCACTGAGCTATCGCTCTTTCCTTTTTTCTACTAAAAGAATGTAATTACTCAAAATGAAATCACATAACTAACTATGTACTACATGTAACATAAAATTGATTTTTTTTATTTTTTAGGTTAAAGATGAGGAAGGGGTGAAAGAGTTCACTTTCCTATCCCCTCCTAATCTTTTATACTTTATTCTACTAAAGCCGACTGCGCCTAATTCGTGCTGCGTGCGACTGGCGCACATTTTCCTATCGAGTAGGTATGACAATAGTCTTCTACTATCAAGCGCAATTGTAATAAAAATATTTGTGTGTGATAACTAACCTAATGATCGTAGTAACTAAAATTTTCTGATCTTTTATGTTCGAGTCGATTGCTTAAATTTTTTAAGTAGAGCATCATTCGTGCGGTGTCACTGCAACGGTAATAAAGGGCGAGCGTGCAGTTATGTACAGGCAGACATCACCAAACCGAGCACGTTGTTGGTTCCATACTTTCGTTTGTGTGAGTGTGTCTCCACTGTACAGACGCTAGTTGTAGTGAAACACCACACCTGCCATTAATCTCAACTCAAAAGATACCCCGGTGTGTATTCAAAAGGTATTGAAGCAGCGACTCGTATTTTGTACCTCTTTAAACTTCTGTAGAATTTGAATTTGGTTCAGTAGCACGTGCTTCTTTTAGTAATAGCATAGAGAAAATAGTACTTAATAGGTACTGTTTAAAAAAAATTTTTTTTAGAACCCTAGAGGTAACTAATTAATAACTTTTAAATTTCAAGGGGGTTAAAGTAGCTGAATTTATAGTAAACTTGAAAATGGTGGTAGCTTCCATGGTTCAACATCTAATTAAATCAAATTAAATTTAGATTTAGAAATTAATCTAGCTTTCTCATTTATCGCTCTTTCCTTAAGTGAAACCCGTATCAAAATCCGTTGCGTGGTTTAGAAGAAGATAGCGAAGAAACAGAGGCGAACAAAGACTTTATTTTGTAAGAGAAAGTCGTGTTAATTCACGCCATCGCCGTCGCAGCGATAAAGATGCAAATATCTTCATTTTTAAGCAGCCGAAGTCGCGGGCACCAGCTTGTGTGTATTACTTAGATATTTACTTAGATAGTTGAAACTGCTGAACCGATTCTAAAAAAATCTTTGACCCATAAATAATTTCAATATTCGTTTGTAAAATGGGTTACATTTGAAATTAATTGGAAGTGTATTTAGTTGGCAAAAAGAAGGCAAAGCGACATCAAATCTGCAAAGCTAAATTCAAATTTATCAATTTATATGTGCGTGAAAGACGAATTGGCGTATATATCTAGTTTTATACAAAGTATACAGCTAATAAATTGGTGACCTGTCTCCATTGTGCACTTGAACTGATTGGCCATATAAGTGCATCAATTTGCTGAACGGGAGCAGGCGAAGGGCGCACTGCGTCGAGCAGTGATTCATTTTGCAGTAAATTGTAAGGTGCTAATTTAATTTTACACTTTGACACACCATTATCTACCTTACTGTGTTGAAATAGGACATACGAAGAACGAATGAAATCATGTTATCAAAGAAAGGATGATGAATCATTGGTATATAGCGGAAGATGATACTGAATAATGGTTAAAAACTAAAGCGTAAAGGCTACAGGAAGATGACCAATAGATAGAGGCAGAGGAAATAAAGAAATCTTTCTAGTGCGATTTTTTTCGTGGGATCAAATTGATAACCATACAAATGTTGAAATACGTGGTACAGAACAATAAAGAACGCATACAGTTATTTTAGAGAACCCTCGATCAGAGGACAAACAGCAAAATGTCCAGCGACACAGTGACCAGTTATTAGGAACACGCAAACTAATTGGATTTACTCTATTTAAATCGCAATGGACAATGTTTCTCAAAGTTTCGGTTGCAAGTTCAAGAGGGGTCATACAGATCCCACTACACAATGTTTGATATCTATACTCCATCCAAGCATTTCTTTTACTTTTGACAGTTCGAGTTAGTGCGTTATTAAATCGATTTCTTATAACAACCGACTTTATTTAACAAGAATTTTATTTGATTTAACATAGATATTTCATTTTTGCTCACCATTTTGTATTGACAAAGTATTTTAGTTGCTTTGTTTCTTGTATGTTGTGATACTTTTTAATCTCAACTTTACTGTCAATATTTCGTAACTTGATTAGCATGCAAATGTCAAGAATAAAATAAATAGTTGGACGGAGAATATACAATTTATGATGAGACTAAAAAGTAAATTTTTCAGGTAGTTACTGAAATACTTAGTGGACAGAACTTTTTCGAATAATTTTGTAAAACATTTCGGTATATCTCGAGGATTGTTATATAAAAATATTATTTTTCATTTTTTTAAGAAACAGATGACAAGTATGAGGCTTTTTATGGCCTTTATCAAATATATATATGAACAAAGTAATAAATAAAATTAATATTAATTAATATAATGAGGCTGTGAAATTTAAATGCTTTTAATTAAAAAATCGCATATAACTGCAACTGTTAACTCTGTTTTCAATTTTATTTTTAAATTTGGTTTTCAGTGTGTTTTAGCACAGAGCGTTAGCACTAAGAGTTCTAAAAACGCCCGAACAAACAACTTTGAGAAACACTACCGCCTATTGCAGAATGTAAATAGTTTGTGATGATTAGAGGAATACAGTTGCGTAACTGAGCTGGTAACTGGGACAGTCTCCCGTTACGACCCGTTACTGTGATTAAGGTGAAGTAGAACATTCACACGTCAGGGACTAAGTTTGTGCTTTCTTTATGGGAAATCTAATTTTATGATATAATAACAATATGTTTTAAGCTTTTAAGGCTAATAAAGTAGTAATACTCGTTAGGAAGCTTTTAAAAGTTCAATATAAATATATTTTTTTATATAAAAAATACACCTAAGTAATAAAATTATTCATTTAGTTCACAAGAATTATGTCGAAGTAGTAACTGTACTTTTATGTTAATATATTTTTTATTCGCGGTTGGTCGCTGACCAATATATCGAATTTCTGTCTGTTTACTGAGATGCCTAAATTCATTAAGTAAGTATCCATCAGTTGACTATAATGATAATTTAACAGATTTATCAGTAGTTTTTTAGTCATATATAATGAGATATTACTATTAAAAAATAAATAAATTGTGTTTTAAGACGCCAAGTAAGACCGAAATTGTCTTTAATTCATTTGTCCCACTTATATGAAATTTTGTATTATTTATTTATTTTGTGTATATATTGCCCCCTAAAGTATGCAATTATTATGAAGTTCCAATTTCAAGTCTTCGTCACCCCACATTGAGAATAAAATATCAACTCTTGCCACTCTCATTAACCACTTAACAAGATGTCAATACTACTTCCTCATCTATTTCCTAATAATTCTTCAAAATAATTATTTACTATTTACAAATTTATCAGCAAGTTATACAAGTTTTCTGTCTACATATAGGTAATCAGCTCTCAAAGTCTCAACATTCAAAGTATAATTACAGAGCAAAAAAAATGGCAATCTATTAAAGGAGAAATGAGATGATTGATTACCCTCGGAAGGTAATGTGTAAAAATATGTTTTTTATGTGTTATTGTAATTAAATGAAAGAGAAACTAGGTAGAGGTTGAAACGTGACTTTTACTTATAATAACTGGACATTATGATTAGCTTTTTCGAAATCAATGTGCAGTAAGGTTGTGATATTGAAGCAGAATGATAAGATCAATATAATCGTTGCGGTGCTGCGAATGATATTTCATTTGTGTTTCTCATAATTCTAACTAATTCTAATTCTAACATTCTAACTATTATTTATAACAAGTCTTTATCTGAGTGTTGCTTTCCCAGTATTTGGAAAAAAACACTTATTACTTTGATCCCTAAAGGTGGTGACATACATGATATCAGACAATATAGGCCTTTCCAAATAAACTCAGCTTGGAAATCCAAGCTCCAACATTTGATAAAGTCGAATTAATAACATCATCCATTTTTTTAAGTTTAAGTTTTTTTAAGTCACCTCTTGTCAATTAATATGTCTAAATATTTATATGTAGCATGTGAAGCCAACAGCTATTTTACTATGCAATAATACATTTAAAGAAATGAACCAAAAAAACATCGTATATTTGCGAAATCAATGCAATCAAAATTACTCATTTGAAGCGAATGGAGTTAAAGAAATGTTGATGGTGCTGAAGTAATCTTACAATTATCTGGAAACATGATCTTGTAATTACTAAGTAATCACATGATACGTAATTATAAATAATCATGTCGTTGTAAATGTACTCTTCTAGATGAAAATATTGTGAGAAACAAGACTCTAGCATAAAATAGATATTCCCAGGAATATTACCAAGGATATATGTACACTCTTTACATATCTTTTGTAACATGAAATTAAGAAAACAATAAAATGACATATAATAAAACTATGTGTGGTGATATGATGTGAATCAAAGATAATATAATATTATTTCGATGATGTGAATTAATTATAATGAAGTGATAGGCAAAAGCGTGGCTGCCAAAAAGTCAGCCGCAGCTTTGAATCGCAAGACGCTACTTGTTCCTCAGAGTTTTTATATTATTGATTAACATTAAAAAAATATTACACAATTGACATAATATACAAATAATCAATTAAATAGTTTAGTACACAGCTTTGAATTTGTTTGATTTCAATGAATTTAAATATTTTGACATCCTTACTGTTGCTTACTTTATTGGGCAGATTGTACAATGTACTTACACTTTTCAGTTTCCACGCCATCTCCTCCAAAACTTGTGCCCACCCGACTTCGTAACTCTTCACTTTAGATGAAATTCGAGTTTCCCTTGGGGAAGAAGCTCTCAGTTTTACATCTTCAACTTCACAAGTGACACAATCCTTTGCCACCATTTTAACACTGTTAGAATCCTCTGATGTTGCAGACGACGTCATTGTTACGCGATATAAAAAATCATAGTTTGAACATTTCTGAAGGTTTCTCTTCAAGTATAGCGTTCACTTTTCTTAAAAGGATCCATTCGACTAACCAGTGTCCTTAGGGTTTCATTTGAATAATTAGTGCTTATACATATCCCTAATTTAGCGATAAAAATAATCTTGCTTGCTTTGTGTAGATATACAAAAGTTTAATGAGGACAAAGTTCAATGTTCTGGCACTCCGTTTTGTGATAATAACAATTTGTTTCATCGCTGAACTAGTTTTGTGTAACTATATTACGACAATATAAACAGCGAAGTTAATTTAAAATTTTCAAACACCAATTAGCTTGAAATTGATTTGAGATAACGCTGTTATGTCAACGTTGAAAGAACTATGCAACA
The DNA here is from genome assembly GCA_936446665.2 of Synanthedon andrenaeformis. Lineage (NCBI taxonomy): Eukaryota > Metazoa > Arthropoda > Insecta > Lepidoptera > Sesiidae > Synanthedon > Synanthedon andrenaeformis. The sequence continues at coordinate 11,872,938 of OW387778.2, read as the reverse complement.
GTTCACAGCGGCAATATTCAAAAGTGATTCCAAAAACAAAAACATTTTTAGAAATTTTTAACTGGTTACTTTCCGTCGAATCGGACATTAGTCAGTTAAAAAAAGCAATCGAGTCTCTGTTGGAATTAATTGCAGTGACCCGAATGATCGAAACGGGCGTCGACGATAATCACGACGGTCGCGATCACGGTGTAATCAAAATAACCGGTCGAAAAGAAAAAATAAAACAAGACCGGAAGTGGGACACGGCGTAGAAATGCGGATTCTTCTAATACCAGACCACTGTATGAATACGAAGGACGACCTTAGAAACAATGTCATTACAAGAAAAATCATTAACAAACTTTCAGATCAATGTCTTGAATTTAATGTCACAATAGTTCGTGATAGTTCAAACACATAACAAATTGCAAAAGCATTAGAAGTAGAACAGAATATTGAATTTTTATGCTTGTGAAATGTTTATGCACGACAAACAATCGAGAGAGAAACAACAAATGACACTATAGAATTTAACAAACGCAATAATATATACTATAAAATATATATACTATAGAATTTAACTATAGTATTTGTTAACTTTAACAAATGAATATCAGATGATAAATTACAATTGAGGAGGTTGTAACAAATGAACATATTTTGTGCATGATACGGTCGAGTAGACAGAAAAAAACTCAGCATACGGCATAGAATATAGTAATAACTAACAGTACAGTTCGTAACTTTATGGCATACGGTCACATACACAAACATATCGGAAACCATTATTAATCTCTGTGATCATATACAATTCAAAGACTCGTTATAAATCTGATTTAATGTTTAATCGATTATGTGGGCATGGTGCGGAAATAAATATTACATCACAAGACGACGAGTATGAAACACGATAGATTTGAACTGCGACCTCAACATGGTACACTTTCTCCATTATTATGTTTTATGTTAATGATAAATCTGGTATTTTATAACTAATTGGAAAAGATAAATCTAGAAAAACCTACTGAGTTGTTAATTGCACTTAATGCCAATTGAGAATTAATGATCTTAATTATATGTGTTTGACGGAATAAAAGTGAGCGAAATAATTCATGAACTTGATGAATTAGTTGATCAATTGGTTGGTAGGGATATTTTTTAATATAATTTAGAAATTAAACTTAATTTTGAATATGTTTTATCTCAGCCATTTAGCCATTTCCTAACCCTCAGTGTATACCAAACTGGCCTACCTTTTAAATTTCATTTTAAAGACAAATCAGTAAATGAAAGGTATAAAGCTCAGTACAATAAAGCTCTCCTAAAATGAACTGTTTTATTATGAAACTGAAAACTTCTTGAGACATGTAGGTATCCCTTTACTTAAATGTGCTTTTACTGCTTAGCCAAATATCAGCCCCATATCTTACTCGCACTTATCAAGTCATGTCTATATACCCATCCATAAATCATCTGTGTTTTAAAAATAAATTATATGGTCAGACATATTCAAATACTTCAAATAAAATTAGCCTTAATCATATGTTTTATATATCATTTAAACTAAATAACGTATCCAATAAGTTTAACTCCATTACAGTCAATTAAACAGTCGCTATCCAAAAGCCACGTTTTGCATAAGTTAATTACAGTTCAATTTAAAATACCAAGAAGTCCTCACAAGTTTCTCTGTATAACTACATAAGTACTTGTACGGATCGGTGAAATGTTTCCCAGTATTGAAAGTCGAAGATTTGAAAGTAAATTTCCATTATATAGAAGATATCTTACTAATTTACAAAGTTAGTTAAAACATTTAATTTCGTCCAACATAATAATAATTCTTCAAACAACTAACTAATTTTATCGACAGTATTTTACTGATGTAAGATATTGTTTTAAATTATTGTCTACCGTCGCCACCATAAACAAGCAACACCATTGTGTATACAAGTACTCTGCCGACTCTGATAGGATAAGGAAGTATCCTTATCCTAATAAGGATAACAGTTGGGATACCCAGTGTGCCCTGCCACTACATTTCATACAACGTCAGTCCAGTACAGTAAAAGAAGGAAGGAAAAACACACGGAGGTGTAGCTGTGGACAGCAGATAGGAGGGCCTAGTACCGCGAAGTAGTGCTAACGTGGTCCTGTGGTATGTACTAGGTACTAGAGAGGGGAGGTTTTGAGTGAGTCTTTGAATTGTATATGGTTTCCGCCTCTAAATTAAAAAATAAGAATCAAAGGTAAAAGTGAGCTGAGGATAGCATACACAACAGTTGGCATACCCAGCGTGCCCTGCCATTACATTTCATACAAGGTCAGTCTCAAATGAGAATCGTAAATTTCTAAAACAAAACAATGGCGCTTTAAGTAAAAAAGTGTGTTTTTACTTCTTCATTATTTATGGTTAAGACACTACAAGTTCTTACATGGATTTTCTATTAAAAGTTAATTTAAACAGCGTCGTTAGTTGTCTAACGGATGTGTTAACCCGTTAAACACTTTACTAACTCTCCGTTGTTTTTCTTTGAACTAAAAGAAGACACCCACGCTTGAACAATGCCTATTTAAGGGGTACCCCTTCTTTATTGTTCCGTTAGCTATTGTCTTTAATATCAATTGATTTGGTTCGCTTTAACTCAGTAACGGCAATAATGCTTGCAATGGAGTTTATAGGTGCATTGGAAATTTTAATCAATAAAGAAGATTTAGTTTTGTTTGTCGAGAACTTACTACACCTGATATTTACGATTCTATAACAAGGTTACAAGCCATATCAATCCTTAATATACTTAAATTTAAAACAATGTTGAAGAAAAAAGATGTAAAATATTGCCTAACACTCGTTTAATGAATATTTGACTCATAAAGCTGGTTGGGATTTATGGTTGAACATTTTTTATTTGTATATTTACTTTATGTATCTTTCAGATTTTTTCAAATTTGGTAATGTAGTTCCAGAGAATGCCCTCCACATATAAACAAAATTACAAAATCCTTTCTCTCTTTATAATATTCGTATGTAAGCACATATTTATAGTTGAAAAGAGCACATGTGCTATGAAGATTCTTACAAGATTCTTCAATGAATTTTGGTTCAATACAATAAACATTTTTTATTTATTTAATTACCTGGTAGTTTTAAAGTAATATGCACATGTTAATACGTGACTTATTGTAAAGACAATATCTATACTTGCAGTCTGGCAAATGTTCTTTATCCTTTCTGGTAGGTTGTGTGGAAAGATTAATTTGGATATGAGCTCCATACGCGGAGCACAGCAAAGCTATATGAACGGTTGCAACTAATAAATATCATGGAAACATGACCTCAATCGATCAATGATTATAAGTATAATGCTAGTACAACAGTAAATTTTAGTGACAGTTGATTAATAAATGTGTCAATAAAATTAAGTTTAATTTAACAAACAAAACTATAAGTAACCGAGATAAACAAACACCTACTAGTAAAACGAGCGTGGACGTACTCGCCAACTTTCTTGTTTGGAATACTTTTGTAGTTACTCGTACATGTGGTTCTGTTTTGCCAACTTTTGTAGGAATTCGTATTAATATTATTGTTTTGTCAATTATTACACCAACATGAATATTATTTCTTAATTAGGTAACTTTTAGAAAAAGATGCACAATTTGGAATATTTAGTCAACTGGGGTACAGGTTGCTAAAAAAAACACATCGAATGTTTCCTATATAGATTTTTTTTTCAAAAATAATAAAGGACGTTTAGCAATAAAACTACAATAATAGAAACAAAAAAACAAAAACAATTTCTTTGTGCAAACAAAATATTAGTTGCTCTCTTGTGCTTACGCATCTATAATAGAATCGCTTATTGAAGAACAGTGTATTGAACGTCAAAGTTGATGTGTACTCGTAAATACTGCAAATTGTCATTGTAGTGATTTCGATGTAGTGAATCATCGCTGACATTGTTATGATGTTGACCTTACTGATAATAATAAGTGACAAAGGACAAAGGTGGGGGGAATCGAACTAATAAAACTATTTGTACTTTATTGATATAGCTCGCTTCTAACCCAGGCACATAAAGATGATGGTAAAATTAGACGCAATTAGGTCTTATGAAAATTATAGTAATTGCAGGCCTGCATTCTGCAGTCATAACAGGTAGCCAGTCTAGGGACAGTAACCGTTCTGTTATAAAAGACAATAAAATTGTACCTATTTATATATAAAAAAAAATTGCACGTGTACTTGTGTTCCAGTGAGCGAGTAAGGAATGCCATAGGCGACGTTAGTAGCCAATCACCATCAAGTGGACTGTGAATCAAGTGACTGAATTAAGACTCACTCACCGAAACAAAACAGCACACGTGACTATGTACATTGTTGCGAATAATTTGTAAATAAATTTTATTTTATTAATATTTTTTATTAATATATTAATTTTATAAATAAATTAATGATTTTTTTATAGGTTGCTCTTGGCCAGCATCTGCATCAGCATCAACCGTGCAACAAACACGAGGCCAACGATGGAGCGAGTTCACCCAGAAAACCCAGAAAATTTTAATTTTAAAGTGACTACTATACATGGCGTAACTCAGTAATTTAGTTACATTAATAAAGATTTCATAGTGTTCAATATATTTGGTTGAATACAATGTATCTAGGTACAGTACCAACATAAATGTAAACAACTTTAAGATTCACGTTAGAGCCACTTTCACTGGAACCGACACATTCCGTCACTACGTGAGAAATCGAAGTTCGCAATTAACCCATAATTAACGATAATACGCTACAATTTACGACAATCTACCGCTTTTAAATACTAGCTTGTACGTGACCAGATTTGATTACGCGGAGGTATACTCGTTAGATAGGAATGTAGTTCTTCAGTGTAGTCACTGGAATATTGCGTTTCCGCAGCAAGTTACATTTAGTTTAAAACATTTTTAACATAGCTAACTAGTCAATTGATTTTCGAAGAAAACTTTGGAATGATATGTAATAACACATTAATATTATTCTACTTCATAGTGACGTCACTTTTTGTAATATATTCTATTAATGACTTGACCAACTCACTGAGACGATATGTAAACAAGACAAATATATCATAGATAAAATTAATAAAATCATAGAGAATTTTAATAGAAAAAGGTATAAAATGATGAGACGTTGAAACAAAAATGTAACCGCAAACCGCAGAAGCCTAGACAAGCAACAAGTTGGAATAGCACCTTGAGGGGATAAGTGTAATCTCGTTAAGTATAGTGGCTATGGGAGCAACGACCTAACTTTACACGGATTCACGTTATGCATGTGCATAGATTATTCCCTCACACTGTATACGGGTATTGAAATTTCTTCATTTTTTTTATAACACGGATACCCTTTTGTTAAGATTAGCTGACAAAGCCCACTTCAATCGTGTTAAGCGGAAATTACTGCAGCCTGATGCAAAATGAAGGACAATAACCTGTTATCTTTCTACAGTATGAGGACCTTACTTGACACACATGAGGCTTGGAGCCTTAACTACTGCTATTTTGAGGTGTTTTAATAAACAAAAAACTTTATAAACTCTAATGACAAAGTAGAATTAGACATTGACTGAACTACGAGTAATTATCAAACTCCCAAACAAGTATTGAACTCACATCTACATTACTTATATCTACATAGGAACTATACAGATGATCCAGTTGCTACGGAACCTATTTAACTATCACAGACCTTTTGAGACAGACCTACCTTCGAGAAGAATACAGAAATTAAAATCCTTTTTGATAGCAGATCTATCGCCACTACAAAATACCATGTTTGAAGAACCGAGCGTATGCTAATAGCCACTGTTCGTTAAGTAAACATCACATTAGCACTTAGATAATGTGCTAAAGAACACAGCTTATACTAGCGAAAACATATTTCGAAGGTCAATTCCACGCCATTGGTGTTTTTCGAACGTATAACATCATCGTTAACTAATTGTAATACAATTAAAACGATATTTAAATTGATTTACAATTAAATATTTCTTTCCATAAAACACAGTCAACTGAGAACACAACACAGAGGTATAATTGAACTAGTTAAAATTGAAACAGTATCAAAATTGATAGAACACAGTGATCACATAACTCACATAAGCATATTCACTGACATGAAATATAAGGAAAACGACTGGAAATTTAGTTTTGTATAATACGTTATCCTCAGCTGCTGTTATCCTTAGGTGAGTGAAATGCGTGTTGAAATTATTACTTAATTTTGCTGAATAAAAAAACTTTGTTGATCTATAAATTGACTTTTGACAGTTCGCTTTTCTATAAGTATATTTTTTAATGATTTTCATATCATGTCACATCATATGCCTATATTCTTACCAAGCCCAGAACAGACGTGGTTATATTGTATATTAATATGGCAAAATATACTTAAATATTGTTACAGTAATCTAAAGTACACTAGTGTAGTCAGTGGCATCATTGCCCCCACCTCACAGAAGTCCACCGTGAAACATCAGCACTTGTGCTTGTTCGGTCTTGCTGTGTTATCGGTGGGTGAGTAAGGGATGCTAGACCATTTCCCTGTCGCTTTCTAGTCCTTTTCTTAATACCTGCAGCGTTGCTTGTTGTAACACGTTGATTGCCACATAACGCGACGTCGCGTGAAGCGGCTTATGATGTGGCCGTTAACGCGATGTCGCGTGATGGTGCCTTACAATAATTTACGAATAATAAAATAGCAGCCGCAGCGTATTGGCTTCTGGTTTTTTTAAATTGGGCACTACGGAAATATATTCATTGATTTTATTTATTTCGGCCATCTAGGTAAGTTCAGCATTTCGGCTTTGGAATCAACGTGAGGCTTGTGGCGACATATTATTAAGTGAACCGTCAGCCTGTCACTTAAGACGACTGTAATTAGAATTTGTTTGCTTTCTTGTTAATTAACCAATGACTTAAGAATTCAACTAGTCTCTCTGTCGTATAGCGACTCTTATAGACTTAGGGACAGTTTTGGTAATCTAATTGATTATTATTATTACATAGAACATAAGATACGAAAATTGGCATGCGTTACTCAATATCCGTTGTGAAAGGCCGCTCGACATATGTTAATATGGCTGTTAGAGAAATCGGAAAACGACCGGCCCGTACCGTTTTGATGACTTCTGACACGACACAGCGGAACTAGTTGTGGTTTTATTAAAAATAAAGAATACTACAACTATATTTAAAGAAAACATTGCTGCAAAAAAGTATAGCGACGCAGAATCTGAAGTTCAATTAGATCACCCAAAAATCAAGCCAAGTTAAAAATTTAATTCGATCGATCAATACCCAGAAAAATCTTTATTTATTAGTTAGTAGGTATATAGACGAATACTAACTTATTTTTGATAAATTATAAGAAAATTATCTTTAAAGTTATCTAGCTAGTCAAGTGAATTTGTCTTTTTTTTAACACACATCAGACGGCTTTCGATAGTTGAAAAATATCATTCAGTACCATATATGCTTACATTGAGCTAATGGCCCATTCTATTGCAGAAAGGGACAATATCTAAACCACCTGATATAAGAAAATTTTAGAGTAAAATATATTGTAATTTATTAATGATTTCCATGCAGTATACTGAAAAGACCAATGAGTCTTTTATATAGTCATTCTGGTTCATTCTGCGTCCGATGGTAGGGATACGCCTATGTTCTCTAAATAATGTCGAATGATGTAAACATTACTTAACTAAGCTATGCATAATTACTTAATTTCTGTACATATTTTAAAGTACTACCTTGTGTTCAATAACACAAATACGTGATTGAAAATGTGTTACTAATGTTATCTAGTATTATATTAACTACTATTTTTTTATGATTAATAAAAAATATTGTGATAAGAATTAAATTAAAACAATATTTCTATACAAAGTCAAAATATGCATTAAGAATAGCTTGGTTTTTAACTGACATAAGTAGAGTCCATTATGGCTACCCCAAATTCTCACCACCGTAATGAGCGGCATAGATGCGGAGTTCATCCCTTTGATATTATCAAAGGTTCATCCTTATTTCTTAGTTAAATTGCCGCTGCGCACAGTCCGAAAGAGTAGATAGAAACTTCATTATGACGACGCGCGAACATTGGTACTATCTCCCTTCTACGGTGGTTCCACCTAGCCACAAGCTGCCGTATGTAAATTCCTAACGCCTGGTGTTGCTTGTGTCCTTTTGCGACGGGAACCACCTACCATCAAGTGGATCGTCAGCCTGTTTGCCACCCTTTATAATACAAAGAACAAACAAGAATAGACTCATTTTTTTATGTTTGCTGTTTATACTTTAAATAAAATTAACTTTGCATTTGAGGAATGCCTATCTGTAGAGTAGTGCTATGTATAAATAAGTTACATTTGCACTTCTGTTACGATTGCGGTAATTCAATCAACCTATTCGGTAAAATCTTTGAAAAAATTATTACTCGTGTTCTACAGGGTGCTTTAAAAAATTATATTTCCGCTAACCAACATGGCTTTTGTAAAGGGCGCTCTGTAGAAACTAATATGCTTACTTTCACTAATTTCTTGGTGGAGAGCATGGATAACAGAATGCAGGTGGATGTCGTGTATACGGATTTTTCAAAGGCATTTGATAAAATCAATCATGATTTACTCATAGAAAAGCTATGGGCTATCGGAATACATGGTGATCTACTGCGCTGGATAAAATCATATGTTAAAAACCGATCCCAAGCAGTTTCTATAAAGGGTTACGTTTCAAGATTCCTGGAAATCCCCTCAGGAATTCCTCAGGGATCACATTTGGGCCCACTATTCTTTATTTTATATATTAATGATATTGGAAAAGTTATACGTAACTCGAAATTCTTATTGTATGCTGATGATGCAAAGTTTTTTAAAACAGTTACGACTATTGATGATTGTTTGCAACTTCAATCAGATCTAAAACGAATATCTGAGTATTGCTCATCAAATCAACTATACCTAAACCTTGATAAATGCTCTGTTATATCTTATACCCGCAGACATAACCCTCTTATTTTTGATTATAAAATTAAGGATATATCTCTGAGGAGAGTTACATCTGTACGTGATTTAGGTATCATAATGGATTGTAACTTATCCTTTAACTTACATATTGATAACATAGTTAAAAGAGCTTTTCGCCAACTTGGATTCATTCTTAGGATTTCGAAACCATTTAAGCATCCCCATACTCTAAAATTATTATATTACTCCTTTGTTCGATCGCTTTTGGATTTCGCTTGTATTATCTGGAGCCCATTTTATGCTTGTCATATTGCTCGCATCGAGAGAATCCAAAAGAAATTTATCAAGTCGTTGGATTATCGTGGAAATTGTGAATACATATCATATAAAAACTCGCTGACCCGTCACTCATTAACTACTCTTGCAAATCGACGAATAATGTTCGACCAGATATTTTTGTTCAAAATTTTAAATAATTACATTGATTCCCCTCAAATTTTGGAAAAAATAGCTTTAAGAGTACCCAGACCTGGCTCCCGTTCACACAAACTTTTCTCTGTCCCCATATATAAAACTGTTTACACCGGAAATAACTTTTTTAGACGTAGCATTGACGCATACAATAGCGAATTTGTGGATGTGGATGTATTCTGTGGTAGTTTGACTAATTATAGGATTCAGATACGTAATAGGCTTTTGATGGCTCCTTGAATGTATTTATTGTGTTTTCTTAATTTAAATTTTAAAATTTTGTTTATCTATTTGTATTTTGTATTATGTGTAGGATTTTGTTTCAGTACTGTACCCATGTATCTATTTTGTTTAATATTTATTTTTGTGTATGGAACTCTAAGTCTATAGATATTTATGTATATTGTAAAATAATATGTATAATGACTGTTTGTTTCCTGAATAAATTAAAAAAAAAAAAAACTTTTTAATTACAGAACATACGTATGTAATTTCAAAGTGGCTTGCGGGTTACATAAGAAATTCGTATTTTTTACTTTAAAAAAGTAGAACTCTTTAATCTCTTCCTTCATTGTACTGTGGTTAATTAAGGTTAAAACGTTACCGTTGGAGAATTGGAAATTTAAATTTGATCCAATAAAGTTATTGTAGAAAAAAAAATTGCATCTAATTTAAAGTAGTATGAGGTTTTTCCATCTTTATTGCTTTGCTTTACTTCAATAAAATGATTAGTTTGTGTCCAGCTACCTATACAATGCTACTCATCCTAAATAATTATAATGGAAAAGTGTGTTTGTTTAATACGCTTTATCAACTACTCAATCGATCATCATGAAATTTTGTATAAATAAAATTTATCTAGCGTATTGTAGTGGCTAAAACTTTATTTTTCGATGACATTGTTTTTTGTATTTATAACGTTAAAAAGAAAAAAATACAAGCTTTCCACAAAAAAATATTCCAAAAAAAAAAGAACCAACTCCGTTGGTGACTTTATGATTTTCGAGCTACGTGAGCATTGTGAGATAATAGTCCGGGAGGCACCAATCCTGAAAGCCCCGTGATTACGGATACTAAAATTTTTAATAAAAAATAAAAGTTAACACTTAGACGAACAAGATTTGCTTGGTCGGCGTGGATTTGGTTGACCGGAAATATTTTAAATAAATTATATATTATTAAATTTCCAAAATTTTTTTCCGTCATCACGGATTTTGATCAATCTCATATAGAATTTTGTGCGAAATAATGTTCATCAAGAAAAAATCCGGCCGACCAATGATTTTTAGCCGGAAAGGTCACGCATACCTATTTGAATGGTGTGATAGGGGGTAAAAATTATCCATCATCACGGAAACCTTTTTTTTTTCATTTCACGCGTTTCAATGTTACATTCATAATTATCTTGGTATACGTGCTTGCAAACTGCCGAAAGTATCGCGCATACCAGATTTTATTGTGTGGGTGAGGATTATACTGTCATAGATTTTACTTACTTGATGACATTTCTTTTGGAGTATTTTTTCAACCAAATAAAATTTTTCCTGTATTTCCTTTTTTCCATATTAATTTGTATAATAAATAGCTGAAAACTTAAGGAAGAGACCAGAGGTAGATGGTCATGTCAGGTCAAATCATGTCTGTAGCATTGTAGCCAAACGGATGAACAGATTTTGATCTTTTTTTTTGTTTGAAAGCTGACGTGATCGAGATGGTTCCTAGCTATAATTTTAGAAGATCTATTCAGGTCATTTTCTAATGGACAAAGAGATTTCTCTAACTTACACAGGTTTGCTTAATTTGAAATTTTGTGTAGGTACTGTTACTTGGGTGGTATTTCCGTGACATGGTAACCTTGACCTTATACTGCAGCATTAAGTAGTCTGCGGGATACCCAACTCCTCACCAGATATATATCGTGTTTGGGCCCAATAGAATGTCGGGGTTAGTTTATAATTATTAATTATACTTGTTTATATGATTTTTCCAACGAAAGTTGTAATATAAGAATAGTACCATCTATTAGCTAAACGTAATAAATAAAGATCGATAAACAATAATATGCTAAAAGCTTCCCAGGCCTTGTCATCGTGTAAAAATGCTCGTACCCCTTGTATAGGTTTTCAAGACAAAGGCACGGGAAGAGAAAAAAATAATCTCTAGAGTTTCACTTTCCTCGCTTATTGTGAGGCATGCACTATTGTAAGTGACAGCATAAAAGCAAACTAGACGCCTTTTTGTGTGAGGTCTGACTTTGAAGATTAGTATCACTTTGATCTTGCAACATCCATAAGTATTATTGGTAGTAGACACATGTGTCTTTCAATTTCATTTCATTTTCAAATGAATAAAAAACCTCTTCTTCAATACTCTGGCAAACAACTATTCATCAACGATGTTTCTTTTTGTAAACGATAGCCATAAAATCCTTATACGGCAGGACGATGTCATTTTTGGTAATACCAGGCAATAATATAGAAACTTTTAAACAAATCTACCTAAATTTCAAGGTAAAGCAATGAACTTAAGAAATATTTTTAAATAAATCTTGAAATCTGGAAAAGTTTTGAATGTTGGGCAGTAAGGTAATGCTGGCTGAAAATAGTGAACAGCATCAGATTGTGATGGCTTTGTGTCTATGATATTGTGTTTACAATATACCAATGTATTGCAAACAGATATACCAATATGTGTTGTTGTTCAGAAAACTAGAACAAGCATCATTTGTGATGCAGACATCGTTTTGATGTCATTAGATGTTTGAGTGCGATATGTAAAAAGGTGAAGTCATCAATCTCCCATCAAGACCTCATCGGACAAGCACATATCGTTTGATTAGTTTTTATCTTCTCATGATTCATTATTAAGACAACCTGGTGACACAATATCTCTAGGAAAGAGAAATTGGCTAAATAAGTTCATAGTAAAATTAGATTTAAAAAATGCTAAAAAAATATACCTTATCACTACAGACACAAACGTAGTTAGGGTTGCAGTAAGAACAATCACAGTCTGTACACTCGCTCCAGAATATTTCCCCGTTACAGCCCAGCCGGCCGCCGGTTTCCAAGTCCACCCACGTCGATCGCTTCATCAGGAAAATCTCCCGAAAGATGGTTACCAACAAAATCTATTAACAATTCGCATCCGATAAAAGAAATCCTTGAACTACAACAATATTCACTGCACTTTTAAAAGTCACGGATGCCTTGAACTATGTTTTGCACACTTGAATTTTATGAGACCTTTATTTATCGCGTTCACAAATTTGCTGTTTTTTTTTAAACGACACCACAATCAGCGAAACCAAAATACAATTTTACTGGTATGTGAGCAATGAAAAGTACCAGGCAATCATGGGAAGTACGTGGTAAAAGCGAGCTGCGGGCGAGGCGGCAGCATGACCGCCGCGCTACGGCTCATCGGACAGACTGCTGTGAGCGATCGGTCGGATAAACCATCGCATTCACCTCTGACTCGGAAGTCCTCTGAGAGCTGTTCTTCATCAAAAACAAATACCAACCAAAATTTTCCGAATTCCATAACAAATTTTCACATCAAATTTAACACACCAAACAGACAGATGATACTTTTTCATGACATTAGATACAATAAAGCGAAATATAAAAATAAATCAGATGTGTAAATTGAAAACAAATATAGAATTGTTAAATAAAATGTAGATAAATTAATTTGTAAAACGCATATGTATTTCACAACAACACTAAAAGTGAGAGTGATAATAGTTGTTTGATGAAGGCGACGTTCAATATGGTACTTCATTGAAAATTACAAAGCATTGTTGACAAATAAATTGTGAAAACAAGCATTCTTATTACTTTTCATGTATTTTATATATTGTAATGAATACTAATGTTTTGATCAATTGCCGACTCAAGTATATAGAATTATCAGCATATAATCGTCGTCAAAGCAAAATCTACTATTATGTGCACTTGCATTTTAAGTTTGTTAACAAGTCTATTAACTAAACCTTGTAACACACTGGATTTTGGCCAGAACTTTGTCCACGAATCTTTATAAACTATACCTTATGTTTTATTCTGAGGTTTAAGCAATTTACTGTATAGTTTCATCAAAATCAGTTCTGTAGTTTTTGCGTAAAAGAGCATCAAACATTGTCACAAGTTTTAAAATTTTTATATTAGTAGGACAGGGCGATAGTAAAATTTGTAATTTCACCCTATTTATTTTGTATTTGAAATTAACTACTACAAATATTTTTTCCAAAAAAAAACTCGTAGACGGTTTCCGTAAAACAAACTTATTTGTTAGGAATATTCCACATATTCATAAATTAACTATGTATACAGTTTCTCACATTACCTGCCTAATACAATATAGAGTTGATAATTATCTTTTTTAGAACTATGTAACTTCGGTTTAAATTTTTTAACAATGTTAACAATTATATGATTATGACATTGTACTAGTTTTTAAAATTGCTCTTATTTTGCTTAAGATTGAAGTAGTTTCTGTTACTTTCAATTCTTATTTTAAAAAGACATAATAATGATTATCTTCTCAGTCGTAATAAGTCCTGTGTCTACTGCTGGCCAAATGCCTCCCAAATAATTTTCCAGTACGATCGGTCAGAAGTAGCTTGAATTCAGCGTTAATCCGCAACATTACAAGGATTACTGTCTACCTAAGCATAATTTTATTTATTTTTAGAAAAATCATTAAAATCACTTAATAAATCAGTCTTAAATATATTATTCAAAATATTCATTGCAGCGAATATAATAACACGTTCTTTTGGCTCAGCGGTAAAACAGTTGTATTACTTTCATTTAAAAAATTAAAAAACTCAGAGAAATCTCGCTTGAGTGGGACAATTCCGTGATCCGAGGCCAGTTAATGCATTTTGTCACAAAACACTGCGTGCGCGCATTCTTTAAACCAGGGTTCCCCAAACTATTTTGGACAAGTGACCCCTTTTCAACAATGAACTGTTACCTCAGACCCCCATGGTCAAATTACCTACTTTTAAGACCAACCCCCTTATTCATAATGGTCCGCTAACTTAAAGCAGCTATCTATCTTAGTCTATCTTTAGTTTTTTCCTATTGGTACAAAATACCTAGGTACTAAGGTGCCAATTAGAAAACTTTGCACTTGGTTAAGTGAGTGAAGTTGATTTCATTTTCTCGTCAAAATTTAACAAAATAAAAAGACAATCCAATTCAGTAAATATCAAGTTTAATTTATAATTATTACAAATTAATACATAAAGCATCTTAAGTTGGTAGGAAATTATATTTTAAAAACTATTAATTCGCAAAGAGAAAATAAAACATTCAGTGCGATGGATGAACCTGGTGACTATCTACCAATCTAGCTACATCCGGTTCAATATTAGTGAGTTGCAGCCTTAAATCTCCACGTTCGTTGATTTTCAAACGGTTTCTTTGTTTTGTCAAAATGTTTGTTACCACACTGAAGCTTTTTTCAACTAGATATGATGATGGAAAAGCGATAAGGTATTTTTCAGCAATGTTCCACAATGTAGGATACTGTGTTTCAATTTTGCGTTGCAACCAGAACTTCTGATAGCCTTGGTTGAACTTTTGCTTAAGCTCTTCGTCTGTGCTGATGGTAATCAACTCTTCTTGCATTATCACATTGGCTTCTTCTATGGCTGTGGTGTTATACGGATTTATTATCCATTGAGGAATTTGTAAATTTAAAAGATCATCAAACCTCTCCGTAAAATCCTTGTGTAATGCGTCCAAGTGAGTAACATATAATAAAATGTCATCATCTTGAAGCATTTTTGGTAATTTTGACAAATGCGGAAACTGCGAATATTCTTTTCTGCCTAAATTTTGTTTATAAAGAACTAGTTTACCCACGAAGGCCGATATTATTGATTTTGTTTTAATCAAGTTAAGATCATCACCCTGTAGTTGCAAATTAACTTTGTTGAACATTCCAAAGATATCAGTCAAGTAATAAATATCTGTTTTACAATTGTTCAGATTTTCTTTCAAATTCGGATCTTTTTCTTGTAAAAACTCCAACACAGATTCAAAAAGGGCTGAAAATCTTTCTAAGCAAGAGCCTCTTGATAGCCAGCGAACTTCAGTGTGCAGAAGTAACCGAGTAAAGACTTCGTCGTTTTCGTCACATAGTTGAGCAAATAACCGAGAGTTCAAAGAATTGCTTCGAATCTTGTTGATAGCATTTATTACATATTGTAAAGACTTATGCAATCTAGGACTCAGCTTTTTTGCTGCTAAATGCTGCCTGTGAATCACACAGTGAATAACCAGTACATCAGGCAGTTGTCGCTTTAAGTGAGCTATAAAGCCACGATGACGACCAACCATAGACGGTGCACCATCAGTCGCAACAGAAACAATATTCTTCCATGGAATAGCTTTATCAGTAAAAAAATGTTCCACGGCCTGAAAAATCGATTCTCCTCTAGTATCAGTCTCTAAATATGCAGCAAAAATCAGTTCTTGGCACATATTTTCATCTTTGATAAATCGAACATATCCTAACAATAGAGCTTCATTGCCGGGTAATGTAGACTCGTCCAACTGGAGAGAGAATCTGCGGGTCTGTAAGAACTTGCATAAAATGTTTTCCACATCGCGTCCCATCTCATCTATGCGTCTCTGAACGGTGTTGTTGCTCAAAGGTATTCTCTTTAAAATATCATGTGCGGGTTTGTGCAATACATTGTTAAGGACCTCCGCAATGGCTGGTAAGATAAGCTGCTCTCCAATTGTATGGGGTTTCCCCGACTTCGCTATTAGTAAAGATATATTATAGGACGCTCGTAAACCATCATTGTCTCGAATAGATGATGACGCAAACATCGATCCTATGGATGGCCTTTTGTCTAGTTTTTCTTTCAGTGCTTGAAAATATGACAAGGGCTTACTTTTTTTGTTAGCATGTACTCTTGATAAGTGGTCATCCATTTTTGAAGGCTTCATGGCATCGTTACTAAATACTTTTTCACATATGAGACACATCGGGAAGTGTTGATTTGATGGAGATGCAATAAATCTGAACTTCAAGTAGTCCAAACTGTATTGTCTGCATTTTTTTTTCGTGTCCGCCATCATAAAACTTTCAGTAATTCTGCAAACAAAAAAATAAGGAACCTAAATAAAAAACAATAATAAACTGTTAAATTTGCACACTATCTTATTTTTATCACACTCAGTTAATGGATTCTTGTTAAGTATTACTGACTTACTCTTTGATAAACTTTGATACCTATATTGGGAAGTAACTACAGTAGGTAATTAGGTATAGAAACTTCGTATTAGGTAATTAGGTAGAATAAGAACGAAAACCAAAGACTTAAGTGTTAGTAATTTTTACAAATACAATTATACATACCTATTTAAAATATGTTGTATGTTGTGTTTAACACTTTTTCAGTCACTTTACTTCACTTAATTTAGCTTTGTAATAAGTTTGTAATCTCTTGAAATAAATGAGTACTTAGCTATATGAGTTTTTATCGTTCAAGCTCCAACGAATTTCAAAACGCAAATGAACTTTCAACCTAAATGCAAGCTCGTTAAATAGTAAAATATCAGGAACATGTTTGGACTTGATCATGAATTCGTTCGTCTTAATTCGCGTAAAGCCGCTATCACACTATTCAATTTGAACGATTCCAATTTAGGAAATCGGAAGGTGTGATCGCAGTTAGAACAGATTGGATTCAATTAAGAGTTTATCCATTTTCAACTCTATATCTTCGATTTAGAAATCAATTTAGCGTAGTGTGATCACGAGCTCACTACTTAGATTCCTAAATAGGAATCGTTCAAATTGAATAGTGTGATAAGCACTTTATCGTCAAATAGAGAGCAAGTCAAAACGCCGCTGAAAGACGTACGCTCCAACTCAATCTTGCACAAACTTGTCCACATAGACTTGCCGAGTTTTTCATCTTGTACGAACTTGAAACTTTACATTCCTGGAACATTATTTCCTACAAAAATATTAATTATTCTTAGTACACGTAACACAACATAAACAATACAGTAACTACCTACTTACCTATCTTGAAAGTTTTAAATAAGAACTTGTGTTAATATAATAGGGGTCGATTTTTAGACCTCGTCGACCCCCAAAATCACTTTTCGTTTATGTCGACCCCTAGGAAACCGATATCGACCCCAAGGGGTCGATATCGACCACTTTGGGAATCCCTGCTTTAAACGTTCGCTTGTTTTGGGTCATTGTCTTCTTGTACGTGTACTGATTATCTGCGGACACCAGGCCAAACGTATAATTGGTATACGGAAAGAAATCAAAACTATTCAATTTCACTCGTATTCGGCAAAGCTTTTGCAAGTTCTTATTTCAGTTTTAGATCTAGTCATTATTGTTGTAGTTAGGTTTATAAAATTTATAGTCTGTATTGCATGTTTATTGAGAAAGTCAACGCGAAGGTAAAATATCTGTGATCAAGAGACCCTTACAAAATACCGGTTGTGTTTGAGAATATTTCGCGATACTTAACTGTTGCGACAACGCAAACCGCTGCCTACTTTAATGTCCATATTTGACGAATGTGGGCTCAACGATCTGCATCGCATTGCTGAGACAAAAACTTTGAAGTTCTACATTATAAGAGTATATGTTGTAACCAACCTATTGCAGTATTCATATTACAATCAACCACATAACAATATCTTTAAAAATTTTTATTAAAAAGTTTGATCATCAAAACCGAGCACAGAATTAGGCACATCGCAAATTAAGGTTATTTACTTATCGGTTATGTGTCAATAGTTTAATTGACAGAAAAAAGTTATTGATTACAAGTGATCAATACATCTGGGTATTTAGAGTAGGTATATTATGTGGAGCAGTACACACGCTGGAGAAAGATTTTATATTTTTTTTTTTTCAAAAACATTGAACCATAGAATTTTTATATATATATAAACGTCGTTAGACAGGCTGACTGGCAGTATAATAATTTATGGTACAATTTATAATTGTGTAACGAACGCAGTGTGCTCCACTACTATTAAATTTTCATTACTAAGCATAATAGTATTTGTGAATAACAAATCTGATAATAAAGACAAGCAATTTGAGATTAATTTAAGAAAAAATACAAAAAAATAATTTCCAGATTATTTTTATATAAAATGAAATATAAGATTCTTCGGGTCATCTATAAATAGATAGGTAAAGATAAAAGAGTTAAATTATACATTTCTCTTATTTGCTTGTGAAATAATTTTCTCTTATTTGTCTTTTTTTAAATACAAATTGACGAGTTATTTATTTTTATTTATTATTATTTTATTAGCGTTATAAAAAAATGGCAACAATTTGTTATTTATAATATGATTATGGTTGAATTTAATTCTGTTTCAATTAGTTAATTGAAATAAAAATTTAATCTCAACAATTTATATTTGTAGGTCAATATTGATTGATTAAGCTTCTAGCTATAACTTGTGGAATTATAAGTTTTATTTAGTTTGAAATAAGATTTAATTTTAAATACATACCAGCATTTTCATTTGTAAAAAGTGGAGGTGTAGACAAGTGTTGTATCAATAAGTAATTTAATGACACAGCAGAACCGTTCCAATCATTCTAATAGCAGATGTCAAATGTTGCTACGTCATCGTTTATAAAATTATTTCTCAATGCTTTCGACATTGAACTTTTATATGTTGAACTTGAATTATTTGATAAACAAAACAAATCAATTTGGAAGAAATTTCGCCATTAAAAGAGTGATTGTTTTATTTTCAAATGGCCTATAAGTACGAGTATATTTAATTTGTTTGACAGCAATTGTGATTTCATAGAATTATCATACTAACATATATTTAGAGAAATAGGTATTCCTATTTATGTTAAGTTTAAATAAAAGCTTTGTGCATAACTTCTTTAATAGTGTTAACGTCTGAAACAACGATTACTGATTTAACCTAACTTTTTGCTATCTATATAAGTTACACCTGACCTACATGATTATTATCTATATTAATATTGAATAAATAAATAAATAATATAAAGAGAAAAGACATTTTTTGTTTGTAATGAATAAACTCAAAAACTACTGGACCGGTTTTAAATATTCTTTCACTTAAGAAAGCTACATTAAAACCTATATTATAAGCGAGTAACATAGGTTGTATTTTATAAATTTATGCGGACGAAGTTGCGAACCCCAGCTAGTAAGAAATAAAGTCGCTGTCCGCCTCTGTCTTTTTATCCTCATAACTTCTTGTAAACCACCCAACGATTTTTTTATAAGATTTCACTAATGGAAAAAGCGGCAAACGAGGAAGGTTTGTGTATATAATGTGCTGAAAAAAATTGCATTCGTGAAAAGCTAAAAGAGTAGGAAATTTAGATTAGGATAATTATTGACATGTTTAGTAGGTTTGTAACGGATTACGACAGAGGAACGACTTGCAATTACGACCGCTGCTTTCTTCTGTCGGTAATCAACTTTGTACACATAAAAAAAGTTATAAACAAGATTAAAACTGGAAACAGTTTCTTAGAAAGTAGTATGTCCGAGACCGTAGATGATTTCCGTATATTTTGGCGAGTGGGATTTTAAGGAAGTGCTATGCAAATTATTCCTGCATGCTTTGCCTTGCCGATATGCGTGGGAGGCAGTGACTCGAGAGTCGTGATACGAAACGATTGGTTTTGAAAGTATTAGTTATCCTAACTAATACTATAAATGCTAAAGTGAGTTTGTTTGTTTTTTACGCTTTCACGTCTTAACTTAATTTTTTGATACATGTTGTCAGGGGTACAGAAAAAGACATGCCTACATACCCCTTTCATTCAGAAAAAAGTATTGTTTTCGAGCATATATGAATAATAAAGATTGAATAAAGGTCAGGTCTTACACCTGAGGAAAAGTGGCACAGAGGAAGTAGCAGGAAAAAGGTTGTTTTTTTATAATCGTAAGTATATGTATTGTTTTGTATGTCAATCGCTTGGCATTAAAGAAAATAGTTGTACGAACGACCCTGAATTCATCGACTCCAAACAAAGTACCTATCTTGCGTAATTCTTCGAAGATTCTTCTCGAATAAGTGTCAATGGTGATTAGTGACACACATACTTGTGTATCTGCAAATAATTTCTCGGTGATAGAGTTTAATTTCACTGAGTTTGTCATGTTCTCATCACGTTTCTACACTTTCTTGCATTACCTATTGTTTTCATGGCGCTTTATGCGATACTAAATGTTACACTTGACCTACATATGTAATTACTGATAATGGTTTGTTTATTAAACAATTTCATTATTAAAATATTAAACGCTGGACCGGGATCAGAGGCCAAAGTCCAAAAAAGGAGATGCGTGGGCGATCAGCAAATCTGGCATTTAGGTTTCGAGCAACGGATGTATTAATGCCACACGAGATATTGCAGACTGCCTACTGACCACTTCATGTTACAAATATGGTAACACAAGGATAAAAATATGAACTCAAATGTGAGTTTGCGTTAGAATGCAAACCAATAAAAAATATATGGACAGATGTATTTATTGTAATTATATTTTGAACTTTTCGATCCTATTTCCATTTCATTTCTCTCTTATACTTATATCGAGTGACTAGCTGTTGCACGCGACTTTGCCCGCGTAAAATATAGCGTAAAATATATAAAATATAGCCTATGTTACTCACTGATAATGTAGCTTTCTATAGGTGAAAGAATTTTTAAAATCGGTCCAGTAGTTTTTGAGTTTACCCATTACAAACATACAACTCTTCTCTTTTTATAATATTAGTATAGAAGTATGGACAAACACGGAAATTTATTCAAGCAGAAAACTGGTATCAAGTCCACAACTGGGTCATATCAAGTCCATTACATTTATATATTTTTGTATTACTGACAATCTTACTATAGTTTTCTTAATCAAAAGCACCTTTGTTCTGAATTTCTCTTAAAGGAAAAACTTGAATTAAACTAAAATCCAGTGGCGTAGCTTAGCCTAGATGGGCCCTGTATCAAATTTAGTCGAGGGAGTCTTTGAAGCACAAATGAAGGATTAAAAATTATTTCACAAAAGAATCAATTTTTTTTTAATGTTTTTAGACGCAATGCATTTACACTCGTAAACTCTTAAACGTTAAACTCACTGTAAGATAAACTTTAAAATTTAGAGATGAATGTACAATCTAAAAGTTGAAATGAGATTGTGTATAACAATATTACAAATTTTTGTTTACACACGAATTACGATTGCGGCGGCAGGAGGATCGAAAAAAACTAAATTACTTATAATATATTTAATAAAGTGAAATTACAATTTAAATTACGAACTAATTAACCTAGTGTCCAAATCGATGTTTGATTATGGAATGCGTTTCATGTCCGGTGAGTGCATCAGGTAACGTCGGTATTGCGTCATGCTGTGTCAGCGGTGACATCAATTCAGTTATTTGAACCGCTGAGGTAAAAGCGCAGCGTCGACGATTCTTTTCTTATAGGTATATGTAATTCACGTTGCTACAATCCCTGTATCGGGGAACCCCATATAATTGGTATGGCTGATACGGCGGTAGTTCTCCTCTGTTAACAGTTTTTGGTTTTTGATATAATCTAACTTCTAAGGTGGATAATATAACAGGCTAAGAAAATAATATAAAGGTAAATATAAAGGTTAGATTTGAATAACAGCAAGATGTAGTTTGTGACAGAATTCAATGTCCCACCCACGCTCCAGTTTATTCTCATGTCTTAGAAACATTACAAACGGTACATAATGGTTCCCTTAGTAAGCGGACCACCATCGACTAACAAAGCCAATGTACGAACAACGTACAACGATACGGTGACAAAAAGTTTAGACAATAGCGACACGTTTTAAGATCCCTCGGGAAACACTCTGTACACGGCGGGAAAACTTGGAGCCTTCTAAGTTTTTGTGAAGAAGATAATGGAGATGGCTATTGTATGTGTCTGCGTCTGCGTAGGCACAACGAAAAAAAAAAACACGCGAATACTCGTATGTTGAAGACAATAATAAAATGAAAATTTATAAACGAGTTTAGACAGAAAACAGCTTATATTATTTTATTTTACAATACAATTTTATTGAAAGCAAATGCGTTTTATATATTTTTATATATTTTGGTCGTCAGTCAGAAAGGCTAACGTCCACTTGATGGTAGGTGGCTACCGTCGTCTATTAACACTAACAACGCCACAGGTGCCGCAGTTAGTATAGTTACCAACTCACTTGAGTTGGCAACCATATAAATTATTTTAATAACTTGACACCTCATAAATTTTATCGGAGCATCACTTGAGAACGGCATACCGATTTGCTGTATTTTTTTTTGTTCTGTTGGTATTTGCCTGTACAAGGTTTGTATGAAAGAATACTTTTGAAAACTCACGGGATTGTCCACCCGAAAATTTGATATGAAAATGAATTTAAAGAAGCTTTACTGAAAAACAGTTTACAGAAAATCCAAAGCAAGCAATTCTTGTACTGTGCACAATTCAAATCTACAACTGAAAATAAAGTTTGCTTGCGAAAAGACTGGATGTTCCGTAATATACATACTAAATAATATCCTTCCTGCAAATATGATGGATATGTACTTGTTACAAATAAGTCTATTGTTGGCTATGACATAAGCTCTTTTTATGATCTTTAGATAGTAGATAACTAACCTGTACTCTGCTCACCTTGGAAATGGAATGTAGCGATTTACAAAGTGACCAGACAAAGCCTACAGTTTAGTTCTCACGTTGAATAATTCTGTTTTTGTATATGAACTTGCTATCGGTGAATTAGATCATAATTTTACACTGATATTGAGAAAATTAGTGAGCATAGGTATCATTTACATCATGATTTAGGGAAGTATTGGCAATAAGAACAATCAAACCTTTTTTATTAATAGAGGAGTCAAAGTATGACATAATGGTAGCGATGATATCTATGAGCTGACCTACAAAATGATAAATACATACCAATGTATAATGTGCAGTGAATTGGAAAATGAATTATATTTTTAAGGTTTATAATGTTCAATCGTATCTATATATTGAACATTCGCTGCTTAAATTCAAAAGTGACACAAATCAAAATTACACTTTTTTACAACAGGAGAGCTAATGGAAAAAAATTAAATTATTTTTTGTGTATTTTTTTCTTATTAGATATATATCAAATATATCTAATAAGAAATATATTATACATCGTTAGAAGCGTATCTTTAAGTAGCATTAAATGTTCTAAGTACTTTTATAATAAACTGAATACTAGAGGAGATATAACCATATAAGTTACTTCTGAATATCACAAAAAATATCAAAATATAGTAAATATGGAATAAAACAACCATAAGTCTTTTTGCAACATACAATATGAAGGATTGTGATTGTATTTTTGCAATAAAAACATTTTTGGAATTTTTTGATTTGTGGTATTTTGAATTTAAGCAGCGATATAGGAACTGAACGAGATTCAGAATAAACGAGATGAGAAAAATTGCAGACGTGCAAAGCCGGGGCGGGTCGCTAGTTACAATTTAAGGACTAAAAAATAAGAGACATTAAAATGAATTCACTCACAGTTTAATTTATGTGTAAAGTGAACATTAGCGGTATGTTTTTATTGACACAGTACCTATAGGTTAAAAAAGGTTGTTTTGGACGTCTGCCAAACGACTTAATGTGTCCCGATGAAAACTAATTAACTTATATTTATTTTCTTTTAGATGTATTTTGGAGATTTTACGACATTTTAATGAGATATCATGAATTTATTCTGGCTCTTTAAAACCATAAGAACCAAATTAATGTATCGTAACTAGCATTCAATATGCTTGGGATAAGCTCTCAATATACGACATACGAGTCTATTCTTTATATCTATTTGCAGAAATAATTCCAAAATAGCCACTTCTAGGATCTATTGGATTAACAATAAATCATCATGATTTTTGTAATATTTTAATTTGTCGCTTGATGTATTCAGACTTTTTACTTACGGATGTATACAGATGTTTATGCGTTGTGATGTTTTATATTATTTTCCGTGTGTAAGTATAATTATAAAATCATAAAAGATCATCATAAAGGTTTTAAAAACATTGGCGATGTTATATTTGGTAAGAAACGTAGCAAAAGTTTGCAAGAGTTATTTTATGGCAGCCAAATTGATGGAACGTGGTTACTGCCGGGTGCCGGGTATAAAATATTAGTACAGTGCATTACCGCACTTCTTCAGGTTCTCTAAGGGCCAGTTTTATAACGATCCGTTAGTTAAATTTTATATCAAATAGAGGAAAAAAAGATCTAATAGTATAATATAGTGTATTATAAACAACTGTTCGTTAGTCAACAGTATAATTTGACAGCTAGCGTTTACTGCCTCTTTACTGACTATGATAAGGTCGGTTTATCTTACGTATCGTTTATTTTGTTATTTATGTAAATAAATGTGTTTGTGACGCGACACTTGACAGTTCTTGACAGACTACAACGAAACCATCGACAATATTCATAAACTTCGGCGTATTTTTACGGGCAGCTACCGAATGTTTAATTTCTTTTATAGAACCACCGTCAGTAAACGTTATTGACAGACCGTTAACCGTTCGGTTACTAGCACTGTAACGAACGAGAAAAAGGTATGTCGTTTATAAAACTGGCCCTAAGAGGTTTGATACAAAACATTCAACCCAAACAAAGTTCTAAAATTGCATAAGAGGTACTCAGTTGTACACCCACATATAGAATTTCATAATCGATTTATAAATCGAATGCGTTTCAATGGCTTCTACCTGTCACCGACTTGCCTTGATAACATTCCACGAAGCGGGAAGCGAATTGTAAGATAATTTGTTATGTAGACGAAACGTTGGTATGACGAGTAACAAATGACAATATCGGTAAAAAATATATTAAATGCTTGATTAAAATTTTAGTTTCTTTTTTAACTTATAACAGCAAAATTTCTGTAAAGTAAATGACGTAAATTAAAAATACATATATGGTATTCATAGATTGCTAACAAAAAGAACTTCTCAAAAGGCGATGGGCTGAAATGTAGGTATCACTTTATACCCATCTAGATGATCCGACCAATTTCTTACTGCCTCAGAAAGTCGTTCCAAAAAATGAATATTCTTCGTAGTTTTTTTTTCGTGAATATTTTCGTTGTTTTAATAGTTATTCTGCTATTCGGGGAGGAGAAAAATTCAACAAATCAAAGATCATAAAAATCGGTTCAGCCTTTCTTGAGTTATTAAAGGTCTCCTACAATCAAACAATCTAACATATATTAGTGAAAACCGTATCAAGATCCGTTGGATATTTTCGAAGAAGTTGGCAGAGAAGGAGACAGGGACCTTATTTTATAATATTGTGTAGGTACAGATAGATATTGTCAGATAAAATATATTATGATATTTTGTAAAGACATGTAAGTACCTAAGTAATATATTTTTGCTTTATATTAAAACATTATATTATATTTAAAAATCTCTTTTTTAAAATCTGTGAATTGAACTACATATGAATAAAAGGCAGATGAAGCAAGAATTAAAATCTTCTAGAAACTAAAATCAGCTTAAAATATTTGTAAAATAAAATTCGAAATTATATCTAGTAGGTAAAAAGAAGCCTTGTATGATAATAACGTAAACGTTAACAGCTTTACTTACAAAAGCAAAACTAGGATAAGGTGACACTGTAACGTTATAATGGATGTTCTGTGAAAATTTTACTACTTGACATCCATAAGGGGAAATGTACCAAAATGTTCGTACTCATACGAACGCCTGTTAACGAAGGTCGTGATCCTACCAATTTTATTAAACGAACCAAACGCTGTCCGGCGTGATTGAATTAACTCTGATTGCAACATTCACTGTATGTGCAGTTGTCGTGGAGGCTAATTAGTAAGCTCGCTTTTAAATGGGTATCGATTTTTTTTTATTCAAACTATTCAGACAAAAACAACAAAAGACGATCGCACATGTCTCTATAAATCTCTGTCTACCTACAACAATATCCGACGAGGAATTGACGAGCCCATTGGTCAAGTGGTTAAGGTGCTTGCTTTGGTGTAATGATTCGGGGGTGACAGATTCGATTCCCGGCAGAGCTGATTTTGTAATTTAACTTTTAAAAGTAAATTCTGGTCTGGCTGTGCAGGATTTTGCAGGTTGTATGGTTACTATAATGTGCTTGGTAGTCTTGGTTGATTTATTTATTTAGAATCGCGTTTGTATTTTACATATAATTTACAAAAACTTTCGGAAAATTTACATCGGAAAACCTACAATGTTTTAGAAGTACCATTACGAGCAGCCTTATGCTAAAAATCAGTAAGATTCTAATAAATAAATGTGTACCTAATAGGCTAATATTAAGTTTCATTTGCAACATGAACATCGAAAGACTTACATATACGGAAATTCGTAATATGTTTAGCAAATGTATAAGGTAAAAGCAAGTTTTAGGAATTTTATTAGGGTCTTATTAAAACTCATGTTTTTGTTTACGAAAACAGATAATGACGCAATCGAATAGTTCTTTTCTTTCATGCGGAAATAATAACTTTGTAGACGGTATACTTTTATATTAGTTACTAGTTTTTGTATGCGCTGATAATGTAACTTTCTATAGTGAATTTTTTTTTAAATGGGTCCATTAGTTTTTGAGATTATTCACTACAAACAAAAATTCAAAAATACAAATCTTCTCTCTTTATTATTAAAACTATTAGTATTAGTAATGAAGTAGGTATAGAAAACATTATAAAGGCTGTAATAAATTTGTTGTTTTAAATTAATATGTAATACAAACACCAATAGCTGATATTTCGAGAAAATATATTTTAAGATAATCCTTTCATCACTCCTATTCATTTCGGGTATTTGTTTGTAAGGCTTTCCTCAAATACTTTCGCTTTTTGTGAGGCCACAATATAGACAGACTAACAAAACAAAGAGGATCACAGTCTGTGTATAACGTAATGAAAGAACAGAGTAAAATTTGTTTGTAATCAACTCACAATCCGGATGTAATGCGCTCAGGGTTGCCAGAGTCGCGAATACAGGAGTTTTGAAATACTGCATCTAGCAATTCCACTTATCGAGATAATGATTGTTTTCCCGAGTAACTGGACAGCACAGTTACTCGGGAATATATTTATCGCTTTATATAAATTGATAGTAAATTTACTTAATTATATAGATTGATGAATTTTCTCTTACTGTCTTACTAATATTTTAAGACCAATAATTGACCAGTAGGAAATGGCTGAATGGTTTTTGATGAAACTTGTCATATAATGGACAATGGCTTCATAGACAGAAATTAATTCTTTATTATTAAATTCATAATAGACAGTGTCGATAACATTTTAGACTTTAGTCTCCACACGGTCCACTAATCAAATAGAACGCGAGCCGCAGAAACAGCTAGTTTAAATTTTGAACTATTTTTGGACAATAATTAAAATTTCCCATTAAAATACCTAATTGATGATAACAGGTGATCAAATCCGAACAATAACCTAAAACCTAGAATTTGTAAAAATATTTAAAAAATAACCCGCCTTTAAGTGACAACCCTAATTAAGTCCGCATTTGGGTGCGGATATGGCGGCAACACCATTGACGCCCTAGGACATTACGTACCTACACTTTCCCTTGCTGTGCCATCATCGCCATAATTATAATACGAATAATATATTCGAGGTGTTAATATGCACTTTAATTTAAAAAGTTTTCTTATCTAAAGTATATATATCATCCGAAAACGTCCAAGCTGCTTTCACTGCTCGGTACAAAAAAAGAATAAGCATTACTCGAGTGTAATAAAATAAAATATTTTTATTGCAGTGTGTTGTGATTGAAAATTCGAAGTAATGTATACACTTACCTAAAGATATCTGTCGTGGATTAATATAAATGCCATTTTGCATTTTCACCGAATTAGAAACCTTTCACGTTTAGTTATTCTCGTATCTTATTCTTATCTTATTTAATTAGGTACATTTTAATTTTATGATTAATTGGATATTACCTATTTGAATTGTCTTAATAATTATAATAACGATTTGAAACACCATTTGTGAATTTCTGCATTCAAAATAAAAAAACAGACTTTTAGGGTAACAAACGAACAAGAGAAAAGTATGACTCTTATAAGTAGGTATATCACTATATCAAAATAATTCAAACATGATTCAAACACATAAAAGTCTATAGACGTAGCCTCTTTGTAGTAACTTCCTATTCTGAGAAATATTGCGAACGTGCTGATATTTCTTTCACTATTAAATATGATCCTGACATTTAACTACGGTATAAATTTAATATTGATTTAAGATTTCTCGTCATGTAGATATTTTCATAGGAACGTGAGCCTTTATGTCTTAAATAGATCTTTGGGCTTTTCCAAGATTATTGGTTTGAGGTTATTTGTTTTGGCATCTATATTAGAATAGGCTGATATTTCATACATTGTTTAAATAACGTTAAACAATGGTTGTCGTGATTAAACAATGGTGTTTTTAAACCCAAAATGTTTAAAAAGAATTTTCTAATGAAATTTTATAAATAAGAACTGTCTTTCTTAAATATATGAAAAGTATGTTTTAGTGTAAATTAAATTGTAATTTTTAAATATATACATTTAATAATTAATTTTTTTTTTATGTGGACATCAGACAGGCTGGCGATTCATTTTTAAAACAGTAATCTTGAAAATTATCCTGTTCTTATTCCTTATTTTTATCTTACTTTTATTAAGTTATCAATACTTAACACATATTGATAATATCGACCAATCTAATAGATGACCTTTAGACTGGTCTGTCATTATGACCATTATGACCATTTGCGATAGATAACCTTATATGAAAGCTATACGTGTTTGTAATTGTAAATGGACATTAGAGATATTTCTGATGTAAACCGAGTTTGACCTCGACTCGGGATCGGGACCACACATAAACTTGGCAGCAATAGAATGGCGATGTGAAACGATTATGCTTTATGATATGAAAGTCGCACGTGCATTATGCGACCTACGCGCGTGTACTTTCTAACAGATAAACTCACTTTTTGCTACAAATCTTGCTGAACTCATCAATCACGACGATTCTATGCGATTCTATTATATGACGAGTTTTATGTCGGTAAAAACCTATTTTTTTTTTAAATTCACACCAAAGAATATAAATAAGAAAATATTTTTGTTTAACCTACAAGCAGTCCCATTATAAAGGATATCGTCAATACAAATGAGTTGAAGATGACCATCCAGTGGGACATTATATATTATACCTAGTATGTTAGCTTCCAAATATAATTACAAAAAAAATCTCTCCAGTATTTCCAGTATAGTTATGTACCTAAGTGATACGTTTTAGGATGTTTTTTTTTAATATCTGAAATGGTTTTCTTTTTTAATTAAATATTCGTATAAATAGCGATTTGGGCTAGTAAAGTCATCAAAATTTTTATAATGTTAATATGTTTAGCAAGAATTAAAAAAATAAATATTTTTTTAACAATCTGCATCGTTGACAATTAATTTTTATCATTGTTATATTTGAGTGGTTTGAAATGAAAATTTTTTAATGTTACTTACTTACACCTATTTCTTTTATGTAAAGGTTTAACTTACATAAAAGAAATAGACAAACAGCAAGCCGCTCATAAAAATTCTAAAAAAAATGTCCGTGCTCACTTTCATAGCATACCAAGAGTCGTGAACTTTCGTTGGGATGCGCAGCGCGTCAACAGACCAGTTGACGCATACTAATTGTATGCGCAGGAAAGCGGTCTTGAAACCTGCAAGGCACTACACAAAACTTGACATTGAAGTTGTACTTGAAAACGTGTGTACGGTCACGTGTGTACTTACGTTCGAGCGTAAACTTGAAATGAAATCTTATAAGTATATATCCAAATATATATATTTTCAAAGAATAATTTTACCTTATCTTTTTTTTACGAGCGGTCCCAACCTATTCTACTTATTTTACAGACTTACGCGACCGAAAATAGACTTTATATAACTTGTTGACAAACAATGACACTTAATAATTAAATTTTAATTAGACCCCTGTTCCCGAGGGATCATAAGTTACATAACTTATCCTGAAAAAAATTTAAGTTCCCGAAGAATTTTCCAAAATCAGGCGTTATAACTCATATATTTTCTTTATTTAACTTTACTTAAGAATCATAAATCCCACTCAATATATTTATCATTCGAATTACGATAGAATTCTTAATTAGGATATTGTCTGTAAATTTGCCTGGGATCGTAAACTATGCTAGGGCTGAAGATATCTGGCTGAAGTTAAGTTGTTACGAGTCTGTGTAATTGAGTTTTAATTACAACATCGTTGAAAGACAAGACTTACCTGTTGTCCTGTCTGCGGTGCGGCGCTCTGCGGAGGCACAGATTGAACAGGTCGCGCCGGCTTCGACGCTGCCCTTTGGAGAGACGCTCGCTTCACAGTCGCCATCAACCACAAATCTTCTACGCGTTGTGCGACCTGGGAGTTGTATTCATATTCTTAATCACATTTCACTACGCTAAAGTAAAGTAACAGAAATATTTTTAATTTGTTTTAATGAAACATAGTATCGCCAAATCCTTTTGCTTACCGACTTTTCCTTTTAGAAAAAACTTGTCCAGAAAACAGTATATTACAAAACAGTCGAGAATAATAAGTGGACAAAATATTCTAAATTTTTGACTAAGAACGATTTATTTTCGTAAGCGTACCTGTGTAACTAGAGCCCTGGTTTCTTGTGTTGCGGACTGCATGAGCATTTCTCTAAACTGGTCAGGTGCTGTGAGCCCAAAGTTAGAAGCGTCTTCGAGTAATTTGTCGACAGCTATAAGACCTCCTTCGCCGGCTAATATTTCTACTCCTGACGCACACCATTCGTTCGCCTAAAATTTAAACAAAATTCTTTTATTATGATTCTATAAAATACGAGGGCGGGTCAATAAGTCCGTGACTTTTTGAATTTCTGACCTCTTTACTGAAAAAGCAACACTACTCCTGTCAACAGGCATCTGTCAGTTGACTCCTGTTAAAATTTGAACTTGCTGCGTCAGTTAGTTTGTGTTTGACAGCTATCTTTATCAGACTACCCAGTTATTTGAGGAAAAAATGGAAAAAAGTGAATTTCGTGTCCTTATTAAGCATTATTTTTTGCGAAAAAAAACCATTACCGAGACCAAGGCTAAGCTTGATAAATACTATGGGGACTCTGCACCATCGATTTCAATGGTAAAAAAGTGGTTTACTGAATTTCGTTGTGGCCGTACAAGCACTGAAGATGCCGAACGTCCTGGACGCCCAGTTGAGGTCTCTTCACCCGAAACAATCGAAAAAATTCACGATATGGTGTTGGCCGACCGAAGATTGAAAGTGCAAGAGATTGTGGAAGCCGTAGGGATCTCGCATGGCTCAGTGGTTTCAATTTTGAATGATCACTTGGGCATGAGAAAGCTTTCCGCAAGATGGGTGCCGCGTTTGCTCACAGTCGACCACAAACGCAATCGTGTAACAACTTCACAGGAAGGTTTGGCGTTGTTTAATCGCAATATGGAGGAGTTTTTGCGCCGTTTTGTAACCGTGGACGAAACATGGATCCATCACAACACACCAGAGACCAAACAACAGTCAAAACAGTGGGTTTCTAAGGGTGAATCGGCGCCAAAGAAGGCCAAGGTGGGTTTGTCAGCCAATAAAGTTATGGCGACTGTTTTTTGGGATGCACGCGGGATAATCCACATTGACTACCTTCAAAAGGGAAGAACAATCAATGGGGAATATTATGCCAACTTATTGGACCGATTCAATGACGATTTGAAAAAAAAACCGACCTCATTTGGCCAAGAAAAAAGTTCTTTTCCACCAAGACAATGCAAGGGTGCACACATGTGCAGTTGCCATGGCAAAAATCCATGAATTGGGCTATGAATTGCTCCCTCATCCGCCCTATTCTCCAGATTTGGCTCCGAGTGACTACTTCTTGTTCCCAAACCTGAAGAAATGGCTTGGTGGAAAAAGATTTGACTCCAATGATGAAGTCATCTCGCAAACAAAGGCCTATTTTGAGGACCTCGACAAATCATATTTTTTGGAAGGGATAAAAAAATTGGAGAAGCGTTGGACAAAGTGTATAGAGCTCAAGGGAGACTACGTTGAAAAATAAAATGATTTATTTATCAAAAAATCTGTGTTTTATTCCAAAAGTCACGGACTTATTGACCCGCCCTCGTATCTTAATTAAAATAAAATAAACCTCTAGGCGCCGTGTTTACAAAGGCCTTAGATTGAACCTAATGTAACAAGAAACGCAATGACAATTCAAATAAAAATAAATAACCAAAATACAATATGGATATGTAATGTACATACCGATACTGTATATGGGTTAGTTATTAAATGAATACAATATATCTTTGTCATCTTTATATTTTTTCTTATCACCTATAGAAGATGATAAAAAATAGTAAAGAAATTT
Organism: Synanthedon andrenaeformis; assembly: GCA_936446665.2. NCBI lineage: Eukaryota > Metazoa > Arthropoda > Insecta > Lepidoptera > Sesiidae > Synanthedon > Synanthedon andrenaeformis. The sequence goes on along the minus strand of OW387778.2, from coordinate 11,839,931 downwards.
AAATTAAGGAGATGGAGTCCATCGATGCCGTATATGATTAGGCTGTATGGACAGACCATTTCTTTGCCTTGTTTCCTATTAAGAAAACAATATTAAGAATAAGAAAAAAACTTACATTGTCTATTCTATTCATTAATTCTTTGGCTTTTGTTAAAAGCAAATTTCGTTTTTGGATCTTATCTATGAGTAAAGCGCTCGTTCGTCTCAATTCTTCACATTTTGATTCAATGTGGTCCACTGAACTCAATGGGTCTTGCATTAGTTTTTCACCTGGAAAAAATCTTTAATAATTAGCACGACATTTCTAGACAGTAAAATAATAAAAGAAGTATTTAGCGACACCCTACCATCTTCTATAACTGACGATGCTGTTTCAAGTTCGCAGTTACACTGCTTTTCAAAGTCTTCTGCTTCTTGGATAAGACTCTCCACCCTACTCGCTGTCTCACCCACTTCCGTCATGTCGCACGCTGTCTTTAGATGGGCGTCTAAAGTAGCCTAAAACATTTAATATATTTAAAAACATTTTAAGTAAATACCTAGTTTTAAGGTTGACTAAATAAGTATATTGACATTAGTATGATTCTCAATCGAACTTTATTCAACGTCAACTAATCTCGAGAACTAAAAGTAGTTTTATTATTTATAATTTATTATTACTAAGTATATATTAGCAGGGAATACTGTATTCCGCAATTATCAATTGTGTAGCCACGTCTGGCGACAGAAGACCACCATGAAATCAAAACATGTGTGCTGTTGTGTTCCAGTGAGTGAGTAAGGGATTCCAGATTGTAATCTGGAATCCTTGTAGGTTCTCAGCATACTTACACCACCTATGACATTGCTTGTGTTAATAAGCGACAGTGTTAACAGCCAAGATAAAGTGAATCGTCAGCTTGCCGGCAGACCGGCGGCATAGATAAATTAAATAACAATTGTACCCAATAACAACAATAACTACACGTTTAGTCTAGTGGCTAGTAACTCTAGCTGTTAACCAAACGGTCGCGGGTTCGAATCCCACTAGAGGCAAATGTTTATGTGTTAACATTTATATTTGTACCTTAGTCATGGATGTTTGTATTTATAATATGTATGTATTTACAAAAAAAAGTAATCTATGGATTATATCAATTGTCTGGTATCCATAATACAAGCATTAGTTGCTTACTGTGGAACTAGATGGTGCTGTGTGGAATGTGTGAAGACATTATTATTATTATTATTATCTATCATGTCGTGAAGCCAACATAATGAAGAACAAAGAAAATGCAATCGAAAAAGTGTCTAATTACTTCAAGTGACTGACACAGCATTTTGGTAAAAGCAATAATAGGGTTTTAAATTAGTTAGACCTCGCGCTATATTTTTTTAGTTTATTTTATTAAGAAAGAAAACTGAAAGTAAGTAGGTATTTCGCTACGAAAGTGTTCATATTATTTAAATAATTATGACAAAATAAAATGGCGTCTTGAACTTTTTTCTATTTTTAACAGATATTTATTGAAAAATCATTAATTGTAAAAAAATACATATTTAACTCACAGGAATTATTAAAAAAAAAAACTCATATACATCCTCATTATACAATCTATTTAATAACTGTCAACTAATAATTTAAAAAAAATAAATGACATTTAAAAAATGTCTTTCTGACGTTTGTGACATTGCATGTCTTGTGTTATTAATATTGTGATTTGCTTGATTTGCTTTAATAATAAGCTGAACTGATTATGAAAATCAATTTAATTGTGTAAATAATATACGAAATGACTTTAGATTTAGTGTGTAACTTTCGTAAGTGTAGAAAACCACTGACAAAACAAGCGTGGGTTACAACATGTTCTCACGCATTTTGCCTTGAACACGGCAAAAGAGAGTTTAAACGGAACGAAGAAAACATAATGTCATGTCCAGCTTGCGGAACGGAATTGCGTGACAAATTTGACGTAATCCAGGCCGATCTGAATCCCAATGACACTTTCAAGTCTATAGTTTTGGCCGGTATGAAGCCAGACGTCATTATGGACGTAGCTATGCGGGCTATGTCGTTCTGGTCGTATCAAGTGGAACAGGAGACTTTGTACCACGAATCCTTGGCTAAGCATTCGAGGGAGAAACTTCAAAGTATGGAAGAAATGAATACAATTGATTTGCAAAAAACAAAAGCTGAATTGGAGACTTGTAAACGCAAAGTTATGTCGCTACAAGAAGAGTTCAATAAGAAGAGTAGGTATGCTGAAGATCTCTCGGCGAGTTTAGAGGAAAAGACTAGAAGAATACAAAAGTTAACATTTCAACTGAAATCACAAAACAGGAAGGATTTTCGTATCGGTGCTTTTGAAAGTACTATTGATAGTAATGATGTTGAGGAAAAATGCATGGACATATCTGATCTAGTACGTAGTAAGACAGTAATCGCTACAAAACCGACCTCCGAGGCTTTCGTGTTCAGACCGGCTAAAGAAATAGAGAATTGTCATAGAATGTGTTCGCCGAGAACTCCCATGTTCGACTTGCGTGATACAACGAAACAAACGGATGATTCAAATTTTCATTTCAGACCAATATCATCTTAATTATAAGTAGAATTATATAGATAATAAGATATAACTTACCTGCATTTGTTTAAAATTTAATAAAAATGTTCTAAATTTCAGCCAGTGGTTTAATTTTGTTGAATGTTTCTGCCAAAAGTTGTCGAATTGTTTCCCAGTCTCATCTAATTGCACCAATAATCTGTAACAAATAGAGTTGAATCATCTATACGAATACTAGCTGGTGCCCGCGACTTCGTCTGCATTGAAAAATGCATAATATATAATACCTCACATCTTTATTGCTGTGACGACGGTGGCGCCACCAAGTCGACAGTGGCGCCCAATTTTTTATATTTAATTAGAATTTTTAAGAAATTACGAATTCCTTATCAAGTGCGGGAATACGCCGCCCGGCTTTTTCCAGTCTGTCAACCTTTAGAATTTTAAATTGTATTTTATGGGAAACTATGCAGAAACACTATCTATACAAAGACATTTTACAAAATTTCTAACTATCGAGCGTTGGTTTTATATCAGAATAATAACACGTTTTTATAACAGAGAGAAACAAACGCGGGCAGTGATTTTCAATACATATATACTATTTTAATAGGAAATGCCGATTTGACAATTTCCAAGAAGAAGTTGAAAGTTGCCTGCTCAGGCTAATATTATAATGTAGTCTAAAATAAAACTGACCTTTCGACGGCGGCGACATGACTTATAATATTGTAATTAAGATTTGGTTTTCGCATCTCCGTCAGCAACTCTTCCCCCTGCGTGGTTGCTGACAATAATTCATTTTTTAAAGCTTTGTACCTGAAAGAGAGAATTTAATTTACTACAAATTGCCTAGAAAATAAATTAGGGATAGTTTTATGAAAGTAACCTACACTATATTCACTATTTGTTACTTAATGACACTTTATTTAGGTATAAAACACATCACGATGTCTTTCTTCGGCGTTAGAGCAAGTGATAATATATTTTCAATCCTCTGTAATACAAGTTCAATCGGGACTTAAACCTGAGTTTTCTAAAAAAAGGTTCTACCGGCCTATGGCATACTCAGATAATATTTTCTATTAAAACTTAGATGTTTAATAAACATAGAGAAGCTATTCCTGAAATAGATTTTAAAGGTGTATAACTAAGTCTGGTTAAAATTAGTCAAAATTGCTGCTGACCTTGTTTCTTGACAGTCTAATAAATCTTTGGTTTGCGTAGGGTCATTGCCCATATCACAATCGACTATCTCATGCATGAAATGATCTAGTCTAGTTGAGATATCCTTCATAAGCGTTGAAAACTTCTCGAGCGCCTGAAAATGAAAATAATAAATTGCATTTTTGTTATATAGGGAAATTTATTAAATTTTAAAAGTTGGGGATTGTTCTCAGCATTTTATTTGCAAGCGATCAGCTTAGTACAAATAAAATGGCAAAATTCTCCACACAAGGTAGATTCAGTGCGCAAGGATTACCATCATAGAACAATCGAGGTAAGTTAGTAAATGTTGCATGTTTATAAATTTAAACGAAACAAAACGATAGCGCGATTTAACTCCCAAAACAGTGACATCTGTTATTTAAAAACAAAATTATATACTATTACGACAGATGTCGCTGTACTAATGTGATTTTTGAATAATGTTACCAGTTACAAAAATATTCGATAATAACTTTAATTAGTTTCAACCAAAGTTACAACTAACAAAAAACGAACAACAGCGTGAAGAATTTACTTAAAACTTGTAGCTTATAAACAACAGGGTAACTAATATTTATATGTCTAATAGTTGGGATTGGGACTCCTTGGAGTTTTTTATGGGCTAAGTATAAAATACACGTAAAAAATATAAAGGGTCATATTTATATTTCATTGATTGAAATTAGATTGAAATGAAAAAATAAACCGAAAAAAGTAACGTTGCCCCATATATACTTTTTGGTATTTGAAATAAATTTAAACTTTATAACTGCTCTTTTTTTTAAATATTTGATGTTATTAAGCGTTTTGTAACAAAAAGATTGTTCTTACGCATTTTAATCAGTACTAGGTATTTATTACAGTTTTTATAAAATTTCTGTTTTATTACTAGCTGTGTAAAGTCGAAAGGCTTCGACTAAACCTTTCGACTCTTCTCGGTAATGCCTTGGCCCCTAACCCAACGCCCATATTCGCTAAGCATTCTTTCTGACTTTTTATTCTTTTTATTCGGATACCTACTAAAGGTGTGTGATAATAGCCTATAATCCTCCTCAAAAATTGAGCTATTAAATGCAAAAAATAATAATAATTAATCCTACTGATACTGGCGTTCAAACAAAGAATCTCTACCGAATCTTGTAAAACTATTATAGTTTGTTAAGTAAATGGTTTCCTGACTCATGGAAGTATAAACTCAAAAAAATTACTTACTATTCGCTGTTGTATCCACTCCGAATGTGAATACTGTAAATCTCCACCTAAATCCGGCGTTAGTTGTGACCTATCGAAGTGTTCGTACAACTCCTCCACACTGGAGCAGACCAACACTCGAAACCTGAACTCCTCCTTTGACAGTTTACTGCTCACTTCTGATAATGCCTTTTGTATGAAACTTGCTGGTCTTAGAACGTACACAGCGTGGATGTTACCGGGGAAAAACTCCTGCAAAGAAATATAGATAGGTATAGATTAAATTAGATTAATCACTTCCTGCAAATTTATTTATTTATTTTTATTTAATTTATCCTTTATTATAAATGGTTTATGTTATTTTTATTCAGCAGATTTTGTATAATTTAAATATATATCGCTACTGCTCTAGTGAAAGGTGAAACCGATCATAATGAAATTTTGCATTCAAAATTTCAGGGATACAGAAAACCAGAAAAAAAGTATTGTTCCCGAGGCAAAACTAAAACAGCAATACAGATTGAATAAATTATTTCTCATATATTTATGAGTGTTATATATTTTTATTTTTCAATGCAGGTCGACCAATTAAACGTTTTTTTTGGGTGATGATTAACTATTAATGAAAATTAACTAGTTAATTTTCTATTAAAAGTATAGTATAATTGATCTTATCTCCAAAACCAATTAATGTTAATGAATCAACTTAATCGAATTTGTTTATACAAAAAGTATGTTATACAACAAGAACATCGTTATTACTATTTCATATAATTAAGTTTAAGGCCGGTATAAGTTCGGTTTAAGGTTCGGTATAAATTCGGTTTAAGGTTCGGTATATATAAGTGAAGTGGAAATGATTTGATGCAAGTCAATGAAATGGAGAACTTAAAAATAATTTTCCTACTAAACAAATATAATACTAAACAATATCCACTAGATGTGTTAAAAAACACTGTGAATTTCAAAAGAGTTTTGGGAGATCTAGCGAAAATGGTTTCGCAACTTGTTTTCGCAACTTTCCTTTTAACAAGTGTTGTTCGTGTTAAAACATAATTAGAATAGGTATGTATTTATATCTCTTTAAGAGCCTTTTCACATGAAGACATGTTTTAAGTGTTTTAGTTTTCTAAACCAAATATTTCCTACCACATATTTCCCCAGTGACACCAACGTAAATAACGCTTTACTTTGAGCTATAATTAAATAGTTCTGTAGGGAGTAATTTGCTTCAGATGCCGGAAATGCTTTAGGTCGATCCTACATACAGTTTGAATAGTATTATTTGTAGTAGGTATGTATGTAACTAACCGAGCCGAAAGCAAATGAAGATAATTAAATTTATTTCAACAACTTAATGTATAGGTACTTACAGAAATTCGTATTAAAGCTGTTTTAACGGAATTCCATCGGTCCTTTCTTCTATCTATTATTATGTGGAAGCCCATTTCAGCTTCTAATAATCTGGAAAATACAAATGTTCTCATTGTAGATGGAAACACTACGCAAATACATATAACACAAGTAATATAACAATAAAAAATAGTTGGTACATATTTGTTCACTCAGACGAGAAAATGACTACAAGGGTGTAGTTTTTCGATATATGTTTGTAGAATATCTATCTATATATATAAAAGGCAATGTGTGTATATGTATGTATGTTCAGGAAAAAATTGAGCATTATAGTAATTAAATTCTCAGAAAAAGCCATCGAAGGTTCAGATAGTCAATCCTTGCTAGGAGATGGCTCCAAGAGAATGCAATCAAGCACTTGATTGGTAGAACAAAGAAATTATACATCAGAACTTGGTAAACTAATAAATGATTAGGTACTCACGAGGGTATAGATGTGAGGTAGAGAAGAAGACGTCGGTATTCAGGTGCAGTAACAACATGGAAATTGTTATTATCTGGGAAGGTGATGAGCGGTCGATGATCCTTTGCCAATCCTCCGGTGGCCAACGCATATTGTGGCAGAAGAAGTTCTGCCACGTTTCTTCCTTCGTCTCCATCGCCGCCGCATCCGTCGCACTCTGCTTCTGAAAAGATAGTTAAAATAAATAAATAGGAATATTTTCATCGTGGACGTATATGCTATGCTATGACGTAGGTTACGCTGAAACAATTCAATCAGCTGTTAACCGCTCACTTGAGGTGTATACGCACGGATTACGAAATGATCCCTCGGTAAGCTATTTATTGTCATTCTCACTTTGAATATTTGAATTATTTATTTTAGGAAATATAGGGGCAAAATCTAAAAACTTTCAAAATAATACGGCATTTAAATGAAGGACACCGCCCGCTCGCTGAGGGCCAATTATGCTTAAGTGATGTAATGCTAATGTGATGTCAATATGATGTTGATGCTAAGATGATATCGTTTTTAAATGGTATTATGATAGTTTCCTATGTCACATCAAGATCATATCAAGATCATATCACAGTAGTAACCTGTGTCGCATTTTAGTATTGCCATCCAATTTACTCGATTGACTCAATGCATAATCGAGCAATGATTTTCTTTAGTTACGACCACTAATTATGCATATTGTTTTAATATTCGACGAAGTAAAATTATTACGAAGATAAAAATACCAATAATAATAAATTTAGAGCCGGTTTGGGTTAAAACCTATTTAGATTCTAAAGTAACTGAGAAATAATCGGGCAACACTTCTCCCGGCTGTAATCTGTTGAGATTATGTTATTTGTACACAATAGTTTTTATTTTGATTGAAAAGGCTAATTTATTGGATTACTTAAAAATGTGTATTAAAAGTCCTATTTTAATAAAAGATGATGATGACTTCGATGTTGAAATTAAAAAACTGTACCGACTTACTTACTTCAAAATTGTAAATAGGTAAACAAGTATACATTAAAAAGTCCAACGATAAGTGTTCTTTAAAGGGTTCGTTGGGATAAGAATCTGGATAACACTGCCTGCTTGGAGCTGCAAAACAGTAAGTACTGTAACGGATCAATACTTGCGAGTGAAACTAGAATAAAATAATTAAATAGGCTTCCAGGAACAAGGACAAGTATGACCGAAGGTTTGGGTATTGTTTGAAGCCAACGTGTGAAAGCAAAAATGTGTTTATTCTCACGTAAAGCTTAAAAACAAAGAAACAAAGAAAATCACGTAAACTTAGAAAAAATTGTTATTCATATTTGTCTGTGTATTTTATTTTATTACTTTATTAAAAGCTGACACAAGAATGGAACAAAAATAAGTATGGCTCAGGGATTGGTTTTTGTTTGAAACAAAAGTGTGAAAGCAAAAAAATGTTCATTCTCGCGTAAAGTTTAAAAACAAAGAAACTCACGTAAACTTAGAAAAAATTGTTATTCATATTTGTCTCAGTAATGGTCACATGCCGGTAGTATAAATAAATAAATTAAAAAAAAAGAGAGTAAAATACATTTTATTAAATCCCGTGCAAGGGGTTTAGTGAGGCGATACCTATCTTCAAATGCCTTGTCGGGAAGGTTAAATGCATCACATAAATCTCTTAGCATTTTGCGTTTTCTTCTCAACCTACGCATATCCTCGGCATGAGCACGCTCTAAATAGTCCATAAACAACCCGAAACGAGCCATTTTACACTTTTAAAATATGAAAAAGAGCAAATTGATACAGAAAAACCACCTTCCAAACTTGATAACTCTGTATCACGTCTGTATCACATTTTTGATGTTTACGCGATACTGATTTATGTCAAAAAGTTGACTATAATACGCATCTAAAATGATATCAAGTTGATATCACTTTGAGAAGGTGAGCATAATACGCAGAAGTAGATGTCAAATTGATGTCAATTTGAAATCACATTTTTCGGAGAGCATAATACGAAATAGTCTGTAATGTAGAGTTGACATCAAAGCAACATCATAATTTATAAGCATAATTGGCCGGCTGGGCCCATGACCTTAAAAGAGCGGCTAGCAGTGGATAGGTGAAAAGGGTTATAGACTGGTGGAAAATTTTTAAAAAACCACGGTTAACGGCATTTAGTGAAACTTTTTGACACTGGGTCTTTTTAGACTAATTCAACCCTACTGAACACAATTCTGCCCGGTGTCAACCCATCCCTTGCTCCCTTCCCCTCCAAAACGTGTCCGAATCTGCAGTTTTTTTTCCTTTTTTTTCCGAATCTATTAGAGATAAAAGAAAACTGTCCATGACAAAAATAGTCTGCATTAAATTCTCTATAACATTCGTATATAAATCATTTGACAGGCATAATAACTTAAGAAATAATCTCTCTCCAAACTAAATAAATATTATTTTCTACATTTTTATATTTGCAGTTAATTTATCTAAAAACAATCGAAGCTGTGATACTTCCGCCAGAAATAGCGATATTGACAAACATGCGGTGTGGAGTCAGTTATTCAAGTAGGTAGACAATGTACCTACTATTAAATATTTTAAAAAAACGCAATATTTATATTATACTTAATATGTAATATTATTATATTCGAAGTAATGGTTTCATCAAAACAATATAACAATTATCACAATACCTACGCAAATTATTTCCGCAATAGTTATCCATACCAGAGTAGGTAAAGCCGGTAATTGCCTTAACACAAAGATGGCCGTCATTTATTGTGTGGTACGTGGGTACAAAGATCTTATTCCCACACGATGTCGTAGTGCATGGATAACCAGGTATGCAACTGATCATGTTACATATACTTAGCTTTGAAAGCATATCATAATCCTAACTAATATTATAAATGATTTAAAAATATATATTATAAATGCGAAGGTGTTTGATTGTTACGCTTTCACGCCTTAACTACTCAACTGATCATCATGAAAATTCGCATACACGTCGTCAGGGATACAAAAAAGGACATAAATACCTTTCATAAACAAAAAAGAACTGTTCCCGAGGGATAGCTAAAAATAAAAAATTCAATTCCTGAAAAGGGGGCGCGGACGAAGTTGCAGGCAAAAGCATACTTAAGAATACTTGCCTTCTCTGAAGCTCATACTGTTATTTACTTAACTGTTAAAAAATACGTATGAACGAGGTAGGTTTATGTATTGTATAATTTACAAAAAATGCACCTGTGCAAACCCAGGAGCGGGTATGTAATATAAGGCCTGAAACACATTACCGCGCGGTTACGTAGGACAAGGAACACCGTTTAGCTTTATCTTGCACCGCGCGGTCATGTGAACCTAGCCTAAAAAGATTACTTATCACGAAAGCGTATTTTACCTTCACCACTAGATTTAATTTCAAACCCACATAATATGTACACTTAGGTAAGTCATCCACCAAATCCATTTAAGTCTACTTTAATATTATTAAAAACTAATAAATTATTAGATTTATATTAATTAACTAGCTGGTGCCTGACACCGTTATCGCTGTTACGACGGTGGCGCCGCCACGCGACATTGGCGCCCAATTCTTTATATTTTTAAACGATCACTCGGGAACAGTACTTTTTCTGGATGAAAGGTCTTTCTATGTCTTTTCTTGTATCCCTGACAACGTGTATGCAAAATTTCATGATGATCAGTTGAGTAGTTAAGGCGTGAAAAGGTAGCAGACAGACATTCAGAGAGAGTTACTTTCGTATTTATAATATTAGTATGGATTGGGCTCAAAACCGGAAAAAAAATTGCAATCTACAACCACTTTAACAACTCTTTTATTAAATAAAATTATGTCACAAATTGCTTGCTCACTTTAGTACGGACTAAAACTTATTAAACTGAGATTAGATTTGCCCTTGAATTTACCACGCAAAAACACTTAATAATCTACTTCGTTCGTGAATTTGTAATTTGTAAAATACCGTAAAGTTTTAACATAAATTAATTGACAAAGAAATAATGAAGTCACTTTAGATAAGTTACAAGTTATAATTAAAAATTATAAACTAACTCCCGACTTTCTATTTAGCCCAAACACGCTCCTGCAGACTAGTAGATGCTGCAGTATTAGGTCAAGGTTACCCTGTCATGGAAATATTAGCGAAGTAACATTAAACCAAATTTCACATCAATCGATCCTGTAGAGGTTAGTGATATCCTTTCGTCAACTAGGAAATAAATTGATGATTTTCAAACGCCTGAAGAGATTTTCATAAATTATAGCTAAAAAGCTTTTAGATATAATTTAAAGAACTATCACGATAAAAAAAGGATCAAAATTGGTCCATCCGGTTGAGAGCTACGAAGCCACAACCAGACACAGAGATAAACACACACACACAGGTTAAACTAATAACACTCGTCTATTGCGTCGGGTGTCGGGTATAAAAAATATAAGATGGTTATTATTTTTTTCTAAATTAAATCACATACAGTTACTTGCCTGGCCGATAATTTTTTGCGAAAAATAAATTGAATCTCATATAGCGCGCTATCGCGACGCGGTATTTGTATTTAATGCGACACATTGAGATGCGCGTGCGTCTTTGAGCGCGCTGCTAACGTTATGACTATTTTGACTTGTAAATGTTTTCTAGACATTACAAAAGAAATCGTTTTCACGGATCTATTAATAGGTGAGCATTTAATAATTATTTTTTGCAAACAGCGATACATCTATAGAGAATTCTTTATAAAAATATTCCTGTTTAATTTTCAAATACAGCACACAATTTACTTAATGGTGGATGGAAAAGCTTTTTAAAATTTCAATTCTATGTAAAGGCTATGGTTGGTCACTAGTATTAAATATACTTACGTAGGTATTATTAGGTATATCCATTGAGTTTTTCAAAACTATATATAATATTTTTTATAAGTTTTTAAAATTTTAAGGCTACACCTAGCGTTAAAATTTTCTCTATAAAATGATTGACTGTCTATATAACACTCTATTTAGTTTACATAGAGTAAACTACATGTACTGTAACGTATCGGCATGACGTCACAATATATTGAAATTTGTAATCACTATATTCAATAAGTACTTCCATTTTAGACCTCACCTGTTTACTTTGGGATTACACACAAGACTTTTATACGATAAATAACTTATAACACAAAATTAAAAAAAAATCCTTTTATTGTTATTGTTAATAACAATAAAGGGATATTTTATAAAGACTCCAAGTTATTGGACAACCAGATAATATAAGAATTTCACACAAATATTCTATGACCACTGCTAGGTATGCCGTCGGCAATTCCAACCCGCGTGCCAAAGGCAAGACAATTGAAATTGTTCACAATTTACCACGGAATCCGAAACACTGCATACTCCGGCGCACGCGACAGCAAGTACCGACGGCTACCACGTTCACACTGTAACTCGTACTGTCACATTCAGACATAGCGACCTTTGACATTCGACCTTCAATCACGTTTACAATAAAATCGCTTATGCATTTATGTGATAAGGCACAAAATATAATATAATATAAATAATTAATATTACAGGTAACACAAAGCGATGAAACGCAGCGAACCTAACTGAAGTTTTGAGATGTCGGACAATCGGACAGCCTTATCGGTTGATCCACGCCAATCAGAGATAAAACGGGGATAAAGGCGACAACATTTCTGACAACTACTCTCGAACACACACAGTATTACACACTAACATCAGTTTTTAAAAGTTTAACTAGGAATTATGTATAGAACTAATGTGGTAGATAAAAATTCTCGTGTCGCGGTGTTTGTTGCCAAACTCCTCCGAAACGGCTGGACCGATTTTGGTGAAATTTTGTGTGGTTATCGGGTAGGACTGAGAATCGGGCAACATCTATTTTCCATAACCCTAAATGTTAGGGTGGTCCACCCCAAAATTTTTTTTTGACAAAACAACGTTTGCTGAGTCAGCTAAAAACAATGTGTGGAAAATGATTATTAGGTATTGATCAAAAATTTGTGTGAGTTTACATAAACTTTCATTTAAAAAAAGTGCGTGTGTCAGCTCCGACGCACTACTGGAATTTACTCCTTACAAACAATTATAAAATACATTTAAATTTTCACAAATATATAGAACACGCCGATAGAACAATAAATTTTCATACCACGGGCTTAATATTTAAATCGCCAAAAATTCTAAAAAATATAACGAATATCAGGAATCTGCCAGTGTTAAAGAAACTTTTACGTAGACGTATTGTCTGACGGAAAAAGCTTATTCACTCAATGAGTTCCTAAATGAGAGTATGTAGTACAAAAGATTCAGACTAAGTATGTTATGTATGTCTTAATTTACTAATACTAACTATTCCTATTGCAATAATACTAGCTATTGCACGCGACTTCGCTCGCAAAACTTTATAAAATATAACCTATGTTACTCGCTGATAATGTAGCTTTCTATTGGTGAAAGAATTTTCAAAATCGGTCATCGTAACATTTTGACAATTTTTTTCACTTGAAATATTAGTGAGACAATAGTTAACATAATTGCTGTCATTTGTAACCCTTAGATCTGAGAGTAAATTTATCGAAGCATCAATAAAAAAAGCGGAAAACAACAAAGAAATCACAAGGCGGAAGTGAGCAGTCAGAGTATTAAGACAAATGTTTTAGTTCGGATACAAAGTAAACGGGGCTAACGCTTCTTTCGATAAACAGACTGGAACATAGGTGTTAAATACTGAATCTGTACATTCCTACATATCATTCCATTAGTACAACTTCATTGTAGCGAAATCTCAATCAGCAGTGAAATAAACTAATTATGACGAGCAGATATAACAAAAGCAACAAGAGTATTCTAATGCGTTCACACTTTTACTTACTTTCTAAAACGTGTAAAAAGAGACCTGACCGATTTTTTTTTTGTGAAATCTCTCCAGGGAACAAATAAAGGGGAATTCAAAACCTTTTTTATTTGGTGCACTCCCTTTTTTTAATTTGTGTTATTTTTTATCTATCTTGTGTATATTGAAATAAATGTTAAAAAAATATAAATTGTATTTAACTCAGGTTTAACTGTTTAAATTTAAAACAGTTCATGTTAAATTATTATTAAACATTATGTTAATATATTATAATATTTTTTTTTTAATTTTAATATGATTATATTCTAAGAGTACATAATCATAATATTATTTATTATATATAAAAAATAAATTAATATTATATAACAAAAAGTAAGTTTAGGCATTTATTTCAATGTCTTGAGATTCAAGACCTCTAAGGTTTTCGTAGGACTAATCTGTCCTATGAAAACCCGACATAGTAAGTTGAGTTGAGAGCTATACTTGACTGGTCCTACTGGAAAATTATGGAAACCTATGTTTAACAGTGGACGTCCTACGGCTTAGACGATAAGACGTTATTATGGATGATTATGGATGATGATCATCCATAATAATGGCGACACACAATTGAAAAAACGACATAATGATGAATTTAATAGGAACCTATTCTTAAAGACTTCCATTTCTTATGTCCTAATTATAATTTACTAGCTTTCGGTCATTTTTTTTATATGTTAAAACGTTTATTCAATCGTCATTGCTCACACATGTTTATCGAGCGATAATATATATTTATTTTTAGATGATCTTTCGGGACTGTACTCTTATATGGATTAAAGGTACGCTATGTCCTTTTTGTAATTATTTCATAATTCATAATTATCGTTCGAGTAGTTAAAGCGTAACAAGGAAACTCATATCACATTTTCTTATAATATTAGTTAGGATTTATTTTAAGAAGCCAGTCCTAGAAACTTCAGTAAGTATATTTTAAGTAGAAGTGTTAAGTACTTATTTAACCCATGAAATCCATTTTAGTTAAGAAATCATTCATACTAGGAACAAAAACAATAATATTCTAAAACAATGCAGTCCAAGTGAGAAAATAAAATATTTTGCATTGTCAGCGGAGACAATGAAATAGGAATCGAAACAATTGAAATTAATTCACCATCGGAATATGAAAGTGAAAGAGCATAAATATTCATTGACTCGATTAAAACACGTCAATGGAGACGAGATGCTTGTAGTAAAATTGGAGTAATTGCTTTATAATATGGACGTTTCAAATTTTCCAATAAATTAACCAGTAGTTTATTTTTATATAATATATAGTTATATAGCTGCACCAACAAGAAAAAATAAAATAAAATATTAAAACTTTATAATTTTTTTTTATCAGAAATTTAAGTGGCTACCTATTTTATATATTATCTGCAGTTATATTAGGTATTTTAAGAACTAAACTACATAGCTGGTACCCGCGTAGAAAAATAAAATAAGGCAACACCTGAGAAAATATGAAACCGTCGTCACAGCATCTTTATTGCTATGACGACGGTGGTGCCACTAATGTAGAAGACAGGGGTATTTACAGACAGATGCCAATGGTTTTTTTAATTTTTAGTTGATCCCTCGGGAACAGTATGTTATCTTTTCTAGATGAAAGGTATCCTATGTCCTTTTCTGTATCCCTGACAACATGTGTGCAAAATTTCACGAAGATCGGTTGAGTAGTTAAGGCGTGAAAGGGTAACAGAGAGACAAGACGGACGGACCTATAGTCACTATCATTCTTAAAACTAGTGAGTACCTCATGTTTAACTTGGATGCTTTCAATTCTCCTTATTGAATTTGCGTTCCATTTCACTGACGACGATGGATGGAACATTAATATGTAATGTGTTAAAAGTTACTTAAGCGTAAGTGCGCATCGTAACATTTAAGTTATCAAGACCTACACACACATATAATTATATGTATTGCCATGATGGCACTGGCGGGAATCAATCTCGGAATCCCCTAAGCTACGCTCCGAGCATTAAAGCAAGCACCTTAACCATTTTACCAATAGGCTCTTTAATTTAATTTAACTACTAGCGACTAGGCTTAGCGATAAAGATGTCGGGTGTTATTTAGGTAATTTTTCAATTTTCAATATAGACGAAGTCGCGGGCACCAGCTAATCTCAAATTGTATAAGTAATGTGGCAACAATGTTTAAGCTACTTACAGTATGCCTGTCAGCATTTGATTGGTTTCTTTCTAAATTGTTTCCTTCGTCTTTTTATCTAATACTTCAATTGTCTTTAAACTAGATAATCCTTTGAGAAGTAATCGAAACGACTTGTAACAGAACACTAAATTAATCAGGGATGTTTGCACATTTGAATTTCTTTAAGTTTTTCTTTCTTTATTGTTAGAACTCTTCAGAAAATTATAGGTATAGCAGTGACAGCCACCTGATGAAGTGTTCTGCAGTATTGTTTAGATTAGAAATGGTCATCACGAATTTTCGAATATTGCTTTGGCAGGATTACTACTAAAGCGTTGTCCTATTTCAGTGAGAGAAAAATGGATTCCAGGGACAATTCTGCTATCCCCTCCTTATCCCTTATCCTACCAAGGTCGGCAATGCATTTGCACCCCTATGGCGTTGCTTGTGTTAATAAGTAGCGGTAGTAATCTAGTATCGAGTGTACCTTAACGTCGGTCTGCTTGCAGACCTGCCAGACCATATAAAAAATTATTATTGTCAATTTTCATACAGACTGAGTTTGAAATCCGACGAAGAAAGAACTAATCGAATAGATTATTACATAATATACTTGAGCCTAATAAAGGTATTTAGAATATTAGAGAAGGGCTTTGGTAAAAAGACTAAAAATGCAGTTTTATATAATTCAGTTTTGCCATTTTAAAAACTTGGCTCTTCGTAATACCAGTTCACTTCTGTTTGTATTCGTATGTATCTTTAATGAAGACGATGCTCTTGATTAATGAAGCTAATAAGGTTACACTACCTGATCAAATTTGCGCAACGACATGAAAACTGTAATGAATTCATTTGCATACACGAAAAGCAGTAGCCTTTAACGGGCAACGTGTATACATAATTAATATATTAAAAGTGAAACAAATAAATGAAAATGTTCTTAAATCGAACGAATCTAAAGTAGTATTAAATTTTTGTTGCGTTTGTTAACATTTGAAAAAAAATCGTTTACAAAATTAAAATTGTTGAATTGTGTTTTTATAATGCGAAAAAAGGCTATAATTATATTAATATTATTAATAATTAAGATCTTATATACATATTATAAATATAATAAATAAAAAAATTAAACACAACTAACTGCTTGTTGCACATGCACACAAACAAATTTAAATAAAATATTATTCTATTTTAAATTATACAATTTAAAATAATTTAAATATAATTTAAAAATTTATACAATTAAACTGTTAAAAATATTATTTATGCCTACATGTTTCCAATTTAAAATTCATCTCTGAATGCGTATTATTATGAATGCAAACAATAGACTTTTGTATGCACATTGTGATGACACTGCGTTTTCGTTTTCATCTTGTCTCGTGTCCCCTCATTTTAAAGCCTACTCTTGTAACATACTTTTAAAGATAAAAATATCGATCCAAGGCTAATTCTGCAATGAAACCTTACAGACAAATCTGATTTAAGGCTTTATAACTTTATATCTTTCAGTTAACCAATTAACCAATGCAGTTTTCACAGAACATTTTATCCAGAACCTCTGCTATATAATTATGTTCGTCGGTCGTCAGGAAGTAGGAAATATGTACAAATTTCATTAAATTTCGAATAATAAGACACTTCAAGGGGAATAAGACACAATATCTCCATTAATGTCCTATTTTTTATGACTATTTTTCACAGTTTTTATTACTTAATTAACAATAGACTACTCTAGGGTAATATTTAAATTTTCTTACATAGACATGTTTGTTGGCTTCTCTGTTAATAGAACAGTCAGCAGAATTAACATAAGAATCATCTTTAGATTCGCAACAACAAGAATAAATAAGTCTGCTGTGACTTTATAATAACAATATGCTAACAGGCTGATTACAGGCTAGTGTTTTAATGCTAAGCCATTGCGTTAACTTCAATTATCATGCAGATAAGTGACATAGGCGCTCATGCTCAACTCACGACCTTGTGAGCTGAAACCTGCTTTGTGGTTCGGCGACCGCGTTACCATTGTTCTACCTTGAAACTCGCGCAGTTTCATACAAAATCCTCATAGGGATGATGTGTCTTTGAACGTATAAAGGATTATTAAAATGGCATCTGCTTTATAAAAGTACTTTTGGAAATGTTAGGTTTCGATATAACCTTAAACTCTAAAGTTAGGTAGGTATACTTAAGTGAAATAGTTGCCTAAGCCATAGGACGTCCACTGCTGGATATAGGATATAGGGCGCCCCCATAATTTTCCAACAGGACCAGTCAGAAGCAGTCCGGTTCCACCGACTTCGCTCATCTTCGGCCGCGCTACTAAGTGGTTGGGTTTTAGCCGGTAGGAGTCCGGCATAATCGCGCAGCGTTTCCTACGCTTCCTGGGGTCCATGATTCCCAACGTTAAAAAAGGGCACAATGCGTTTCGTCAAAGTCATTTGGGCAGCCCGTCTAGTCTAGAGTTTAGCAGCAGTAACCACCCCCTTACAGAAGACCACAGTGAAATAACAGCATGTGTGCTACCATCTACCATCAAATAGTTCATCAGCCTGTCAAAAACTCCGTTATAGTTATCATAAGTGCTAAATTGCCATAAAATTTATTTTTTCAAGCTGTTCTCAAAATTATTCATTATTTTGATAAAAATGGCTAATAATAATTTTATTAACATATTTTATTTAATAACTCCACAGGTTCCGAATGCTGATGCTATGGGGAATAACTGGCAAGAAAATTAATATGTATAAGTTCTTTTTAATTATCAGTTTGTGATTGTGATACAAGTGCTAAGTAAATATACAACGAATGATTAACAATCATGTATCCACCTCAAGTAGCTTTATCAGTGAAATAAATAATTATTGCATGAGTAATTGTCCTTTTCGGACATTTATTGTTGTATTAACACTCTTTAGAATTAACCTAATGGATTTATTTAGTATGTGGCTTACTTTGATTGGACCTTGTATAATAGCAGCGTATTAAGATTTGTGATGAATGATGACAGATTTCATTTATTTATTAGATAAGGGTTTGCTCTTGGCCAGCATCTAACCGTGTAGCGAACATGAGGGCTGTGATGAAACGAGCTCACCCAGAAACGAGCTAACCTTCATTCACTCGAACTTACAAAATATTTTGGTTATGAGCTCGAAAATAACAGATGCCGGCAGGGAGTTCCAAACCTGCATCCTTTATACAGCAAAACTGTAAAGCAAAGTGTAATTCTTCAAAATGACATTTTGTTAACCTAAGGTGAAATAGTAAAATATACTTATTTCTAGTTTGAAACTTTGAGCTCTTTAAATTGCATCTCTGCTGGAAATAACATGTCAATAACCTTTCTATTCTTTTATCCTTTTGCCTGCAAATATAGTTTGTTGGCTCCCGCTGAGTGCAGGGTTTAATTGTTCTTATTACAGAGTGATGTGTACATAAGTTTACAGAAAGATAATCTAATGCAAATTGTATTAATTTATTCTTAAAATAAAAATGGACAGTTTAAAAACAGATTTAATATGAAAAAAAAATATCTAATAGCATACTAATAGCATCGATGTTCTAGTAGTTACAAAATTGAATATTAAAGAAAATCAGAATAAGAAAATAATATCATGAATGAATACATGCGAAAAATCAGAATATCAAAACTTAAAGAATATGAAAAATATTTTAAAAAATACATTATGGAGTAGAAAAATTGAGAATATGCAACCTATGATCGGCATTATAACGTTTCTTATATAGGAGAGCGGATACCATTGAGATAAGCACTAGCTGAAGCTCAATGTTGCGATGTTGGTAGAGTGTAAAATTGCGAGTGCACAGTGGTCATGGTTAAGAAGAATACTCACCACTCACTCATATATTAATTTAATTTCTGATTACTGCTTTGATTTCCCTTGCAGGTCACATTTTATAAGCGGGGATTGAAAAGTCACCTTCATTCCTCACTTACAAAGTTCAAGGTTGTTCGGAAAGTCCGGAAGTCAAAGGTTGTTTAAGACACCATAGAGTTGTAACAAAATACAAACACGCACGTGTGCTGTGTTTCGGTGTTCAAAGGTCACATTCCATTTTCCATCTACAATTTGTTCTTTATCCTCTAACCTTACAATACAAGATTATTTATGCATTTCCATACCCCTATTATCGAATTGACTGTAAGTGCCTGATTTTATTTCTTATGAAATAAAATATTAATAAATACCGAAATTCATAGTAAAAGATTCAACGTTTTCAAAATAAAGTGATCAGAGATGTTGCAATTAGGTTAGGTTAAAATAAAATTAGGTACTTATTAGACTAAATCGTAGTGAGAAAATGGATTTTATGGTTATATTATATCAAAAAAAATAGTAGAATAAACAATATATCTGTCTTAGTGGTCGATACAAACGAAAGAATCCGTCAGCAGATGCGGGAATGGGCAGGATATACATGTCGATGGACGTTGGGATAGACGGAGTGGAGACTACGACCGAAGACTCTTTGGATTGACCATACGCTTGCAGGACCTATGACTTCAGGACAGCGCCTAGCTGTGGTGGATGCAGAGGAGAAGGACCGAATGTGGTGGATACTTGTGGCTATTAAAAAACCTAATTAAGTATTTTCTTGGGCGAAGCAGGGAACGGGTCGCTAGTAGATAATATAATTGATAAAAGTCTATGTCCCTCTGGAATTAGATCGAATGACGAATGATCGAAGGTATAATCTAAAATCCAAAGAGGGGTCTCTTCGGATACATTTCGAAATCAGAAATTTCATATTTAGAACAAATTTCAGTTCTTAAGTTTTGATTTGTGTTCACTTGTTTGTTAGGTAAGTTGCATATAAAAGTTGTTCCTAACAAACTCTTCAGTGAGTAAGTTATATGGGGCAATGCAGTGCTTGAACAATAGATAACGCCATCAGTGGGTAGCTTTGTCTAGGAAACCGCATTATACAAGCCTAGATTTCAGATAGGCTTTCAAACATAATGCACAATAGTGTTACTGAATATTAAATTGCTATTACTACTCTTCATAGAGATATCATAAGTTCATGTTTGATAAAACAATGAGGTAGAATCGTTAACTAGGTTTTGGTAAATATGGTAGTGATTAGAGGATTCTGGGTTCAATTTCTGACGAGATCAACTATGAAAATGACCTTTTCAAAGTTAGCCTACTTGTTCTGTGGTGCGTGTGTTGATTTAGCCCTAATGGCTACCATAGAACAAGCGTTTAGTATAAGGCCATATTATTGATTGCCATACTTTTATACTTAACATAAATACATATATAAAAAAATTATTAAATAGTAAATTCAAAGCTTTATTTGATCTATTTCGTTTAATTTAATAAGTGAAAGAAAGTTTAGAGGAATAGGGGTTTTAGAGTATTTTCAGTATCTTAGTTTTTACATAGAGAGTAAATATAGTGATTATTACAACTTACATAAGTATGATAAACGACCTTCACTTCAATGTGTTTTTATTAAACGACATCATTAATGTTTATCCTCGTGACTGGAACAACATAGAACCACCTGACAATATGACACTGTAAATAACTCTTTTAGTACATAATTTAACGGCACTATTTAACAACAAGATATACCTAATACACTAAACTTCGACTTTCTACTGATTCCAAAAACGCTATATCTGCTGAGTAGTTGGGGTATCTTACAGGCTACTTGATGCTGCATCATCAGATCAAGTTTACTATGTGATGGAAATGTCACCAAAGTAACAGTACACCAAATATCATATCAATCGAACTTGTGGAAGTTAGCGAGATCCCTTCGTCAACGCATGAATAGATCTTCATAAATTATAGATAAAAACCAGATCAAAATAGGTCCATCCGTTTGTGAACAGACAGACACACAGATACACAGGTCAAACTTACAACACCCCTCTATTGCGTCGAAGTTTAGAAAAACAGGGGACACTGAAGAAACGCGACGAAGACTTTAAATGGTGTTCTTCACTGACATTGTGGATTTAATCGCTACACTACACCACGTCAAAGTAGGTATGTACATAAAGGTGTAACTTTGTCATGATAAAAAATTAATCTTTATACGTAGCTAGAGTAGCTACTTAGGTATATAATTGTTTATTTATTACGCACATTGATAAAAAATCATTTTTAGATTTATTAAGAATTCATTATTCTTTCATATTTAAATTTAAAAATCGATGTGTTCCCTATTATACTCCCTATATGGACCACAAAACCGCTCAACCGATCACCGTGAAATTTTACATACAGGTTGTTATGTGTACAGAAGAGGACATACGGTACAGGATATTTAGAGACCCGGACGAAGTCGCGTGCAAAATCTAGTTCTTTATTTCAATTAATAACCACACATACCTCGATTTCTTCCAAACGTTATTTCCAATTTATTAGGCACCTCGAAACGTATTTTCATATCACTAGCTATACTGTCACATTTAACACCAAATCGTTCTAATTTCAGAACTGCCGCCTGACAAATTTCGAAATGTGTTTTTAATTCAAAATGTATTTCGTGTTTTGGTTTGGCAGTGGCGCGAAACGGCAATTCCGCAGTGACATGGAGCGGCGCGGACTGTACTAAATGAACTGACTGCCAATAGTGCCAATGGGCGTCCGTCCTTCCGCAGTGGGATGGCTCCCGCCTCGTCGGCCTACATAACAAACGACAACACAAAATGAAGTATACGCTACGCTAACTATCGCATTGAATGCGAGGCGTGAACTGTGATGTAATCTTCATACGAAATCTTTCTAATCTATAAATACTTCACATATATAAGTAGTACTAACTAACCCTTAATCAGGCCGCGAAGAAACAATGTAGCGAGGAACAAGTTTCCTTTGTGGGATTTCTAGCAATGTCTTATTTGATAATATTATTGCAATATTTCTAAAACAAAATATGTTTGGAAGTTGTTGAAAATACGAAAAAAATTCAGAATCAACATCTCTATAAATGCTCCGATTTTTTTTACTTGAGTTCTCCATAATTCAATATCATCGCACTTTATCAAAAACACTGCAGGTATTCAAAGGTATATTCAGGTAAATTCAGGTTCGAGACCAATTTTATATTGTGGTGTCTGTAGAATTATCTATTTTTTTTTATGGTTCCTTAGTTCTTCATATTTAAACTAGATGACGCGATTTAAGGTTTGTACAGGAAAGTTGGTGGAAACCACGCGGATGGACGACAGACTATTTTTAAATAAAATTGGTTAAATAACCGCTAGTTAATCTTTTTAGCCCAAATTAGACTGCGGTTAAAAATTAAGAATTAAAAATTAAGAGGTCATATACTACATTTTGGTTTAGTATATGTACCTACACACAGACTAACAGTTTATTTTCTTAGTTATTTTTTTCAGGAACAGAACCGGGGACCCATAAAGACAGCTAACACCATTCGATTGGTGTTATTTATTTTAAAAATGAAACACCCCTGAATATCTGGCTCAGACAAAAACTAGTTCACATTGATTGCTCAAAGTAAAATGTGATTTACAGAATCACGGGATGTAGTCAAAGTAGTTTCTTTGGAAGGAATCTTTTGTTAAACGAAACCAAAATATCGGATGTTTGCTTTGGTAATTTAGTAACGTTTTCTTTCATTTAAGAACCGCACTGATTTTTATTTATAGAACCAAAGCGAACGTAGATGAGGCATTCAAGGATGCATCTCTGCTCTTCTATTTAGAATAAGTATTCTAATATTTAGAATAAGTAACTGAAGTCAGTTAAGTTCTATCAAGTTTTTATAGTGTGAAACAAAATAAAAGAATAGGTACAATAAAAGCTCATAAGTACACCAAGAACTACAGGCATATGAAAGTACTATTTACCTACAAATTTTGTATTTTTTTGTAATTTTTACCTACTTGTCTTATAGAAGACCACCAACAATCTGTTGAGTTTAGGTGCGTGAGTGATGCGAGAGCGCATTCCTATATTAGTCTATATCCTATGACCTTGTCTTATATCATTTACCCTCTGAGAGCCTTCAAAACAAGCATCCCTATGGTTGCCATAAGCGGCTGTAACCACCTACCTACCATCAAATACATCTTTCTATACCACTTCTCTAAAAACAAGTAGGTACTTACTAATTCTAATAATATATTCGACTTAAAGACACCCTTGATTTAGATCACAAGCCTAGGTATCACAAGCATACTAAGGTGTGTGAATATAAATCACAGGGAAATTCAAACAATAGGCCGTATTCGGTAGAAGCCTTCGTCTATAGAAAAGGATGAGGGACAATAGGAACGCAAACAAAGGCCGGTGCCATGCCGCGAAATGACCACGGTACGCATAGCAATCAGACGGGACAACTCTGTCATTGGCAATCCGCAGCGGACACTAACCTCACTATACAACTTTATGTTCTAGAAAAATTTCATATCTTAGCCTTCGTAACTGTGTGCAAGCCATAGTGATAAAAGGGATATTAAAAATGCTAGGTTATACTAGGTATATTAAAAATGCGAAAGTAAGTATGTCTGTCATACAGTAAAAAGTACAGTACTGTACAAAAGTGATATCTATGGGGGAATATTTTTAATGGAGTAAAGGCACACTAATCAATCAAAAATATATATATTTTACAAAATTAAAACTTTAATAAAAAAAACCTTAATCAACCTAATTTTAATTCAATGGTAAACAATTGAAAGTTCTTGATTTTGCTCGAAAAAAATATATGTGATAGTTTAATAAATATTCTTGATGATTTTACAGTTCAAAAGTTTGTGTGCCACCGGGTAGGGGCGGGTGCGCAACACTCCCTTCGGATGTGATCGGAATGTTCGGAAGAATCCACTCGCAAGACAGATCTAGCGCTCTCTTCTTGGTAGCGGTTAGCGGGGTTTTTTTTTGTAGCCATAAAATCTCACGTACGTATTGAACATCTTCGTCAAAGATTCGTCCCTTCCGGCGCGGCGTCTATGTTTCCGAGCTCATATAACCCAAATCTTTTTAAAGTTCGTGTGAATAGGCATTTTCTGGGTTAGCTCGCAATATCATTGGCCTCGACTTTCCTGCACGTCGGGATGCCGGCTCAAACCTATTATTAATAAATAAATAAAAAAAGAAAAACTAAAATAATAACAGAATAGTAATTTATTTATATTTCGATTTACCTACTTTACCTATTTCATTGTCGTACACGACAGTACTTACATTTTTTTTCTTCTATAAAAATCAGTGTGCGAGACAACGACTAAAAATACATTTAATATTAAGCCACTTCTTCGCACAATTTACGAAACAAAATTGTGCGAAACCACCACTAAATCGAAACCTCAAGTCAATAGCGAATTCGCAACGTCTTAGTAACTGTTTCTTATATACATTAGTATATATTCAGTCTTATGTACGATATATTTAGATGTATTTTAAATAGTATTTAATTTGTTAAACTTTATAATACAGGGCGCCTGGAAGATCTGTAAAAGATTATCTAATTGAGAAACTTAGAAATATACTTAGAATTATGTTCATGTATCCATTGCAGATCGTTAATGTGTATCGTTATACAGATCGACACATGAACAAAGACGCAATTTTTCTTTAATAAAACTTAAATGCGCGCGACCTTCAACCTCGCAGCGAACAGTTAACAAGACTGAACTGAAATTGGTCAAAAAGAACCCCACACACCAACTAATAAACAACGCAAACGTCCTAACAAAATGCTTTGTTGTGTGACATTATTTTGACACGTCCATTGACCTTTGGCTTTTTTGTGATTTTATTAGTTTTCACAACTTTCCTTCTCTTAGTTAAACTCTTTAAATATAGAAAAAAAATGTGGATAAAATATTCCAGGCTATTTAAATCGATAGGTATAAATGAATTTTTATTGATCTCCTACGTACTTACCTACTTAATAGTGTGAATTAATGGATTGTGCATAAATAAACTCCAGTAACTACAAAATAAGAAAAAGCGGCCGGAACATTTATTCTAATAGCGATTCTAAGCTAATACCAATAAAACAATAAAAAATAGTGATTTAAAACAATAATGAAATAAACAATAAGGATGGTGATTTTCAGCTAATAAAAATATAAGAGAAAAACAATTAAATTATTATGATAACATGTGACCAATGGTCTTGAGAACGTTTTGACAGTGTGTAGGACTCGTATTTAGATTTGACTTCATTGTTTCTTTTGTGGGGCGGAATGTCTGAAAAACAAAAGACTAACAAAATTTACACAATGGTTTTATTAAATCAAAACAAAGGTTTAAACCTTGCCAAATATATTATTATTTTGGGCATTTTTATTCACAATTTTCTACGGTATTATTATTGGCCTATCTTAGGTATAGATCAAGGTCACGCGCAGAAAGAGCTCGAACCAAGTTTGATGACAAATAAAAAATACCATTACATTTATAATTACAAACCATTTCTATAGTACAATGGACCATTCATTATATATATGTAGGTACTCATCGAAATAATATATATTTTATATATTACATGCACATCTGTATGACTCAAGGCAAAGTATGCTTAGTCAATAAATGATGACATGTTTAAGGCACAAACATATTATGTCACGTATGTAAATAAAAAAAATAGTAAATAGATAGAAAATGTGACACGTCAAATGAATTACGGTGGCTAACTTAGACATATCCAAAATTCGTAATAATTTTGCCGTCACATTGGCAATGTGTTTAATAAAAAAAACAAATGAAAGCAGAACATACGATTGCCTGGAACGTTCGGGACACTGCCATCGACGATAACAGATCATGTGAGACATGGTTCAGGTTTGCTAATCAGCCTGTAGGTGGTATAGTTAATTGATAGTTTTTAGTAGCAGTTACCGTAACCGTATTAAGTAGTAACTGAAGATTAGTTAAAAATTGAATCTCTTTTCGCTGAGCTCTCTAATGATACCCAACTATAAGGGTTAATTTTCGGTTAAACCGTTCCCGAGATGTTACTGAAAATCTTCTCGCATGAAATCCATCATGGTGGGTTTACGCAGCACCTTTAGCGAGTTCCTATTGGGCGTTTGATGCATGTAAGGTTAGACCCTTAAAAATCGGACCAAAGATGAGCAGGATTTTACCCTTAGGGTAGTTAGTATGCATGTAATAGGTATTATACATAGTGATTAGTGAATTTAGCTAATTTTTATAGGACAATCACAGTTTTACAATGTAAAAAAGTCCTGTCACAATTATGTTAACGCTCCAACTAAGTTTGTAATTCGAAAATAATTATTTTATGTCATGTAATAATTTACTGTCAATTAACGATTTTTGTTACCGCACTCGCTCGTGCTGTGGGAACCTTCCTTCCTGCCAAATTTAATTATTCTAGGTCAACGAGTAAGTGTATACTTTCTAGGTCAACGGGCAATGTTTCTACTGTAAGATTTTAAGGAATTCGCGAATGTCAAAATATGTGTAAATTATCGGGAAAAGTTGCATAAGTTATGTTTTGTCCACAATGAATAAATGCAGAATAATGTCAATATGATTTTATTTTTTAAACTTATTTCATCAATTGACCACCCCAATAAAAGTTGGGAATTCAACTCTCGAAGTTGTTGACGAGTACATTATACTTTGGACAAACAGTCTAATTAAGTAGAGCCAATTTCAGAAAGAGGTCGAATTCAGCTCTGACGGGCAGCGTACGTGAAACTCCGAGGCATCTTCTCGTCCAAATCTAATCATCGTCTCAAAATAAACGTTTTTGACCAATGTGCCTTATCAGTGATGACATATGGCGCTGAAACGTGGTCTTTAACTATGGGCCTTGTAAGAAAGCTCGTTTCGCTCAACGAGCTATGAAGAGAACTATGCTCGGGGTTACACTGCAAGATCGAATCAGAAATGAGGAGATCCGTAAACGTACGAATGTTACCGACATAAGCCGGCGGATCAGTAAGTTGAAGTAGCAGTGGGCAGGACACAAAGTACGAAGAGCTGACGGCTTCTGGGGCCGGAAACTTGTTGGAGGCCACGGATCGGCAAGCACAGCTTAATACGTCCACCCACAAGGTGGGCAGACGGCTACGGGTCGGCGGTGGATCCAGGAAGCTGACCGGGCCTATTGGAAAGGCCTATATCCAGCAGTGGACGTCCTGCGGCTGAGATGATGATTATTTCATCGTTTATCTAAAAACTGCTTTAGACTCATTTGAATGAAACTTTTTTTAGGAGGGAGATGACATTTTACGCACTATCCCTCATCGACGGGGACAGTCGACGAGGGGGAGTGTGGGACTCGCCGGTGAAGTCGTGTAAAAACTTTTTAGTACCTACTGAGTGTTATGTAGGTTATATTTCATTAAGGATTCCTAAATGTGGACTAATTTTAATCTAAGTTAAAAAAAACTACAAAAACATTAAAAACATTATTTAATGTATTTGTTTGCCTCTTAAGCTATGAAACCTTAAAAAAAGAACAATAGCACGTGACACAAAAGAGACAAATGTCCCCAAAAAAGCTACTTAGATTTTAAACAATCTAAAAATGATTCCGCTACTCTTGCCAAATAGGTTTCTTTTGAATTAAGGTTTTTGCTTATTGTCTGCTCATTATACTGTTACGAATTTGTGAACATGTCATGGGGTTTATCTTGATATACAACGTAACTAAGTTTTTTTTAAACATGGATAATTAAGAAAATCGTTTGTTCCGTGCACTTTTAATGAAGACAAATTGCAGATATCTTCAAGTAACGGTCCGAAAGTGGGTTAATTCAATAACGCTAGTAATAATAGTTAGGTACTTGCTCAACGCCGGTATTTGTAACAATCAATTATATTGTCAAAACATTGTCGACTATGAAATGGCTGTAGCGTATGCGATCATAAATTAATTAATAAACTTATATAGGGTTTGATGTCTCAGAGCAAATCTCCTGGGTTTGTGTATTTTTTAAACTTACCAATAGCGGCAGAACGACGTTCGTCCTTGGTGCTACACTTCCAAAACTTCATGTTTATAGCGTGGAGAAGAAAATAACCGAGATGACACCACGCACGCCCGTTAAAGCAAGTCGCCTTCGTCAAACTGCCCGATTGAGGCCGAAACAATGACTTTTTGTTTATAAATGATCGACGCGAACTTAATAAATTGAGTGAAGCGGCTACCGAGGCCAATGAGCCGTATAAGTGGGAATGCACACCCCCGACTGGTGCTGATTGGAGGAAGACGTAGGCATCGCGACCCTAACAAAAACCGAATAAGTGATATTATAAATTTATTAAAACCAACTAATATCAATATTTCTTTAAAGTTACCGCCTGCTCGTTAGACCGATGATTTCAAGAGTGTGGTGGTGCTAATATAAAAAGGTTTATATCAAACGTTGAACGTTTGTGGGGCTGATGATTTTATAAGAAATAAATACGTTTAATAATCGTTTATAGCTTTAATAACCAGTTATAGCTGGTGTTATCAAGAGGATGCTAAGACGAATATTTTGCTTTTTTTATGTTGAGGTTGACAGACAGGCTGATAAAAACCACATTTAAAGAGAGTATAAGCAACCTTCGGTTTAGCGATATTAGAGCAATATTTTCTTAATGCGTTAAGTATACAATTTCTTTTCACTGCTTTTAACTTAGCTAATGAATAAGTTGTAAACAAAAATCGCGAACATGATGCAACCATCGACTACCTATTGAGTTTTCATAAAGCGACATTTTTATAAATTTGCAGTCATAATTTTCTAAGAAATTACCATTAATTTTAAAACAGGCATAAATAATCATCTTTTCATGTGTTATGTTATTATTAATTAAATAATGACTTTACTCTTCAGAATTTCTATTTACCTTATCAATTGTAATTTTTCAAAATATTAAAAAATATTTCAAAAAAATCAATCATAATTTTGAGGGCTCGTAATATTTAATAAAAAGAGTTTTCATAGTGTAAAAAAAGGTTTAATTAATTTCTATCACATCATCGTTTTCTACCATTTTGGAACATAGATGCCGTTTATAAAGATAAGGGCAAATCACAATGATTCGAAGCAAATTCATTTATCCCATTCATCCATTCTCACATTTAATAAATAACTTTAAAAAAACATAAATTAATATGGGGTTACACATAAAGTTCATTGGCACTGGCAAATTTTCTTCTTACCTGATAAGTTCTAAATAAGATTTAATAATAAACATAAGAAATATATTAAATTGTTACACATATATATGTCGTTATTTCATACACCTATGTAACGACATATCATAGACATTGCCTACCAAGGACTCTATACTGCATATATGCAGCATGTTATTAAATATTTCTGTCTGTAAAACAGTTACACCCATATTATACAATAAAATCAATTTACATACTAAAAGATGCTCATTCAAAATCTAAAATTCAATTATACAAAGTAAAAACCATTTTTGTTGGAGCTAATCATTGAAGACATATTTCTTAAAAAGAAATGTTTTACTGCTTAATTTTGCAGAACATATAATTAAAAGAGATATATAATATATTTTGTACATAGTATAAATAAATATTGATTTATTTTTTACATAAAAAAGAAGTCCGTTATTGGCATTAAGATTTAAAGCGTAATTTAGCATTTATTTGTATATATTATTTTTGAATTAACTGCTGTGTGACTGTTTTAAATAAAAATAATAAAGTCGCTTCCGTTTATAATTTAATGCGGTTTTAACTAATGGAAAAAACGAACGAGAAATATTTTTATTATTATAATTTACAGAAAAAATTGCACCTTGCGAAGCGGAGAGCGGGTCTATAGTCTTTAATAAAATATATAATATATCTGCATGGTACCTTATTAGTATTTTCAATTAACAAGCAGATTATGTTGAGGCATTATCTTTGAGAACAAGTCCAACAAAGTTTATATTATGTGAAAAGTTTCAATAAATGGGGCAGTGTTGCAAAATTTATGTGTAAATATTAGTGATGTAACGAATGCCAGTTTTTAAGCATTCGCGAACGCGAATGCGAACATCTGTTGTTGACATTCGCGAATGCGAATACGAATATTCAGTTTTTAAATTTAGCGCCGTTTATCTATGATTCAAAATATGCCGCGCGCGACGCGCATAATATTTCCGGTAACAGCGGCGCTAGAGGTATAAAGAAATTAGCGTTGTTAAATTGGTAGAACGGTATTTTTGTATGTTTGAAATTTTTTTGTTTTTGCTAACGGCTCGGATGAGTTTGTGAAATTTGAGGTTAGACTGTTGTTAGTTATTTCTTAACATGAGTAAATTAACTTGTTTAATTTACCTAATATTGTTTTCACATTCTGTATTTTTCTTTCACATTCATATTCGCAAAATATTCAAAGATATTTGCGAATGCGAATATCATAAATCAAGCGAATATTCGCGAATGCGAATGCGGATATTCGTTACATCACTAGTAAATATTGTCTGGGATAATCTGTTACAACTTGCTTCGAATCTTACAAGTTATTGCACTATAAAAATACACGAGTAAGCATAGTTCCTAGGCACGTTTCTGTACTGTTTATTGGATAAATAAAAAAAATTATGATTACACACTTCGCTTCTATCATTTACACATAGTAAGATACATACTAACACACTATTTTACCAATTAAATACCAGTTAAAATCATTTTTGACTCTTTATAGTGTCTGTGGTCCTAATTTACTCATTGCCTATAGCCGGGTGAAATTTATTAAACATATTAAAATATAAAGGGTGACCAAATCAAATGAAGCATTAAAAAGAAACAAAAGAAAACTAGATTTTATATTAGTATACTCTTGTTTTGTTTACTAGCAAATGACATATTATAATCTGTTTGTTGCAATTGGCTAAATCTGTCATTTGCTTCATAAGTTCCTATTATACGGTTAAAATTCACTTCTTTAGCCATTATCCTTTTAGCAATATCACTAAATAGTGCTGTAAAAGCTGTAAAAACTTCTCAAATGACCTAGAAAACAATTCTCATTTGTGGGCGTGTACTTCATAAAACAAGTAAAATCGAAATTGTCCTTCTTACATGACTAAAAATAAATTAATATTAAAATTGTGATAAATCGTAAGTCTTATTGTATGTGTATAGTTTTCATTTGAAGTGTGTTTTATTATTGAGTTTTGATATGTGTTGAAGTTTAATTTGTCCCCCTAGATAATAATTAAAAGCATTACATAAACTCTACACAATATTCTTATTTTGATATCCAAAAAGATTTCTATAGTACTTTATGATTTCATTAAAAAAAATCTAAAATATTTCACAAAGGCACTGCTCTCAATAACGAACAATTACACTGCGTATTGTGATGAACGTGTACTAAAATTAATTGTAGAAAAACTAGGACAGGTTTGTGTCTAAACACATCTCTTTACAAATGCCCCACACACACACACACTCCAAACGTAGTAACTCTCCTATACAAAAAATATAATTTCTTGTAGTCCATTAAAAAAAAAACCACAAAACTAGAAAATAAAACTACATGGCTACCTCTAATATAGTTGGTGTAAATATGATTAAATTTATAACTAGCATAGTCGTCTATCCTTACATCAGTTTTCGTCCAATACTGAATGGGTGACCCTAACTATAAACCTTGCTCGCTAACTTATTGCCAACGTTACGTTTTTGGAGACAAACAAATATATGCTTTCAGGAACAGTTCAGTCACTGTCGGGGAGATCTACGTTACGTTATGTGGATTCAGATCGACCTCAGCCTCCGGATCTTAACAGACCGCAGTCCATCGTCAATGTCTGTACCATGGACCTTGGACTCGAGTCTGGAAGTGTGACACCGGTGTAACTATGTACGCCTGCTGGGGCTGTTGTACGACCGCCAGCGGGATGACCTGCTGCGCCATTTCCACCGGTTGACCCCCCTCTTCGGACACCCCGAGCGACTGTAGGTGCTGCTGCGACACCTGCTGAACACCCCCCACCTGCTGAGTCAGCACTTGCTGATGCTGACTGACCTGCGGCACCAGCATCTGCTGTTGCATCTGTTGCTGCTGCTGCGGCTGATGTTGCTGTATGACAACGTGAGCTCCCTGGCTCTGCATTTGTTGGTGCTGTTGCACTTGCACCTGCTGCTGCTGTTGTTGTTGTTGCTGCTGCTGTTGTTGTTGCTGTTGCTGCTGTTGTTGCTGCTGCTGCTGTTGAGCCTGCTGCTGAGCCTGTTGCTCTCGCTCGTGCTCTTCCTTCTTCTTCGCTTCCATGGCCGCTTTCTTGGCTTCGGCTTTCTCCTTCTCCTGCTGTATCCTAATCGGATCCTTGTTCTTGTCGTAACTCATGCACTTCCCGCTGCGGAACGGCACCATATCCTTCGGTATGTCCTGCTTCTTGGTCGCAAACTTGACGTGTGGAAACTGATCCTTCATGAACGCTCGGAACGTAGAATAACCCATCAACTTGACACCGGGCTCCAGAATCTCCCCATACTCCTTGTAGGCCTCGAACAGGTGCTTTCTCGAGTCGCCCTGGATGATGATGGTCTTTGTCGCCTTCTTGCCACTCTCGCAGACCATCACGTCCTTGGGCGAGCTCGCGTGCTGTTTCAAGTACTCCTTCAGGAAATTGGTCGCGTGCTTGTATATGTCCAGCGTGAACGTGTTGTAGGGTTTCTTCCCAACGTTCCCGTGGATGCGAGGCGCCACGCCGTGCGTCATCACGTGCTGCCTTATACGTTTGAGTTGGTAATGGGTGACGTTCTCTAGATATAAAAAAGCTTCTAAGCAAACCTTTCTGCCCTGATACACGTAGCACGCCCTCAATCTCCTCCTGACCTTGTGTCTCGAGGTCTCCGCCGGATTCGCCAAACTGGCCATGGTGATGCCCATCAAGTACATGTCGTGTTCGCTCTTGGTCAGTTCGGCGATGTTGAGCCGGTGACGGTAAACAGCCTCTGGGTTCAGTCCGCGATAACAATTATCCTTGCAGTCACAGCCTCTTCTCAACCTCTCTTTGACCTGAAATAGTTGAAAATTTTATGATTAGAAAATAATGCGAACACTGTTATCATACAAACTTCAACAACACAAACCAGCAATCATATAATGGTGAGACTATAATATGTATCTACAAGTATTCAACTTAGGTGCTAAAGCCCACAGTTTTACTAAAAATCAGCAGTATAAGCCACTAAGCAAAATATCCATTATATAAGTAACATTCACTGTACATGAAAACTTAATGTACTTTCATAAGTATATTGACAAGTAGAAGTAAAATAATGATTTCCACAATTTAAGATTGTAGACTTCCACAACTTAACGAGATAAAGAATAACTCGTTGTTACTAGTTTCAGGCTCCATAATAAGTATTCTTTTAAAGGTCAATGTATTCAGTACTAGTAAGTTACCAAACTTGTGTTTAGTTTGGTAATTACAGTTATCAGAACTATAATATATAAAAATATAACTATCTATAACTAAAATTAAATAATTGAAGTTGAAGTTCCATAGTGCAACTTGCGAAGAATCAAACCTATAAGTATTAATATTTTTTTAACTTGTATAATATAAAAAACATAAAAAGCACTCTTAACTACAAGAATAGAAATCAAGATTTTTTTTTCTCTCTTCAAGGTTACAGGGATGTTAATGCTGGTTACTTTCGTGGTTGGATTTTTGTATACACTTAACTGCATAATATTTAAGGATTCATCTTCAAGGAGTAATGAAGGCTGCAGTTTGAGATTAAGACTTCAAATTTTTCAATATCAGACAAAGGTGAAACACATTTTAATAGCTTAGACCCAACAATGAATGTGTTAATATTCTAACCAAGAGTGCTGCATTGCTCTTAAAAATATTAAAATTTTGTTATGGTCATGCACAAGCACATTACCAAACAAAATTTAGCTCAAATAAAGTACAGAATACTATAAACAAAACTTTAAAATCCTCAATGTAATATATATAAATCTTATATAATGTAAAAACAGCTACAAAAGATAATGAATAGCTACAAGCTACCAAAGATCATGCAAAATGTTTATGTAAATGTCCACTGTAAAGTAAATTCAGCAATTTTAAAATATTAAATCAATTTATTTTTAAATTGTTGAAACTAAAAAAAAAAAAATTTTATAGATGCTATGAATTTTATATCAATAGATTAATTAATCTCAAAACCTTCTATTATATCTATACATATAAAATAAAGTCGCTGTCTGTGTATGTCTGTTTCTCTGCTAAAGGTTTTCACCAATGAAAAGAGGATTATAGAAGAAATATTTTTATATAACTATATAACTAGCTGAACTCGGCCACAGTTCACTGTGGTTCGTTTTTTTTTCCATTTCCATTGGAACTTCGGATTAGAGTATACAAAAACACTCTACTGTTTAATGAAAATGTGTACAAATTTCAAGTAAATTCATAGTCTAATTTTTGAGTTTTGTGAACACTAACATAAGGAAGCAAAATTTTTATATACTTGAGTATATAAAAATTGCAGAAAAAAAACAATTGCATCCGTGCGAAGCTTAGTATAACTATAAGAAAAGAAACCCCCAAAGTTGATTAAAAAATATATACCTGAGCCGGATTGTCCTCCAATTTATTGTCTAGAACTTCCTCATCGCTATCAGAATCAGCCTTTTTCTTTCTCTTTCCGGCAGTTTTCTTTTCAACTTTGACTTTGGATTCAACTTCCATATCTCCCGTTTCAACGTTGGGCTCAAACTCTATTGCGTAAGTTTCTCCCGAGATGCTTTGTATATTGGCATCACCGTTCCCAACTTGAATAGTGTGGCCCTGCCACAAAACCTGGAATTTTGTTTAAACATTTTATATAACTATAACTAAATTCGTGACAAACAATTATATTTATATTAAAATTATATTATATTAAAATATTAACTACTTTGTATACTTAGCGATAGGTATTTATCATTATACTTTGTAAAATATAGAATGAATCCTTGTCATTTGGAACATATGTGGTAGTGTTTGTTAAACAACAAAATATCTTTTATTTTTAAATTATTGACGTTTTAATGTATTAAATGTTACATACATACATAGTTTTTTTATCCATGTGTCACAAGAGTCATACTATATTTAACAATGTACACATAATAAATTTGTAGATTAAAGTTTATAACATATGTAGCTTAATGTTATGTGTTTAAAGTTTAGATTACCTGCTC
This sequence comes from Synanthedon andrenaeformis, assembly GCA_936446665.2. Taxonomy (NCBI): domain Eukaryota; kingdom Metazoa; phylum Arthropoda; class Insecta; order Lepidoptera; family Sesiidae; genus Synanthedon; species Synanthedon andrenaeformis. The sequence continues at coordinate 11,803,904 of OW387778.2, read as the reverse complement.
TTGATGACCATTGTAAGTGTGTTGTTGAATAGTCTGTGCAGCGCTCATTTCAAAGACCGAGTGTTGTCCCATGACTGGAGTGTGCCATTGAGCATTCTCCCCATACTCTCCACCTCCGTTCTGATCCGGTTGTATTGACACAATAATAGCTTCTTTGCTGTCCACACTTCGGCGTTCCACGGACAGTAACGAGTGCAGAACCTCACTGGCTTCCTTTTCAGCCGGATTCACCACCTCCATCTTCTCAAACGACATTACGCCCGTCCAACGCTACAACCGATCGTTCACATCAAATCACATGTACGTACATACGTGTATGTAGAGCCAAATACAGTACAAACCCGCCCCGACAGCCACAAGAAACTTACAACCCCACGATATATACAAGAAAACCGCGATAACTTTTCAAATTCATGTAAATAAACATAACAAAAACCGCGCAATTATTAACCTTAATCGCGTTTTTTAAGTTTCATTATCGCATAGCGGATCGAACTCCCGTGGAATATTGGGCCATATAGCCGTAGCAAAGAAAGAGTAAAACTCACCTTAAACGTGCAAATTAAGAGGTTTTTGAGCTCCAAAGCATATGTCCAGTGTTACAAATCAAGTGGAGTTTATTTTGGAACACTTCATTTTAATATTGCAGTCATGATCGATGAGAAATGCTTAAATATTTCACTGAATTCACGGAAGCAATATGGCGATACACTTTCTGTGAATAAAATCGGAGGACGCCGCAGAACATGTCGTTTAGTACAGTGCGACGCCACCAGGCGGCGCTACAATCACATTTCCGTATTGACGCTTTCCATTGTAACAATGGCGCGAGTTTTAAAAATACTAGTAGCGTTTTTTCCTCGTTCATAATCAGTTCGTTGGAAAAAAAATCGTCGATTTAATATTTATTTTATGACCACAGCCCACAATAATGTCGCATGTCAAAAACCTCTGTTACCTTTTCACGCCTTAACTATCCAACCGATTCAATGTGTATTATAATACAAATTTTGTATTATAATACGTTATTAGGGAAAAGGACGTAGGGTACCTTTCATCCAGAAAAAGAAGTACCGTTCGTTCATTAGGGATCATCTAAATATTAAAATCCAAGTCGGGCATTATATTGCCCATATGTTGCGTCAGGTTATAGAGACTACGTTTTAGATTAATCTCCTTTTTCTTTTGTTTAAAAACGGAGTAGTTAACAAAAGTTTATTCGACATATTTTAGTAGTATTATTTTTAATTATTCTAATACTTTTTTCTCAAGCCATTCTTTCTTGTGTAGCTGTATTCGCTGTGCTATTTAAAAGCTTTGAAGCTTTGGTGCCATTGTATCCAATCGTGCACAATTGGATACATTTCCTTCGAAAGAAAATCATTAAAACGAATATTAATAACAATATTCTCACCAAGTGAATATAAAACTTCCGTCGGGAGTGAAGAAACCTTTGTGAAAATTGTATAAAAACTGGCAAAAATTAGTAGGGTCGGCATCGATGTGGAACAACACGGGAACAAACTAATAATAAAAATATAATGTTACGTACCAGACTGGCCGGTCAAATAAAAGTGTAAAATTTTTAATAAAGGGCTAAACTAAACAGTGAATTGGTATGAAAAAAAAATTTTAAAAAAAATCTATTAAGTATAGTGTATCAATGATAACAGTAGAATCTGAAAGAATAATAGGTTAAAAAGGGCTAAAAGCCAGTGGCGTGTACATCATTGCCAAACTAATATACTTTACCTGTTTCTTTTATTTTATTACAATTATGCTTTTTATCAATAGCACAATCCTTTATTTACCTATCGTATGAAATAAAAGAATTCTAATGAATTTAATCTATAGCTGTTACTTCTGATCCATTTATAGTCAATTACTAAGTATACAAAAAATAAAATCAGTTAAAAATGTCCCGTCATTAATACAATACATTTTTTTTTCATTGGTATTATACTACACGTTCCCAACATGAATAGTATAGGGAAGTGGTAGGGACAAAGTGTATATGTAATGTACCCCTCCCTTATTACGGATGTAAGTGCAATTCGAATTACTTCCGGATTCAATTTAGTTGACAACGCATAATCTCTCTGTTTGGACACATTTACAGAAAAAAATAAATGAATATGTTTTCCCTTTTCCATTTAATTTGTTTGTATAAAGAAATATAATAATCAATTATTATAATATAGTTAATCAAAGTTGTTATGATATTTTAAAACTAATTATTTAATTGTTAATCTTCATTGTTTTTTTTCTGTCATCCCTTGTCCACACACTTTTAGCATGCTTTTAGCAGATTGACAACACTTAGCCAATGCGGTTTTGAAATCAGGGTTGAAATAATTACACTAATTATAAGAAATGGTCGATAACCTATCCCTAAATCCTTAGATTTCCTTTAGTATTACATTTTGCATATATTCCTATGATTCTTACGATTTTTTTTATAATATTCGTAGGATAATTAAATAGTATAAAATAAAGTCGCTTCCCTACGTCTGTCCCTCTGTAAGTACGCTTAGATCTTTTAAACTACGCAACGGATAATAATGCGGTTTTCACTAATTAAAAGAGCGTTAAACGAGGAAGGTTTTTATATAATTTGCAGAAAAATTGCTTCCATGCGAAGCCGGGAACGGGGTCGCTATAATACCTGCTAACTATAAATGCGAAAATTTGTGAAGACTATGAAAGTGAAACTTGCCATTTCACCCTAAAACGTCTGAACGGATTTTGATGAAACTTTACAGTACTAATATAGTTTATAAATCCGATATAATATAATAGGCTATAATTTTATTATTTAAAGACTAGTGAACCACTCCCGGTTTCGCACGGTTGCAATTTTTTCTGTAATGTATAAATTTTATTCTATATAAAAACCTTCCTTGTTTAACGCTCTTTCCATTAGTGAAAACCGCATGAAAATTCGTTCAGTTTCTGAGATCATCGCGAACATACAAGCAGCTGGGGACTTTGTTTTATAAAACATTAAATTACCTGATTAAAATAAACATACACTACCGCGTGTTTGACACACGCACATGGGTTTGAAACTACGACTGTGTTGTTTATGGTCGAATTTCGACCGCTGGATGACCTCTAATTTGTAGATACGCGGACGAGGTCAATAGTATCAATACGTATCAAATCATTTATGAAAATTCATTTTCTAATACCTACTTACGGTGTACAACTTTTTATGAAAATCGTATAAGTAATAGGTATGTGTTCATACAAAAAAGGCAATTTATTTGATTGGAATGATTGGAATGACGTAGCGTAGTCGTATGTACGTACTATCTTTTTTTTTAGAACTTGTCGATAAGGTAAACAATCCGCCATATTAGCTTTGTCAATGGTTGGACCAAAAAACTAGTGATGGGAACTATTGAAAACTACAAATGAAAAATCGCGTCTGTAAATGAAAAATATGTAAAAGTATAGAGTTTGGATTACTGAATTCACTGGTTTTAAATTTATTACCAAGCAAAGTCTTTAATAAAAGAGATTTTAGTTTTAAGTTAAAATAACACCTATCATTTGGATTAAAATATATATTCAGGGTATTTTTAGATTAAAATAAATTTTACTATAAAACTACTGTACAATTTTAAAATTTAAAATTATACTGTACAATTTAAAAAAAAAAGTCGCTTTTCGCGTCTGTTTGTATGACCGCTAACTCCTTTTAAACCAAGCAACGGATTTTGTTGCGGTTTTCACTATCAGTTAGATAATTTTTTACGGATTTTCTTATTTACAATAAGAAAAAAATTAGTTTAGGAAAAAAACTTAATTATGTTTTATTGATTACGCACGATAGTTAAAAAATATGTTTTATTAGCTGCCAAAGGTCAACTAAAACGTAAGATCTAAAGAGGGACAGACGGCGGGAAGCGACTTTATTTTATACTATGTAAAGAAGATGTAAATGCATGTGTATAAATACTTAATAAAACATAAATCGGTTAATACGTTTCGGAGATTGGCAGACAAAAAAATTAAAACAAAAAAATGTCTGCACAGCCAGACAAAAAAATTAAAAACTATTTTTTTTTTACCTTGGTATAACATAAGTAACAACGTGTACATTTTTTAAAAAATATTTATTGGCAGAAGAACATACACCAATGTCATTTCATTTTTATTGTGTTTTGTGTCATTCGATTGAGCACATAAATTACGAGTGAGTATATGGCTTCTGTAAACAGTACTTAATCTATATATATCTATAGATATCTATTATTATAAAATGAAGTCGCCGTCCACCTGTATGTTTCTCCGTGTAACTCCTTCTGAACCACCTAACGGACTTTGATACGGTTTTCATTAATGAAAAAAAAACGAGGAAGATTTGTATGAGTATAAGAAATTTGCATAAAAAAATTGCATCTGTAGGTACGTAACCTGAGGCGGGTCGCTATTGTAGATTAGATGCGAGTTTTTTTTCTGCAAATTACATACTAACAAATATACTAATTTCTACAAATTACTTCGCTACACAGCTGGTTGTTGTACAAGAGTTTGCTCTTGTAAAATAAAAAAAATAAAAAAAACACATATGTAAGTACCTTCCTCGTTGATCGCTCTTTCCATTGGTGAAAACCGTATCACAATCCGTTGGGTGGTTTAGAAGAAGTTAGCGAAGATACTCCGAGAAACAGACAAACGCGGATAGCGACTTCAATTTAATATGTACAGATTAATATTTATTTAATTAAATAAATATTAATAATTATTAACAAAAAAAATAATCATGCGGTTTTTATTTCGTGTTCCTACTTTTGTATGTCTTAATATAAAATATTAATTTGGTTTGCGGTAAATCTCTCTATTTACATAGAAATGTATATTTTACGTTTCAAAACACTCACCAACAGCTGCGACAGCATCCAAAGCAAAACAACTACTTCTGGATTTCACTACACCTGGCGAAGGACCGTCCGGCCATTCCATACGCTCTTCCATGGCCTTAGAAGCACTCCTCTTGAATTGCTCTAAAAAACTGTCTATTTGCGTCTCTATGCTAGTTGGAGAACTGGCCATCGTTATTTCGCTACCATACCACCGAAACACCGAAAACAAACACTCTTACCGCTAAGGCATTTTCAGTATTTGCGTATCTATTTCGTTAAATAACACAAACATAATGTTATGAGTAATCCATCACGTTTCCCATTGTATAAAATGTCTTTCATTATAAAAACCAAATTCGTTCATCGACCCGAGTTTACGTACGATGACATCAAAGAACACCGCGAACCATGAAACAAACTGGCGCATTTATGAGATGTGATTTTTACTTACTACGGATACCGTTATTCTATATATGACACAGAAACAAAGTGATACCGACATCTATCGATCGATGTGAACAGCTGTTCTTCAGTGTTGCCAGTTCAAAAATTGAGGACGCTGTAGTTGAAAATGTTTTAACGAGTTAGTGTTTTAAAAAAAGTCAAATAAAACATTATAAATTGGTTTATATAATTAAGTATTTATTTGTTGGTGGTAATTTTTAAACAATATCTTCCTGGTGCTGGTTTTGCTGGGAAATGTACACCGCATGCGCTATTACGTATGTGTGTGTATACGAGTGTATGATAATCTGTGGTTGCGTGTGTAGATGGGCAACAAAATGGAAGAGGTGAGGGGGAGCAGGGGTCATCCAATGAACTGTTTTTCGCTGCCTGCGTACATTCGTTTAGTGCTGCGCGGGAAGCGTGTGTAGTTTGTGATATTGAAGGTGACTGAAACTGTCACAATCGAGACTTTACTCAGCCACAAAATGTCAAGTAAGATTTTAATATCTAATCAGTCTCTGTTTCATACCTATTTATTTTTAAATACATTAAATTTACGCACATACATAAAACATTAAGTACAATGTAAATTAATTATACTTCAAATTTTTACTCTTATTTTTTTGCTTATTAATTATCATATAATATAAACTACCCTATTGCTTATAAAAAATTATTTATATATAAAAATCAAAATTAAAACTCCTACCTACATAACTTTCTATTACCAGCTAATATAATTTATGTAAATTTTACACTGATTAAGTTTAGCAAGTCCATAAATTTAAAAATAAAAATAAAAAACAGATTTTTTTTTATAAAAGTAACTTTAGGGTAGATTGACACTTCACTCAAGTGCACGCGTTCCATTACTGTATAAATCGTTGACAATATATATTACGTAGGTATTGTAGTATACGTAATCTATTCTTTGAATCTCTGACCATAGCATAGTAATAAAGCCAAGGCAGAGGAGCTCAGCCAGCCGAGAATATGTGAGTGAAAAACGCAACTTGCTATGAACTGATACCTCCTATCTGATCGTACGTTTGCTGATATTAGGCTGATATAGTATCTTAGCAAACTGCGAGATTGTAAACAGCAATATTAACGTGCTAATGACAATCTATAAAAACATTGCCCATATCGTTATCAAATTTGCTCTCGAAGTTGGCATTGATGTTGGCAAACGTGATTGCGTTCTTTCTTGTTTTTAATACATAATTCCTTAGCATGATAGCCCAATTAACGAATACGTCCGTATTTTATTGCTATTCTAGAAAAACATTCGTCAGTGATTATATTTTTAATTTTCGTACAATATAAATATAGCATAGGTATCTGTAATTAAATTATAAATAATTATGATTATAATAACTGAATATAATTATAGATAATAATATTTTATATACCTAATTGATAAAGTAAAAATAAACATCGGGGAAAACTAGGTAAATAATCATAATATAGGAAATATCAAGTATTGTAGATAGATCAGCACATTTTTCTGAAACAATATATCTACCTAAAAAAAATTCAACATAAAAACAAAAAACTGTCAGTCGTAGGACTGCACGTAAGAAGGGAATACTTAGCGCCACACAGTTCGAATCCACAAGATTGGAAGATTTTTTTTAAAATAATTTGCCAAGTGTGTATAGTTACCCACTTTTTTTTAAAAGACGAAGTGTCAAAGATGGCTGAAAAAAGATTTTTAACTAAGACTCAATTAAACTTATTTTTTTTATACAAAACTTACAGAATGAATTATTGAATATATGACTGGCAATTGTGAGCATAGGTAGCTATTCAGTATTATACAAAAAAAAAAGATCTGCAAAATTGATCACAGTACCCAAAAATGTCGTCCAGGGTTCAAAAATGATTTTCCCATTTTCTTATACATATATCTCTTAACCAAGTAACCAGGATGTTTTTATTATTTTTCCAGAGCTGGTATAACCTAGCCTATTGCGTAAAAAAACACACATCTTAATATATAAATATCAAAGCATGTCGGTCCCACGAGTTCAGTGTTTTTTCACCACATAAAGTTTTTTCACCTACTCAGTTAAGTTAAATATAGGATCTAGGATTTACACGTGTAAATCTGTATTTCAACTTTTAATTATTTTATATGTTATAAAAAGAATGGCAGATAGGCAGATTGCCCACTTGATGGTAGATGGTTACCGTCATCTAATGACACAAGCAACATTAAGGAGGTGCAGGGACAGTTGCAATTAAATAATTAAAGTATTTATAAGGCTGTGGGTCACCGGTGGATCCAGGCTGCAGCAGCCTGCCCCATAATTATGGGGGAAGCCTATGTCCAACAGTGGAAGTCCTTTGTCTGAGATGATAATAATGAATTAAAGTAATACTTATTTACTGTAAAAATTACTTTACTTTAAGAATCCTATGAGTTGGAAAATTAATCAAATAAATAGAAATTTTATTTCTTGTGAAATTATTTTTACAACTTCCACTTTTATCATGTTTAAATGTCGTTATCTCGATCGGGTGTCGTTACTCAATACTGAATTTTCTATTGAAATACATATTACGATAAAATGTCTGTATCTAAGATTGCACACTACATGCAAAAATTCTATTATATTATTTTTATTTACTTAACAAAATATTTTGTTGAATGTCGATAAAACCTTCTGTTGAATGGTAATCCTTATTAATCTGTATTATATGTCACCATCCTAATATTTTAATGCGAAAGTAAGTTTGCTTGTTTGTTACGCTTTCACGCCTTAACCGAACTAATCAACCGATCACCATGAAATTTTGCTCACACGATATGGACATAGATTCATATCTATGTCCATATCGTGTGAGCATAGGATACTTTTCATTTAGAAAAAATACTAGCTGACCAAGCGAATTTCCGCCTCAAAAAGCCGTTCCATACAAAATGTATGAGATAATGAATTTTCTTCTGCTAGTTATTCTGCTATTCGGGGAGAAAACAAATTCATAGATCATAAGAATCCGTCCAGCCGTTATTGAGTTATGGTGTAACTAACATGACTTATGAAGGTTATAAAGGTATTTTTTTTTAAATCTTGAAATCGTAAAGCAGATATAGTCATTCATATCATGAGTGAGAGAGCGTTGTTATTCCCAGTTATACCTTACGTTTTAATTATATTGATTGAATCTCCATCAAATCTGCTGGTAGAATGCCAAAGATGCTGAACAGAACAAACATACTCATTTGCTTTTTAGTGTCAGTTAGTTTAATAACGTACCAACTCCGCTAACTATTTAGGGATATTGTCTCGGTCAAATTGCGGTGTGATATCTGATAGGTATGACTTGTACCGTAATGGTATCCGACGACCCGATTGTGGCTGTACTGTCTCGACACGCATTTAATTACTCTTTATAATATGATATTTATCTATTTTGAGTAATTTATATTATTAATAGCGCGTAAAGCGTCCTCGAGACGAACAATTGCGAATAATAATTACGTGATTGAAGATTTCAATTGACGGGCGATTGAAGCGCCAATTGAAGGTATATCATTCGCGCATGCCTCAGTCGTTTTAAATTGTGTTGAGAAAAAGTCGCGTTGCTCAAAATCGTCCTTGCTCATTACTTAAATATGATTTCAAACGCAGACATGGCTTTTCTTGCAATAATTATTAGGAAAAAAAAAAGAAAAGAACCAGACTGGTAAAAGGAATGGTACAAATTGAGATAATTCAGATAATATATAGGTTTACTTATGAACATTTAAACAAAAAAATGTCATTTGCCATCATTCGCTGTCAATATACAGAGCGTCAATTGCCGTCAATCAAAATTTTTGTCATTTGCTGTCAATGCCGTAGCAATATTGACAATCGCTTCATTGGCATGTTGTAAACGATCAATTTTTCTATCAATGAGCGCCAATCGCGTAAATATTGTCATTCGCAATCGATCGTCTTGCGGACGCTTTAGTCATTCGTGATTGACCATCATCATAGTCATAATAATCTCAAATGTAGGACGTCACATGCTGGACATAGGCCTCCCCCATTATTTTCCAGTAGAACCGGTCAGAAGCAGCCTGTATTCAGCGTCGACTCGTGGCCCTTATTATATCGTCAGTTCATATCCTCTATTACTAAAATGTAGCATACTTTTAGCTTCCTTATTTATGTAAAAAATCCTTAATTTTTATTAGATGAATATACTGTTTTTCAAATTTATTTCTTAATAAAAAAATGTCTACAGTGTTGTCTAAACAGAAATACCTATGTTAAGCGTTCTTTTATATAGGTACCAATTCGTATTGACTGTTAGATAAATATTTGGGTTACCTAGCTTTCTCTGAGAGTAGGCGATATGTAAGAAAGAGGTGCGTATTCACACACTTTCTTCAACTAAAAACTGCTACAGGTCTGGTGTACTCTACACACACATAAAAAAAATCAAATAATCAAATTCGATAGCCAGAATTTTAAAGCGAAATTTAAAATAGTTTCAAATAGTCAAATCAAAATTGTTAGTAGCTATAGTTTTTTTTAAGACTTTTGAAGTCTTACCACTGTCTTATACGATTCGTAGTCTTCGCTATGAGGCAAGGCCTCTGTCCGAAACAGAATCTGAAACAAAGAAATCCTTTAAAGTAACTATAAATCATCGATGTAGCTCAAATGGTTTTGATGCCAAATTAAAAATAGAAACGTTAACCATTAGGGAAATCAGGGCCGTCTTTACCCGGGGGTGCAAGGGGTGCGGTGCACCCGGGCGCAGAGCGCCCGGGGGCGCCTTGCCGAACCCTGAATATTTAGATATTTCATTGAATTTAACGCCATTGCACAGTTTAATATACTTGTTACGACAAATACGTATGCCCAAAAGTAAATATAAAAAAAATAGTCATCAAAAATAATCATTGTTTTACTTTTATTACGCTTTCGGCGCTTGTCATACCGCTCATGATGTGCAAGCTAAAATGACTCTTATTACTACACAAATAAAAATTTTATTTAATACAACACGCGCGCGGCAAAATCTCTAATCCAAAGAGAGTGTATAAAACTTGGCACATTGCCGCCCGGTCGCCCGCACTTGAAGCAAAATGATCTCTAAGTCAATAAAGTGTGAGTTCATTTGAAATGGGCGCACGGCGGCGGAGCGGCACCTATGCGTCTGTCATAGGCGAGTAATTGCTCCCTTTGATATAGCCGCCCGGGCGCTCGCACTTGAAGCAAAATGATCTCTAAGTCAATAAAGTGTAAGTTCATTTGAAATGGGCGCACGGCGGCGGAGCGGCACCTGTGCGTCTTTCGTAGGCGAGTAATTGCTCCCTTTGATATAGCCGTCCGAGCGCTCGCACTTAAAGAGAAATGATCTCTAAATCACTACAATTAGGTGTAAGTTCATTTGAATTTACAGCGCGGCGCGCGGCGCCTATGTAGTGTCGGTCAGTGATTGATCTGATATCTTCTTTTTAAGTAATTAAATTCGTTAGCTCATTTCATTTGCGACAACCGCCGAATTAGCACAGAAGATCTTAGTGCAGAAATTATTGAGATTTTGTGTAAGTTGTAAATGCATGGAATAAATGAAATTTCTTCGTCATAAATAAGAGAAAAAATATCAAGGTAAGTCAATTTTATTTTTTAAGTGTTAGGTCAATCATTATCATCGTAGCCACCTATCACCCACTCCTGGACATAGGTTTCTCCAAACGACAGCACGCAGTTCTCGACCATCCTCATCCAACTAATACCTAGGCGCCTACCGACTATGTTCGTCGGTCCAGCGGTGGGCTGGAGGGGCGTCCGAAGCTACGTACGTTCGTTCGTTCGTGGACAGTGGTTTCCACTCGAGAACTCGTCGGTTAAAATTAAAATACAATACATAGGTACAATACCGATACCCAAAAGTACTCATACCTAGCTAGAAAAATACATCATTGTTGACGCCATCGTGTTGGAACGAATGGTCCTGCTTGGTTCGAATCCTGGGTTAGGGAACAATTTTTTTGTAGTATTTGTTTATGAGAGAGAGTCATGATTGTTTATTTGTTTATAATCGCAAAAATACAAATTCTTAAGGGCGTGCAGCGCGAACGAAAATCTTCACTTCCAAAAACACTTTAAACGTGTGTAAATACAAAATTTATAACACAGCTGACTTGATACCTCATGACGTCATGCCATACGACAAATAAGTGCGCCTAGTGATTTTATTAGAGCAATTTTTTTGTTTGCAAAACCATCAGGCGTTTGGATTAAAAATTGAAAATTCTTAATAATTTCCTATTTATATTTTTATAATCAATATTAAGAAGAGGGTGCTCTGCGGAATATCAATACAAACATTTCCGTGTGACAGTTAGTGCTTCATGCGTAAAATTTACGAAGTATTCGAAGATAAATATTTTTAAAAGTCATTACCGTCATGTATTGTTTATTAATACAAAATGCATTTATTTCAAATTTCAACAAGGCGGTGACCTTGTGCAAGGATCAGACTAACCTACAAAAGTTCTTTTAATGTATTTAAGTAATTGAGCGTACATTACTAGTTATTTAAAAATACGTCAATTTCCAAAATTTCGTGCAGTACCCTCTTAATGTTAGTGATTGATACAAACCTACTTTATTTATTATAAAGAAAGAAATATTAAATTAAAATTTAATTTTATTGTAGATGGCCGAATTAGGGGATGGTAAAAAGAAACCATCGGGTGCTCAAAACAGAAAAAGGAAACTGGAGAAAGGAGAAAAAATTAAAAAGCTAACTTCTCCGATTGACTCTTTCTTTCGATCTGGTAAGTTCAGTTAGTTGGTTGGTAGGTACCTTTAAAGTACTACCTTATATAATACATCTGAAGTAGCGTAAATCAGTGACAGAAGTCGCTGGTGTATCCTGCCTGGGTTCGATCCCTAACTAAGTTCCTACCTACTTCTACTTATTATTATTACACTTCTTATTTTTTGTATAAGTTACCTGTAACTGTATACCTAATGACAATATCTATTTTGCGCGATGGCCTTCCGTTGCGCAATGGTTAGTAACACTGACTCTTGTGCCGAAGGTCTCGGGTTCGAATCCCGGCCGGTGCAAATATTTGTTTAATTACATACCTTCTCAGACCTTGTATGTTAAATTTTTGTGTTGTGTGATATCTCCAACACGCGTTCCCATCGTGGAGATTATGACAATAAATAACCCTATAGTTTTGGAGGCTCATGTCTAACAGTGGACTGGATGTTGCATTGCTACTTCACAGCAGAAATAAATAAGCGGGTGGTACCAGTTAACCCAGGCGACAATTGCATAATTACCTCTACCTAATAGGGAGCCTATCACCTATTAATAGGATTGCAGTAGGTATAGTAAATGTGCACAAAAATTTCAAAAGGCTAAGCAATAATTAAATCGAGTTTCGTCAAAACTCTAACTAAGTGATAATCTACCAAGAATAGATGTATTTATCTATTCTTCTTATGTAGTCACTAATCCTGACTTTATATCTGTGGGGTGAAGACTGCAAGGTGAAGCGAATACTGAATCAGTGTAACTTGTATAGTTGTAATGTGTATAGTTGTAACTTTGAATTAGTTTGAATAAATAGCTAATTAGTTACCTATTAGGTATATAATCAATGACTGACTTTTAATTAATAGGAACAAAGCAGTACTTGTAATTATTTTTTTTTAAGTCTCCATTGTCCGTTCAATTTAAGTAAACTTTTAGAAATCGCGCGAAATGTAAAATTTTCATAGTTTGAATATTCCGTCGGGCGGTTATGGCGGACATTGTGACGTCACAATGGCCGCCATATTGAATTGGTCGTTTCAATTTCCTATCGCTGCTGGTTAACAATTTAAACTTTTTTTTAATAATAAAATAAACCTATTTTTAGCGTGAAACGTTGTTTTTACGTAATTTATTTATGTAGCCGATCGTTAAAAAAAATAAAATATTGAGTGCATATAGGTACCCTATTCCACAATGAGCGCGCTCGGCCAGACTAACTATGCCCGCCTTAACTTTCAGGCGCTGTTTTTAATTTTTTATTGTCCTAAAATATTATTGCGTGGCCCTGTTACCACACTTGGTTACACAAATTGTTGACTATCTTATGTTTTTTAGGTACATCTTCGTCAACATCAGCTCGACAGTTAGAAGAGACAGTTAACTTGGAAGAGAGAACTTCTACGAGTATTTCACAAGTTCCAGCTCACACTAGTACCAGTACATCGCCTACTTCAAGTGAACCAATTGTTAACCAACCAGCAACAGAACCAGATGTACGATTTTGTGAAAATGTCGCGAATGATCCTGCTCTCTGGCCGCAAGTAATACCCGATAGTTTAAGATTATTTTTAACAGAACGTGGACCAATTCAGATTAAAAAAACCAACTATCCTTCAGATAGTAACATGAGGTCGTTTTCAGATACATATTACAGTAAAAAGTTACAAAATAACGAAATTATTCATCGAGTTTGGCTTGTATATTCCACATCTACTGATTCTGTTTTTTGTTTTCACTGTAAGCTTTTTAATATTAATGTCACTGCATTTAATGGCCCCACTGGTTACAAAGACTGGGGGCATTTGTCGAGAAATATAGAACGGCATGAGAAAAGTTCAGGGCACATATGTTCTTTTAAAAAATATTTGGATTTAAAAAATGACTTATTGAAAGGGCAAACAGTAGACTCGGTAAATCAAACTGAAATAGACCGCGAGAAAAAGAGGTGGACGGCAGTTTTGGAAAGGATAATAGAAATTATAAAATTTTTAGCAGGTCAAAATATAGCATTTAGGGGCACAACTGAGAAGTTGTATGACCCAAATAATGGTAATTTTTTAAAGTTGGTGGAGAGTATATCTAATTTTGATAGTACACTATCAGAACACATTGCTCGAATTCAAAGAACTCAGCATCGCATGCCACATTATCTTGGTCATAACATTCAAAATGAACTGATTAGTATAATTGCTGAAAAAATTAAAACGACTATAATTAGTCTTTTGAAGCAATGTAAATACTACTCTGTAATTCTAGATTGCACACCTGATATCTCACACCAAGAACAACTTACTGTTATTGTGAGGTTTATTTATTTAAATCCATCGACAAAACGCGCTGAGGTACGAGAACATTTTTTAGGTTTTTTACCTGTAACTGATACTACCGGACAAGGGTTGAAGACTTATTTGTTAGATTTTTTAAAATCATGCAATATTGAATTCGATGATTTGCGAGGCCAAGGATATGATAATGGAGCCAATATGAGGGGGAAAAATATAGGCCTCCAAAAAAAAATATTGGACATGAATCCTCGTGCTTTTTACGTACCGTGTGCTGCTCACTCCCTTAATTTAGTAGTAAATGACGCCGCTAAAAGCTCATTGGAAATTACAAACTTTTTCTCTATTGTCCAAGAAATCTATGTATTTTTTTCAGCATCCACATCACGCTGGGATGTAATTATGAAACAGATACCTACTTTGTCATTAAAACCTCTTTCAAATACGCGTTGGGAAAGTAGATTTGATGCTCTTAGAGCACTACGTTTTAACATGGATAAAATTTACGATGCATTATACTCTATTTTTACAAATAACAAGTATGATAGCGACACAAAAAACATAGCGAGTTCATTAATAGCCAAATTAAAGTCTTATAGATTCATATGTTCAGTAGTTATATGGTACAATATTTTACTAAAGATTAATATTGTAAGCAAAAATTTGCAAAAATCAGACGTAATTATTTCAGAGGCTACCAAAATGATTAATCTGGTTAAAAAAGATTTGGAGCAATACCGCACCGATAGTGCGTTTGAACAGTTGTTATCTGATGCAAAATTAATTGCTGAAGAATTAGAATGCGAAACAGAATTTAAAGAAACTGTTCGTCCACGTCCCCGAAAAAGACATTTTGATTACGAGGCTGCAGATGAGCCCATTTTAGACCCAACCAACAAATTTAAAGTATGTTTTTATTTTTTTATACTGGACACTGCTATCTCTAAATTAAATGAGAGATTCGATTTGCTGACGGAACACAATTCAGTTTTTTCACTCTTCCAAAACATTGAATGCTGGAGGAAATTAGAGTTGCATGAAAAAAAATCTCAATGTTCTCGGCTCCAACAAAAACTAACATTTAAAAATAGATTTGATATTGACGGGGAGGATTTATATAATGAATTAGAATTGTTACCAATGTTTTTTCCCAATGCATCAACAAGCACTCCCACTAATATTTTAAGCTATATATATTCTAATAATTTAATCTCCTCATTTCCTAATATCTCAACATCTCTACGTATATATTTAACACTGCCTGTTACAGTAGCTGAAGGTGAACGATCCTTTTCAAAATTAAAATTAATAAAAAATTATCTTCGGTCAACCATGACCCAAGACAGACTGACAAACTTAGCTATTATAAGTATAGAATCCAAAATTAATATAAAAATAAATGATTTAATTAAAATCTTTGCCGACTCAAAAGCAAGAAAAATTGAGTTTGTTTGATGTATGTACATACAATAAATAGATATTTAGCAATTAAATAATAATATAAACGAGAGTTGGAACTTGGATTGCTGGTGTTTTTCGCCATTACAATCACTGTTAATTGTAATTAACTCATAATTCTATTGATTTCTCAACTAACAGGTTCCTTCTTTTCTTTGTTTTTGCATCATGTTCTTTTTCATGTTAAAATAAAAGTATAATTCTTCACTTTTTTGAAAAAGTAGGTACCTTTTCTAGAGTGTTAATTCCAGAAACTGGACATAATGTCTCGAATGGAGAATAGTTTTGTTTTTTATTTGTATAATTGGGTTTAATTTGTATAATTTAAGTTTAATTTTAGTTTTGTATTTTAGAAAAATAAACAAATTATCAAAATTACGTGTATTGTGTTTTCTTGGTTGACTAGGACCCCTTTCATACTGCAGTGTGTCGTCGGTCGCGTGCCACGCTGCAGTGTAAAAGAAAACGAGGGCGCAGGCTGAGCCCCGCACCCCGGCGCCGAATAGACTTAAGACGGCACTGAGGGAAATGTTCAGAAAGGAAGAAAGATTAGTTGCGGGATGCAGCTAGTAGTTAGTGCGCTTTAGCGGTCTGTGAAACAGGTTTACGTTCAGCAGTAGGCGTCTAACGTCCGCTAATGATGATGATGATGATGATGATGATGATGATGATGATGGTGGTGGTGGTGGTGGTGAAATGGCACTCGGTGTAGAACCCTTACAGGGTTCCTGGTATTTTTTCGGTGAGTAAGGGATCTTCTGTTCATAGGCGACGGAAGCCATATAAAAACAAACAAATGGACCTTCGCCTGTCTGCTACTCTTAGTAAAAAATATGGTATTAAATACGGAATATTCATTCATTTCATATATTCAACAACCTAATATATAAAAAAAAAGATATAATAAACGTTATGCATAATTATCAAACATTGACAGTATATTTTTGAAGCGAAAATACGGTTTCGAAGCCTAAATAAATGGGTAGATGTTCTGGTCAATATTGACGTTTAGTCCGCAAGTATTCCACAATTTGTCGTTTACTTTTCGCATTGAAATCTAATTTTAAATATCCTATAGCGCTTTAATCACTAATACGATCGTGACGTCACAAATTCCTGATCTCAAATAAAATTTCATTACCTATAAAACTTGTTTCACTAGATGAGCTGTTTAAAAAACATAATAGTTTTGAAGATTATAGATTACATTCACGAATGTATTATACACAAATAATTGTTATACACGAATAAATACACGCAGCAGCAAATATCAAAAACTAGAACTGCCAATATATAATAACTTATATGGCAAACGTACATTGGGTTTTTTAGGACCTTACCTTATTAATAATATGCCAAGAGATTTAAAAAATAATTTAAACATAAAAAACACTAAATATAAATTAAAAGAATATTTTATTCCTAATAAGTAGTATAACGCAACTATGTGGGTAGGTATTATATGTGTATACATGTGTGTGTATATGTATGTATGGATATAACTAATAATAATAAATATTTATACAAAGAAATTAAAAATATAATACCTAATTTATGCATTATTTATCCTGTAGAAAGTGTGCATTCTTGTCAACAAGGATGCACTTATATGAGTTAGCTGCATGTAAGAGTGGGACAAGCAGGTTCAATATGTCTTCTTTCTTGTGTTTGTATTTGTTTGTAGCAATAATTCTGTTTATATTTCTGATATTGTAGACAGCTCATTGTAGAAGTATTGTAGAAACTTAATTGAGTTTATAGTACATACCTACACCTAAACTGTGTACCACCAATTGTATTTTTTTGTGTGTAAATAAAAAAAAATGTAAAATTTAAAAATATCAATTGCACTAATAGAGATGCATACATGATACAAAAGAGATCTTTGAACACTTGAGAAATTACTTTGTCCTTACATGGACTCCAGAACTGTCGCAGTCAAATGTATGCACGTAATTCACGCTCAGACCTTTTAATTGAATGTCTTCGAAAAAATTAATGAGTCTTTGGTATCTTGGACGTACATACATCAAGCGTTATTAAAATATGGCCTACGAAAGATGAGACTGCGCTTTTATTAATCTAGCTAGCAATCTTTTGTCGAATACTTACTGTTACAATTTTGTAAACTTCTTACCTAATTATGAAGACAACGCTGAAAGAGACTAATTAACACTAAGCTTATTTTTATTATATAATTAGTAAATTCAGAGATATGGAGAGACAATTTTTAAACAGATTTGTTTTAAACAATAACGTAATAATTATGTTAACGGAATAATTTTCAAAAAATAACTAAACATTATTATTATTATTATAATATTTACTTTAACGCGGGTGTTAAAGTAAATATTATAGTAATAATAATAATAATATAAAATCATCTTATAATATTTAACGCGGATGTGCTTTCATCGGTGTTAACGTAAACATTTATTTAATTGGCCGCACAGTCCCTTCTTTCATGAGCCAAACAATAAGTTTATGATATATGTGAAGGTCTGTAGACAGGCTGTCAATCCACTTATGATAGGTATTAACAAAAACATCCCCATCCTACATCCCTAATCTCTATAAGTAGGATAGGACATCCCTCAAGTGTTCAGTGTTACTATACAGTTATACCACAGTATTACAATATAATATATGTTATACCATGTGCGATAATGTTCACTAGATTTCGCCAGCGACTTCGTACGCGCCCCTTTTCATAGATGTTAAAACATTTGTTCAATCTTTCTTGCTCATATATTTATAATAATTTTAATTTTTAATTTTTAAATGATTACTCAGGATCAGTAAGTACTTTTTTCTGAATGTAAGACACCCTATGTCCTTTTCTGCACCTTGTCAACGTATATCCTTGGGCACGGTAACATAGAGGGCTTTAGGCATTTAATTAATTGACAACATAGAATAATAAATAATATATCTTTTGATATAAATAATCTTATGAAAACGGTTCCGAATTTTTGTCATAGTTATTATTTTCTTCCAATAATTTTTTGCGTGTATACATATATTGTCTTTTAAGATAAAAATAGTTGTTATGTAACAACTATAAAAATACAATGATTAAATATAAAGGATGAGCGATTTGTCGTTTTGTTCTTTCCTTTTAACGGTTGACGGCGCACGTTGTTCCAGCCCGCCACCGAACCAGCCGCACCTAAATAGAAACCGCAGGGACATTGCTCCCGAGTCGCGTCTGCTGATCCTGCATTTCGACTCTCAAGTGCCTTGTATCAGTCAGAGCTATTTTCATATATTACCATATCGACAAATTCCAATATAGCACATCGGTATACTTGCTGTGCTATCGCAAAATTATTTCAGTTCCTTATTTAACTTTATTTTCATCCATCTAAATTTATTTTCATTTACGATAGACAAATATTACATGTTTTATGATAGGTAATAAAAATAAATCATACATTAAACTGTAATCAAAACATCCAATGGTATTTCCTGTGCTGGAACTACTTTTCAATAGCTGGTGTAATTTTTTTATATGAGTACTTTTCAATTACTCATATAAAAAAATTATATGAGTAATATTAACGCTGTGACGACGGTAGCGCCACCACGGCGACAGTGGCCGTGGTTTTTTATATTTTTTATATTTTTAAACGATCACTCGGGAATCTAATATTTTTCCAGGATAAAAAGTATCCAGGCAATAAACTATCTGTATAGCAAATTTTATCCAAATACGTTCAGTAGTTTTAACGTGAAAGAGTAACAAACATCCATAATACATTCACCCATCCTCATAAACTTTCGTATTTGTAATATTAGTAGGATATATAAGAAAAATTACGTGTTTCGTTTTGATATAATAAAGTATCATAAACACTTACAACCAAACGCAACAGAAGTTCACGGCTATCTAAAAATAAATTTAAATTTAAAAATAACCTTTCAGCATACTGAATAAGGCTAAGTTGCGTAGGACTTAAAGGCGAAGTTCACGTCATAATGTTTCTTCTGGCAGCGAAAAGTCCAAGGAAAAGACTGGTTTGGTTAATTGTGGAATACCATGACGTAGTCCGCCCAGGCGTTAGGCGCCGCATGTCTGACGCTATCCAGCAGTTTTATTTTGAATTTTATTTGTGTCGCGCTATTTCGGAACAGAATGCGCGCCACTGGTCTATTACATTGAGGCATGTTGTGATGGCTGGTAGCCCACGCGATATGCCGACTAACTGCTAATCGATTAAATTTCTTAGAAACGTAAGTCATTTCAGCCTTCATTTAAAATATCTCGTACAAAGCACGATAAGAAAGTAACTCAAAATATTTTATATGGACAAATATAATATAGTGTTTAGCTATATATGCCAAATGTTAGCAAAGGCCTTGTTACTCCATGTCTGTTTATTATTCTGAAGATAGGAATCTTGTAGATTGTATTCCATTTTTTCTCTTCCTTAATTAGTTTACATAAATATAGCCTAAGCCTACGAGTTTTTGAAAAGTCTACGAGTGAAGGAATTTTTCAAAAGTAAGGGTTGTCTGAGCCCATTTCCCTAGCCCTTCCTGGTCCCTTACCCTACTACGGTCGGCAGCGCAATTGAAGCAACCGTAGCGTTCCTGTATGATGAACCTGTATATAGATGACGCTAACCACGTACTATCAAGTGGTCGGCCTGTCTGACCTTACATAAATAAAATAGATGAATGCAGAGATTTCGGAGATTACCTGCAACATTTAATAAAACTTTACCCATATTTTATGTATAAACTCATTTCCCTAATACCTAGTTCACATCCATAACATAGGAATAGTTATTTAAAAATTCGAAACAAATATCGTCGTAGTCTTGTTAGGATTATTAATAATGTCGTAGAAATAACAGCACGTGTTAATAATGACTTATAGTAGGGGAGCCCAAGAGGGGATTTTGGGATTTATACTCGAGCGCTTCAGATATTGCCAGTGTATATACCCCACGTGTCTCCGATAAGGGATATGTGTTAATCTGCCGGTTTGCCGGCCGGTTGGTGGGGGTTGGGGTAAAAATTTAAATAAGCGTCAGATTTTCAGAGGGGATGTTAAGTGAACCCAAACTAAGCTCCCGTTTAAAATACAGACGATTCGGATACAAAAAAAGATTTTTAGGATTGCTGTTTTGAAATACTCGAGCGCGTCAGATTTTCATACAGACGGTTCAGCCTGAATTCCTGATCGTGCTGATTCTTAATCTATTTATTTATTTATTTATTAACCTGACAAATTATTTGGAGGATTTTTCTTAATACAGCGTCTACAAACTTTTAAACGCCTGTAGACGCTCACCCCGACGTTAAAAAGGAAAACATCACATTTTTTTCTTCCTACCATCTAATCTTCAAAATCCAATAGGTCCCCACGACGCTCGAGCCCATGATTTAGCATCATGGGCTCCCCTACCATTAATTAATATTGTCTCGACACGAACGCATTGATCTGCTGGCACCAAAGTATTCCACGTGCCAAATGTCACGTAGTACAACGAGTGTTTCTTTAAACGAAAGAATTGCGCATTTTCAAATAATCCCACTACCATAACACAGTGGACAACCCACATTCACCAATTAGAAGTAACTAAAATCATGCTAAAACTGAAACTCACATAATATTTCGTAAAACAACGATTTTATAGTTATTTTCGATATTTACGTCTTTGGCAAGGACGTATGTTGATGATACATGCTCGTGTATTTTCACATTGATTTTATTTACGTAGTAATTTTGAATACCAATATAGAGTCGACGTATATATTATATCATGGTTTAAACGCAATTGCATTAATTCACCTAAAAATATGTGATTCAATTCAGAAGCATAAACTAAACCAAAAAAAATATCAAGTCTTGGCCGAGTTCATAGATTGATATTGATGGCAATTTGTTACTACAACCGACAATCGACATTTGTATGATGTATGAAGTCTTATTTGACATAGTAATCAATGAATGTGTAATATATGTTAGTGGGTTAATTGTGCTAGCATCTGTGTAAACTACCTAATCACTCATCTGTTTTCATTAAGTATATTTATCTTCATAGATCGAGCATGGGTGACGTTGGCTACAAACGACTCGTATGGTCTCGGCGCTTTGGTGCTAGCACACTCCTTGCAACGAGTGGCTTCCTCATATCCAGCAGTAGTACTCATCACTCCTTCAGTGACTGATGTTATGAGGTAATCTTCTTCAATCTAGGCTAGCTCCAACCAGATAAACAATGGACTAATTGATATAGATGAATGTTAATAATTTTATAATCTGATTTTATTTTATTTTAATTAAATATAACATTTAATGATTACTTACACATCCTATTTTGTCCATAGGAATCGCCTACGTACAGTGTTCGCTGATGTAATTTTAGTAGATGTATTGGACTCCCAAGACGCCGCTCATCTTGCTTTATTGCAAAGGCCCGAACTTGGTATCACCTTCACGAAGATTCACTGTTGGAATCTGATTCAATTTGAAAAATGCGTCTTTCTCGATGCAGATACATTGGTAAGTAGCTAATCTTTCTCCTTTCTTTAATTTTTCCCTTGTCATGACCAACATAAAAAAACTCAGGCGTAGGATGTCCACTGCTGGACATATAGCTCATATAGCACATAATATAGCTCTCCCATAATTTTATTCCATAACGGATACTATAGGACTAATCAGAAGCAGCATGCGTTCAGGGTTAATCTACGTTGTTATTAGGCCGTCAGCCCGTCTTATTGGCGGAAGTCTTACGCTACGCTTGACGATCTGTGATTCGGGCCCCATTTAGCTCATAGTCGGCTCCTTGTAAATAATTAGGGTCTAGCCCAGGGTTCCCCAAACTATTTTGGACAAGTGACCCCTTTTCAACAATGAACTGTTACCTCAGACCCCCATGGTCAAATTACCTACTTTTAAGACCAACCCCCTTATTCATAATGGTCCGCTAACTTAAAGCAGCTATCTATCTTAGTCTATCTTTAGTTTTTTCCTATTGGTACAAAATACCTAGGTACTAAGGTGCCAATTAGAAAACTTTGCACTTGGTTAAGTGAGTGAAGTTGATTTCATTTTCTCGTCAAAATTTAACAAAATAAAAAGACAATCCAATTCAGTAAATATCAAGTTTAATTTATAATTATTACAAATTAATACATAAAGCATCTTAAGTTGGTAGGAAATTATATTTTAAAAACTATTAATTCGCAAAGAGAAAATAAAACATTCAGTGCGATGGATGAACCTGGTGACTATCTACCAATCTAGCTACATCCGGTTCAATATTAGTGAGTTGCAGCCTTAAATCTCCACGTTCGTTGATTTTCAAACGGTTTCTTTGTTTTGTCAAAATGTTTGTTACCACACTGAAGCTTTTTTCAACTAGATATGATGATGGAAAAGCGATAAGGTATTTTTCAGCAATGTTCCACAATGTAGGATACTGTGTTTCAATTTTGCGTTGCAACCAGAACTTCTGATAGCCTTGGTTGAACTTTTGCTTAAGCTCTTCGTCTGTGCTGATGGTAATCAACTCTTCTTGCATTATCACATTGGCTTCTTCTATGGCTGTGGTGTTATACGGATTTATTATCCATTGAGGAATTTGTAAATTTAAAAGATCATCAAACCTCTCCGTAAAATCCTTGTGTAATGCGTCCAAGTGAGTAACATATAATAAAATGTCATCATCTTGAAGCATTTTTGGTAATTTTGACAAATGCGGAAACTGCGAATATTCTTTTCTGCCTAAATTTTGTTTATAAAGAACTAGTTTACCCACGAAGGCCGATATTATTGATTTTGTTTTAATCAAGTTAAGATCATCACCCTGTAGTTGCAAATTAACTTTGTTGAACATTCCAAAGATATCAGTCAAGTAATAAATATCTGTTTTACAATTGTTCAGATTTTCTTTCAAATTCGGATCTTTTTCTTGTAAAAACTCCAACACAGATTCAAAAAGGGCTGAAAATCTTTCTAAGCAAGAGCCTCTTGATAGCCAGCGAACTTCAGTGTGCAGAAGTAACCGAGTAAAGACTTCGTCGTTTTCGTCACATAGTTGAGCAAATAACCGAGAGTTCAAAGAATTGCTTCGAATCTTGTTGATAGCATTTATTACATATTGTAAAGACTTATGCAATCTAGGACTCAGCTTTTTTGCTGCTAAATGCTGCCTGTGAATCACACAGTGAATAACCAGTACATCAGGCAGTTGTCGCTTTAAGTGAGCTATAAAGCCACGATGACGACCAACCATAGACGGTGCACCATCAGTCGCAACAGAAACAATATTCTTCCATGGAATAGCTTTATCAGTAAAAAAATGTTCCACGGCCTGAAAAATCGATTCTCCTCTAGTATCAGTCTCTAAATATGCAGCAAAAATCAGTTCTTGGCACATATTTTCATCTTTGATAAATCGAACATATCCTAACAATAGAGCTTCATTGCCGGGTAATGTAGACTCGTCCAACTGGAGAGAGAATCTGCGGGTCTGTAAGAACTTGCATAAAATGTTTTCCACATCGCGTCCCATCTCATCTATGCGTCTCTGAACGGTGTTGTTGCTCAAAGGTATTCTCTTTAAAATATCATGTGCGGGTTTGTGCAATACATTGTTAAGGACCTCCGCAATGGCTGGTAAGATAAGCTGCTCTCCAATTGTATGGGGTTTCCCCGACTTCGCTATTAGTAAAGATATATTATAGGACGCTCGTAAACCATCATTGTCTCGAATAGATGATGACGCAAACATCGATCCTATGGATGGCCTTTTGTCTAGTTTTTCTTTCAGTGCTTGAAAATATGACAAGGGCTTACTTTTTTTGTTAGCATGTACTCTTGATAAGTGGTCATCCATTTTTGAAGGCTTCATGGCATCGTTACTAAATACTTTTTCACATATGAGACACATCGGGAAGTGTTGATTTGATGGAGATGCAATAAATCCGAACTTCAAGTAGTCCAAACTGTATTGTCTGCATTTTTTTTTCGTGTCCGCCATCATAAAACTTTCAGTAATTCTGCAAACAAAAAAATAAGGAACCTAAATAAAAAACAATAATAAACTGTTAAATTTGCACACTATCTTATTTTTATCACACTCAGTTAATGGATTCTTGTTAAGTATTACTGACTTACTCTTTGATAAACTTTGATACCTATATTGGGAAGTAACTACAGTAGGTAATTAGGTATAGAAACTTCGTATTAGGTAATTAGGTAGAATAAGAACGAAAACCAAAGACTTAAGTGTTAGTAATTTTTACAAATACAATTATACATACCTATTTAAAATATGTTGTATGTTGTGTTTAACACTTTTTCAGTCACTTTACTTCACTTAATTTAGCTTTGTAATAAGTTTGTAATCTCTTGAAATAAATGAGTACTTAGCTATATGAGTTTTTATCGTTCAAGCTCCAACGAATTTCAAAACGCAAATGAACTTTCAACCTAAATGCAAGCTCGTTAAATAGTAAAATATCAGGAACATGTTTGGACTTGATCATGAATTCGTTCGTCTTAATTCGCGTAAAGCCGCTATCACACTATTCAATTTGAACGATTCCAATTTAGGAAATCGGAAGGTGTGATCGCAGTTAGAACAGATTGGATTCAATTAAGAGTTTATCCATTTTCAACTCTATATCTTCGATTTAGAAATCAATTTAGCGTAGTGTGATCACGAGCTCACTACTTAGATTCCTAAATAGGAATCGTTCAAATTGAATAGTGTGATAAGCACTTTATCGTCAAATAGAGAGCAAGTCAAAACGCCGCTGAAAGACGTACGCTCCAACTCAATCTTGCACAAACTTGTCCACATAGACTTGCCGAGTTTTTCATCTTGTACGAACTTGAAACTTTACATTCCTGGAACATTATTTCCTACAAAAATATTAATTATTCTTAGTACACGTAACACAACATAAACAATACAGTAACTACCTACTTACCTATCTTGAAAGTTTTAAATAAGAACTTGTGTTAATATAATAGGGGTCGATTTTTAGACCTCGTCGACCCCCAAAATCACTTTTCGTTTATGTCGACCCCTAGGAAACCGATATCGACCCCAAGGGGTCGATATCGACCACTTTGGGAATCCCTGGTCTAGCCCATTGCTACTTCGATTTACTAATCCGCCGTGTTAAGTCATTGACTTGTTTGTCTACGGATCTCTACATTCCTGATTCGATCTCGTAGAGTTATTCCCAGCATAGACCTCTCTATAGCCCTTTGAGCGACATTGAGCTTTCTTACGAAGCCCATATTTAGAGACGTTTTCTGGCATAGGATGTGGTTTCATTTTTTCAATTAAGGACATTGAAATGATTAAATTACAGTTTATTGCTCTAAGAAAGTCAATGTTACCGGATGTGTTACTGGGGTGCATATAGTAATCCGAGATGACGGACCATATAGCCGTGGCCTAAATATTTTTCTTCTCGCGTGTTTTGGCCGTGGTCCAATTTCATTTACACTTTCATTGTGATTTTTCGCTAAAATTTAACTAACCGTTAAATGTTGTGTTTAATACCGGACGACACGCTCTCTATGAGTATGTTAATGCTAATGTTACAAAATCCAAATTTTATTTAAAACAGACGGTGGATTTATTAGATCTGATATTTTACTTACAACACAAGTTGCTTATATTTTTATTGTAACAATTAGTTTTATATTACAAATTGTAAGTATTCATATTAAATAATTCTACGGATCATCTGTAAACTTTTTGCACCACGTAGGTTAGGTATATTTGACTTGAAAATGAGCGGAATAGCAGGTTAACTTAGATAAAATATTTCACATTCTAACCATGATACTAAAGCATGTAAAGGTACAGTATAATCATGTTATTATATAATCTAAACATTAAAAATTTAATTATAAACTGTTTCGATGCCAATAATAAAACAGAGAGATAGGCTTTCGATAGAATTCATTGACTATATGTATTCTTATCATTGTTATGTCAGTGGGTCGTTTAAGATAAAAAAAAAACTGTGATAACATGCATTTTTGTGAGAATTATCTAAATAATTTCACTGTGTAGGCTAAATTGCATATTATTCTTTTTATAATTCTTGTTGGTATAAATTTTTCAGTTCCCTCATTTATTTTATTCTACATCTGCTTATTCGTAAATCTGAGTTTGTATGTCCTTGATCTATGATCTCTGACCTAAGAGTAGATATTGGCTTTATTTTTGTTTCGTCATTCTCTATGAGTTGAACAGTTTCTTTTATTTCACAGTTCAAGTACCTATACAAGACGAAATACGAAATCCCCCGTCGCGTCTGTCTGTATGTTCGCGATGATCTCAAAAACTACTGATAGGATTTTCATGTGATTTTCACTGATGAAAAGAGCGTTAAACGAGGAAGGTTTTACATTTGTAGAAAAAAAATTGCATCCATGCGAAGCCGGGAGGTCGCTAGTTACGTATATGACACATCAACGTTAGGAAATCAGTTTCCTTACCTTCAAACTCTTATTCGAATAGTGTGAAGGTTAGTAAAATAATTTCCTGATTATCACACCAGAGACAGAGCGGTGTGAAGGTTGGTCGGTCGCGAATTTAACTAAGGGCCAGTTTTATAACAATCCGTTAGTTAAATTTTATATCAAATAGACGAAAAAATTATGTAATAGTATAATATAGTGTATTATAACAATATATTCGTAAGTCAACAGTATAATTTGACAGCTAGCGATTACTGGCTCGTTACTGACTATGATAGGGTTGGTTTATCTTACGTATCGTTTATTTTGTTATATTTGTAAATAAATGTGTTTGCGACGCGAAACTTGACAGTTCTTGACAGACTACAACGAAACCGTCGACAATATTCATAAACTTCGGCGTATTTTTGCGGATAGCTACCGAATGTTTAATTTCTTTTATAGAACCACCGTCAGTAAACGTTATTGATGGACCGTTAACCGTTCGTTACCAGCACTGTAACGAACGGGAAAAAGGTATGTCGTTTATAAAACTGGCCCTAAATCTTCTAATTCCGTTTGTAAATAAAAATCGTAAATTTATATTTAATCTTAAACTTAAATTTAATCATAAATTAATACCTATGTCAATCGTTAAATTTTATTTTTAAATTATATTATATATATATTTACATATTATACAATGTAAAGCTTCGGTCCCCTAGGCAGGGTCCCAAGCATGCTGGCTGCATTACCTCGTTGTATCGTTATCGTTTATCGTCACTCGTCACTCAGTAATATTTTTATTTTGTCTGTAGGTAGTCCAAAATTGTGACGAGCTGTTCGAGAGAGAGGAACTATCAGCCGCCCCCGATGTTGGTTGGCCAGATTGCTTCAACTCTGGAGTATTTGTTTACAAGCCGTCCAATGAAACTTTCGAAAAGCTCATTGTTTTTGCGAAGGAACGTGGTAGTTTTGATGGTAAGATAATTATGCTAAATATTTTATTTTTTATCTAGGCATAAAATGCAACCCTTAGCATCATTTAGAGAGAAACCTTATTACATTTAACTGCACAATGGCTTCGGATTTTACTGCGATGATGCAATTAGATAGATAGAGTTGAAATGGTTTTTTTTTGAACAAGTTCTAGTGGAATATTTCTTTTTAACACATTTCTCGGATCGTTGAAAAAAAAATATTAATACCTAAATGTTTCTAACAGGTGGAGATCAAGGGCTCTTGAATTCCTTCTTCTCAGATTGGGCTCATGGAGATATCAATAAACATCTACCCTTTCTTTACAATGTTACATCAGCTGCTTTCTATTCTTACTTGCCTGCATTGCAACAGTGAGTATAAGAATAACATTGAACTATTTATTCAAAGAAAATTCAAACAAATTTAAATGCTAATTGCCGATGCAAAAAATTCATGAAATCATTTTTTTACAATAACAACAGACTTTAATGGGACTTATATTCATCAGAATCATAATTTGACATATCTATAGTCGTGATACTATAGTTAGTCGTAAGGCTGGTAAATTGCTAATTCGAAAGTGGTTTTATTTTTTTATGTTTTTGATATTTATGAAAAATGTTTTATAATTGACAAATTATAAAATATGATATAAAATATAATTTTATAATTTTAAAAACAAATTCTGTCATTTTTTTTATTTGCCTATAAATATACGAAATTTAACGATAAACGAATATATTTATGGACCACTAGATAAACGAAATTTGTTACTTTAATTTCGTAACATTATCTACTATGAGGTGTGACGATTAAGAACTTTTATCAACTTGGATACTTGGTTTATTTTGCGCCAAGTAAACGAATGTAATTATATTTTAATTAATTTAATATGAACATTACATGTGTCAAAATTAAATATTAAAACAAATACTTTCATTAAAAGTATAAAAAAAATATTATCCATGGCTGTGTCGAGAAGCATCTTCGTATCTAATTGCGTTTTCTATGAGTGGGGAAGCTGTTCTTTTTTGTTAATAGGAGATAAATAACAATTTTTTTTAAAAATTTCAGTTTTGGGCAAAATTTAAAGATTATTCATTTCATTGGTGGTGCAAAGCCATGGCTACAAAATTTCAATTGGGAATCTGGAACAGTCACTGGACAGGACCATGTACGGGAATTCCTTCAATTATGGTGGAACATATTTGTACAGCAAGTCCACACGCAACTTGATGACTGCATGGTAAGTTTATTAAAAAAAAAGATAATTCCCATTAATTTTACTTTTAGTAAATAAGTCTACATTATCCCACTGAACATATTATAATACAATTTATTTGAATTCAAAGATCAAATTATTTAAATATTAAATAAGACTACTAATCTGAATGAACTCTGGCTACGTTTTACGAAATAAATAAATAAATAAATATTTGAGCTATGCAGAATCTTCTTATTTCCTAATTTCAAAACTATTTAAACTCAATTGTTCACGGGTTACACAAGAAATATATTTTTTTTTATTTAAATTACTAGCTGGTGCTCGCGAATTCGCCCGCGTTGAAAAATAAAAAAAACATAAGCAATATAACTCCTGACATCTTTTGCTATCTTCTATCCTGACTCCTGACATATTTTCTTAATTTTAGATGATCCCTCGGCAACATTACTTTTTTTCTGGATTTATGTCCTTTCCTGTATCCCTGACATGCAATATATGCTTCTATGCAAAATTTCATGATAATTTTTTGAGTATTTCATTATGTTAGAGCAACAGACAGACAGTTACTTTCACATTTATAATATTAATTATGGAATAGTATGGATTTGTATACTTTGAGCTAAAAGTGAAAATATTGAATTGTATTCTGATATTTTTTTTCGTATAATTTTATTAATTGTCAAAGGAATAGTAGTACTACAAAAAATATAGTGCACTATATTCTTGTGTATGAATCTCGTAATAAGTACCTAAGTATCTGATCAAATATCATATTGTAATCGATCCATAACCTCTGCGGTTTTTAGTGCATAAACCGCAACTGTTTGGTATACCTAAAGAGCTTGCAGTAAATAAATCCATTTTCATATTTACCTTCGTTCTGATCACTACAAATATGTTTTCCAAGCAATCACAACAGGAAACCCCAATTATTAAAGAGGTTAGTTTATTATAAGTAAAATTAGGCAATTCAGAATTTTTCTATCTTGATTTGTATTAATGTGTTTAGCTTGACTACAGTTTCGATTAAGTACTTTAAGTTCGATACTTTTAGTTATACTCTCTATTTATTCTGTACATTAAATGCTTGTTTTTGTGTAATTTTTTTAATGCAAAAAAAATATATATTGAAACGCAACTTACACTATTATGCAGCTTGTGCACCATATATACCCGCTATTTGTAGTACCCCTAGAAGCACTTTTTTGCCTTTTTATATCAATAATTTGAGCATTTCCCCAAAATACTAACATTATTCTAATTGGTTGTCATTTGCTTTATGCACGCTCTGTCAATGTTAATGTTTTTGGAACAATGCAGATGGTGTTGGTATTTTGGTGAAAACTCCTTTGTTACCATTGCATATACGTACAGAGTGTGTTTAAATATTTCCGATTGTTTTAAAATATTTTCATTAAATTTCAGAAACTAATAAAGTTTAATCAGTTCCAACATTTGTTCAAGTAACATATCTGTATGTTTATCATGCAACCGTTCCCGTTACTAATTGTCCATTGGACTAAGTTTCTTGCAGTGTTTATCTTTAACAGTGCCTGAAGCTTGGTTCAATTTTTTGCATGCTTCGCCATTAAGTTTTTTTTTTACTTCAACTAATAGGTTGAGGTAGAGGAGCCTCCCTCCGAAATAGCCCCGGAAGACGTAGTCATTGACAACTACTATGCCCCCGCATTGGATTCACAGTCCGAATTTTCTTGGCACCACCCTGAGGTACAAATTCAGGCTCAAAATGCATCGTCAGAAGAAATCGATGTGTCACAATTCCATGATCCATGGGAGCTATATGGAGGAAATATTAGGCGAACTAATGGCCATTCGTCCACTAATTACTCTGATGCAGATACAGAATATATGAGAGAACAGGCTTGGGGATTTATTCCACTATCGTTAGACACTCTCAGAAGTACTACAACTCTTAATGTTGAGCGAACCCAGAATGGTCATCATTCAAATGGCGATGCTCGTGAAGTCTCTCCTCAATGTACTATCGAACAACATCTTCACGATTACCCAATAAGAGAAAGTGTTAGCCCATGGCAACACGGTTACCAAGAACATGAAAACGTCAGCCAATTCAGTTCTGACCACGAACCACACTCACATTTACAAGAAATTCAGTCTCTTCAAGATAATTCTAATCTCTCTCATGAACATTCACATGAACAACCAATACAATCTAGCCATTCACATGAAGAAAGATACCATAGTAGAGTTAGTTATTCACAAAATCAGCAAAGCGAACACAATCATCATTACTATAGTAATAATGAAGACCTTAGTATTTTCGAGCCATTAAAACAGGTACGTGCAGAAGAAAGACAAGTACAATATGTTTATCAAATTAGTTGGGATCATCAAAAGAAGAAATCTCCTCAAGAACAAAATAAGGGTGGGATTCATCAACCCTCAATTTCCAGTGCTGTAATGAATGGAGATATCTCAGATGATGATAGTGATATTAGTGAGGATATTATTCCACGGCACCCTTATGATGGCTTCTATTTAAGGCACAGAGCAACTATAAATTCTCATGGTCACAAGATATGTACACATGAAATCCTTCCAACTTCACTTTCCTCGCCACCTGATTCTCCAATTCCTGAATTAATCAGTCCTACCACCTCGTTGGAGACTACAAATAATATTGAAGATCAAGTAAGTTCTGACTCTTCAATATTTATTTGGGGTGGTACTCTATATTTAAAACGCTTCAAATATTTAGTAAAATTCTACAAGTTCGTGACCTAAAATGGTAAATATTATGATGATGCATGTATTATAATACCTATTCATTTTTGAAGATATGCTTTGCATGTTAAATTTAAAAAATGCATGGTTTTAATAAAATTATTAACAATGTAATTTTATCTTTAACCAAAATACCAACGCTTTTATTAATTACTTATCATTTATTTTTTATTTTATTATTTACTTTTTAACTTTGTGTATTACAGACTGGCGTAGCAGGCAACTTGGCGAGAGTGAGACCAGGATGCCAAGAGGCTGTGGATGAACTTACACGCAGACAGGGATGGGAAGCTGGTAATATTGATTACATGGGTGCTGACTCTTTCGATAATATTTGGGCGAAAATCTCACGAACTCTCAGCCAGGGCGCTTCACCGCCTGAAGGAATACAGAAACAACCGACTCCTCCGCCAAAAGAACCTTCACCCCCGCAACTGCAGCCTTCGCTCAGTACACAACTTCCCCCTTCGACAGTAATTCCCAGTGAATCTAAACCAGAAGCGGCAAGTGAAGTTCCTGCTCCAGTAGAAAGCAAAACAGAATCAACCGAACCTGTTCCTAGTCAAGAGCGTATTAAAGAACTAGCTGTGGAGACTGCACCAAAGACTGAAGAGTCGGCTCCTGCGGAAGCAGCTCCTGTTGCACCAAAAGAAGCTGAAAAAGTTTCATGTGCTATTCCAGTAGAATCGACACCTGCAGTTCCAGTTGAAGCTGCTATTGCTGCACCTGTAGAGGCTGTGCCAGCTGTACCAGTGGAATCTGCGCCAGTCACGGCGGTAGAGCCAGCACCTGTTAAACTAACTGAAGTTCCACCTGTAGAAGCCGTTGCGGCAGCAGAAACCGTTGCGCCTGTAGCTGCTACTCCAATGGAAGCTGCCGCGCCAATGGAAGCTGCCGCGCCAGTGGAAGCTGCCGTGCCAGTAAAAGCTGCCGCGCCAGTGGAAGCTGCAGCGCCAGTGAAAGCTGCCGCGCCAGTGAAAGCTGCTGCGCCAGTGGAAGTTGCCGCGTCAGTGGAAGCTGCCGCGCCAGTGGAAGCTGCCGCACCAGTGGAAGCTGCCGCACCAGTGAAAGCTGCCGCGCCAGTAGAATCTGCCGCGTCAGTGAAAGCTGCCGCGCCAGTGGAATCTGCCGCGCCAGTGGAAGCTGCCGCGCCAGTGGAAACTATTGCACCAGTAGCTTCTGTGCCAGTAGAAGCTGCTGCATCTGCTTCTTCTGGAGAAAAAAAGACTGAAAAACCTGTACCGGCTACACCCCCAGCAACCCCATCGGAAACTCCGAAGTCCACTCCTGAAGCATGTACCCCTGTAACGGAGACACCGAAAGAGGTTTTGTCAATCTCTGCCGTTTCCGCTTCAGCTGATAGTCCTCCCTTAGTAAACACGCCGTCCAAAGATGTCCCTCCGAAGATGCCCGATGCGAAATGTGAGTAAAAACAAATCGATGTGCGCTACAGCTTTGCACATTTCACGGAGTTCATGTTTCAGTTTTAGATTTACTAATATTGTAAAGTGGCATCTGTTTTATGTGGACCGACTCTCCTACGAGTACATTCAACTAAAATGTTTATTATATCCAAATTATTTGTGATTTTAAAGGTTCTTGAAACAATAAGGCTAGTCGTACTTTGGACGACAATTTGCGTATTTAAGACGTTGGAATACGATCTTATTGTGCTTGTACTATTACTGCTGTTTCGTGGTTCAGTAGCTGGGTGCAAACTAAATAAGTAAATAATTCCACTAAAGGAGTTGGGACAGTTCGTTCTTTGGATGTACTTCGACTGTATTTTGTCAGATTAAAAATTTATTCCTTAGTTTTTCTTTAATTTAATATTTCTTTAAATATATTTCATTCTCTACAACCAATTCTTTTCTATGATGGCAACTTAAAACGCTGTCAGTCTCTGAATTTTGCTATAGGAAAATGATACACACCAATCCGAGTGTTGTATCTTTACGTAAGTAATATAAATTCGTATCTGAAGTGCGACCAGCCTAATGTATCGTTTAATAGCAAAACTGCTATCAAAACTGAGTAGAAACTGTGAGTGTTAACAAGTGATTACATCGATATTGATTTTAGGTTTTCTAAATAAGTCTGCCACGTAGAACGTGATGCTTTTTTCTTTTGTGCTGTTTTGTGATTGTTTTGGTTTTTATGTTTACTCAGCATACGTTTCAAAATTCCTTATTATTTCACCCAGCTACCGAGGAGGCAGTTCAAGAGACGCGGCTTTGATAGCTCAGGTAATAATATTAAACTTTGTTCACATTAAGGCGAATTAAGTATGCTACATCGATCATCATGTATAAATTATTTCACTAGCAGTCATAAATAAAAACATCCTTGTACTGTGCCAACTTCGCAATAATGTGAACATGGTTAGACACTTGGACTCAACGCAAATCTAATGGTAGACTTTTGCCCACACGGTGGAGGACGATCATTATTGCTTACAAGATGCTTTCACTTCATTGATATTGCAATCATTTTTATCAAACATAAAATTTCACATTTGTGATTAATATGTCATTATTTGTAAACAAGTCGACATTGGGTTGCGTCCAGGTGGGTGCTAATGTACGTAGGGATCGACGGATTGAGTCATGGCGCTGTTCAAGAAAACATGTATGCGTGGTGACGAAATTCAAGGAGTAAACAATTTAAAAATACCACGCGTAACAGCGCCGCGACTGCAAATTAGTTTGGCTTCGTTGAAACTCGTAAAAATTTATCGACAACATTTCGACGGAGTTATTCATTTCCTGTGGTTCTCGCTCTTTAAACGAGTTTGTGAGCAAAATTTAATCTACCCTATAATAAAAAAAAAGCAGAAGCTGAACTGTTTGCGTATAATATGTTATTCTGCTGTTTGTTTTGGCAGAATAACGTATTAACTACTATTCGTATTTTTGTTTTTATTTGCTTTACATGTTCGACTTTCATTCAAGGATCATTATTCAATGCTTCAATCATTACGATACAATACCATGCGACGGCTGAAAGCTCTCATCGTAGTATTGAATTATAATCCTTACTGAAAACATTGAAGCTTCGAATGTAAACGCACTTACACTTAACCGTCCGCTTGCATTGTTTCGAGTTAACCATGCGGCTCTGTTTTCCCTCGAATTTGTTCCAGGCCCTAACCGAGCTTGCTCTCTAATGTGACCGCCATACTAACGCCACGTCTAACAAGCACGAGAGAGTAAAAGGCGGGTAAATTGGTTGTGTAGCGGAGGAGCGTCGTAAGCCCGCGGGGAAGTTGCAGCTGAGTCCGCCATTAGCGGCCGATCCTCTGCCGACCCCGGACAGCGAGCTGGAAGACGCAGCGTCCCTGGCACAGTCCATCATCGCCGCCGAACTTAGCTCTCCAACAGCCGCCGTTACTTCGTCCTCCAAGGCCTCACCCCCTGCCCCTGGCGCCGTTTCACTCGCTCAGATCGGAGTCAAACCCAAGGCGAAGACGACAATCGCTGCGCAAATAGAAGCGTCTGTTGCTGAAAGTACTACACCCGAACCCGCCACGCCTGCTTCCGAACCGAGCACACCTACGTCACCCACTGACGCCCCAAAGAAGAAGGTCGTAAAAAAGGTCGTGAGGAAAGAGGTTAAGAAGGAAGGCGCGTCGGGTGCGGAAGCCCCAGTTCCACCGCCGCGGAAAAAAGAGAAGAAACCCAAAGAAAATTGAGCGCCCGCGCCTCTCTCCCAATAGTTCCTCTGTGCCATAATTTTAGCCTTTCTCACTATTTTATTATTTAACTTTCGAATCGCTTTTGTGCTACGTAATCCTTTTGTATGTTAAATGAATATTTTTGTAACATTGCTAATTGAAAGTGTTTAATTCAATATTATACGATATTATTTATATATTAATTCAATATTTCTAGTCTTTGCGGCCATATTAAGTATTGATTGATTGGTAAATGAAATCGAATTATGTTGTGAATCATTACTTATTTATTTAAAAATTAACATTAATCTAGCGGTTTTATGTTTTAAAAATTATGATTTACCAAAGGATTTTTTATACGAAAATATTTATTGAAATCTAAATTAATGTATAATTTTATATTAAAGGTATATTTTGAAATATTTGTCTTGTTTTCGTCCGCGTTGAAAAATAAATAATATGTACCTACACCTGACATCTGCATTGCTATATTATCCTATGTCTTTTCCTGTATCCCTAATAAAGTGTGTGTGCGATAAGAAAATATTTTTGAGAATTGCGACTAAGATTGAAGACGTACCAGTATAGGTATAAAATAGTTATATTACTAATGTTCATTCTGTTCTGGACCTGGCATCCCTTTAATTTGGTAGATACCGACTTCGATTATCAAAAATAAATGTCCTTCAACTATTATTTAGGTACACAGCGTATAACGTTTACTGAGCAAATAAATAGGTAAAATTGTCACAATTTTTGAGTTTTTTTTAAATGTTAATTTGCGCTGCCGTCTACACTTCTACAGTAGGATTATCTAAGGATGAGATTGGGAAGGAATGGGGAATTGGGCTCTTACATCCATTACTCACTCGCCGAAACACAATTATTTAACGGTGGTCTTCTGTAAGGTGTCTTACTGCCGCAAGACGAGTTGGCCAAATGGCCGAAAACACATTGTGCCCTGCCAAAAAATGTGGATAAATATGTAATTATAATATATAGACGCCGTCGTCCATATAAATAGACGGCCGTCGCCGTCAAAATATAATATTGAATTTTAATATTATAATAAAAATGTAAAGTTAAAAATGTTTACAAATTTTTAGCAGGTCAATCTCTACGTGCATTCTAGTTCACGAAAAGCGACATCTGGTATTATATTTGTGAACTAACATATATTTTACCAAATTCATAATTATGATTGATAGTACGCATTTATATCAACAGAGGTCCTCATTTTGCATAAAATTAAATCTAACAATGTTTGAGAATTTTGGCGCAGTTAGTAAAAACCCAATGATATTTAAAAGATCATTGTGAAAACCGCATTAAAATCCGTCCGTTGCGTAGTTTAAAATATCTAAGCGTGTATACAGAGGGAAAAAGGGCGGGAAGCGACTTTGTTTTATACTATGTAAAAAAAATTATGTTTGTTGTATCTAGAATGAAATAACAAATTCCTTATCGAACCCGCCAAACTTAAAACCAACTTAAAACAGAGAATGAACGAATGTATTTGAACAGATATGACGTGCGCTGTTGTGTCGGTCGCATAGAATAATAGTTATTATTCTGTGGTCGGTCGCGAGGAGCGAGGAGCGGTTCGCTCGAGTCGCTCGAGATATTTTGTTCATTCTTTTTCATTCAGTGTCACGGTGTCTTTGTGATGGGAGGGTTGTGTCGCTTTGTTCGATAAAATAACATTGAGACTAACCATGTTTGTAAACAGATTTCGTACATATAACTGTTTTAAAGTACTTTTTATTGCGTAAAATTGATTAATTCAATGTTTACGCACCGATTTTCGTGCATTAATTCCGTTTTACTTGTGTATTTTATACTTTTTACTCGAATGTGTAATCTTGTATCGGCAAGAACTCAGCATCGCTGTTGATTCTACTATTGGACAGGGAATAAAAATGTGAAAAAATGTTATTGGTGAACTTCATACGCAGATTTAAATGCTAATATTGATTACATACTTAACAATTTAAAACTTTAAAAGTGTAACAATGAAGTGGTTTTTATTATTATTTCTGCCTTCGTGTTTGGCACATCTCAATGTTTACCTGAGCAGTGCTGAAGTTTGGAGACTGTTGGGTAAGTTATTTACACATATTTTTTTCCTATAAGATTTATTCGATTTATTATCCTGTCAGCTTTAGAATATAGGAAATTCTACCTCATTCTTTTTTCCTTTTTGTTTCGAAAAATTACTACTTTATTTTATTTATTTATTTATTAGTTAATTATAATTTATGAAGTATGTAAGTAATGCCCAACATTAAGCATCTTATCCTAAATACACTTCAATTGAATTTTATATTGAGTAGGTATGATAAGATATAATATATTATTATATAGGTATTTAACTTTTTCTTTATATATTTTTACGAAACTAAATGTTAAATAATTATATTCTTTACATCAAAATGTGTAGTCAAACAAAAATATATAATTATGTATTAAATACAATGTAAATAGGTATTTATTAATTTAAAACTTTTATTGTATTATGGAGAACTTTATTTTTGTATTTTTTAAGAATTTTTTTCGTAAGTAAAAACTTATTATAGCAGTAAAGGGCAAACATAAAAAATGTAGTTTTTAAGTTTAATCCCTATATTATACCTATTAATATTTATTAATAGGTATAATATAGGGAATTCTGTTCTGTAATGTGAATATCTTTATTTTGATTTCAGAATAAAGATATTCACATCACAGAACAGAATAATACCTACTCTAGCAAGAGTTAAAGTCTTCGCAACGAAAACCTCCGGCAGTTTTCAAATTCATGCCTATCAAACCGTACACAGTACCTTTTGAAATTAAAGCACAGCAAACGTCAATGTTTCGTTTGAAATGAAACATTGGCGTGACTAATAATTGTCCTGTCGTCTTTAAGGTGACGAACCTTTTCTTACCCTGACTGTACATTCAGCAAGAATATAAAGTATTTATCATCTGAATTTGAAAATATAGTCACGTTTGAAAAAAAAAAGTACATGTAGTAATCATACCTAATATTTAACTACGTTACTGACTTATTATCTGAAATCTAAACCCACTTGTATATTTTTTATTTTTTCGTAGGACTGCATACGGTTTCACTATAATAGTCGAATTCATATAGTTATTGTATTTTTCTATTTTACGAAAAAACAATGCTATAAAATGTTTGTTCGCCTTTACTTACTCTTACTAAAGGAATAACAACCCTTATCGCGAACGACCGAAGGTTGCTTTTATATACCTCTGTTGCAGCGACAGATTGGATTTCAATAAAAATTTTTTCTAAATGTACCTATATTTACTACTATACAAGTAAATAATGTTGCAAATCTTTGCAAGTAACTCGGCAAATTGATAATACCATATATAAAACACTTCTTAATTATACCTACTGGTTAAGTAGTATTAGCAGTTAAGTAGGTTAAGCTAAGTTAGCAGATTAGCAAAAAAGTTACGTTAACTATAATAAATTAAAATATCCATAAGTAATCCTAGGAGCTCCAATCCCAAAAAAATCGATATCAAAGCAGAAAAAAGGGATTGTTTTTAAAAAATCTTTAAAGTTCAATATCTCCATAACGGTTAAGTTTAGGACATCATATTATATGATCAAATCCATTAGAAATAACCTGAATAATAACGTCCTTTAATATTCAGTAGTTACTACTTACTCTGTCACCCTGTATTATGGGCAATTCAAAAACAAAATTCAATAATTTTTTCCATGACAAAAGCAATCTCGCCCAAAACACGGAGCCCCAACGTGGTTTCGTTATAAATTCTACGAAATTGGAGGTGCGCGTTTGAGCGCATTTTTGTATGGATTTGTGATGTTAAAATACTCGGGAGGTAACAATGTTGTATGAAAGCATTGAGCTTTATTACTATACACTTTCGCATTTATAACAATAATTTATTTACTAGCGGGTGCGCCCGGCTTCGCCCGGGATGTATTTTTTATATAGACAAACCGTTTATCGTTCTTTCCACGAGTGAAAACCGAACTAAAATCTATTGGGTAGTTTAGAAATACCTAGTTAGCGGAGAAACAGACAGACGCGGACAGTTTCGGCGACTTGGTTGTTTTTCTACTTACATAAAAACATGATTAGGTTTTATTTACATAAATTTTCCGTCAAAAAAATATCTAACTAATAGTTAAAGCCGCATCAAAATCCTTTGCGTGGTTTAGGAGGAGAACTATTTAGTAGGAAAACGCTTAAAACTATTTCAAGATATTGTTGGGAATCCTACTTTTAGAAAATCCTACCTAAATTCATTTTCTCTCAAACTTAAATGTTAATCCTTCCTTTTTAATTAGGAGAACGTCACAACTAAAAGTGTTTATCTCACCTGTCCCCTATAAGCCGAAGTGACAGATTTACAAAGAGGCATGCGCCAGCGCAGGTAATAAGCTTAGCGATGTGACGGGACTCACGATATATGCGTATTTGTCGTTCGCCTATTGTGTGTGCTAGTGGCGATGGTGTGGCTCTCCATTTTGGTCCAATAATGAGCCATCTGCCTTTTGTTGTTGCTTAAGAATTTTCAATTGTAATGAATTGTTCTCACATTTAAAGTTAATTGCAGTTTTAGTGGTCTCAAACTCTACTTCTAATTTATTTCAAAGAATAATTCTAATAGTTAAGTAGTTACTAAGGTACAAAGCATATATTTAAATAAAGAAATTTTTAAAGGTCTAAAAAAGTCACATTGGTCGAAAACTTTTGAATTGATTCCAATTACTACCGGGCAAACTATTATCAAATAGTTAGTTACAAAATGAAATCGCTGGCTGCCTCTGTCGGTTTCTCCGCCAATTTCCTCCAAACCACCCATCAACGATTTTCACAAATGAAAAGTGCGATAAACGAGGGAGGTTTATTGTATGTAATTTACAGAAAAATATTGCATGCGTGCGAAGCGGAGAGCGGGTCGCTAGTCTGTAGTATAGTACTTAATTCATAAACGGTGAAACGTTCATGTCGCCCACACTCGCGTCTAATTTAAAACAAACACATGTTCAAAGCAGGTTCACACATTGGTTATGAGATGTAATTTAGTGTGGTCGTTATGGATATAAAAATTAACATATCTCACATCTTTATTTCGTTATCTGTTAAAATTTCCGTCAGCCGGGTCTGCGCAGGCATATCTGTAGGTTCGATCGGCTTTCTGGTTAGCGGTGTAATTTATTTCGGATGACATTTATGGAGATTCCATGGAGCCAAGCCAATAAACTCGACGCGTTTAACGCGTGGCCTGACACGGCAAAACGTATATTATCTTGTTTAGGAAACGCGCGATCGCGAAAAATTTCTAATAAACATTATAATAATATACAGATTTATGGATTATTAGAAACTCCACGAAGACGGCGTCTCTCGCCTGTAAGATGAGCAATTATCTTGACTTATGTTTATTGTCAACTTGGTGCTGCCTCACAAACCGACTCTTGGTTTTACATTAATATGTAGCCTACGAAATAACATATAAGTAGTTATTCCAAGAATTAAACAAATATTCTCTGGAGAAATTTCCTTTCAGATAAAGAAATATTTAATAGCTTGTTTACGTGGGAAACTTTTATTGTTCGTTACTTTTTAACGAGAAACGGTTCGCCTTAATAATTTGCCATCTCTTGAAAGGATCTTATTATTAAAGAGGTTGTAGAAAACACTGTCTTAGTAGTCCGGTGTAAGCACATTCCGTGCTGCAGTGTCGCTGATAAAGTTTCCAAGTTGGCCAGGAACGGTTAGCGAGCCGTACGGCGGTATCGGTTGACAGCGTACTTTATGGTTGACCGTTATCGCACCTACCTTTCCTTTGAATCTACTCCAACGGAGAGTATAGCGAACTGAATATAATGAACTTCGTGCATTAAATAAAAGCATCTTTAACAGCCTCTACTATG
Organism: Synanthedon andrenaeformis; assembly: GCA_936446665.2. Classification (NCBI taxonomy): domain Eukaryota; kingdom Metazoa; phylum Arthropoda; class Insecta; order Lepidoptera; family Sesiidae; genus Synanthedon; species Synanthedon andrenaeformis. The sequence continues at coordinate 11,762,043 of OW387778.2, read as the reverse complement.
TATAGGCAATATACTTGTATAGTTATTGCAGTACCTAAATCTCCTGAAACGGTTTAGTCCCATGTCGTCACTACCTTGTAAGAAAGCTAAACGTCGTTCAGCGAGCTACAATGAGAGCTATGCTCGGGGTTACTCTGCGAGGTCGAATCAGGACCATCAAAACCTGGCGGATTTGTAAGCTGAAGTGGTAATGGTAACGGCCGGCACATAGAAACGCAAAGCCGACGGCCGTTGGGCCCTAAAGGTTCAAGAGAGTTAACCCCGGAGTGGCAAGAGCAGAGTAAGAGGTCCGCCTAAAAGTTTTAGGTACTGAGTACTGACAACCTCTTAATGGCCGCTGGTCGACTCTGGATCCAGGCTGTTTCTGTACGGTCCAACTGGAAAATTATAAACAGTGGACCTGGACGTCTAGGACTGAGATTATGTTGAAGATAATATTGGAGTACGTTCACGCATCAAGTTTGGCAGAGCTTCAGATATATTCAATTAATATACCCACACACACGTTATTTGATTATAACTTGATTTATAATCAAGTAATATGATATTTGTAAAAATAATATTATAACTTGATAATTTATTCTACCTTTAATTCTAAAACAAGGTAGTATTACCAATGATATTTCAAACATAGATAACAATAATTTCACGTTTAAAAAAACTAAGTGAAAAATCATCTGGAAATATATAAGTAACATTTGTTTTTAAATTAAATATAAATTTAAAGAAAGGGGTATTTCGCTTAAATGTCTTATATTTATTGAACTCATTGCGACCACCCATAAATAAATACTTAACCATATAGTTATTAGTGTGCTTGACTTAGGCCGATTGGGTTACGAATTCAAGATAGAGGGCAGTAACTAATATATAAACAAATTTTATATCTGGTTTATAATTTCCTCTATTCCCGCTTCCAATATTTTCGGCTCTGAGAAAAAAAAATCATGTTTAATATGCGCCCACTTATATTTAATAGCTCTCTAGCGTTTGCGTTCAGTTTGGTTCGCGTAAAAAGTAACCAACTAACTATTATATTTCATATAGCATTTTGTGGTTTCGCAAGATACTGCATGCTATAAAAGGTTTAGCTTCTAAACAAAATCTTCAATTTAAATTATTTACACACCAAGTATATTTTATGAGAATTAAAGACAGATTATATTATTTAATGATTTACTTTTATATCTTGATTAAAGTTTAATTCATAGTTGCTCACAACCAGCGAACTTGCAAATATATATTATTTCAAAGCTCACAGCAACTATCGAGTTAATTGTCAGCCTGCCATCTCCTTATAATAGAGAAATAAATATTAATATTCATCTTATGCATGTGCATGTGTTTATACTTGCCTTTATTCTATATCTAGTGGATCAATTTTTTTTTTATTAAAGCAATCATCATAAATCACTGAAATTCAGCTGATTTTACTATAATAAATATACAAGAATTCACCTCAAACCATTTCATTGTTAAAATTTTATTTTATTTGTATGTGAAAGGTCAACATTAATGTAACATTGTACTAAACTTGATTGTACGTGACACAGTGATAGATAATTTTAACGAGTTGCCTTCCCGTTGCCCACAAAGTTCGCAGCATTGCGATTTACGACTGATGCAATGCTATTTCGTTGTACCATTTTTCTTTAAAAGTAACGTGAAACATGAGTGAAATTGCTATGATAGTACGAGTAACTATTTATAATAAAAATATTTAAAAATTCTCAAAAATAGATTATGAAACACTCAGCATCCGCTTGTAAATTGATCTTGATTGGAGGTTTGAGTTTCGTGGCTAGAAGTGCAGTGGGTGAATAAGAATAAGGTACAAAAAATCTTTATGTAACATAATACTCGAACACCGTGTAAGGTTTCGTTCGTCTAGACACGGTAACCTCTTCACACGATTATTGCACGTTTTATATACATACTAATGTATACTCGTATATACCTACATCAATATTCATCATGGATCATACATGCTTTAGATCTCCTATAAGTGAGCACACCTTACATGTAATAACTCATTTAATTTGCTCTAGTAACTGTCTGCAGTAGAAGTCAAATGTCATAAGCTAAGTAGAAATAATATTGACAGTCCATTAGAACTGGGTCAAGTTCTATCGACACTCAATATCTGTCAATATAAAAATTATTAAGGAGCAATCTCGTTTGACAGTAGAAACCATCAGACGTTAAAAACGACATTTCTAAAGAAAAATCAGCTTCTCCTTAGCAAATCATTCTTAGGCCTTAGCACCTTATGCTGACTGTCAACGGAGGTAAGACATTTCCGTGAAATAGCAGTGTGCCCTGCCACTATTTTCCAGATCCAGACCAGATCCAGTGCCGTGGAGTACCGGCCTAGAAGTGCCGTGGAGTACCGGCCTAGAATAGTACTCCCCCATCTCAACCCGTGGGTGCCGTAGAAATCGGCTAAGGGAAAAACCACCAAAGGGTGGGCAGCAGCGCCCTTTGCGGACAATTGCACTAAACTGCGCTCGCCAACCCGCCTGCCAAGCGTGGCGAGTATTGGCAAAACACCCCCCATAATGACCAACGAAAATGTGACCAGGCCCCCAGTCCCCGGCGGCCTCGCTATTCCTGGCTACGGTAGCGGCCAAGGTAACGGCGGGGCAGGGGGTGCTAAGAATCTCCGGAAGAGATCTGGCTACCACTCCCGTAGACAATTGGCCCTGGTAACACACAACATTCGGACCCTGAGGACAGACGAGAAGATTGTTGAGCTGGAAGAAGAAATGAGCAGGTTACATTGGGATATTTTGGGATTGTCTGAAGTCCGTAGAGAGGGTGAGGACATGATAACCCTGAAATCTGGAAACTTGCTCTACTACGGGAGGGCGAACAACAATCCCAAGGTGGAGTTGGGTTTCTCGTCCACAGATCCCTCATTAACAACGTTACGTCTATCGGAAGTGTGTCGAGCAGGGTTGCGTACCTAATACTCAAAATATCCAAAAGATATTCGCTGAAGGTCATTCAGGTTTACGCACCGACCTCGTCACATCCAGATGAAGAAGTAGAGGTTATGTATGAGGATATTAGTCGAGCTATACATACCTCCGAGACCCACTTCAATGTTGTAATGGGGGACTTCAACGCGCGGCTGGGCAAGAGAAAAAATGACGAGCTGAGGGTTGGGCAATTTGGATATGGCCAACGGAACCCCAGGGGACAGAGGTTGGCGGACTTCTTGGAAAAGGAGGAACTTTTTATGATGAACTCTTTCTTCCAAAAGCCACCTCAAAGGAAATGGACCTGGTTAAGTCCCGATGGTTCCACAAGAAATGAGATAGACTTCATCCTAACTACCAAGAGACGAATATTTAATGATGTCTCCGTGATCAACAGGGTGAAAACCGGCAGCGATCACAGAATAGTAAGAGGCACATTGAATATTAATGTCAAACTGGAGAGGCGCCGCTTGTTGAAGTCTACGCTCCGACCCACACTGGCTCATTTCCACAATCTCGAGAGCTTCCAACTCGAGTTGTCCAACCGTTTCGATTGCCTGGAAACCGACGCTTCGGTGGACGAGATTAATAACAGATTAGTAGACACTGTCCAGTCGGTGGGTGCGAAGTTTTTCAAACCTATCCGACAGAATAGACCGCAAAAGCTCTCTGACCAAACCTTAAAACTCATGGCTGAACGACGCTCCCTGAGACTGCAATCTTCCAATGACGCAGATACGTATAGGCAGCTCAATAGACGAATATGGAAGTCCTTGCGACAGGATATTCGTGCTTTTAATACTGACAGTATTAAAAGTACGATCGAGCGAAATAAAGGTTCCAAAGTCTTCGCAAGAGACAAATCTATTGGGAAAAGTCAGTTAACGAAGCTGAAAAGAGAAGACGGCAGTGTAACGTCATCTAGAGCGGACATGCTAAAGGAGGTCGAGAAGTTCTATGGACAGTTGTATACTTCAATTACGAAATCTGTTGAAAGTTCGGCTAAAGACCCTAGAGCCAAATTAACCCGACACTACACCGAGGATATCCCGGACATCAGTCTGTATGAGATAGCAATGGCTCTGAAACAGCTGAGGAATAACAAGGCACCCGGTGATGACGGAATCACGTCGGAGCTTCTGAAAGCGGGTGGAAAACCGATACTTAAAGTCATTCAGCGGCTCTTCAATTCCGTCCTACTCGGCGGTATAACGCCAGAAGCATGGAACAGGGGCGTGGTGGTGCTGTTCTTCAAAAAGGGTGATAAAACCCTATTGAAGAATTATAGACCCATCACGCTTCTGAGCCATATTTACAAGCTGTATTCAAGGGTTATTGCAAATCGTCTAGAGCGCAGATTTGATGACTTCCAGCCTCCCGAACAAGCCGGTTTTCGCAAAGGTTATAGTACCATAGACCACATCCATACGTTACGCCAAGTTATACAGAAAACCGAAGAGTATAACCTTCCACTATGTCTGGCGTTTGTGGACTATGAGAAGGCCTTCGATTCGATCGAAACATGGGCAGTGCTCGAGGCTCTGCAGCGATGTCGCATTGATCATCGGTATATCGAGGTATTGAAGTGTTTATACAATAAAGCCACCATGTCGGTTCGAGTACAGGAGCACAGCACACAGTCCATTCCATTGCGTAGAGGTGTGAGACAGGGAGATGTAATCTCTCCGAAACTGTTCACTGCCGCTTTGGAAGATGCATTTAAGCTCCTGGAATGGCAAGGACTTGGCATCAACGTTAACGGCGAGTATATCACTCACCTTCGGTTTGCCGATGATATTGTGATCTTAGCGGGGTCGATGAGAGACCTCGGCACGATGCTCGAAGACCTCAACCGAGTTTCTCAAAGGGTGGGCCTTAAGATGAATATGGACAAGACGAAAGTTATGTCTAATGTCCATGTTGTGCCTACCCCAGTAACAGTTGGAAACTCAACTCTCGAAGTTGTTGACGAGTACATATACTTGGGACAAACAGTCCAGTTAGGTAGAGCCAACTTCGAGAGGGAGGTCAATCGTCGAATCCAGCTCGGATGGGCAGCGTTCGGGAAGCTCCGAGACATCTTCTCGTCCAAAATTCCTCAGTGTCTCAAGACAAAGGTTTTCGACCAATGTGTGTTGCCGGTGATGACATATGGCGCTGAAACGTGGTCTCTAACTATGGGCCTCGTAAGGAAGCTCAATGTCGCTCAACGAGCTATGGAAAGGGCTATGCTCGGGGTTACACTGCGAGATCGAATCAGAAATGAGGAGATCCATAGACGTACGAAAGTTACCGACATAAGCCGGCGGAACAGTAAGTTGAAGTGGCAATGGGCAGGGCATATAGTACGGAGAGCCGACGGCCGCTGGGGCCGGAAGGTTCTCGAGTGGAGGCCACGTACCAGCAAGCGCAGCGTAGGACGTCCACCCACAAGGTGGACAGACGACCTAATTAAGGCCGCGGGTCAACTGTGGATCCAGGCTGCTTCTGACCGGTCCTATTGGAGAGTTATGGGGGAGGCCTATGTCCAGCAGTGGACGTCCTGCGGCTGAAATGATGATGATGATGATGAGACCAGATCCAACTTTGAAAAGTCATTTAAAAAGTTGATCCTGCCGGGAATCGAACCCGGGAACCCTAGAACAGAGGGTTAAGGCAATTGTTCAAACCACTTATCCAAAGGCCTCGTCAAACAATGCATTTTAATAACCTATTGACATAGAAAGAGGAGATGCAGATTCCTTGATCTTGTATTCGTGTAGTGTTTCTTATAATTACGTACCTACAACAAATTTGTGGATTTTTTTAAAGTTATTTTATTGTACGTACTTTTATACTAATGCTAGCGACTCGTTCCCGGCTTCGCCCGGGTGCATTTTTTTACGTAAAAACCTTCCCTGATTATCCCTCTATCCATGAGTGAAGACAGAATTAAAATCGGCCCAGCCGTTCTCGAGTTTTGCGCTTAGCAACACATTTAGGGATTCATTTTTATATTATAGATATATAATAACACAACGGTGACAATTCCAGATTTTATATAGCACGCAAGTTTGTCACTAGGTATTATTAAAGATGTCACAAGTTATGAACATTTCTAATTTTAACATGCGGTGATTGCTAAATGAAATGTGTTTCTTTCTTTCTTTAACGAGTCTTTTATATCTGAAGGACGATCTTGATTTTTTATCGGACCTATGCCAACGCTTATCAGTTCCCCGTAAAGTAAACACCTACGTGTAAATTGTTCTGCTCCAGAGCTTATCCTTACCATCCGGGCGTTAGTTGTCAACTCGACAAATTTTTTTTTTCAAAGTCTCTTTATCAACCGCAGTATACAATGGAAACGTGTAGGAATATTATTATTGTTATTCTAATAGAGTGTTGAAAGAAACTGAGATATATTCCCACATTAAAATAGGCATTGAAGCCGTTAGGAGGATCACAATGAAATTATTTCAATAAACAGCCAACGGACGCTCTATATAAATATGGGTTCGTGTCATTCTCGAAACTATTCTGTTGAGTAAACACCGATGGCTCACGATGATGTCGAGTGAGCCCTAAATAAATTTAATTTCACGGCCGGTCGGATAGCGGCTCGGTTTTTAATCCAACGGGGTGCGATGTGTAGGTGAGGATTAAAATGAAAACATGGGTTTTATAATTACATTTCGAACTGTTTAATTTAAACTGTTATTATAACAGTAAATTGTTTGCAAATCTGAACAGATTGCAAAAGATACTACTTATAATATAAAAATGAAACTTAGTTTGACAATGTCGTATTAGTTGCGGATTTAGATATAGAATGTACCCAAAAGTAAAGGGTTTTTGAGATTATAAAGATATTATTTTTTAATGAAAATAATCTCTTCGTCTTTCGCATATTAAAAACCGTTCAAAATTCCCTCACAAAAAGCATGTAAAACGAAGGTCTTTAAGCGTTAGTGTTTGGAAATATAGAAATTTATAAAGGTGTTAACCACCACCTAGAATGATCCCTTGTTATCCATATTATATACTCTATAATATTATAAATGTGAAAGTAACTCGTAAGTAACTCGTCTGTATGTCTGTTACCTTTCCATGCCTTAACTATTCAACCGATCATCATGAAAAGCATAACACGTTGTCAGGGATACAGGAATGGACATAGAGTACCTTTCATCCAAAAAAAAGTACTGTCCCCAAGGGATCAACTAAAATAAAATTTAAAAATACGCCTGGCTATGTGGATTACTTAGCAACAAGATATCGAGCATTAACTATATTGCTTATATTTTTTTTTATTGTAGTCGCAGGCACCAGCTAATCTTTAATATACCTTGATATATTATAGAAGATTTTAAATTACGGTTTACTATTAAAGATTAGTTTGTTAATCAAATACGTAAAAAATAGGAAATGTTTTGTGTGTGGTGGTTAAACGCACTTAGTTTACGAGACTAGAGCCAGGCTGTTGGCGAGAATGCTAGAATGGAATTAGGCATGTATGCAGAATGCACCGCTGCAAGCGATGGAGTATTATTATGCACATTACATGAATATGCAGCTCGTTATTTTCAATTACTATGAACACTGGCTGAGCGCAGCTTAGTTGCAACTTGCTACCATTTCATATCTATCTATGTCTATGTTGCATCTCAGCTCAGATGCATTGAATAATTTACCTTATGCAATATTCATGACGTTGACAGATGTTTTTTTTAATGATTATATAAAACAATAAATTGTTGTTTTATAATAATTTATGCTTTGAAACGATTCATTAGTTAACTTTTCTTATGACCGGGCAATACGTTAAAAACACAAAGAAATATAATATTTTGTGGCACTTCCACAGAGTATACCTGCATTAAGGGGGTGGATAATATTGCCCAGTTTAAAGACCGCATAACGCAGTGAACCCTACCACTATTACACCACTATCATTTTGAGTATGTATAACAAGAAAAAATAGTTGGTTATCTATTATACTAACACTAGCTTTTGCCCGCGTTCCTTTTTCATTTAAATTTTTTTTTAGATGTTCCTTGGGGAAGAATACGTTTTTCCCCATTAAAGGTACTTTATCTCCTTTTCTGTATCCCTGACAACGTGTGTGCCATATCTCATGATGATAACGTAACACACAAACATATTCACTTTAATATTAATACATTTATGTGTGTACAAATTTTAATTACAAGTAGTTAGTATAAAATAAAACAGAAATAGGAATTGTCGTGCTATAAAATACAATTCTTATGTAAAGCAAACTTGTCTTTGCCTTGTCTTCTTTCTTGTACTATAAAGCGTAGAGCTATTAAACCTTTTAAAAGGAGCACGGTTGTAGTTTCTACTGCGTTTCCATTAATATTCAACAGTAAATATTTTCGAGAAGCTCATTACGGGCACTCTATAAGAAAGCGAGTACTTACACATTCTAACCTTTTTTTATTATTTTCATTTTCGCTTCGTAAACTTTATTTACTTTATGGATTCTGCTACTGAGAGGCCTAAGATTTTATTACCAATTACAATGAAGTGCCCGTTTATTGTTTTTATTGTTAAATTTAAATGAATCTGGTTTCTCAACGCCTTAGCCTTAAATTATAGCCATTGCAATTCATCTCGTAAATGTCTAGTACTCTTGTAGTCTAGTATGTAGTAGTGTAAGCGTAACACACTTATTAATCATCATCAATTAATAATTAAAATTAATAGTTAATGGTTTAATTATTTTTTCACAATTTGTCGTGTATCCGTGTACCTTTCTTTTACAGGTGCAAAAAGATTAACCTGTTTAAAATAAAATATGTACTTATAAGAAATAATAAAATAGTTTAATAATGCCAACTTTAATTTTTTTTAATTCCAACTCTAGTCTTATAGAGAATTGCAACAGTTGCTTTTGTGGTATTACAATGGTTGGAAATTCTTAGAAACGAAACAACAAGATAGGAGCTTTCTTTGAATTGAAACCCTTTTATACGTTGCATTTTTTTGTTATCGTAACACACCTTTGGTATGCGCGATGCACTAGTGTTCAATATAAGCGTTTGTATATATTAGTTGGTCACTTTGGTCAGGCTATGATCGCGATAAGGTATTGATTGTGGACGTTTTCTTAGTATTATGTCTACAAGTATTGCATTTCAACTTTTTCTGCTTACTCCTTGTTTAAAATGTATGGTCATGTCTTGTCTAGATAGAATGCTATTACTTTTTGTTGTACGTATAGAATACCTACACAGATATCGTTTATTATAGCCAGGATTTTAATATTTCATAAACTCACTATCGTACATTATGTTGATAATATTGAAAATATCAATTTATTTAATTTCGATTTGACTGAATTTTGTCTGGAATTTTGATCCTTAATTAGCAGTTTACAGTACAATACTTTGCACTTTTAGGAATTATCCCTCTGTAAAATATTTAAATGAGACCATATTACATCCGGTTTATTTTTGTGTGTATTGAGATAATCTTAAGAAGTTCAGATAGTTAGTTCGGTAATACATATACCTACCCTATTTAATCAATGAACATTACACATGACTAGTTACTGGATGTTTGCTTTTGTCCATTGTGAACAAGTATCGTCTCGTAATACGTTGGCAGTTGATCCAGGTCACCTCTACAGCTGAATAAATAGATATGTTTATAAATAACGCCGAACATCGACTGCACCACGCAAGCTACTAATAAACGGGAAGACACAGTCAATTTGTTTACAAAGCGATTGTGTCATCTTGTAAATTGTTCATGGATTAAACCCTTCCTCTAACTAAATTGTATTGGATCATTAAATAACTATCTTATGATTTATGTTAAGCTCTGGCTATAGTTAGGTGCAGTTATTTCTACCATAATGATCAGAACTAGATGTTGGTAACTATCATGTGTTCCAATTTTTGCCCTTTTTTACAAATTTAAATGGTAAACTGCTTGAAAGTTGTCTTGTTAAGATTACACAAATGGACATATTCTAATTCATTGTATTCATTGTAAATCGTTTCAATGAATTATAATTACCATAGAAAAATAACGTGACCCAATTATAATAATGTTTTGTATATACACAATAGTTATATATTATATTATATTTCTTGTTGCTTGCATATTTACCGACCGCAACAGGAACCATGGTTACTATGGTTACCATAGTAACCATGGTTCCTGTTGTTCCTGTTGTTATAATGTAACATACATAGTTATATTGTTCTGGGTAATATTTTTCTAATGTATGTAACCCGAGTCAAGTTTAGTTTGGACAATGAAAAATTTTGATGCATGAGCAACGGAAACTGTACAAAATGTGTAACCGATACATCAAGTGCACTGTGAAGATCATCTTTTAAAATTACCTCGGTGATCGATGGCCGGGCATATACAAAATAATGGTCTCGGAGCCGAAGGCAAGTTCTCAATCACAAAACTCGACACGGGCTCTGTAGTCTCTCGTCGGTTTTGTGGCAATTTGCCGGGGAATAAATGGAGACGTCACAGCGACAAAAAGCCTCGATCGATCAGCGCACAGCGGTGCTGCTCGCGCGCATATGTCACCGGAGAATATGCGCTTCTCAAACTTTTCTATTATATGTGTTATATTTACTAAACTAAAACTTTTAATACTACAAGATTTCAAGTACTATAGAGACTAAGACAACGCCAAAAATACTGCAATATTACTCCAATATTATCAAAATTCAAAAGTACTAAACTATTACTACTGCTACTACTTAAAAAATTAAAATCACAATTAATTACTTACTTTACTTTATTAATCACCTAATTATTTGTTTTCGAGTAAGGTACTAAAGTATACTTCATTAATATTTCGATTCATTGAATTTGTTTAATTTATTTTCAGATAAGAAAATATTGTAAAAATATGTTTACTTACATTAACGCATATTGTTCTGTTTATTATTAACATTTATAGTCAGTACTATTTTTCAGTTGATTTAATTATTTATTAATACTTTTGTATCTGTTTTCTAATTAGAATACATAATTTTATACGCCACGCCAAAAGTGCTAGGGGCACTCTGCATTTCGTTGTCACAAACTACGCATATCCCGTCTGGCGGCGGTAACCACCACCCATCACAAATGTATGTGTGTGCGCTGTAGTGTTTTGAGGAATTCATTTTCCTATCTCCTACTCTCCTTATTATTTATCCCATCAAAAGAACTGCCTGCCTGTCGACGATCATTACAAAAAAATTCAACATAACAGGTAAGAAACATTTTACTCGAGTAAAAGTGCTGCCTCCAATATCTATAGATATAGTCGTAATAATTATTTCTGAGTGTATCGCGGTGTTGAATCCTCTAGGGAGTCTAGGGGCACTTGGAGAAACGTTGGCGCACCAAAACAATAGCAATGCGACTCAGAAATGTCTCTCACCAAGATGGAAGTGCAACGATCTGTGTTCGCTTCCTCATTCCACAATATTGTTAACGGGCTTAAGCTTTTAGTTTAACAAATATTCACCCGATCAACGTATCACGGTGAACAAAATTAGTGTTTCTAATTTCGTGACATTTGTCTTACTTAGAATAGACTCCTTTAATAAAAACATTCCAGTGGTTCGAAAAGTTTTTTTTTTTTTTTATATAATGGGCATCGGTTTGATTCGTGCATTACTTGGATTGGAGAATATTGGAGAATATTAATAAATAGATTCTGTAGTGTTTGCGACAGTTTACAGGTGTACTATGCTACTGACTGATTTTATTGTCTTACCTTGTCCTATTACAATAATAATTCAATTGTTATGTTTCGGATATTTAAAAGGCCTATCTGAGCAATTTATATAATTTCAATAAATTTTGTACTTCTTATTACTTCTTAACTTCGTCCTAACACTTTCAAATAATATGTTTGTACTCGCATTCATACTTGCACACACAAGCACCACCAATGCACAGACCTCGTTTCTACAGAAAACGTTTTTCTTAACCCTTTTGAAAAGGAAGTAACTAATTTTGCAGCTTTTGAAATGTTTTAAAATTTAATAAAATTTCCATTGAATAAATTGAAACCAGTGATAAAACAAAAAAGTATTTAAAAATCACTCTCGTTACTGATAAAACTTCTGGGGTATGGTAACTGCATCCGACTGTATCATATAATTGTTACTTTATTGCATAGAAAGTTAATAATTAATAAGAAATTTTCTATACAAATCACCATAGCAACATAATTAAAATATAAATATAATTTCAAATTGTGAATTTAAAAATTTGTTGTAACTTCTCAGTATTTCAGTGAGTGAGGCTTGTGGTCAGTCACAGGTTAGTTACTGTAACCCTTTCCTGACCCCACGTTGGTCGGCAAGCTGACTCTGACGTCCCGTCACGACGTATCCATCAGCTGCCACCGTTGACGACCACTCGGTGCCCAGTTTAAGCTCAGTTTAAAACCTGACAGCTCCCCGACCATGATCGATGATGTGCGAGCGAGGAATGCGCCCAAACCAAAATAGACATGCTCGCGTTAATTATTGTTTTAACTATAATGACATTACAGGCTAAATAGATTGCTTTCCGTGTAGTTTTACAATGTTATGACGATTAAACTAGTTGTTTGTTTTCCGGCCAGAATTGTTTTTCCAACGACACACGGTCCCCAGTTCCCACTCGCGTTTAATGAAACAGCATTATGTCGTCTAGTGAAACTTATGACAACGGACCTCAACACAATATGACAATATTACACATCTCCTGTAGCGACGGCACGCGACAATTATATTATATTTTCTCTTGTGTTTATTCAAAGCTTAAAGATGCGCCATTAAGGGTGGTGCTGTGACAATTTTGTTTAGTAAGCGTCATAATTGAATAGGCGGATGGGAACTCGACACGCGACCCGGTTGAAAGTAAACAGTGTATGCGCGAATAAATGTGTGTAATAAACTATTGTGCGGGTTTCACGGGATACGTTAAACGAATCAAGGCTATTATTTTGTGTGAGAGACGAGACAGTGCAATAAAAGCTCCCTAATGTTTGGTGTACGCAATGCTTTCACACTCATGTAACATTATCTAAAGTGTTAAATGCACTTAAGAGGTATTGTGAGGAGACGTTCAGGCAATGAAATTTCACGCGTCTTTGGTTTTATTATTAAGACCGGCAGGCATGCTGACGATACACCTTGATGGTGTAAGCAGTCAACACCAAGAGGGGACGCAAATGCACTGCTAACCTTGACATATATATTTTACCAGCTCTTGCACGTGACTTCGTTCGCGTAACTTTATAAAATATAGCTTATGTTACTCGCTGATAATATAGTTACCCAACAGTGAAACAATTTTTCAAATCGGTCCGGTAGTTTTCAATGCCTATTCATTTCAAAAAAAAACAAACAAACAAACAAACAAATCTCTTTATAATATTAGTATAGATAAAGCATAAATAACTATGAGAGAATATAGGAATTTGTTCGGGAATACAATTTGGATTCTTTAAAATTGTATTTATAGTTTAATATTTAAAGAGTTCTTTATTGAATTCTATTAATTTAGAATTCAATCAAGTTCTTTATTAATTTATAGACTAATTTATTGAATTCTTAGGCTTGTATATTAAATAGTTATCAGAAGCAAATGTCTACACTATGTATTTAAAAAAATATTGTATCTATATGGAATGTGAGACCACACACACTCCACAGTACCAGTCCTTAAACAAATATAACTGCCGTTAGTACACACTGTGCATGGGTTCTCATTGCCTCTGTATGTGCACTTCTATTTAGCTACTGTACAGTGTTAACCAATTTTAAACACCAATAGCATTATCATTATGAAAGTTCATTCTATTTCTCGTTACCATCTTTTTAAAATCATTCTAACCGAATTCTCTTAAGGAATTTTTTTTATTAATTAATCAGAATGTACCCGATTCCTAAAATCTAAGTCCTAAATCAGTGTATTTGCTGATAACTTATTACCCTGAAAAGGTCGCGTTAAAACGAAGAAGAAGCTAAAAAGCTGCGGCTAGCCGCGTTAACTTTTGTGTTTTATGGAGGAGACTTTTTTCCCAACATTCAAGTGATCGTTGTTAATAAAACGAATGTTTTTTCTGAATTGATATTTCCAAAAATAAATTAAACCAGCTCTAAATAATATACTAAATGTCATGTTGGCAAAACATTGTAATTAAAGACCGTGAAATATGGCTCCAGCCAATTGTGCTGTAGTTTTGTCACAGTATTTACGGAGAAGGATCCAAAATAAACAAACACAACATACGAACGGACAAATAAATATGGTGGCACAATGCACGGGCAGAACGTCATAATAAGGCAGCGGCTTTTATACAGCTGGTTGTAAATCATACAGTCCTTTGAAGAGAATGGCTCACCATAAATAATGTCCCAAAATTCGGCTGCGATGCTCTCCGCCGGGACGTTTTTGGTACACGTGAAGAGAATTCTAATGGCGAAACTAATTAATCAATAGGGTCGCGATACTACACTTTTTGCTGCGAAGTTCATTGTAATAATTTTTATTGTATTTCATGGTCCCATATTATATCGATACTGAAAGGGGAGTTTTTATATTATTCAATACATATATTGTGACTGGTGAAATGTGATTGGCAATTTTGCACAATCCGAATAGTCACGGTTAACTTAAAGACTCGTTGTAAAACAATATTGAACTGTGGCCACTTCTACATTTTATTGCTTCGTAAGAAAGCAATTAAAGTTGAGAATTGTTATGGTATTGAGAATTTAATGCGGTCGTAGTTGCTGAAGCTTGTGAGTAGACTGCGTTTTAATGGTTCACTGCACCCCTGAATAAACAGCACTATTCGTAGTTAAATTTGCTTGCACCGGATATGGCTGCCACTCGAACGTATCCATCATGCCTATAAATGAAGTCTTGGTCAACAATTTATTTAACTCGAAACTAGGATTATCTCGAGTGCCTACTGTTTTGTAATGGGGAGACGGCTCGCTTAATAATCTTTATGGCTACTAAATCTCACCAGTTATGAGCTCCTAAATAGTGACATTTTACTGGTCAACATTGCGTGGGTTCGATTTAACATTTTTGTCTAATTTACTTGATAAATAAAATTTGAGATGTTGACTTTTTTAATTAATTTTTTTACATTTCTTTTTCTTACATGTTTATACCAAACTGCCTGGTAAATTTGAAGCATAAATACCAAGTCAAAGATTGGTCAGAAACTTTTTTCATCAGTTAACCAATCTTAACCAGTCTTTGCAGTTAACATGTTACTCATGGAAGATAACTTAACATTCTTGAGCTTATCATCTTAAAAGCTCATCAGGTATTTATTTGCCAGCGTAGACACAAATATTGCAGGATGTTGCTATGTGTGGCCTTTATTTGTTTACACAACAAGTGTGGTCTCGAGGGTATTTGGCGACACAGTGTTTTTTATTGACAACGTCTCAAACATTAGTGGTTGACGTGTATTGATTTCGGATCTAAATCTGTTAGCCTCGAAGTGAATTCGTATGTTTCGCAGCAGGAGCGGGGATGGGTCGAGTCATGAGGCACTAAACTAAAAGTCCGTCCCGGTCCCGGCCTCCCGCGGTGTTCGGGCCCGCTGTGAGACCCGCATGCTCCCTTAAAAATTTACATTCGAAACCAGTACAGTCATTGTGATGTATTTTGAGTTCCTCTACGACTGTATAATGTCTAGTCACTTTTAAATCAATAAACTACACAATTTTGTCACAGCGATCTCTGGGGAATGACGCAGCGGTAGGTATTGTGTTCTGTCATTCTTGTTTACATAAGTAAGTTCAATATAACCTTTGAAAATGTTTGTTTAACTGGGCCATATGACTGGGAAATATCTTTTGGGTATGTGTAATGCAACCCACTTCGCCCTCGCGGTATTGACAGTAGTTGTGTATGATCGTCTACTAAATCGTGTTTAATATAAGTATTTATTACTATTTAAAACGAATGAACAATTGATTTGATAACAATACTTAAGGCTAAACAAAAATTTTATTACTATTTTTTTTTAATTATTTATTTTTTAAATATTTTAACGTTCTAATAATTTATGTATCAAGAGTTGAGTATGACTTACAAATACATCAATATACAAAATTACATTACAGTTACTTCTTAGGTAATCAAAGTGTAAATGAAGACCCTCTTCCTCAGACGGTGTCAGAAAATCGATACAGAAAACATCAAAACATCAAAAATGACTACTTACTTTTATACCTATTGAGGAGGGATCGGGTTATTTTTATTTTGGGTTCATTTAAAACCGGCAATAGTATTAATGGAAGACCGCGTTTATTTAAATGCTCGTAACTCTACTTGTTACGACTATGCGTGGATTTTTAATCGGTAACGAGCCTTCCTGCCGCCACGCGTCATTTCTGGGCGAGCGCATCGTTTATTATTACAACGGCAGATCATACAGACGATGATTGATTTATTCTCTTGACTTCACACTGTGTTACAAGGGACCTCTTATGGATAAAGAAAACTTATTATTTGCTGTTATGCAATTTAAATTATTGCTTTTATTGTAAGAAAGTTTAGATTTTTAATTTTTACACTTTTAACAAAGAAAGATCGCGTGAAATAACTGTCTGACATGCATCTACATATCAACGTGAAATTCATGTCCTAAGATTGCGATTGTGCCCAACCGGCAACTCTTTTTGTAGGTATTAGTTCTGTCTCTAACGCGCAAAAGTAATAGTCCAGTCATTATATCCGAAAAAAAGGCAAAGAAATCAAAATGAACATAAAAAGCTGATTTTTGGATATTATGTGGGGGGGGGGGGGGGGGGGCTCAGAAAAGCTTAACTTTAAATTGTCGACCAAGATTTCCTTTGAGCTTTCGCCGTCATCTTGAAAAAGGGGTAAATTTTTATTTTTTTGCGATAACTCGGCTCTCAATGCTCTACAAGTTTGATAATAAACATATTTTTGATATTTTTTACGAGAAAAGAGAGAATAGCAAAAAACAAGTTTCAACATAGCAATTTTAAACTTTCTCGTCCGATATCTCAACAACGATCAACAATAAAGGAAAAATGCTAATGACCTAAATTGTAGAGCATAAAAAAAGCAACAAAAAATATATCATCAAAATTTTCGTATCATGACGGAGAGCCGAGTTATCGCAAAAAAAAATAAAAATTTACCCCTTTTTCAAGATAGCGGCGAAAGCTCATAGGAAATCTCGGTCGACAATTTGAAGTTAAGCTTTTCTGAGCCCCCTCAACACAATATCCAAAAATCAGCTTTTTATGTTCATTTTTGTTTTCAAATGTATATAATGACTGGACTATAAAAGTTTTCTGTCTTGGAGTTGATATTTTTAAATAAACCAAGAACCAATTAGTCAACGGATACCCATAAGCAGCTTAATCTGTATGTATCCATTGGTAAGCTTTGTCAAAGAACCAGAACTTAATTAGCCGTGTGTCGAAATAGTGCTTCATCCAAATTTCATAAACGAACTTCTGATGGTTCTGACGCCAAAATGATCATATCTGCTATGGTCCTAATACGCCCAGTGTTTAAAACGTTTGAAATTTTAAACAAAACTAAAGAGGAAAGATAATGAAACGTAGAAGGGTTGTTAGGTTAATTGTGTAAGCGGTTCATGGTATCACTGGATCTCAAATCGCATTTCCATGTTGGTTATAACCACGTGCTCCACAGCGCTCCGATTACATCTTACCCATTTCGTGATCACGGCAAATACCCGAGTGTGCTCTATGGTCACGTTTTTACCTGCACAAAGGACATAAAGCACATGCAAATAATGCCTAATAAAAGTCAACGAGGAACGACAGTCGCAGCTGCGTTTTCGTTTCCAACATTCTACATAGATTTTAGACATTTTTTTTATGAAGAAATGCTTTGCCGTTTTTGGAGAGTAACACGTACAAGCTTTCTCGTCTTTTCCCTTCACACAAATTCAAGTTAGCTTCAGAAATCTTTATGAGCACGTATCAAATGTTACGCCTTTTTGCTTTAGGTTTATTTGGTCGACCCTTTCGCGAGTGTTTGCGCGAAAGATTAACATTGTCCTCCTCCTGTTCGTATTTGGTATTGCATTGCATCACACGCAAGTCGTAAAGTTTAGATTAAATTACTGAAATGTGCGGTTTTGTCGATGTGTTTGGGTCGCTTTCGCATTAGCCTAACTCCCTCGTCCCGAGAACATCGGATAATTCATTAGGATCCAACGCCGCCCTACATGCAATCTCATTAATGTGTAATCCATTGCTCTCTTTAATTGCCGGCCTATTTTGCTTTAATGTTGGTTTCGATTCGCATTATTTTAGCCGGACTTTGCGCTGGGGTTTTCTCAACTTTATTCTCGTTGAATCCTTTTCCCCTGCCGTTTATTTCTCGAACACTACCGTTTAACTGATCGTAGTCTTGCATTGCGTGGTGCAAAACCACTTTTGTTTTATTTCGTCGACTCACACTGTCGTGACTTACGGAACTTTATCAACCTTAAAAAGAACAAAGTCGTTGGAGTGTCGTGCTTTTTGCCTTTTATCTTAGGAAAACCGGTAGCGACAATGTATAAAGTGGGGTGCCTAATTATAATGGGCAGTTCGATCGGGTGGAATTATGCCGGTCCTCGCCAGAAGGCTTAAATAAAAAAAGCAGCCAGGGGCGTGTCTAAGGCTCTTGTTTGTTTTCGGCTCAAATTTAATTGACGGCCTCCAAATTAGAATATTCTTGTTCGTAATGTCCTTAATTCTGATTTATAGTCACCGCACGCTATAATTATGAACTTGTAGTTATATCTCTTACGAGTCATGACGATTAGAATTCCCCTCTGTAGTTAACGTCCCTGTTCATAATATCAATTAACTCATTCATAACTCTTCATTAAAAAACTTTTTAAGGAATATTCTGAGTAATTCTCAAAGCAACAGAACTTAGCAGACGAATCGCACTTGTAAATTTTAAAGTTTTCTTAACGAGCCATTGTGGCGTATATCTGAGATCTTACTTCCAGTTATTCGCGTGTAGCACCTAAGGTAAATCACATGTTGTAGATTTGCCTTTTCGATAAAATGTAAAGTAAATATGAGCGCTTCAAAATCGAGTTGTATTTAAATATTATACTTTTTGTAAGGATGGAAATGCGGTAAATTTAGTTACCGCTTTAGAGTAAGTGATTGTTACTGGCCGGTTCCTTAGGTGCTTGTTGTGATAATACAAGCAATCTATCGTTACAGTCGGTTGTTGATGGATCAGTGATGGAGATCACGACTTTTTTATTGTTTTGCTTTAGCTGATGTTGCCTCTCGGTCCGGTAATAAACAAGCTTGTAGCTTGTTACGTTTGAATAGTTTTTTAACAGGTTAATGTGTTCTGGTATTGAGGTAACTGTTTTGATGGGGCTATCAAGTTTTTCCAACTTTTTTTTGAAGTTCAATCATGTTTTAAAAATTCTACGTGTATATAAAAATAACTAGTTACTTTTGAAGCAGTAACAAACTTTTTCTCTCAAAACGCTCACCGAATGTGAGTAACGATAAATTCATCTTGCTGCAAAGCTTATTATGCCAGATTGAAAAAGTTTGTCGATTGAAAATAACAAGATAGTTATGGCGTGCGTAGGCTTCAAATGTAGTTGGAAGCGATAACATCATCTCATGTATGTCGTATTACAGGGTGTCTTCTCGAGCTTTCACCGATGCGTCAGCGCCGTTCGATGCTCACGCTCACGTGTTGTGACAGCCTCCCACGATAAACATAATGTTTATATGCGCGCTTGCCCACCGCAATGTTTGTTTTATCTCGATCCAACGCTCGCCAGTGTTAATAAATGTCTCGTATTGAAAAAAAAAAGTTATCTTCCTTTTTTTTCATCAATATTTTTATGTCCGTCGTATGTTTTATTTAGACTTCGGTTATTAATAATAATGGATCCTTCAGGGTCGTTAGATTAAATACAAGATATCCTCGTACGTGTAGCAACTTTTTATATATACTTATATATGGTTAGCCTTTTTTTGTGAACGTCAGTTGTGTGGGTCTCATTTTTATTTGGATTTTAAACAAGGGACGCGGGTACGTGTTGGTGTGTTTTATATTCCAAACAGATGTTATCGTGCGACGAATGTTTGGAAAATTAATTGAATTTATTTTGTTCGTTATGTGATTCCAAACACAGACATATTTGAACGTTGTTCCCACATACGAATTTACATCAATTCCTCAGTAGGTTTTATCAATTACACTTTTGAGACTTTTCATTCGATATGAACGTCCCGTTACATTCACTCGTCTATATTCATTCTACAGTAATCAATTTAGTTGTATGTCATTATTACTCCTAGTTCCCGGTAGCCTAATTTCTTTTGGTTCTGGTCTAGTAAGCATCATTACGGCTAGTTAGCGCGGCGTGTCGAATCGCTTGGTTCCGGGCGCACCGTAGCGATAGCTTTGTTCGTCCCGGAAACTGTCCCGCGTCGGAAACTGCGGAAAAGCGTATAATTAGTCCACTAATAGCCATAACTGACTGATGTGTGGTGTCAGCTTACAGCTCATTAAAGGATTACAAGATATCACATAGAAAAATGTTCAACGGAATCATGAAAAAGTGTTAAATTCATTTTCATTTTTAAAGCACATTTAAAAGTATCGCGCGCTGAATCGCTTTACGTTATGATATTCAAAATTTTATTTTACAAGAGTTGCAAAATAACGCGTTGGTTGCAATGCACGACGGGGATCCGGAGGGCATGCCGTGCTCACACCGGCGTTTTACAATTTTGCTCTTTTTGCCCATTGTTTACTTTACGGGCGATGTTAAATTTTTATGATTTCCACCACGACTGACGGCACGCCCCGACTAAATTATTTTCTGAACGGCTGCCAACTCGATAATTCTTGGTTATGTTATGCGAATCCGTTCGATCGCTTTTAATTTATTAGACCGCGTCGTCGGAGGGTCGGTCAGTGGCGTTCACTTACACATTCGCATCCCCGGACGTGTGGTAACGAGTGTCGTGACTTTCTTCCACACGAATTACTCCCAAAAGTGTCCGCATAGTTTATATGCGTTTACCAGATGCAAACACCGAACGCTAAACATAAGTTGCTCTCGACCTTCGTTCAGAGGGCACTCCACTAGAAACTCTTCGTAAACTCATTCTGCCTTCGTCGTCCAGACTATTATTAAAACACTTTTTTTTCTTCGCTTGTTTTTTTGAAGCAACACATATTTAATTTTAAACTATTTGTGAAGGACTTGTTTCTTCAATTCTATCTGCCATATTCTGATTCTATGTGAGTTCCGGTTTTATGTAACATATTTTATTTTTTGGGTCAATAGCAGAAATATATATGAAAAGTGTAAATTATTACACACGGTTCAATACGTTCCCCCAGTTGGTTATTGTAACTCTTCTATCTTCAAAGTCAATATCGCCGTGCTTCTGTCCCATGCGTTCGTTGTTAGTACAAATCCACGACATAATACAGTGGGGTTAATATTTGGTGAACGTTATTTGACAAGCGTGTTCGTATGTTTTGTTATTGGACACCTCCACTCTGCACACAATTTTCTATTTGCGCTGCACTGAGCTGACACGAAACTTGTGAGTTTTTGGAAAATCCCGGACGCCATTTTGTTTGTGTGATAAACACGTGATGTTCGATTAAATTTTCCCAGAGCTGGAACGAACAATTCGGTAGCTGTGAAATAACTTTGAATACTTATCCTTATCGATCGATGATATGACGGCTAAAAATAAATATAATATCACAATAACATGAAGCTCGATAAAAAAATCGATTTTACTGCAACGGGGCTACCAGTGCGATAACCTCTATCGAAGGATTCTACTAATCTGCAAGACAAAGCCGAGAAATGTTCGTTGTGGTGTCTACCGACCAAGCACGTGTACTGACTTTGTAATCGGTTTCAGATTAGTGAAGGGCTAAACATGAGTTTTGTCGAATATTCAGCCGAATTATTCAGTTAGTTTGAAGCGTGCTTTTCCGTATCAAGAAAGTTCAGTTAACTCACAAGAAAGTTAACTCACCAAGCACTAAACCAGTTGTAAACCAGTGGTTTTATGCTCGATTCTATGACTAGACAAACATTACGTTATAAAATTGTGTTGACAGTTTCAGTATAGAAAGAAATGATTTTTCTAATACTAAATAGAATTGTCTGAATTAATTGTATTGAACTCTCAAATAGGGTTAACCGTCTAGACAAAGAGTTATGGTTAATATACTCCTACGAAAATTTTGTAATATGTGTACGAACACGAAAGTTTTGCCGAATATTCAGCCCATCTTTTCTTTAAACGATACAAGCAGGATACAGTCACAATTTAATTTCCCCTCGACCCTCGATCGGATAAGGCTGAGTATGATTATAAAGAATCCCACGATTTTTAGAAACGAGTCACGCCTGCGTTCGTAAGTATTTTTTATTTATTTTTAAACCTTGTCAAAGCATCCTTTACATTATTTATGCAGTTTATAGTATGAAAACACTTACAATTTACCATGTTGGTATAGCCTAAAGGCGTAGCCAATTTTGTCGATCAGAACAGAACAGCCATTAGATTCCTGGCGGGATTGCGGTCTAGAGTTCCACTTGTGATACAATTTGCTCTCCGCGGGCTACCACGACACCAATTTAAATATTACGGTTAGCAACACTTACTTCAAGTGATTTACTAAATTGGAGCAAAAACGATATTTTTAGACCAGTTTTCAAAGTGACTTCCTAGTTAATCGATTTAATATATAATCTAGAAAAATAACGTTGAATAAATTATTTGGTTACACCAAAAATTACTTCCATTATAATCGGTATAGAAAATAATTATAACATAAACATTTATTTATTTATGGTTGTCTATAGAATGTCTAGTGTGACACGCCCGCTAATTGCTGATACAATAATACGCTAATCGCTAATAATTGCTGATTTTATTACAGGACTTCGTTACGGTATGAAGAAAGACACATAAACAAAACAATTATTTTATTAAGTTTATAAGTATTAAGTAATTAAGTAAACATATCGATAATACATCGATGTTGTTAGGCAGAAAAATTTGTTTTAACACAAACACTTCTATAAATATTCTAAACTCCCTAGACTCAAATGTTTATCGTTACGAATACAATTTTTACAATAATTAATTGTTGTATATCGAGTTTGTTATGATAAGCCAGTTATGTTAAAACAGTAGTACATAAATGTTTATGTATTCGCGATACACACACGGAGGTGTTTGCTTATGAAGTTACCAGTTTTAAGGTATAAATCCATCGACACTGTACTCACAAGGGTACGTTGATCGTAAACAGACCACGTTTATTTTATTACATCACAACATAGCTTTTTATTTATATAGTTAATTCTTCATTGAGCATTATTGGGAAATATTAAATAAGTTTGATTTTGGAAGGGCACACTGCGTTTTCTCCGAGATGGCCGGCGTAACCCTCTCCGCGCTGGATAGCAGTGGTGTGGCATATACATCGTTGTGTTTATTGTGTCTTTGATCCTTATCTTTTATCCTTTATCCTATCATTGTTGACATCGCATTTTCAATCCCCTAGACTTTGCTTGTGGTTAGCCGAGTTCGGTATAAGCCTACTGAGAAAAAAATGATTGTAACAATGCAAGAAAATTCCTTGCAATTTTTAAGTAACTGTCTTTATGTAATTTCTTTCATAAAAGTTTTATTATTAATGTTTTATTTAAGTAAACACTATTTATACATAAGGTAATTCACAAAAGTCATATCATTGTGTAATCAAGTATTCAAAATAAGCGATTTTCATGATTACTCATTACATATTAAAAATATATTAAAATTGCTCTAAGTTAATTTAATTATGCAAATTCGTAAAAATTTTGTTTATTAAAACATTGCCTAATATTTGTGCTTAGCTAGTTACTTAATAGTATTTCTCGGTAAGCAGTTAATTAAGCGAGGTCAAAAGAAATGGATTCGGTTTGTGTATCGTTGCACATAATTAGGGACAGAGTCCCAATGAACATCTGGGGATTTTGTGGGCAAAAAATCAGGAAAAGATTCCGCCTGTCAAACTAATTCAACGGGATTAGCCCGGGATTCTATGCTGAGCACGCGGGCAAAAAGCCGCATCCATCAATGAGGCAACGAGCTCGGGATATTTTTAATGCGTTTAGTCCCGTAATTATAAAATTTCATATACTTGATATATTCCGGAATCTGTTTTGTACAAATCTACATTTATTTCTTATAACTACTGTGTTTTTTAATCCTACTAATATTATAAATGCAAGTTTGGGAGGTATATGGATGTGTGGATGTACGCTACTCTTTCACGTGAAAACTACTGAACGGATTTGGTCGGAATTTGACACACAGACTTATTACCTGGATTAACATATAGGATACTTTTTATCCTGGAAAAATTTTAGGTTCCCGTGAGATCGTCTAAAAATATAAAAAATTTTGAGTATAATTCAACGCAGATGAAGTCGCGGGCTTTAAATATAAATTGCTATGTTCTAAATGTAAATCAAGATACATAGATAGGGTTATGTCTTGGTTGCATGATTTACACCCAAATGTTTTTATAATGTTATCATTTTTAATATTTTTTATCGTGTTTAAAGAAAGGATTCATTTAGTAAAATTGAAAGTGAAATGTTCATTGATTTACCTAAGGCTACCTACCACTCAACACAATTAAAACTACATACATAGCTTACCACGGTCTGATTAATTACGCAATTTATGTAAGGCATACGGTAACTGTACTGTAATATAATTAAAGGGGAATGTTAAGGGTAAATGGTATGTGTAACAAGTTCGCGGTGACGAATGGCGGCTATTATCACTCGTATTATCCCACCCCGAGACGTTTGGCCCGGTCTACTCATCGCACCCTATCTTACCTTGATTTCTGGGAGTGTGCTGCTCTTAATAAGAAAATTGTTCGCTTACGATGTAGAATTTAAGTAAAATTCTTTAAGTCTACATAAATTTATGCTACCTTAAGATTACTAGAAGATAGATTTTGACTAATGTTTTTCAATATTTTTGTCGATGGAAATCATAATATAAAAAAAAAACTATTGAAATAGTATATAGAATCTTTTAATACACATTGAAACTGATTCAATCTCTTGATTAATTTTATTCTCTGGAAATGGTTTCCGTCTACCGACAATAAAGATGGCGCCGGTCTTGGTAACTTTTAAGACTTGTAGAAGCTTGGATCTTTTAAAATACTATTGTTTCCAGTACCACAAGTCTATAAATTGTCCGGGAAATAGATACTATTGACCTATTACTTGAGTTCCATTAAGTTTATCGCTGAGATTTATTAACATCGTTATGACTTCCATTCCTTTATGTCTTTGCAAATAAAGTGAGAGAGAGGGCGGCTAAAATGTCATACCAAACCATCCAACCGACACACTTTTATTTAATAGGTATATTATTAATTTGTATAGACGCTATTAAATACGTGGTTTTCTTAAGGACAAATCGCACGCAAGTACCTACATCGTACGTTGGATACAATTGACCCTTTAAAATACACACCAGCTAAGTAGTCGTCAAAAGGGTTGAGCCGAGAGCCCTTCACACCTCCGTTTACCTTTTCAGCTCTTTAATTTCAGAGTGTTTTGTAAAACAGATCGCCTTTGAAGTGCTCATGTAACCTGCAAAGGGTAAATCTTGTTATATACAAAGACGACGACGACGTACCTAACATACAGACGGACAATAGAGATCACATTACCCGCTTCGTTTCCGGAGCGCTAGCTTTGAAAGGCCTCAACGTTAACCACCTGATTACACTTCTTGTGTTCAGCATTTTTTACACCGATAACCACGAACTTAGCACGGTACAATTGGTTTAACGCAAAAATACGATCATTTAGCCTAGAATGTAAAAAGAAATGCCTCAGAAAAGAAATCAATGAAATTTTACAAATACCTATTGACAATTCCAGTCCAGTCCAGGATTCCAGTCTACAATATTTGAATGATACTTTCAGACGTACGAGTCACATCTATTTCATTAACGCTGATTTTACCGTTATAATTATTTTTACCTTAGATTCTAATAATTTCCATAAACTATTGCATATTAAACTTGAATTTTGAATGAGTCAAAATACATTTAATGTCTATTTCGATCTTTTCTCCTTTACTGAGGACAATTTTAATTATATTTCTGTTACACCATAATACCTTTAACGAATTTTATTAGATGTTACTGCTGTTACACAACGTGACAAATTTGTTGCCGTGGCAGATTTAAAGCCCAACTAATTCCGTCAACTAGCAGTCTGCTGAGACTTGCGCCTGGCCAATGCCACTTCTGCATCTATTAACTGCATCGGTGCACACTTTACTGCTGCGTTCCGGTAACAGAGCAATAAAACTGTCCCCGTTGCAACACCCCGACTGAATACACTTTTTATGCATTACCGAACGCTTTAACGAGGCGTCTAGCGCTTTTCTTAACACATTGTATAACCTCATTTTATGATAATTATCATCACATACTTTTATAGGATGTGGTTGGAGCAGTAAAACGTGAAACGATTATTTATTTTGTGGTTTTCCGGTTTATCTGGCGTATAACTATTGTGCATCCTTATCCAATCGTACTCTATGTGCGTCCGTCGGACGTTTTTAAACGAGCGAAGCAGGTGTTTGGATGAAATAATAGCCGGCGACATTTCCACCCTGCGCGAAAGCTCTCGGCGGACTCGAGTGCATAACTTCGCTCACCTTTATTTTCGTCGTCACCTCTGCACTTTTATTTTATTCTTTTGCTTTGCACGCCTCGTCCGCATAATTCCACAATAATAAACCCCTGTGTTGTACCCCAAAATCCTTACAACCAAACGCCTCGATGAGGGGGAACTTTCTATAAGAAATATCAGCGGCTTTTGTGCGATGAGTTCTATTTTATTCCTTACAAATGGCGTTTTTGTGTGTGTAATGAACTTTTTATTTGAAGGTGTGAAAACACCAACCACGTGTTATATAAAACCACCGTTTATATAAACCACGCGAATTCACGCTATTATTTAAAAGCGTATGAAATTTATTAGGGTTCAGAGATATTTTCATTTCGTCTCAAGACGCTGAACACGCGTATAATGTGTTTGGGTCGCGATAAGTAGCAGGATGCTTTTAAAAATTAGTTTAAATGGACAAAAAAGGAATTCTGATTAAGGTTCAAGGCGGGTGCCGGTTATCTCTAGTTATTTGTCGCATCAAGTGCTCTTTTTTGTTCGTGCCGCGGTCGCATCAAAGGCGGTGGGCGCACAGTAGCGCAGACACCAGTCCTTACAACCACTCATCATTATTACCTATGTGGGATTGTAGGAATGTAACAGAACTCCGCTTACGTCACATCTTTATTGCCCCATCAAACATTGTTGAGACGACTCTGGTGTACATGTCTCGGCGGCCTAGGCGCTCATTAACTTTAATCTGATCCTGATTTGGGTTTTCTTGGAAACAAATTTATTATACAAATTTTTATTATCAAGTTTAACAACCTCATGTAAATTTATTTTACAGCCAATTTTAATAGATTTAATATCGGATAAATCGTTTAACTTGTAGGGTAAACATAAGCTGCTACATTACATCGATTAATGCCATGCTTGATAGGCGGCGCGCGCGCAAGTGTCGCTGTCGGTTCGATTTTGTTGATGCGAGACGCGCGGACGCGTTTATGCAAATGATATTGTACCTCGTTAACGCTTAATCGCCTTTGTCGCTTGGGACAAATAACCATTAGCTGTGGAAATTATTAGTTTTTATCGTATTCACCGCATAAATGTTAGTCCAAATCGTTTAGTTTGCGTGCCATCGTAATAAAACTACCTATTGTTTTTAAAATACAACAAGACAAGGATATGATTTATGATTTTATACATATCGATTCATCAAAGTCAGAGTCGTCTATGAGGTTTTTTTTTGATTGATGTCGATGGAAATCGATGGAAATCGAAGACGAAACTACATTTAGAGGAAATTTATATGGGTAACTCTCGTAGTATCAGATAATATATCCATACCGATTAATCCGTATTACGTAGGTAATATAATTTAATATGATAGGGTGGCATTATTTTTTATTAAAAAGTAACAGAATAAATATTTAATTAAACTCGTACACAGAAGTAATTCAGTTGCTACTCAGAAGGATGTTAAGAATATAAACTTAATAAATATGTAACGAGATAGGGACCATATCGGGTCACGTATCTTAAGTACCCCTTAGATAAGTAGAGCTACTAAGAAATCTTAAGACAGGAACTGCCTCACTTACATTATAATGCCCTCACATTACGTCCAAATGGTTTAATTGGCAATTCTGACTGTTATATCGTTAAGATAATAATGTATTTAAATAATGTCTTGGGGTCTATTCAATATTAAAACAAAAGGTTTTCACAAAATTTTTGGGAGATTGAATTTACGATTTTCTGATTGTATTTTTTATTCGGTTCCCATGAATTCTAGACAGGTGGCGCGGGCATCGTATTGCGGCATCTTTGTATACACCGAACTTTGATCTTGCCGCACATTGTGCGCGTGCGCTTTCAATTTTTTTGTCCATCTATATTTTACAGTATTGATGTGGATTGATTTGCGAACGCCGATTTGTTTTCAAAAGAATGGGTTCTTTTCTTTTACACATGATTTGTAGAACGTTTTGTTATACAATCAATGCAGACTTGTTGGCGTCAAATTTCACAAATCTCAGTATACCTGCGATAGCAATACGTTCAATGTGACTGAAGATCAACACACTGATTGAAGATAGTTACTTGTATTAACATGCGGGGAAACGAAAATTCTCTGCTCTCATCCATAGTGTTTGATGAATTTTTTTAATTATTAGTATTGATTCAAAATAATACAATAGTGATTTCACCGTAGAAGTCTATCTACGCTGAGCATAATAATCGTGTACTCATACGTGCATTTGCATCCGAATATTTTAATTTAAAAATAAGGCACTCAAAATAATATTTATTGTCTAATAAGCCAATGTTGTTTAGAAGAGTTTTTAAATTAGTTTAGAAGACATGTATAGCGTCATTTTTATAGCATTTATGCCAAATTCTTCTAACAAGTCGTTCTTTTCTTGTTCTCAGGTCTGACAGCCGAGCTGTTCTATGTACGAGAAGGACAAATCAACTTCTATGCTCTCAACTTTGTGGTGCCAGTTCCGGCTACAATAGGCGAACTGCATTTCACATGGGAAAGTCTAACCAGGAGACCGGTGAGTGTAAACAATACCGACAGCTCAATTTGGAAACCTGCCAATTGTCTTGTTTCGCTAGATCTAGAGACACTCCCGTTTTGTACCCCTTGCTTGCAATAATTTTGTACCCTAATGCTGAACATTAAATTATTAACTAAACACACGAGACCATTATAAATTCGTAACAGTATGATGAGCTAATGTGTGAGAAACTTATTTTTTAAGAAGCGTTTGATTAGGAAATACCATCGATGGGAAATACCGTTTATGCCATTTATTCGGAAAAATCAGGGAAATAGCACAATAATTTCAAAAAGTTTTAACCAAATCAAATAAATAACTATTACTGTATACCCACACTGCCACAAATGAAATAAAATTGTTTCAAATGGTGCACATACTATTGTAATGCAGTATAGTAACCATGTAGTGGGACCCTGGATGGCTGTTTCGCTTTTTATGCAAATGTACCTCCGAACGCTCACCGCTCCGTCTTCAATAATTCTTTACATCGGTCCGGGCATCCTGCATCACTAACCAAATATGTGCATTTATTTATTTTATCCGTAACCGTCAGCGCACCGAGACTCCCAAAGAAATTCGTTTTGCATTGCAGCTTGATATGAGACGACGACGGCATCTATTTTACATATTCAATGTTCAAACAACAAAAGTAGTATTCAAGCTTGGAAAACAAGTTCACTGAACTTGACATATGCTTATTTAGGATGATATTTGCAAGTCGCAATAAGTCGCCCCCGATGGATTATTATTCCAATCATTTAAATGTACAAAACATGTGTTGCGGATCGTTTCTTAATGTATTTTCAGAATGGAGATTTAGTTTATGCTAAGGCGCATTTAAAAAGCAAATTGTGCGGCGGCGGCGGCCGACGATCGGCAAGACCTTATCAACAAGCTTTGTGCCGACCGGCGGCAATCAGATCTCCGCAGTCAGCACCCCACGTTCGCCGCTCCCTTATTTACCCGCTGCGGCGTCTTTGACTAGGCAAACCAAATATTTGGTAACCGGTTAACTAGCGCCACTATTGTCTGTACTTACCGAATACTCTATCATAATATTTAATTAGCGGTCCACGTGTTGAACCTACACATTTTACAAGCCGTAATCATTTCATATCGCATACCCGATGAGGCGGTAAAAAGCTAGCGGCAAACTCTTGTTTACTTAACCGTTCGAGTGTTATTGTCCTATGATTAGTCGGATGAACTGTTTTGATAACCGTATAATTACAATAGTGTTTGATTATCTTTATTATAACTTGTTTCGCTAGAGTATTCAAAACATGTGATTCCCATACGCGATAATAATGACGCATCATCGTTGGGTAAACATCATCTGCTGTGTGAAATGACATCGAGTATTTGTTATGATCTTGCTATATTTTAATATACATACATTCAGTATATTTTGTATAGTGAACGATGCACTTTAAAGGAGCGTCGTTCGTGCCTTGCTCTGGGTAACGTTCGACATTTGATCTCTTCTGACACGACTTCGGGATCTACGCAGACCGTTTAGGTCAGGCTCGCGTGCCGCCGCACATTGTCCGTCAATTGCGCATACTGATACAGTTACATTACATCGTGGTTCGTGATGAGATTGAACCGTTAAGAATGTATACGATCTACGAGACACGTTCATTTGCAATAAGTCATAAAAACATTGTCCAAGAACAGGCATTGGTATTTGAGTGAAATGTGTTTGTTTTGTTGCAGTTGCCGTACACACTTCACGTTGATGTGAGCTCACACCCGGAAGCTATGCACCCGCCGACGCTCAACATTTCCAGTGAGGGATTCGTGCCTACGGAGCCACAAACATGGCGAGTGGATTTGCCTTGTACGCACACAGTAGCCGCCGAAGTAGACATCACTATATCGCTAAACGTTTCGACCGGCTCCTCGTCTACAGCTTTGCATTTCCGGCGACGAAAGATATGTTTAAAGGACATACCTCGGCCGGCGGTGAGGGTCGATAGTGTGCCTCATACTTCAACGTCGGCTGATATTTTCTATGCGGGGGCCGGATGTGCTGGTGGCGTGCTACTCATAGCTGCAGTGGCCGCTGCGGGTTGTAGAGCACGAGCAAGGAAGCTCCGACGAGCTCGCAGCGACGAACAAGACGCTCATGCATTTTTACCCGATTCTTCATGTAAATCTGCCGCCAGTTACACTAGTTACCGCCGCCCGACATCTCTACCGCCCGTAGCCGCTGAAGAAAGAGCTAGAGATTTACAGCAAAGGATTACGGAATTAACTATACAAAGATGCCGAGTCCGGCTAAGATCCGTTGCTATGGAAGGCACATTTGGTCGAGTTTACAAAGGAACATACGCTGACGAAGACGGAAGGGAGCAAGAAGTCCTGGTCAAGACTGTCGCCGAACACGCCTCTCAAGTACAGGTATTGACTGCAAACTATTTTTTTATTTATGAAAATTCGGCAGGCAATGGAATAACAAATGGGGCAATGGGGGAATAGGCTCTGGTATTGCTTACTACATAAGTCATCGCGACAACACAAAGAGCTTTTTCATGGTAGTCTTTCTGGTTGGGTTGGGTTGGTTGGTTACTGCTACCAGATGAGCTGCCCAGTTAATGATCTCAGAACTGCCTGTCCTGACTAAGTTGTATTTTAAATATTATTTTAACTGCGTTTTTACTGCGAAAGTAAATTTTGTAACAGTAATTTCTCTTACTGTACCAGGTTTCGCTGCTTCTTCAAGAAGGCTGCATGCTTTACGGACTTCGTCACGAGAGAATACTGTCCGTTCTCGGAGTTAGCATCGAAGATCAGACCGCTCCATTCCTTTTGTATCCTTGGGGAGTTGGCAATAGAAATTTGAAACAATTTCTACTCGCTTGTCGGGGTGCTACCGTAGGCGGTTGCGGAGGAGCTCCGCCCCCGCCGCCACTTACTACACAACATGTTGTCAGGATGGCGTTACATGCGTTAGATGGGTTGGCGTATCTTCACTCGCAGCAAGTTTTACATAAAGACATTGCTGCTAGAAATTGCACGTAAGTTAATAATTTAATATTATTTTGTTGCTCTTCAAGAGTATTGACCGCGATCCCATAAAGCGACGCTGTTATTTCAAGTTTCTTTTTCATATTTCTATACTTTTTTAGTCTTTGAACAAATATGGTGCCAATCTTCGCATTAAATAAGATCTAATATATCTCGTAATTATTTCATAAATCGGTCTTTTATTGTTTAGATTTTTAAACATCTATGGTAGCATAAAGGATTTGATGTTATGTCACTTATTCACATGAGAATGGTTTTGCTCTTTACTTTTACAAAGACCAGTGCAATATCAGGGAGCCAGTTGCAAAGACCATCAAGCAAAATCAAAAACAGTGAAGAGAGGAATTAAGATAAATCTGTGAGCATTCACAGTGCCAAACGTTTTTAAACACCATAGGTAACATAATATATTGAAGATTATAGATTTTTTTTTCAATATGTAATTTATAAACGTTTTCTTCTTTTGGTATTTTATGTTTAATGAAGTTCTTCAGCCCTCTTTTTTGGGTTATAATGCAACGACATCAAAATTGTTTAAAACGTTTTGTTTTAAATGCCAGCCATACAAGTTCAAGCCTATCGATTGGACCATAAGCTTGATCGTGTGTAGCTGGCATTCGAAATTCTATTCAATGTCCCTTTAATATTATTTTTTTCCTGCCAGGGTGGATGAAAACCTCCGAGTGATGGTAGCTGACAATGCGCTTTCTCGTGACCTTTTCCCCGCCGACTACCATTGTTTGGGCGACAACGAGAACAGGCCTGTCAAGTGGCTCGCCCTAGAGGCCCTTGGCAAGAGGCAGTTCACTCCGGCTTCGGACGTTTGGGCGCTGGGCGTGCTTCTATGGGAGCTCACGACTCTCGCGCACCAACCTTACGCTGAGGTCGATCCATTCGAAGTAGCCGCCTACTTAAGGGACGGTTACCGGTTGCAGCAACCAGCCAATTGTCCCGACGAATTGTTCGCAGTAATGGCTTACTGTTGGGCGATGTCACCCGACGATAGACCCACTCTCCAGCAACTGCAGATATTCCTAAGAGACTTTCATACGCAACTGACGCGATTTGTCTAAACATTCCCCCCCCCTCCGTAAAAGACAATCCAAAGACGACAATAAATAGTATAGTGTAATTAGTGAATTTTTTAATAGTGAAAGGACGAAAGAGGCCTTATCGTCATACCCAAAAAGATGTGGATCCCGTGACAGAGGAGTGTATATAAAGTTTTAAAAGAGACTGATTTATAATAATGTTATTTGTGAAAATGATAGTTTATACAGCTTCTTCACACAGTTTTAATTTTAATATCTTGAAATTGTATAAACCTTATATCCTATGATTATAATGCACATAGTCTTGAAGATCTAAAAATGCTTTACTTACCAACTTTTGTTTTATATTGAAATAAAATAATTAGAATTGTGTGATAAAGTTTAGATACTTATAAGTAACGATTGTTTTTAAAACCTGAAGTACTGCCATATTAGTCTAGAAATGATGTACAGTCAAGGACAATGCAATTTTTTTTTTGAAAATTGTTTTCATTTTATTATCACTTTTCATTTCGATAGTACCGCCAAGTCCAAAGACGAAGAAACGAATGGTGTGAATTTTATTGGCCTTGACTGTACGAGTTATAATATTGCATAAAGATAAATAATACGTAAGAATGTGCCTCAATTATTAAAATGTATTATATATATTAAGACTGGTAAAGTTAATAATGAAACACGAGTTTAGAAATTGTATTGTAATACAAAATTATGTACATGATAGATCGATTAACTACAAAAAATATATATTAATTATCAGTTAATAGACATGAACAAATCTTTTTAAAGTTTTGCTTTTTAATATGCACGAAATCGTTGATTCTTATCATTCATTAAATTACTTAACTATGAATCCCTATTCAAATCAAAAGAAAATTTTGCGTGATTTTTTTAGTTAGAATTGCGAATTTTAAATGAATTAATTCAATATTTTATTCTATTGTTATTATAAAAAGTTGAGCTAATGAAATTTCTAATTTCTGTACTTTTAAATTATTATTATTTTGTAACATATGTAGTGCCAAATATTTGTGTGCCAAGAATCAATGGTTACATAAAAAAAATCAATCAGTGGTCAAACAGGATTTTTTTTTAATAAAGATAACTAACATACGACATTGGTTTCTTCTGTTAACATATTTTCACGTAAACGAGTACATACTGAATGTTTCTGTTACTTCACTTATTGAATCAAAAATATTTGCACAATGTAAAAAATTCTGAGCTTTTTCAAGGGGAAAATATCTCAATGTTACAATTTAACTAATTGTTACCGTTAAATTAAATAAATTTTAAAACGGAATGTAACATTCAAATATTTTCCTATTTTTAGTAGATCTAACAGGAAATATGTATATTTCTTTAATTTACTATACTTATTTGATTTAGGCACAATTTTTTTTATGAAATATCGAGGCGTTATTAATAATGTATTATATCTATAATTTGTACATTTGTAAATATTTACAACATTACTGCCAAAATGTAAATATACGAGTGATAAATAACAGATAAAGTGTTTATTTTTAACTCCAAAGTATATGAGGTGTTTGCATATATGCACAACTACGTTTCGCAGTCATTTGGATAGCCACATTAAAAGACCAACCTGAAATAACAGCACGTGTGCTGTTATGTTTCGATGGGAGAGTAAGAGCCCATTTCCCTATCCTTTCCTAATTCTTTATATTTAATCCTACTATGGTTGGCAGCGCATAGGCACCTACGATCAAGTGGACCGTTTTTATTAAGAAAATACGTAAAAAAAGTATGACATGAAAATTATAAAAAAAAACGAATTTTCTGTTAACTATCATTTTATTTAATAAACATGAAGGATAATTTAGTTTTTTTTGTAAGTAGAAAAAAACAATATTTTTCAATTAATTAACCAAAACTGTCCGGGTCTACCTGTCTGCTAAATTACTTCTAAATTACTCAACGGATTTTGATACAGTTTCCACTAGTGGAAAGAGGGATAAACGAGGAAGGTTTGTGTATATAAAAAAGTATGACGGGCAAAAGCGGGGGCGGGTCGCTAGTATATCAAATATATTAAGTATATAATATAATATCAAATATATTAGATCCCATATTATTTAATTTGTTAAGAAAATGACAACATTTATTTGGTTAGAAGAGAGTAAAATAGCTTAACTTAAAAAAAACTACATTTCTCAGAACCTATTTTAGATCCAGATTTTATCTGATCCAGATCCACTTATATGTTTTGGTATACATATAGTATAGTATAGCTAAATTTCACATGAATCGAACACGTAGAAGCTAGTCAAATCCCTTCGTTAACTAGGAAAATGGCTGATGGTCTTCAAAAGCTTGAACAGATCTTTATAAATTATAGCTAAGAACAATCCGTCCCTTTGGGAGCTACGTTTACACAGACACACTCATAACACAGGCACAGATAAATTTATAATCCCGTTTTTGCGCGGGCGTCGTGGGTTAAAAAAGAAGGAGATAGTAAGTTCACCATTTTTTATTATTATTATGTCAAAAAAGATTCAAAACTTTCTTTTATCTAGGGTTAATCAAACTACCATTTCATAAGAATGCCAATAGAGTGCATTCAAATCAAGATATTCTCAATTATTTTTGACTACTATGGGTAGGTAGGACAATAATGACAGTAAAATACAATTATAGAAAAATGATAATTATAATGGTGTAGAAACTTTAGGCAAAATCTAAACATATTAAACTAAACAAAAATAAAACAAAGTGAGAACATTGAGTATTAGGCCCCGGCGAGATTCGAACTCGCGATCTCCTGTTTACTAGACAGGCGCTTTAACCAACTAAGCCACGGCGCCACTTGTCAGTCTCTTTGAAAAGATCGTATACATTATTACTCGTACACTGTTTTTCAAACACCTTTTTTGTATTAACATAAAAACAGACGAAATTTACCAATTTTAAAATTATCAAAAATATACGTTGGCAATACGAAATATGTATTAACTAGCTTTTGTCTGCGACTTCATTTACGTGAATCCATACACACCCATGCTCACAAATTTACGCTTTTGTAACATTAGTAGGACCGTAGAAGACTTAAATTAGATTAAGATTCCATTAATTCCTATTTTTTTTTCACTCTTTACGTGACTACATAGAAATTAAACTAAATTACCTACTCTCTAAGTACATACGAGTATAAATAAGTACCACACGAAGCAAAGAAAAAAAATATTTTGCATTTGTAACTACAGTCATGTGTTTCATTGCCCATGACGTAACTTATATAAAAGGGTAAACGTGAACTTGCGCACATCTTTTGTATATAAAAATCAATGTACTCAAGGTATGTTTGTCCTTTGTGGACTCTATCACGGCTCAACCGATATCAATTCTGTTTTCGCTTATCTAAATAGGGCTAAATTGGGAAGGTTTTGTAAGTAATTGGTACTTGATAAGATATTGAGCTACCTATAGTAAAACTAATCAATATTCAACCGGTTTTCATACACCTTTAGCGCAAATAATTATTTCTATTACACGCAGTGAATGGAAACCTCAGAGCTGCAGTTCCGGCCGGCACACATAAAAATTAATGATTTTTGTCGGGGCGGGTAATTGTGCAGAAATGGCTATCAACGCCACACAGTTTGTTTATTTTAATTTAATTAATTCAACTCAAGTAACTTAACAATACAGTTAAACCGTGTCATTTATCGTAGGTACCATATCTATACTTTAATGGGTTGTTTTTTATGTTATTTTCAGATTACCGCTTTAACTAGTATTAGGTATTTAGGTATATTTCACATAAATGAATTATTTTTATGTTTTCACTACTTAACATGACATAAAAGGAAAGTTTGAAATAATTCAAGTCCCTTACAAAAGTCCATCGTGTGATTAAGGTTGGTATAGCGTACTTGCAGCATATGTGTCATTATTTGTGTTACAGCCTGTAACACAAATAACGACACATATGCTGCAACTTACAGGTGACAGTAGCCACTTATCATCAAGTAGACCGTCAGCTTGTCTGAAGACCTATACATGAAAAAGAACTTATTTAGGTTATTTTACCCTTTATTATTTAATTTAATATACTTATAAAAAAACTAGCTGTGCCAGCATCGACGTTCCAACCCAAAACGTTTGGGTTGGAACGTCGATGTGTGCCAGCAACTTCGTTTGCATGGTTTTCATACGCTTCTTGGTATTTCGTTATTCGGTATAACTTTTTTGTTTGTAAACCATTTCGAATAAAACAAACACCAAATGTTACGGGAAGTGTGCTACAATACATTAGTGAAAACCGCATTCAAATGGGTAAAGCCGTTTTTAAGATTAGTGTGCACAAACGCACAGACAAACACAACAAAAACCATTTTTTTCACCTCGCTAACATAATCACAACGTGTACATAAGTACATAGTAAAGATTATGGAGAAATCAAACGAATTCTATGCGGTCACAGTTTGTACGTACAATATTACCAAGATAAAATGTGATATATATTGCAAGCTTGCAAATATATCGCGTAATGAACTCTTAGTTATGTCCTCGTCGTCCCGTTCAATGGGGAGAGTAATTACTGATCGGGGTGTCTGTAG
The DNA here is from genome assembly GCA_936446665.2 of Synanthedon andrenaeformis. Lineage (NCBI taxonomy): Eukaryota > Metazoa > Arthropoda > Insecta > Lepidoptera > Sesiidae > Synanthedon > Synanthedon andrenaeformis. The sequence goes on along the minus strand of OW387778.2, from coordinate 11,724,102 downwards.
GTAAGATAGGGCATGTGCGAGGGTAATCCGCGGGAGATAATCGCTAGTTCAAGAAACGCATTGTTTGTCGCAATGGAATTTATAGAACGACGTGAGGGTGAGGAAACAATAGCTTAACTTATCAGCGTCTAAGCTGACGAACGATCAAACTGTAGGAATTTCACATGTCACTAGGTATAATTGTTGGTTGAATTCAATATAAAATATACTTGGGAGGAAATAAATAGAACCCTTTGGTCGAAATTTGGCAACCTTTGGTCCAGTGGTTTATAATCAACCCTGTCACTGTGTCCTAGGTTCGACACTTGTCAGGTTCATCTTTGGAATTAAACTTTTCAAAGTTTGCTCTGGTGTGGATCAGGCAAATAGTGGCAGGGCACAATGCGTTTTGCAATCATTTGGCAGCCGGTCTGACGGCAGTAACCACCCTACCGTTTGACAATCTCTTTACTTAAAAACACCATTCTAAGTTTTTGGGTTCTGTGCGAATTCTTTTACTCGTTTTCATAACTTTTATTGTTTTCACAAGTAGGTAAACCATTCGGCTGCCATAGGTAAACCAAAGGTCTGCCTGCTGTAGTAAAAAAAAGTGACTTTCTATATCTACTTTATTTTTAAAAAAGTGTAAATAATTTACAAGACGATTTAGGCGTTACCAGACCTCTTTCATAACTTTGAGGCATGCATCAATAATCTCATTGTTACTAAGTAATTAATATATCTATTATATCAACCAAAATATATGTAGACACATTTAAAATGTTGATTAACAAACAACAGTTTATCATTTTGTAGGATCTTCGCAAGCAGGGGTGTTGTGTTGGTCGCTGCAGTTAATGGAAAATTGAAGGGAATCTCATATCCCTGGGGTAAGATCCGAACGTAACCGAATGGGAGCTAAAATAAACAGGAAAATAGGAAATTGTTAAAATCCGGTGGTGTTTAGGTTACTATGATTTAAATTATATCATACCTTAACTATTGTTGACAATAATCAAGCCATTTCAACAATAATTTCTAATTTAAGTTAAAATGATTATTTTTGACTTTTAATAATATGTTATACATTACTGTTCAGGACGAAAATAAAGCAATTGTAGGCCGAATTTTCTAAACGTTGAATTATTCGTTAACTCAGAATGAAATTGACAGTAAGTACGAATAAAACAAAATGGCGGCTGTCTACTTCTGATTTGATTGCTCGAAAAAATCTGTTAGATATAGGAAATTAAACATTAAACTAATTAGGTAATAGAAACTTTAATTAATTTTAATTTTAAGGGAGTATATTGATTACATTACTATCATACCCATGGAGAATAGAGGTATCTAGAGGTAAAGGAGGACTTACTTATATACTAAAAACTGTCTTGCTACAACAATCAAATAGTGGTTCATAAATTAGCCAGAATGGCGCTTGTATAGCATTGGTGAATTGGTAGCATTAAAATTTTAGTATCTTTGATAGGTCGCGTATTTAGTTCATGAAACCACCGTAAATAAAATGCTACTACAGCGCCTCCTATTGCCTCAACGCCACATGCTCATGTACAGAGTTGGTCCTCCTAACCTCTATTCTCTATGACCGAAGACGATGACACAGAAGACATTATATTAGAAAGGAAACCGTTATGCTACATTGTCAGGGTGGACACTAAGAATATGTATAATAATTTGTATACATATATAGTTTTAACAGTATCATTACAGATTTTAATTTAAATCTGGAAAACAATATAAACCTCTAAAAAATGTGCTCGAAAAAAATAAGGATAAAAATAACGAAAACATTTTTGTAAGCATTTTGCTTTCTGTGTGTATTTAATTTGGGCGGAGACAAATTAACCTCCTGTCACCTGCTGCGTATTGCGGAGGAATTTTTAATTTGGAGCCTTGCCTGAAAAAAACAATGTTTGTTAAAATTCTTCGTTGCTTCGTTTTAAATTAGCTATAACGCTTGAAAAAAAATGTATGTAAAATTTACTAAAATATTATTTAAATAGTAAAATTCGAGACTGGTACAGTTATTATTATTATTATTTCCACTGTCTTTCGTCACCTTCCGTCCAAATTCCGTCCATCAATTTTATTAATAGCTTTGTTTGTGTTAATCGGCGACGGTAGCCATGAAAATATCTATTTTTATTCTAACTGCTCACTTCCAGATGTCTCTGACTTCAGAAAATAAACTCTAGAAACCTGAGATCTGAATGAAAAAAAAAGTCTTCTTCAGGCTTTTCTCAGTCTCTTCAGGTATAAAATAGTTTGCCCTGACTGACTATCGACGCACAGCCTATTAAGTCTAGAAAGCCAACATTTGGAACATACCTAGGTTTATTTTCTAAATATGCCAAGGATTTTTGATGGAACAAAATCTCTTGTAGAACTTGGTTGTAAAAAAAATTATCTACGATGTTACACAAAATTATTCAAGCGCCTTGTTGCAATAAATCATAAAGTCAAAGCAAGACGAACAGTAAAAAACAATAAAGCGAAACGTGAAAAACGGGACTGTAAGTTTCCTCATATTTAGCGGATGGAAATCGTGGCGGTATGGGAAGTGGGGCATTATTTTAATCTGCCCGGATAGCCGTGATTGATGACTATGCGGGAGTTTTCTCATTATATGCACTTTGTTACTATATAAATTTGAAATAAAAAACGTATTCGCTTTTAATTTCTTTTAATGTTTTGGGGCTTCTTAGTATGCTTGTCTTAACGCTCTGTTTCAGGGTCCAGGTTAGATTCCCGGCAGGGTCAACTTTGGAAATAAACTTTTTAAAGTTGGCTGGTCTGGATTAGGAAAGTAGTGGCAGTACACACTGAGTTTCGCAGTCATTTGGGCAGCCCGCCTGGCGGCAATAACCACCCCCTTACAGATGACCACCCTGAAATAATTGCACGTGTGTTGTTATGTTTCGGTAAGGGAATAAGGGATGCCATAGCCCATTTCCCTATATCTTTCTAATCCCTTATACTTAATCCTACTACAATATATCCGTTTTGTCCTAAGACAACCGAACGACTTAAACTGTAATGGACATATTTTGGACCTGGACTTTATTCGATATTGTAAGGTTTAGTTTAAGAGTTAAAAAAACACAGATAACGTTATTCGCTTGAGGTAAAATTATACAATTTTATTGGCACAATATTATTAATATTACAAAAAACAACCGGCAGTTCTTGCTTAGGAAATTTTGTTAGCAATGTTAGGAAATAATGAAAAATATAGCACGATAATTTTGTTTACCTGTCCTCCTATACAAGTAAAGGAGATAAAAGCAACGGTCTTTCAGATATTTTTTGTGCTTTCCATTCCCACGAAGCTAGACTTCATTGTGGCATCGAAGTTTAAAGAAAGGCTAATATTGGAAAAAACATTCGATGTTTTTGAATGCTATGTTATTCATCTTCCTTAAAAACGTGTTAAAAATCTGGGATTAGTTGAACAAGGGAAACGAACGAAGTCTTGGAAAAACTTCGAGGATGACTAAAAAGTATATTATATAAGACAAATCAATCAAAAAGTAAAAAGACTTTTGTTTATACGATATTACGGCTTCTCTATTATGTTGAATATAAAATTTCTTTATTCGCTTTTTATGACTTTTGCGGTTTTGCATAGGATGAATAGTTAGTCCTCATTATGCGCTGATATCTAGGTCACAACTTCAGCTGAATTGGAAGTACCGTAGGCTTTCAATTCTATTGAGAGCTCTGAAAATAATTTTACTTTATTATGCGAAATGCTGTTATCCTACGAATAAGTGAGTACAATGTATTTAGGTTTTTTAATTTAGGTATTTAGGCGTACCGTCCCCCCTTACGCTGTCGGGTATCCAAGAGACTTTGCCAACGTTAAAAATGGTATTTTATTACGTAAGGTTGACAGACAGGCTGACGGTCCATCTGAATGTAGGTGGCTACCGTCGCTTATAATACAAATAAAGCCACAGATGCTACAAATGCGCTGTCTACCATAGTAAGATTAAGGGATTAGGAATGGCTCTGGCATCCAATGCCAAGGAAATCCAAATGGACGAAACACAACAGCACACAAGTTGTTATTTTACGGTCGGTTACTGCCGCCAGACAGACTGCCAAAAGGACTGCGAAACGCCTGCCCTGCCGCATACTATTTATCTACGATGAGAAATATTATATTTCTTAAATCTAACATCAGTTTACATGAATTTTGAAAATTAAATTTAACGTCAGAACAGTAATTCTGCTCGTCTCGAGTTACTTACTAGGCACAGATTTGATAACAATATTTGATTAGGATTGGCCTACATGCTTATCTTTTATTTTAATCTTTACAAATATTATTATCCTATCCAGTGATTTAAATTAATCCTTGTGTTCTGGTTAGACCCGAACGAAAGATCAAAGACCTTAGTTAGAATAAGAGAAGAGGCAAATAAACGGACTATACCTACCAAAAAATATTACTTTATTTCTATTTAATTGGGCAGAATAAAATTTTAATTAATGGAGACTGAATTTTATAATTATAATAAAAATTATTATTAATGAAAGTAATTGAACACGACGAAAAATAGTGTTATCGTTTATAAATTGAAGATTAAATGGTGAATACATATTTTAATGTTATATGTTTTATTCATTTACATATAGTATTTAAAAAATAATTTGAAATAATTAGTAGTCTAATCTTTAACACAATGTATTGTTTAATTTTTATTTACAGAAATTTACGATTTTCAGGTAGAAATTATGAAATTAAATTAATCTTAGACAAATAAAATAACCAACCTAGTTCTTAGTTACATCTCATAAGAGATTTTTCTGCTTCCCTAGTTTTCTTACCTGTAGTAAATATTACCAGGGGTAATAACTTCCTGAAATAAGAACTCCAAAACACTTAATTTTTTTCTTTTTTATAAATCAAAAATTATAAAATTTATCTTAATTAGCCTTTCTCTTTTATTTTCTGGTAGCTATTTGTTTCTACATCAGTGACGTAGTGGTGTTGATTAATGTAATGTTCGTGTAATCAATTACTGGGTTACGTCTCGCGGCTTATAATCTTTCAGCGTTCATTAAAATATCATTAACAGGACTGGTAAACACACCGAGACCAGTGTAGGGCTGCGACGCCGCAGTTCATTGGTAAGGCGGGGATGTCGACATTTTCATCGCCCATCGACTCATCGACTTTTAGAGGGCTTTCTTTGTAAAATTTTCATCCTTACTTTGGGCTAAAGTAAGCTAAGGCTGTAGATTAGCAGGTTCTTGAAATTTATTTGAATTACCGTTTAGGTAAGTTAATCTTTCTCCTAAATGGTTTTACACCTATCGCTTTTACAGAAATCATCTCAGGTTTATAGAACTTTCTGTGTACGTCCCTTGATCACTTGAATAAAAAGACACTCGAATTTTTTTATTCAAGTTATCAAGAGACTTTTTACCTTAGAACTTCCTCACGCTCGGAAATGCGGCAGCACACGTGCTGGCTATTTCACACTAGCTGGAGAGTTCGCATTACGGCTACAGTCAGTGACTGGCAGTTCGTTTACGACTATATTGAACACTGTGCCTTTGTATCAAGTTTTTCTTTAATTTCCCAAAATCCTCATAGATATTCGGTAGCGTATGTTAGAGAAGGCCGGACTCCTAACGGTATCCCCTAACATACGCTCCGTAGATGGCCGGGGTCGCGGGAATGTTATGACGCCGCTAACCACCACGGCTGTCCAGCGCGTGGTGGACTACGGAGCTCACAGAACCACAGCGTACTCGAAAGGCAGGGCCGGCCATCACGGGGAACCTAACGACGGGCAGTAGTCTCCCCTAAGAGTACTGTCCAGACAGGCCACGGTGTGCCTTTATAGTCCTACCATTCGTAAAATATCTAAAGTACAATACTGGCTGACACGACAATATTTCGATATTATTAGTTGAAAGTGCATCCCTAGACGACTTGTATTAATTGTATCGAGTGTCAGCGTCAGCTCTGTCGCGAAATGATGGATCACACGCCGGCCGATATCAGGTGCGAGCGGGACACACAATCAATCATCCTAACTTTTAATCAATTTACTTACTCATCTATGCAATTGTATACTCTTTAAAAAAATCTCATCCCGGGTTCGTTTGCTTTTTCAGTAAATGGGCGTCTCGAGCATCCCGTGTTGCGAACTTACCTTTGGGTAATAACCATCAATAGAGTCAGTTGGAAAGGGTTTTTTTGTTACCAATTTTTCTCCGCAGGTTAATAACGATTAACGAATGTTAATTATTGAATTGAAGATGTTATCGCTAGAACTGATAACAGCTAGCAACATATATCTATATCACATACATATATCAGCTAGATACAAACATATGTTTAGTTAAGCACAGATATCAAAGAATAGTTAAGCTATGTCAAGCACGATATCGGCCTTGCACCGCCAAATTATTACAATGTTAGATTAGAACAATCTCTATAAATAGCTATAAAGTTGTTGTAGACATTTATGTAGTCATTCTTTAGTTTTGAATATTTTCAATATGACACTAAAATAAAAGTTAGCAGATGTGGTTGACGTTTTGTCGTGGTCTATCCTTCTGTCATCCGGCGCAAGGGAGTCAAGTGTCGACGGATACCCGGGGGATGAGACGTGTCTCTCGTCGGATCATTAACACAAATGTTCCCGACAAACACTTCGATCACAGGTTTGCGACGGTTTCTTGTTGTTTTTTCTTAGGCGAGTGTGATTTGTGGCTAAAAAAATAACGTGAAAAATATTATCATCCCATCTGCAAAGTATCTTTCAATTTAAATATTCTTCTGCTAATGTTAGACTACTTCTGCATATTACATACTTAAAAGAAAAATTCATTTCTTTTACAATAATTGTGAAGAAATGTGACAAAATATTTTTATTTTAATAGGAAATGTGTTTTTTAATTAAATTTAATCATACAAATGGACCATCAGTCAGGCTGAGGTCCATTTGTAGGATGTTAGTAGGATAAGGTGGGGTGTGGTGGGGTTAAGAAACTGGGCTCTTGCATCCCTTGCTCACTCATCGAAACATAACAGCAAACATGTTTTTTTTTCGTGGTTCGTGGTACCTATTTAGTACTTTTACTATTGTAAAAATATCAATATAATCGTTGAGATCATCAACAAAAAAGTGGAACAAAATCAAAATATTTATTTATTAATTAGGTTTCTCCAAGAAACTCTGATCGTCATTAAAAAAAGCCAAGATGACGATCCTGAGAAGAAACCCCGAAAGAATATTTTTATTTGAACTTTTCTCTGAGGGAAGACTGCGGATCTAGTTGATAGAACAAAATTGAACCAATGAATGCTTAATAGTATGTTTAATAGTATGTAGCACTTATATGGATTATAATTGCAAATATTTTACACTTTTATGTTTATGGTAGTAGTCTCGCAGCCTCTTTATGTTAATGAAAGATAAGCTTAAATCGCATACAATCATATTCGAATTTTGTACAAATTTTTACTGTTATTTATGAACAAATGTACCAACAATTTATTTAATATTAAACATAAATTAATCTATTGGGTGTTCGTGAGTTCGCTCAATTTAGATTTCTTTGCGAGAAGAAAACAGTTACTAAGTGCTTGTGGCGAGGGAGGTAAATTGAGGTAAAATTTTCGTTTAAAATTAACGTGAGGGTGAAATTATGAACAAAAATTAAACACGGTTGCTTATCAGCAGCAGTAAGATTATATTATTAAATTTATACATTTCAAAATTCCCCTTTATCCTCGTTCTTGAACAAACATTTTTATAAATACAGTTGAGGCGAACTTGCTAACACAATGTTTGTTTTTGGAAACATTGTTTTAATGGAGTAAAATATTATTTTACTTTATTTATTATTATTTTTAATTTTATTTAAGTAGTATTCTTTTTTTAATGTTTTTTTTATTTTATTAATTATTGCTATCTTTCAATCTGATGAAGCCGCATAAACACTCACAAAATTCCATTGAATTCGGTTGTAATGTTTCGAAAATTTGCGTGATCGAACATTTTGATACTTTTATTATTTTTACTAAAAAATATAAGAATACTTTTAGTATTTTGATATAATTATGTATACAAGAAACGAAAACTTGGGATCCCTTACGTAAAATGTTTTGTGAACCGTTTTTTTTTTGTAGCTTTTTACCTATAGGTACTAGATATTTTAGTTAACTTTTTTCTCGATTCGTTCTGGTGAAGTTGGTTGGTGAAATTTCAACCAGGTGGTAGGTATAAATACTTCTAAACGCTTTCAGCATATAAATATGTTTTTACGCGTAAGTATTGGCAAATATCTTCTGCGACACAAAGCACTAATGCGATAAGGAAACGCAATGGTTCCTTACATTAACTTTAACCGTAGGTTTATACATCCATACTTACTGTTATAGTCGAATGGTTGCGATAAGAGGCGACGCGGAAGAGCTTTCTCTGCTTATCTCAGTTTTGGTGAAGCGAGGCCGCTCGATACTCCTTCTACGTGACGCGAAAACAGAATTCGCAACGAAAATGAAACACATATAAATTTCTTTTTACATGAAAACACTATTATCTACTGATAATTTTATATCATTCTTGTTTATATGAAAAAAAAAAAATAAGGTTTTTTCTTTTTTTTTCTTAATATTTGTATTCTTTTTTTCAACACACTTAGAAATTATTGTGAAAAACGCATTCAAGATTTCATAATATTTTTGCAACTGATGCAGCTCCTCGTGTGGGTTGGGGCATATATCTGCCTAGTTTCAAAGCCTTGCGTGGTAAAAAATTATTATGTATTGACGTTATTATATTTCTTCGAAAATACACAGGACATTCGCCAACTGAAAAAGTGACGAATTATAAATGTAAAATTTTTTGCTTGATTTATTGCAAGTTAAAGCGGAAATATAATTTTTGCAGACAGGTATTAAATAAATGAAGTATCCTTATCTGAATCGTAGATAAATTAAATTTAACTCTAAATCATAAACTTATTTAATTTTAAAATTAATAGTACGAAATATTTAAGTTACATATTACAGTTTTGAAACATTGCATTTGCATTTAGTTTAAAGTTTTGAAAAAGCTAACAGAGAACTTCAAAGGCACTAACAAATGCATGAAGTTTTTAACAAACAAATAGAGGTTCTTTCATTGCAAGGACAATAAGTAACGGTGGGCAGATGGATGTGTGTTGAGGAACGATAATAGAACGAGATTAAAAATATATTCGTGCTACTTTAAAGAGCAATGCACATTTGTTATAACTGCACTTTATTTTACTGGAGTTACATATCCTTTTCTAAAACATAATGCATGTTTTAGAATTGACCCTAATGAAAATAATTAAATATCTGTCTTATTAATTTTAATATGAACACAAATAAAAATGATTTGTTTTGAAAGTATGTACCATACTTTTTTAATAAACTAGCGGTCCGCTCCCGGCTTCGCCCGGGGTGCATTTTTTTTTACGTAAGAACCTTCCCTGATTATCCCTCTATCCATGAGTGAAGACAGAATTAAAATCGGCCCAGCCGTTCTCGAGTTTTGCGCTTAGCAACACATTTAGGGATTCATTTTTATATTATAGACTAGCTGGTGCCCGCGACTTCGTCCGCGTTGAAAAAGAAAAAAGTAGCCTAGTAGAGTTATGGAGGAACATACATATATACATACATACATACAATACAGAAAAAATTCTAAAAATCGTCAATTTAGTTTCAGTATCATGTATAAAGCCTATAAACACGATATCTCTGAAAACAAAGTAACTTACTCCATGACCGACCCTTACAGATTTATTATTAGTATTGATTAGAATAGGTATAAATATAACAAGATTTACCTAAAATTCAAAACAAAGTGATATAAATGCAGGATATCCCACTGTATCCCACGCTTCATAAATAACATAACGCAACAGACAGATAAACTGCCTCACGTAGGCGCTAACTGATAATTTTTTAATGTTAGTTAATTGTAGTCACAAAACCTCAACAATGAAGATATTTTGTTTTTTATTACTATTTTTACAAACGGTAAGCATTCATTAATAAAATTAAAGAAAATGATAAAATAAATGGTTGTATACATATTTTAAAATGATTTTTTTTTTAAAAGTATATTTAAATGTATAGTATTTAAAGTATATTAATCAGTATATTTAATCAGAATAAAAATGTTTAAACAATTACCTGACATGTGTTCCAATTTGTTTAAATAGGTTTCATCTCAATCTTCACCAGAATCTACAGAAGATTCTAAGGTAAGTTTTATTCTTATGTAAGACTAGTCATTATAATTTTATGAAATTTTAAAATATTGTTGTACCCAAATTAATCAAGCTAATCTATATAAATAAAATCAGAGTGTCTGTCTGTGATTTGCGAAAAACTGCCTCAAACTAAGCTTAGAGAGTCATTCGCATGCTGTTAAAACGTAAATAACTTTTTTTAGAATTTTTGTCTGTCTGTCTGTCCGGGGTAATCTCAGAAACGGCTGAAGCGATTTCGATGAAACTTTGCACATGAAGAGGGGGTCGTCAGGAGTAAGTAACATAGGCTACTTTTTGTTTATGTAAATTGTTGCACCCGGGCGAAGCTGGGAACGAGTCGCTAGTAATACATAATGAGCGACTCAGCCAAAGAAAAGATATGCCGCAAGGAGAACTCATCGTATTGCATGAACCTTCGTTTCAGTTGTTAACAACAAATGCAATTGTTATGAACGAAAAAATCTATTTTTTTTATTGTCACAGGGTTAGTAACTTTTTTTCAGTAAAAGAAAAAATATCGCGTTTGAAAAACTCGAATATATTGCATAGATCCCGTTTTTTATTGTTTATAGCGGACCGCCCCGGCTTCGTCCGGGGTGTATTTTTTCTAAAATAAACGTAGCCTAAGTTACTCCTTATTACATCAGCTACCTGCCAATAAAAGTCCCGTCAAAATCGGTCTAGCTATTTCAGAGATTAGCCGGAACAAACAGACAAACAGACAAAAATTGTAAAAAATGTTATTTTGGTGTATGTACCGCAATTTACATAAACAAAAAGTAGCCTATGTTACTCCTGACGACCCCCTCTTCATGTCTGCAAAGTTTCATTGAAATCGCTTCAGCCGTTTCTGAGATTACCCCGGACAGACAGACAGACAGACAGACAGACAGACAGACAGACAGACAGACAGACAAAAATTCTAAAAAAAGTTATTTACGTTTTAACAGCATGCGAATGACTCTCTAAGCTTAGTTTGAGGCAGTTTTTCGCAAATCACAGACAGACACTCTGATTTTATTTATATAGATGTAGATAATTATTCTTATCAATTGTTTTCATCAAAATCTCTGATTACATTCTCGACTTGTCATAATATGATACTTTTCAAATTGGATACTTATCTAGGCAGCAACAGACGTGTGAGGTAATTAAACTAATTGCCTGCTCATTCCTTTTCATGCCTCATTGGAACTACTAGCAAGTTTAAGGTTAATTACCTTGGAACTTTAGTTAAAAAAAACGTATTTTATTTGTAAATCTTTAAGTAAATTAAATCCTTATATTTACTTGTTTGGAAGCTATTGCTAAAACAAAATTTAATGGAATAAAAGTAACTCGTATTTTTTTACTTACTCTTAGTAAGATTAGGGTTAAGGGACTAGGAAGGGACAGGGAAAGGGGCTCTGGCATCCCTTACTCACTTACCGAAATACAACAGCAGGCATGCTGTTATTTCAAGGTTTTATGTGCTAATTATATTTCAAGGTGGTTACTGCTGCCAGTCGGGCTATACAATTTATGACTGCGAAATGCAGTTACCTGACACTTCTAAATTCTATTATTATTTTCCATAGCTTAACACTGACCCAGGAAATTATGAAATGTTAAGGTCATAAATATATAATTTATGATATCATTCGTTATCCATGATCTTTTTTCGGTCTTAATTTCCTTGTATTTAACAAGAAAAAAAGCTAAGAAGGTATATATAATTCATTACCTATTCAGAAACATTAAGCCAACCACAATACACAGTATTTTGAATTGTCAGATATATATTTCCTGCTCCATTTCATAATAATTGAATTATAAGCAGTTATTATCTCATCGGAACTCATACATATTCATATCGAATTAAGGGCCGGGTATCAGACGAACTTCATTAAAATATTGTTTTACATACTACCGATACTGTGATGTCATGGATATATTATGGAAAAAAAAATTATATGACAATGGTTGCAAGTCTCACATATTATTATCTTTTTTATATCAATTTGAACGTTAACCAATGTTATATGTTTTGTTTAGTAGCTAATATTGACGAACTTTTCTGTTACAAAAAAAAATGGAAACAGGAAATGGAAAATGGAACATTTTTTCTTTTTTGCAAGTAATCACAAAAATGTTAACAATGTTATTAATATTTTAAGTGCAAAACCAAGTTTGATTGTCGTAAACTAACGTTATGAAACGTGTCGTAAAATAGCATACACAATGATGACACGGCACTCCCACAAGTATTGCGAGTACCTCGGATTTCTTGCGTCGCGTTCACACCGAGGAAGGATAAAGTGAAATAAATATTGGTTTCTTGTACGTGTTGGCGATAACAACGTAGCATTGTTCCGCGACTTCGCCATTGGTGATCGTAAATCTGTAGAGAAGTACTGTAACGAGGCCCTATTGTTACTGGCGTGTGTATCCATTTTCATACGATTTTATGACACTTCCCTTTTGACTATCTGCCCTAGATATTTAAGGTTCAAAATAAAAAGAGAGTATTAATAGAACTGAGACTATTTATACTTCGAAAGTTCGAGACTATTTATACTTAATAAATATACATAAAAAATATATTTTTGCCTTAGCAACATTGACCAATCGGAAGCAGCATCGCAATCGAATGGGAAGTTTCAGTTTGGGAGGGTACACTGCGTTCCGCAGTCATAAGCTTAGCAGCCCATATGGCGGACGACCCCTTATGAAATACGATCGTTAAATAACAGCTCTTAGTGTTGGCTTTCGGTGAGTGAGTAAACAATGCCAAAGCCCATACTCCTCGTACAACTTCTTCTTTATCGTGACCATCAGACTGCCTGATGCCTGGTGGAATCCTGCGCGAATCCGTAGTTGATTTGATATTGAGAGAATTTTTCCTAGCACTGGGACGTAATCTATATATTAATATTATAAAGAGAGACGATTTGTATTTTTGTTTGTGTATACTAATATTATAAAGAGGAAAGATTTGATTCTTTGTTTGCATTGAATAGGCTTCGAAACTACTGGACCGATTTGAAAATTCTTTCACTCTTGGGAAGCTATATTATCAGCAAGTAACATAGGCTATATTATATATATTTTTTAAATTAGGGATCCTTACTAAAACTCCAATCATGTAACCCAAGGTGTAATAAATGACCTAAGATATTCCTTAAATCGCATGCACTGCGAAAACTATTGATGATTGAACAAAATAATGTACTACATCTACAAAAAGTGTCGCGACAGCATATATCTTAACTATTATAGTTATGCCACAATAAGTGTTCTTTTATTTTAAAAAAATAATTGAAATGCCGCCGCTAGAAAAGGCTCTTTATTTGTATCTTTGTATTAATCCTTATCAAAATAAATTACTTCATATTCAAGACTGCTTCAATACCTTTATACATATAACTTTTTGAATTATTCAATTCGGACTTTAGCTTTTAGCTTTTATCTATAAACTAGAGCTGTGATAGTTAAAGCTAGAGAATAATGTTCAAGTGTAAGCTTACATTGTAGTGAATGTAATTACAGTTTTGAGCGAATAATTTCCGTGGGGCCCACGCGGCTTCACGCTGAGAGCACACCGAAGTAAATTTGTTTAACCGCTACAAACTGAGCCATAATTCAGTTTTAACACGATCATACCCCGGCGATCTTAACTCGATTTGCTGTAAATAATAAAGACAGCCCTTTGTTTGTACGTCTCGTAATGTGATTCGAGCCCATCCAATACGAATTTGTAATAATTTTAATGTACAAGTAATGCCTCTGCGACACGCATTGTATTGTGGTGCCCCCACGCTGAACACCCCCGGACTTTACCGGCACTTCAACATTTGCACTCAAATGTATTATTTTAAATGTCAACTTATTTATAGCGGGGATTCGAGAACATAATTCTCCCTTGAATTGTGAATAAATTTTAGCTTGCAAGGACATAAATTATTGGGTGTTTGCTCACACGTGAGATGAATAAAAATAAAAAATAAAAACACTCAAAACAAATGGTCAGTATTCAATACAGACAAGAAACGTTTGGTATGAATATTATACTAAAATATTATACTAGTTTTTAACAAACCATGCAATTATTCTTATTTATAAAAATCAATAATTTAATAGAAAAATATTTAAGTAAATTAATTTATTTAATAAAAATAAGAATTCAAATAACCATAATTAATCATTAGATGACAAAAACCTCATTACATCTCAGACCCCTATTCTTTTATCACTAGCATGAAACCACGTAGTAGTCATCTAGCATTTTGGTTATTTAAATTTAAAAATAATATATTATAAAAAAACCTACAAAGCAATTTGTGATACTAGTCAACTAAAGAAATTTCTTTCAGATAATTTATTTATAAATACTATATAATATTTAGGTATTCTATGACTTAAAATGTCATAGTTGGTACGAGCAGTAATATAAACGACGATACAATTACGTTTGCAATTCAGTTGCAAATATTCAATTTGTAACTAATGGGGTTTACATGAAACACACATCGCCCCAGGGTTGTCGGGAGTCAGATTCAGTCGTTGCCACGTATAACTCGTTAATCCTACATTAATTTGACACGCTTTGTTGTCGATATGTCACCGAAATCGCCATATGGCGTCTTGTGCCGACAAAGCGACTTTTTGTACCAATTGTACCCAAAGATTTAGTTTACAATGGCGGATTAAGGCTACCGTGATGACGTGTATAATTTCACAGCGCACATTTCACACCGTTTTAATTTGAATCAATATTTAAAAAAAATGTAGTTTGCAACAATACATTAGAGTAAGTAATATTAAACGCTATTCTAGCATTAATTTTATGACGTTATTTCGTATTGTTGTTGGCATTTTAAAACGCGTTGAACTGTGTGAATGATTGTTGGGTATTTGTTCTGTTAAAAAGTGTCTGTTACTTGGAATTTTTAATTGTTCATGAATACATAGATAAATAGAAAGCTCGCGAAACAAAATCAGCTTATAAATCTCGTATATGTTGTGCTTTTTAAGAGAACAGTCCTAGACCAGCAAGCCAAGTTAACGTAGATTCAAAAAACCACTTGTTTTAACGTAGAATGCAAAAAAACGTGAACTTTGCACGAAAAGGGAGACTAGCTATATTACATGATATTCGATGACTAGCATAATGAACTGTTAAAGAAGAATTTTATTACTTTAGTAATCCAATGAGCGACGTATTGCATGTGAACGCCTTTGGAAAAAATTAACAATGATCTAGAGATAAAGGTCTATTTTTAAGTTAATATGATATATTTATTTATTTATCGATTCACCAACAGCTTAACAAAATAATATTTTTATGATAAGAACTATATTTCAATAATTTTTCATATTTTACAAGAATTACCATTTTGGAATACTCATAGGTGCTGTTTTCCAATGTAAATTTTTGATATAATCACTAAGTCAATCTCAAGCAGTTACATAAGTCAAATAGTCAATACATGGGTAATACATAACTTTATGTTTCATCAGTGTTTTTAATTTATATTTATATTGGCAAGGCTTCCATGGCACGTGTGGTTTGTGATCTTGTTATATTGCATAAGATACATTGATATAAAATATTAAAGCCTTGTTTTGTGTATAGACAATACATGTATAATCATGTTATTTTATAATTATGAGAATCATCTTGAATTTTTTTTTTCATAAACATTTCGTTTAATATATACGAAATACAACCACAATGATAATTTCTTTATATCTGTGTTCCGAAAATGCCTCTAGATTAATTTACATTACCATACATAGCGCAAAAGGCCATCTTCTGCAAATTCTGCAAATAGAATCAGTATACTGCTTTGGAAACAAGATTTGAGTAAGACATGATGAAAATAACTAAAGTATAAAAGACTTATAGTAGTAGATTTTGTAACTGCGAGGAGACAAAAAAATATAGCAAGTCTTATGGTTTCAATCAATGTGAGAATGGATAGATATGTAACTAAACAACTCAAGCAAGGTGCCACTCATGTAACTAAACAATTACAACTTTGATTTCTTTATTTATATAAAATTAATTCTATTAAAGATAATTAGGAATTATAAATTAAAAAAAAATATCTCTGTCTCCACGAGAGATCTTAAATTTGAAGTAAGTTTTTAAATAGACTGGAGGTGTTTTAAAAGCAAAGTTCTGATGTGACTTGTCTTTTTGCTGAGGAGCGGTGGTTGGACGTCTCGTGAACTTTGAAAGCCATGCAAGCTCAATTAAACGGAGTGCATTAAATAGCTAAATGGAAACGGGTCGTTAGCAGAATGTTTCCGCACGATATAATGCCAATTACAAAGCAAGCGAGGAAGCCACGAAGCTCTAACCAGACAGACAACCGAGTACCACTTCACGATAATTTTTTCCGTCTTTTCAAAAAATTACGATTGTACCAACAAGTAAAGCTAAAACTTTATTAAAATACTAGCTGGTGCCCACGACTTTGCCCGCGTTGAAAAATATTAAGTAGCCTATCTTGTGTCCCGTACGTCCAAATGTTTATCTACCAAGTTTCATGAAAATCATTTAATTCGTTTCAGAGTTATGGAGGAACAATACATACATACATACAGAAAAAAATTCTAAAAATCGTCAATTTAGTTTCAGTATCATGTAGAGCCTATAAACACGATATCTCTGAAAACAAATTAACTTATTCCATGACCGACCCTTACAGATTTATTATTAGTATTGATGATATCTATGTCCACACTTATATATAAAATTTATGTGTCTGTTTGTAATGTCAAAATAACTGCTTTTTATTCAAAGAATAGACCTAGATTTTTTTATAGGCGACGGTAGTCATCTACCATCAAGCGGAGAGTCAGCCTGTCTGTCGACTTTAGCGTAAAAAACACTTACTCAAAACCTCTACTTACATATTTCATAAATAAAAATTGTGTTTATGCAAGCACGTATTACTAATTAACGAAGTGTTAGCGAGCTTGTGGTAGAAGTAGTTAGCTGTTTGTCTAAAGAAATATTCAAGCTACTTAAAGGTGCTTTAGTTAGCTGTATTTTTAAGCTAATGAGACCGAGCTTTGTAGTTTAAATTAGAATGCACGACATGCACATACACAATTACAACTCTGGTTTATTTCCGTAACAGATTTTGCTGGAGGATTATTTCGTAGCAGGGATTATACGAAGTAGGGATCCATTTACATAAAAAGCCTTAATGTAAACAGAAAATATTTCACAGTCTTAGAATTTGCAATTGTACCTAAATAATAGGGGTTAAAGTATGAAATTGCCGTTTTATTGTAATAGGTACTTCGAATTGACATAGAACCTTCATTGTTTGAGATTTTTGAGTGAAACTTTTTTCATACGGTACCTATGTAGTTCTTCTTTTAAAAAATGTGCAACATTCGATTATCAACTTTCAGTTGTTTTTTTTATTCAGCTTAGACAATAAAGATGGATACTTCGAAAATTCGTGTGATTTTTGAATACGAGTTCCGACGCGGAACTAACGCGGCAGAAACAGCTCGCAATATTAATGTTGCGTTTGGAGAGGGGACTGCTAATGAACGCACTGTGCGATTTTGGTTTAAACGCTTTCGTGATGGAAACTTCGATTTGAAGAACGAACCACGTGGAAGACCGCCCACACAGGTGAATAACAATGATTTGAAAGAGATGGTGGAAGCCGATCCGAGCCAAACTACCCAGGAATTACCCAGGCATGGTTTAACGTTACCTTACCAACAATATTGACTCATTTGCGTCAAATCAATAAAATAAAAATATATGAAAAATGGGTGCCTCATGATTTGACTGATCTGCAGACTCTACAGGAACTGCAATTAGAAACCATTCGTCTCCCTCCGTATTCGCCAGACCTTGCTCCAACGGACTACCATTTTTTTCGTGATTTGGACAATTTTCTGCGTGATAAAAAGTTTTCTTCTCAGGAGGCAGTGCAAAATGCTTTCACACAGTTTGTCGAATCTAGATCACCAGAGTTCTATCGCAAAGGCATAAATGAGCTTCCTATTAGATGGCAGCAATGTATAGATAATAACGGTAATTATTTTGATTAAATAAATATGTTAAATTAAAAAAAAAAACGAATTTTTAATTTTCAGTACAAATCGGCAATTTCATACTTTAACCCCTAATATTAGCTCATATTACAAATGCTAAAGTATCTTTGAAAGGATTGGTGCTAAACTAAGATTTTCATATTACTAATCTATTCATACTTTACTCGCATTATAAATGCGGGTTTGTGCGGATAGATGTTTGCTACTCTGTCGCGTAAAAAATCCAGAACAGATTTTAATCAAACTTTGCACATAAAGTTCATGCATCGGCATAATTATTTTCTTTATGTACCTACCTATTCTACAATAGCTGAAACACGGCCATGACGTTGTGAGAGCATTAAAGATAACGAGCAGACTTAGGTACTTTGGCTGCGACATGATATAACACCAATATCACACACAAACTTTTTCTAATTTTCTTGTTCAAAATTTAATACTTGCTCATAGTTAAGTTATAGCCATCTGTAGTAACTGTCTTAAAAATATTACAAAAGTGGCTGAAATTTGGTTATTTACAACTGTCATTAATGAATTTTGCTATCCTAATATAATATTATGAATATAATGAATGAATATTATGTTATGTTTGGATGTTTGTTTCTCAATAATAGAAGAACAGGTGAACCGATTTGAATGAAATTTGCCACAGATAGTTTATTCCAAAGGGATCGCCTAAAAGCGATAAAGATGTTAGGTGTTAGGTATAATTCATATATTTTCATTTTGTAACGCGTACGAAGTGGCGGGCACACAGCTAGTTAAGGCGACTCCAGCCGCGAACAAAAATTCCGTAATTACCCCTCGCAACCCGCGGCGAGATTTCCCCCGCATACTATTATCGCATAACGCGTTTTTTGTCATAGAGTATACAACAACAGCAACAGACACGACAAACAAAAATTATTGTAGGTAATAGCAGGTACCTATGTAATTTAAAACACCATAAAATCTTTAAGAATACAAAATAGTATTATTATATTTATTTATTTAGGCCTTCTAACAGGTATACTGCCGTGCTAACGATAATTGCAGTAAGTACACTAAACTCAATTTCGAGAAAATGACGCCTAAAGTTTTTTTAGTGTTTTAAGCGACTGTGTCTAAGTTACTAGCTTTAAAAAACATTGAATTATGGTACACGGTGGGGAAAGATGAGTTCTTTTTAATGCTGATTTTAGGTTTTTAATTACAGGGTTGCCTATATTATTGATATAATACGTAGATTTATACGTAGGGAATTATTTATACATATGTTCATATACAAACGCTAAGTAAAAATGCAGCAAGTGTAGTGTTTAAATATTTATAGAAAATATAAATAAAAAGATTGCAGCTAAATTTGAAAACTTCTAAAGTAAAAAAATCCATATTTTATTTAAATCAACTGTAATTAATCTAGATTTTTAAAAATGTCAAATAGTAGCAAAAAAAGCAAGGTCACATTGTGTACATGTAGAAATCAACCTAAAAGTATAAAATAATTATAAGATACAATATCTACAATAGACTTCTTTCTATCCTTCGCTACGCCCCTTCGATTTTGTTTTTGTTCGATGTCTGGAAAAAAACGCTACTCTTTTGTTCACAATATGACTAACTGTAGATTTCGGGGGCTTACACTCGCACCTGCATCAAGTGATACGAAAATATGAAAAAAAAAAAAAAAAAAAAAAAAAAAAAACAGTTGAATACCTTGCCTCGCACCCCGTCCTAATTGCCATTATTTAAAAACAGTACTTGGGGTACCTAGCATAATAATAATTGCAGTAACAGAGCCATTTACAACTTATTACTTTCCTTATTATATATAAAATACTTATTATATATATATAATACAAAAACGGAAGAAATATATATAAAATTGTATATTTTTACAATACAAATAATTAAAACTCGTTAAAATCTAAAAATCGTTTTGTTATATTATGACATCCGCGATTATCTAACTGTTTATTATTTCGAGATTCCCTTAATGGACTCTGCATTACTACTATGTCTTCCTCTGTGGCTTTATTTATATCTACAGATGTCTCATCCTTTGCAGTTTTTCTTTTTTTAACCAAATCATCGCTTTCTTTTGGGTGCCTTTTTTATATCCAATTTTCACACAAATAAAACCTTACCACTACTACACGTTACTTATATTAGTTTATATTAAATGAGTTACACCCTCTGCGACGACTCAATTGATCTTTGTTAAACGGTAAGTACGTAGCGGAGAAAAGCGACACACGTCCACCTTGCACCACGACTCGTCCCGCACTGAATTGGCGGGACTGCTCAGGGGGAGTCGCTATCCGCCGTACTTGCAAATCTCGAAAATATCTATTTAAAAATTAAATAAAGTATAATTCAAATTTTTCTTTTGATGAGCCGTTAGATAGAAGATCGTAGTATTTATTAAAAAAAATAGCTCTTTAAAATGTTGATTATTAAGCAAATCGCACGGTTACAACATCGATATTAGACCCCAACTTTGTAATTTTTTTAATATATATAATTAAATATAATTTAAAAAATAATAAAGATGATCCGCTTTCATATATCCTGCAGATGATTTGAGTATTTTTTAAATTGTAATTATTATGATAATTTAAAAGAATAACGGTTACAAATAAGTGGATTTTTTTATCATTAGGGGCTGGCGTCGCCTTAAGAACATTTTGACAATTTCGCCTTCTGAACGTTTACGTCCGAGGTCCATATTAGATTCCGAGTTCAAATTTATATTAGAAAATAGAGATTTATACTAAGAGGGACATATCCATTGCATATAACATTTTATAAGGCCAATATTTTACGTACAAATACGACTCACACCCTATCTTTCACGACCAGGGTTTCCTCTTTCCTAATTTTCAAATTTATCTGACCCGAAGACACGGGAAGGGACCCGCGGAGCAAATAAATCACCTTTATTACGCGCTCACTCGCAAAATTCAAGCAATTTTCTTACACTCTACAGAATTTTATAAAGTATAATTGCTTGGAAGAAATGTCTACTTTTAATTTGAACTAGAAATTAATTCAACAGTGAAATTTTAATAACATACGAGTATATTACTAGATTTTTATCCTGGATATTGTTATCTGGATCCTTAGATTTGTGTAGACAGAAACGCTACCTAATCCAGTATTTTGTGCTTTTTCATTCACTTATGATGAACCTATAACTTCTCATTGACTTCTTACGTTGATTTTGCCACTTCTGCCGTTATGCAAAAATAAACATCTTTTTTGCGTTAAATTTGCGACAAGGGTACGTAGGATTTCCGTAGGTAGCAATGTATTACAAAAAGTAAGTTCCTTCGCCGAGAAGCCCTCAACGACAAGGCGCGATGCGGTGTCGGCGCGGACTATAAAATTTAATTAAAGTGTTTAATTCATTTACACCAGTAGGCATAGGCACTCTTTAAATCTTATATTCTTCAATATTTGAGTAATAAAAACATAAAGGGCTCGAAAAAGTAGGCCCTAAGTTGAGGTTAGAGGTACTATGTCTTGTTTATTGCCGGTAATATGTCAGCAAATTTGCGTACCGGACCCATCTTACTTTATATTGGAACTTGCCACTTGGCTCTGCGAACATATTTGCGTTTTCCCTCTTAAATTATTGAGGTGAAGTAATATATGTTGTAACATACAATCTGTATAATCCGATATTCTATACAATACCTAGACAATGTATAGAATACCTAAAACAAGAAATAATTAAAAGCTACGCAAATAATATTTCTCGTCACAGTAATTAAAATTTTCAGCGATAACTATTTATGTTTTTCGGCATATTAATTAACTTAAGTTCTGTACTAAAGTTTTAATCGGCTACTTTTATTTCTTATTTCATATTGCATGCATTTTACACACAATGTTTAAGAAAAACCTTCCAATTTTAAATATTTTCGGTTATCTCCGAAAAGTTATGCGAGGTTATGCCTCAAGAATTGGTTAGTTTACTACTCTCAACTTAACCTTTCGCTAATACACGAGTTTCATAAATTTTAGTTGTTAAGATGAATCAAAAAATAAGGGCTTTAATGTCTTAATATCTCTAAATGACAACCCTCTAATAGCCTAATAGGCTTGTTAACATATCACTGCTAATAGGGTATAATTTTAAATGTTCGAAGTCGCGGTTAAAAGTGGAACGTACCACTCAGTTTGAATATAAGAGTGTAGTATAGACGGCGGATGCACACAAATTCTGAACATTACCCATATATCTCGCAGGACCCTCGCTGCTTAGCATACGTATTGAATAGCTCAGTGTCATTCACACATTCGCATGACATCTACTACATATATATATGTAGTTAGGTTTTGTGTTCAGCATACTTTTACTAATATATAATTTATATATTATTCATTTTAACATAATTTATAAGAAATATAAATCCCTTCGATTTTGTCTATTAATGACGTAGGGATATATCGCCTAGCGGACAGCGAATTTGCCTGATTTCATTGCAAGTTGAAATAATTTGAACACTGACCTTTATTTGGAAGTTCTGTCACCATAATATTGTTTGTAGTTGACAAAAAAGTTTAAAAAATGGTCCACCCAGGCTGTGACCCAGGTAGACAAAGTAGGGTGGACCATGACCAATACCCGAAATTACCTACCTTACTGATGTCAATGTACCGAAACTTAGCCATTTATTCAACTATTTTAGTCGTAACAGTACTTGACTGAAAATCTATTTTAATTAACGATTTCGTAACACTAAATAAGTAGTGCTAAAAGATAACCGGTTTAAATTGAAATATATGTATTTAATAAAATTTATGAATGTTGAAATTTGGGCACGCCCGGCCTCCAGATTCACGCATGATTTACACCCGAACTGAGGCGCACGTTTTAAATCCATGTCGCTCGTAGTATATTACAGTTCTATTTCTATATTTTTCCGGCCACGGACCGGCAAGCGCAGCATAGAACGTCCACAAACAAGGTGGACAGACGACCTGATAAGGGTTAAGAATTTATTCAATACCTTTAAGTAACGGACTGTCCAGCGAGTTGTGTAATAATAGATAAAAAACAAACACGATAACTCGCCGGTTCGAGCGAGATAAATTGCAGCGAGTAGTCTAGTATTTCGGGCTGCGGGTCGACGGTGGATTCAGGCTGCTTCTGACCGGTCTTATTGGAAAGTTATGTGGGAAGCCTATGACCGGCAATTCAGTGGGCCCTGTAATTTTGTCTACTGTATAATCTAATATATAAAATTCTCGTGTCGCTGTGTTTGTTGCCAAACTCCTCCGAAACGGCAGGACCGATTTCGATGAAATTTTGTGTGCTTATCGGGTAGGTCTGAGAATCGGCCAACATCTATTTTCCATACCCCTAAGTGATAGTTTTTGTAAGGCAAAACAACGTTTGCCGGGTCAGCTAGTATTGTATAATAATGATATAGATTAAACAAAAATAACAGTCGCATGACCTTAAAATGGTCTGACATTGATTGAGAAAAAAAATCCTAGTTGCTTTAATCTTGAATAAATTCTAGAAATCTTGTATAAGTGTAATGTTTACACTTTACACCTATATAATAGGTGATTATTAAAAAGATTTGAAGGTCTGTAAAGAGTATTACTAAAAGTGTATTGAAAGCTGGGAATTACAAATTCAAAACGTAAATAGTATCATAACTTAACATTGATATGTGTGATTTGATAACATAGTGACCCTCATTCCAAGACATTTAAAGATAACTTTTTTTTTAAATATTATTATCAGACAGAACAGCAAAACATTCTTGTACTTCCCGATGGTCTTCTGTAAGGTGTTGCATCCGCCAAATGGGCTGCCCTAAAGCGGTGTGTCAGCACTATTTATATTGTATTATTTCAAATTCTCATATAATTTTGAAGGTACCTATTTAAAAAAAAAATATTTTTTTAAACTTCCTCTCTCTATTTATGTAATAGCATGAATAGAGAAAAACTAAATAGAAAAAATGAAGCGAACTACTTCAGTTTTGTTATTTATTGGTAGAGAACGACACGAAAATGTCCGTCGCTCGATGTACTAAATCAAAACAAGATATGTAGTAATTATTATTTTATATGACAGGATTTCAGTTCTTCATATATTTGAATTTATCTCTAAATAGTACGATATATACAAAGTTGCTATATATATGTTGGTTCGCTTATTATTGAACTACGCAACACATTTTAATACAGTTTCAACCATAATTTATAAAAAAATATCTACAATTTTATACTACTTATTACACAAAATAAATAGGATAAAATATGTCCCTTATTTATAGCTCTTTCAAATAGTGAAAACCGCATCAAAATCCGTTGCGCGGTTTAGGAAAATTTAGTGGATGTACAGACAGACGCGGAAGGAGACTTCAAATTAAATAAATAAAGAAATATTTTCACACATTCCACACAGCACCATCTAGTTCCATATTACGCAACTAATGCTTGTATTATGGATAGCAGACAGTTGATATACTACATAGATTACTTTTTTTACATACATAGAATACAAAACATCCATGACAGGTACAAAGGTAAAATGTTAACATATAAACATTTGCCCCTAGCGGGATTCGAACCTGCGACCTTAAATTATATACATATAAGCATATATACTCTTAGATCTATATAGATCTAAGAGTATATATCCTTAGATGTATTACGTGCATTTTTTTTATTTTGATTAAAGGTTCATGGTTATTTATTTTGGTTTTTGTGTTATAATATATAAATAACAATGTTATCAATTCTTTTTTCGATGACAATATTTTATTTGTTATTAATATTGACAGAACAATGATTTGTTTTCAAGTGTTATCTATCAAAATTGATTAATTCAAAGCCAAACAGTCGTTTTTCATTGATATGGTTGTAACATTCGTCTGTGGATACCCGCGTATAATAGCAAGCGCATTATCTCAGTTAATTTATCATCGGCACGGGCAAGAAATTGATATATGCTAGCAGCCAGGGCGTCTACATAAATTCTGTACGTTTTACAAGGTACCAATCCAGTGTCTTACTAAAGTCGTATTCACATTATTTATTTTGGTTTAGGAAATTGTAAAATATTTATAGTATTGAATTTTCGAAATGTGTGTTTTGCCAGTGATACGTATGGCTAAAACGTGGTCTCTAACTTAGGGGCCTCGTAAGATGCTCAATATGTATAAGTAAAAGAAACAAAGCTATTATGTTAAGAACAAAATTATTATTTTTAATCGTATTTTATTAAAACAAAATGAATAAATTAATATTTATTTATTTAAACTTCTAAAATCAAAGCGCGAAAGCCCGATATACGTTAATTATATAGTCAAGGGTCAATACTTAAACGTCAAGGGCAGCTTTTTTCTTAGCTTTGATTTACACATTGTTTTTTATTAAACTTTATGAAATAAATTACATTATATAGGAGCGTATTAAGGGAAATAACACTTTAATAGAGTTAAGCTTAGTGCTTCTTTTCTTTTCAGTTTTAGAAATAGCTTAATTAACTTAAATTTTTTGAGAGATTTTTTGAGAGATCACCGAGCCCCATTGTGGTCGACGGTTAACTTTTGAATAAGGAATATACGAGTAGGTATAGTTACTGTTATGACTATAAAATGAAACTTTATTACGGTGCTCTAGCGTTGTATTTAAATAAGAAGTGTCGATGTCTTCTCTAGCAGCGACACAACTCTCCCCGTATGGTGCCAACTGCCAAGCGAAAGCTTACTCCCGGCGGGTGGCGATCTCCCATTTGCATGTTTGTTTGTTAGATTTCTATTCACAAATCAACAATGACAGTCCTGTGGTCCCGGATCGGACATATTTGTACTTTTAAATGCATTTTGGTTACATATTCATTAGACATTTATGCCATTCTCTTCAGGGCCGTCTTTACCCGGGGGTGCAAGGGGTGCGGTGCACCCGGGCGCAGAGCGCCCGGGGGCGCCTTGCCGAACCCTGAATATTTAGATATTTCATTGAATTTAACGCCATTGCACAGTTTAATATACTTGTTACGACAAATACGTATGCCCAAAAGTAAATATAAAAAAAATAGTCATCAAAAATAATCATTGTTTTACTTTTATTACGCTTTCGGCGCTTGTCATACCGCTCATGATGTGCAAGCTAAAATGACTCTTATTACTACACAAATAAAAATTTTATTTAATACAACACGCGCGCGGCAAAATCTCTAATCCAAAGAGAGTGTATAAAACTTGGCACATTGCCGCCCGGTCGCCCGCACTTGAAGCAAAATGATCTCTAAGTCAATAAAGTGTGAGTTCATTTGAAATGGGCGCACGGCGGCGGAGCGGCACCTATGCGTCTGTCATAGGCGAGTAATTGCTCCCTTTGATATAGCCGCCCGGGCGCTCGCATTTGAAGCAAAATGATCTCTAAGTCAATAAAGTGTAAGTTCATTTGAAATGGGCGCACGGCGGCGGAGCGGCACCTGTGCGTCTTTCGTAGGCGAGTAATTGCTCCCTTTGATATAGCCGTCCGAGCGCTCGCACTT
This sequence comes from Synanthedon andrenaeformis, assembly GCA_936446665.2. NCBI lineage: Eukaryota > Metazoa > Arthropoda > Insecta > Lepidoptera > Sesiidae > Synanthedon > Synanthedon andrenaeformis. Next base: position 11,697,245 of record OW387778.2, on the reverse strand, counting down.
AAAGAGAAATGATCTCTAAATCACTACAATTAGGTGTAAGTTCATTTGAATTTACAGCGCGGCGCGCGGCGCCTATGTAGTGTCGGTCAGTGATTGATCTGATATCTTCTTTTTAAGTAATTAAATTCGTTAGCTCATTTCATTTGCGACAACCGCCGAATTAGCACAGAAGATCTTAGTGCAGAAATTATTGAGATTTTGTGTAAGTTGTAAATGCATGGAATAAATGAAATTTCTTCGTCATAAATAAGAGAAAAAATATCAAGGTAAGTCAATTTTATTTTTTAAGTGTTAGGTCAATCATTATCATCGTAGCCACCTATCACCCACTCCTGGACATAGGTTTCTCCAAACGACAGCACGCAGTTCTCGACCATCCTCATCCAACTAATACCTAGGCGCCTACCGACTATGTTCGTCGGTCCAGCGGTGGGCTGGAGGGGCGTCCGAAGCTACGTACGTTCGTTCGTTCGTGGACAGTGGTTTCCACTCGAGAACTCGTCGGTTAAAATTAAAATACAATACATAGGTACAATACCGATACCCAAAAGTACTCATACCTAGCTAGAAAAATACATCATTGTTGACGCCATCGTGTTGGAACGAATGGTCCTGCTTGGTTCGAATCCTGGGTTAGGGAACAATTTTTTTGTAGTATTTGTTTATGAGAGAGAGTCATGATTGTTTATTTGTTTATAATCGCAAAAATACAAATTCTTAAGGGCGTGCAGCGCGAACGAAAATCTTCACTTCCAAAAACACTTTAAACGTGTGTAAATACAAAATTTATAACACAGCTGACTTGATACCTCATGACGTCATGCCATACGACAAATAAGTGCGCCTAGTGATTTTATTAGAGCAATTTTTTTGTTTGCAAAACCATCAGGCGTTTGGATTAAAAATTGAAAATTCTTAATAATTTCCTATTTATATTTTTATAATCAATATTAAGAAGAGGGTGCTCTGCGGAATATCAATACAAACATTTCCGTGTGACAGTTAGTGCTTCATGCGTAAAATTTACGAAGTATTCGAAGATAAATATTTTTAAAAGTCATTACCGTCATGTATTGTTTATTAATACAAAATGCATTTATTTCAAATTTCAACAAGGCGGTGACCTTGTGCAAGGATCAGACTAACCTACAAAAGTTCTTTTAATGTATTTAAGTAATTGAGCGTACATTACTAGTTATTTAAAAATACGTCAATTTCCAAAATTTCGTGCAGTACCCTCTTAATGTTAGTGATTGATACAAACCTACTTTATTTATTATAAAGAAAGAAATATTAAATTAAAATTTAATTTTATTGTAGATGGCCGAATTAGGGGATGGTAAAAAGAAACCATCGGGTGCTCAAAACAGAAAAAGGAAACTGGAGAAAGGAGAAAAAATTAAAAAGCTAACTTCTCCGATTGACTCTTTCTTTCGATCTGGTAAGTTCAGTTAGTTGGTTGGTAGGTACCTTTAAAGTACTACCTTATATAATACATCTGAAGTAGCGTAAATCAGTGACAGAAGTCGCTGGTGTATCCTGCCTGGGTTCGATCCCTAACTAAGTTCCTACCTACTTCTACTTATTATTATTACACTTCTTATTTTTTGTATAAGTTACCTGTAACTGTATACCTAATGACAATATCTATTTTGCGCGATGGCCTTCCGTTGCGCAATGGTTAGTAACACTGACTCTTGTGCCGAAGGTCTCGGGTTCGAATCCCGGCCGGTGCAAATATTTGTTTAATTCTCGAATAATGTCTCGAATGGAGAATAGTTTTGTTTTTTATTTGTATAATTGGGTTTAATTTGTATAATTTAAGTTTAATTTTAGTTTTGTATTTTAGAAAAATAAACAAATTATCAAAATTACGTGTATTGTGTTTTCTTGGTTGACTAGGACCCCTTTCATACTGCAGTGTGTCGTCGGTCGCGTGCCACGCTGCAGTGTAAAAGAAAACGAGGGCGCAGGCTGAGCCCCGCACCCCGGCGCCGAATAGACTTAAGACGGCACTGATTCTCTTCTCAATTTTTTTTTTTAGGCGCGTTGGGCCTCGCTATTGAACTCGCGACACTTTTACCGTAACCGACACCTCTGTATATAAGTATGTACATATATTTTGTATGTACGTACATAGATACACATGCATGTTGCCTATTTTTGAGATGGGAAAACCATTAAACTCGCGACACTGTTACCGTAACCGATACTTCTGTATAGAAATATGTTTCATACTTTCAAAAAAATATATTAGTTTTATATTGGAGCAGACCCAATATACGAATTTGTTTTATGCGGTTTTTTAATTCTACTTATAATATTAATACAATATATACATACCATATAATACTATATACATACATTAATATAAGAAACATTTATCGTATGTAATCAAATATTATTTAAAGCTAAATACGTAAATGTCATCCTTAGTCGCTTAAAATATATGGTGTGAATTACTAGGAAGAAATGCATGCACTCTGTTGCGTGAGTGTACCGCATAAAATTCCCTTCCGTATGTGACCGGCCCAATATTAGTTATTTATGTGCGAACCGTGAGCACATTCGCCTTATGTGTGAAAGTGTTTATTGCGAACGACACAAACTCGTATCCTTTTGCAGGAGGAGAGGATCGGACGAAGCAGTCGTACCACGCGGTCTCAGGTAAACTTCGGGCATCGTTGCTTCGTAAGGCATAGAATTCTGTAAAATAAAAAATAATTTCCAAGCTTATTTAAGAAAAAAATACTAATTTTTGGAAGGATTTAATTATAAAAGCATAACTTAATATCCTACTTAAAAATTTTACTAATAACTTGTACCTAACTCGTATAAGTAAGTATTTTTTTGCAAAATTTGATGATTATGATGCGCTCCAACGTCCTTTCCCCTTCGCCCATTTTACTAAGACCAATAGTGCTTCAGGCTTTAATTAAAAAAGGCTTAATTTGGAAGTAACCTAATAAATATTGTGTGCCAATACGTTGTGTTAAAAATAAGTTATTAATTTGATTCCCGTTCAAAGTTGTGATTGCCTTGTGATTATGTTTCAAGTAATTATCCTTCCTATGTTTCAAGGCTTAATGACGTCACCATTTGTACTTAGTTAAACAATCAGATCGTTCATAATATAAAATAAACAATGTACGAAGCAAACAGGACGTGAATAACAGTTGACGGCGTTCATTTATAAGTCACGTTATTATTATAGAAAAGAATTAGCGTTTCCTTTATGGCGTTTAACTATGTATCGGTTTAATAATAAATAGAAATAGTATCGGAAACAGTAACGGGGGCGCGGACATATTTAAAGGTCGCGAGCTGCGCGTACGCACCTCTCTCGGTGACGGATAGATCGCTTGACGACAGCATACGAACACTCACTTGCTTGCTGTAGGTACGACGTACGTGTGGTAAAAGAAGAACAAGTAACATTTAAGTGCCTAATCTATAGTTGGCTTAAATTCTCTTTTTACTTATAGTGACGTTGAGTGCCAAGAAATTTCTGCTTTTGTCGTCACAACATAACTTGAAAATAATAATAACAATAATTTACTAAGCAAGTAATTTATTTCTGACATAGCTATGACGCTTCTTGTGATTTTTCCTCATAGAAATTGCATTCATTAATTGTATTTATATACATAAGAAAAATAATACGATAAATTTAAATTTGTATATCTTCATACAAATATATTCAATATATCACTTAAATATCGCACTATTTCTTAGTAGAGAAATACTTTCACCAAAAGTTAACCCCTGACGATAAGTTTGACAATTTACTATCCTGTAGAGGCAAGTTGCAACGTGACTTCCATTACACAGAGGGCGTAAATATCAGAGGGCGCGGCTACATCGTCTGATTTCATTACGGCCATCCCAAAAGCGTCGTCCCCTACTTTTCTTTACAAGAAATTAGGTTAGTGAGTCACAAGAATTGCGTTATCTCGCCTGAAATCCGGAGCAAATTCATCGGAATAGGGCAACTGTACTCGTAGCTTCCATTTCTATACACACACAGAAGGAATATAATACCTATATGAATATCAAGAATGAAATTCATATTATTCATATACAATATATTTTTACTATCGTTTTTATAGAATTTTAAAAAATCTTTGACAAAAACATATTATTTAGAATACAATATTTTACTGCTTTGTTTTTTTTTTTAGGACTTAGCTTCTAAGGTTTTTAACGCCCGACTTCCGAAGCAAAAGAGTGGTTTATTAGACCTATTAGATCAGGGTTCCCCAAACTATTTTGGACAAGTGACCCCTTTTCAACAATGAACTGTTACCTCAGACCCCCATGGTCAAATTACCTACTTTTAAGACCAACCCCCTTATTCATAATGGTCCGCTAACTTAAAGCAGCTATCTATCTTAGTCTATCTTTAGTTTTTTCCTATTGGTACAAAATACCTAGGTACTAAGGTGCCAATTAGAAAACTTTGCACTTGGTTAAGTGAGTGAAGTTGATTTCATTTTCTCGTCAAAATTTAACAAAATAAAAAGACAATCCAATTCAGTAAATATCAAGTTTAATTTATAATTATTACAAATTAATACATAAAGCATCTTAAGTTGGTAGGAAATTATATTTTAAAAACTATTAATTCGCAAAGAGAAAATAAAACATTCAGTGCGATGGATGAACCTGGTGACTATCTACCAATCTAGCTACATCCGGTTCAATATTAGTGAGTTGCAGCCTTAAATCTCCACGTTCGTTGATTTTCAAACGGTTTCTTTGTTTTGTCAAAATGTTTGTTACCACACTGAAGCTTTTTTCAACTAGATATGATGATGGAAAAGCGATAAGGTATTTTTCAGCAATGTTCCACAATGTAGGATACTGTGTTTCAATTTTGCGTTGCAACCAGAACTTCTGATAGCCTTGGTTGAACTTTTGCTTAAGCTCTTCGTCTGTGCTGATGGTAATCAACTCTTCTTGCATTATCACATTGGCTTCTTCTATGGCTGTGGTGTTATACGGATTTATTATCCATTGAGGAATTTGTAAATTTAAAAGATCATCAAACCTCTCCGTAAAATCCTTGTGTAATGCGTCCAAGTGAGTAACATATAATAAAATGTCATCATCTTGAAGCATTTTTGGTAATTTTGACAAATGCGGAAACTGCGAATATTCTTTTCTGCCTAAATTTTGTTTATAAAGAACTAGTTTACCCACGAAGGCCGATATTATTGATTTTGTTTTAATCAAGTTAAGATCATCACCCTGTAGTTGCAAATTAACTTTGTTGAACATTCCAAAGATATCAGTCAAGTAATAAATATCTGTTTTACAATTGTTCAGATTTTCTTTCAAATTCGGATCTTTTTCTTGTAAAAACTCCAACACAGATTCAAAAAGGGCTGAAAATCTTTCTAAGCAAGAGCCTCTTGATAGCCAGCGAACTTCAGTGTGCAGAAGTAACCGAGTAAAGACTTCGTCGTTTTCGTCACATAGTTGAGCAAATAACCGAGAGTTCAAAGAATTGCTTCGAATCTTGTTGATAGCATTTATTACATATTGTAAAGACTTATGCAATCTAGGACTCAGCTTTTTTGCTGCTAAATGCTGCCTGTGAATCACACAGTGAATAACCAGTACATCAGGCAGTTGTCGCTTTAAGTGAGCTATAAAGCCACGATGACGACCAACCATAGACGGTGCACCATCAGTCGCAACAGAAACAATATTCTTCCATGGAATAGCTTTATCAGTAAAAAAATGTTCCACGGCCTGAAAAATCGATTCTCCTCTAGTATCAGTCTCTAAATATGCAGCAAAAATCAGTTCTTGGCACATATTTTCATCTTTGATAAATCGAACATATCCTAACAATAGAGCTTCATTGCCGGGTAATGTAGACTCGTCCAACTGGAGAGAGAATCTGCGGGTCTGTAAGAACTTGCATAAAATGTTTTCCACATCGCGTCCCATCTCATCTATGCGTCTCTGAACGGTGTTGTTGCTCAAAGGTATTCTCTTTAAAATATCATGTGCGGGTTTGTGCAATACATTGTTAAGGACCTCCGCAATGGCTGGTAAGATAAGCTGCTCTCCAATTGTATGGGGTTTCCCCGACTTCGCTATTAGTAAAGATATATTATAGGACGCTCGTAAACCATCATTGTCTCGAATAGATGATGACGCAAACATCGATCCTATGGATGGCCTTTTGTCTAGTTTTTCTTTCAGTGCTTGAAAATATGACAAGGGCTTACTTTTTTTGTTAGCATGTACTCTTGATAAGTGGTCATCCATTTTTGAAGGCTTCATGGCATCGTTACTAAATACTTTTTCACATATGAGACACATCGGGAAGTGTTGATTTGATGGAGATGCAATAAATCCGAACTTCAAGTAGTCCAAACTGTATTGTCTGCATTTTTTTTTCGTGTCCGCCATCATAAAACTTTCAGTAATTCTGCAAACAAAAAAATAAGGAACCTAAATAAAAAACAATAATAAACTGTTAAATTTGCACACTATCTTATTTTTATCACACTCAGTTAATGGATTCTTGTTAAGTATTACTGACTTACTCTTTGATAAACTTTGATACCTATATTGGGAAGTAACTACAGTAGGTAATTAGGTATAGAAACTTCGTATTAGGTAATTAGGTAGAATAAGAACGAAAACCAAAGACTTAAGTGTTAGTAATTTTTACAAATACAATTATACATACCTATTTAAAATATGTTGTATGTTGTGTTTAACACTTTTTCAGTCACTTTACTTCACTTAATTTAGCTTTGTAATAAGTTTGTAATCTCTTGAAATAAATGAGTACTTAGCTATATGAGTTTTTATCGTTCAAGCTCCAACGAATTTCAAAACGCAAATGAACTTTCAACCTAAATGCAAGCTCGTTAAATAGTAAAATATCAGGAACATGTTTGGACTTGATCATGAATTCGTTCGTCTTAATTCGCGTAAAGCCGCTATCACACTATTCAATTTGAACGATTCCAATTTAGGAAATCGGAAGGTGTGATCGCAGTTAGAACAGATTGGATTCAATTAAGAGTTTATCCATTTTCAACTCTATATCTTCGATTTAGAAATCAATTTAGCGTAGTGTGATCACGAGCTCACTACTTAGATTCCTAAATAGGAATCGTTCAAATTGAATAGTGTGATAAGCACTTTATCGTCAAATAGAGAGCAAGTCAAAACGCCGCTGAAAGACGTACGCTCCAACTCAATCTTGCACAAACTTGTCCACATAGACTTGCCGAGTTTTTCATCTTGTACGAACTTGAAACTTTACATTCCTGGAACATTATTTCCTACAAAAATATTAATTATTCTTAGTACACGTAACACAACATAAACAATACAGTAACTACCTACTTACCTATCTTGAAAGTTTTAAATAAGAACTTGTGTTAATATAATAGGGGTCGATTTTTAGACCTCGTCGACCCCCAAAATCACTTTTCGTTTATGTCGACCCCTAGGAAACCGATATCGACCCCAAGGGGTCGATATCGACCACTTTGGGAATCCCTGTATTAGATGAACAATAGTTTTTTTTTTTACACTGACTTAAGTGTACAATAAAAAAAACAAGGTTATTACAAAAAGTTCACGACAGAATTCAGCTTATTGTTATTTGATTTAGCAATTTGGAATTGCGTCTTATCTGTGCGTCACAGACTCGCAGTGTTACCGTGAAATATAGCTACCTCTTATTGTTTCGTATCGACATTATTCCTTTGCGTAAGTCATATTGGTGGCAAATAAACATAAATTTCACGCCAGCTGTTGACTTCGATTGCCGTTATTGTTTATGATAAACATTTACCCTTTCTAACATGGAACACTTTTGTAGGTTGAAGTGTACAAATACTAAAGTTTTTACCTGTAAAAATTTTACGGACACAAATTTAGTGGTGCAAAATCTTCTACAGACTTGATTTGATACACTGAGTAAAGACACAAGCACCGAAACATACTGCCGTCAAACGACCTGTATAAATTATCACTATACAGTAAACCTGTATCGAAACGTAGTATTATGCTCTGAAAATAATTTTCCCTCTGAAATTATTGTCATTAATTTTCAATTTAAGTATTTTGTTTATTTTCTATAATGTCCTTAAATTGCTGCGAAATCAAGTCGGAAAGTAAAAAAAATCTATAATACTAACGTAATATGAAAAGACATAACAATAACAGTAAGTTTACCATAATCCGGCTATTTGTCGACCCTTGCCGCCCATCGCTGAGCGCGCCGTTTCGGAGACATCCGGGATCATCGTCTGATAGCTGAGCCTTCATATTTCTTAGATTATCCCGCAATATAAAGTAATCATTTCCTTTATTTCAAATGTGTTTCGTTTAGATTACTCTTAAATTGTTTTGTAGAGATTCTTATGTAATATGTGCATTAACATTAATATTGGCATATCGGACAGACATTGTGACCCTTACACGGTTGCTCAGAAACCGTGTCCAACACTGATCGTTTGACGAAAAACGTACTTATAAGTGAGAAGTAGCATGAAGCATAAGAAATCGTCCTTTGGGAATCAGCTTCCGAGGACTAGCTAGCATTCCTTACTCCATTAACGAAATACACGTGCAGTTATATAAATGTTTCACAGTTAATGGTCCAGGAACGCTGTTCTTTGGAACTCATATTGGTCGAGGTGTTAAGGTGCTTGCCTTAGCGCTCTGAATCAGAGGTCCTTGGTTCAATTTCCGGCAAACTTTTATCACTGTGTGAATAATTCGTTATTCATTTTTCCCTTTTACTAATTTACACATAAATCGCCATCAAACATCAGTATCCACTTCCTTTTCCTCAACGATATAGAGGAAATGTTTCCGACTCTCCGATCTCATAATTGTCGTGAGAGAATCGAATGATTGACGTATTGTTGATTATATTCTAAATTCTATAAAAATTAGTTGTCTCTCTCGCTCGTAGATAGATAGTATAGGAAAAATAAGGACGGAACATTAAATCGAGCGAAGGTATTGTTAGAGTGATGGGGAGTAGTGGTCAGCCAAGGAGTATGAATGAAATATTGATGTGGTATATGTATACTATATCAATTTTTATACATAATATGTATGTATAATTCTATATATGGAGACAGCTGGCGCTTGACATAAATTGGCACGATGGAGGGCTATATCCTCTGAAAACCTGATAAGGTTACAGATAACTAATCTAAACTTTAGCTAGAATTACAAATATATGTCAATATATGAATAAACAAATAAATATAAGATAATAAAAACAAATTTAGATTTATATAGAAGCTTATTTCATTTATATAGAAGCATATTCATTCAATTCTATAATTTGTGAGAAAATAAAGGCTTATTTTATTTTTATTTATCTTATTTTAATTTTGAGTGATTATTAAATAAAAAAAATACTATAATTACTTATCTTAAAATAATTATGAAACTGAGCACAAGTCGGACATTACCACATCCATTTATGTAATCATGTAGTTTGTAGGAATGAATTTTACACTGCAATGCGTCGATTGTATGAACAGTGTGAAAAGATGATTAAGTACAATTTATAACGTCAATAACTCATCGCCGCTGCCACTCATAATTGGTGAACAATGGCGCGTGTCTAATTGCTTCACATTGAGGGCGGCAGCCCGTTTAATTTCTTCACTAAATATTTTGTCACTTCAACAATCGAACAAATTATTCACGTCTGTAATGTAAACTCATGGACACATTCAAAGACTGTTTTCGAATATGTAAAGTACAATTTATATATTTAATAACCACAACTTTAAACTGCAGATGCGAAGGGCAGTGGACCGTGAGTGGTGACGGTGAGCAAGGTCTATATCTAACAGTGGAGAAACACAGGTTGATGAAGCATCATTCCGATCATCATCATCATCATCATCATCATCGGGTTGTGATGATGCTGATGATCGGAATGAATACTAAAAACCTTTTACCCTGTATTAAGTGTTTTATCAGTATCCAACTAGATACGTATTTCGAAATTGATTCTTCATCGTTAGACTAAAAGTGTAATTTACGTTTGTGCAGGATAAACTAGGGTACATTTTACCTAATTATTCAAATGAAACCTCGAGTGAAATCTATTAAAATTTATAATCAATGAAAACAAAAACATTTATCTCACGTATTTAATGTTATACTAAGGAGAATTACCTGAAAAGCCTGGGCAAATATTGTAGTTGATTAATATTATTATCCTACTACATAAAACCATAATTAAGCCAAGTATTACGTTACTTGTGTCAATAACACAATAATAAAATGCTATAGTAAGCGCCTAACACCAATTACTACGCTTTAAATGGCTTAATAGGGGTCGTGTTTAATTAATTTGTGGTACTTGAATTATGTTTGGACACGTCATGTCATGTCAAACGAACCCCATTGTTAATTTATATACCCTTTATGGTTTTATAGAGGTGTGAGTTTGTAACTGGGTACGGACGCCTGTAATATGTTATGTCACTGTAGTGCAAGCGTATGTCATATACATGCATGACATATGAAATCAAAGCAAATCGGATTATGGTGATGCTTTCTTAGGGCGCGTGGCTTGGCCTGAGCTTTTATGCTTTTGCTGAACTTTTGTGAAGTTTTTGGTGCTGATTTATGTTTTTTATTTATTTTAAGGTCGACAGACAGGCTGACGTTCCACTTGATGGTAGGTGGCTACCGTCGCCTATAACACAAGCAACGCCATAGGGGCATGCAACTCCGCTGCCGACCATAGAAGGATTAAGGATAAGGGATAAGGAAAGGATGGGGTAATGGGTTCTGCCAACCCTTACTCACTCACCGAAACACAACAGTATTTAATATGCTGTTATTTCACGGTGGTCTTCTGCAAAGGGATGGTTATTGCCGCCAGATAGGCTGCCCAAGTGACTGCGAAACGCAGTGTGTCCTGACACTACTTTTCAAATCCAGACCAGAGCCAACTTTGAAAAGTTCATTTCCAAAGTTGACCCTTGCTCGGAATCAAACCCGGCGCCCCTGAGACGTTAAGGAAGCATTACCACTGCTCCAACGGGCTCGTCAACGAGTCGTGAAAGATGTGTGTATGTAGGAGAGTGAGTGAATAAAGGTTTGTTATCTATCGTACATAACCTCAGGCCAGATATAACAATGTAGTATCCAGATTCTAAGTTTTAAATTATTAAATTGATTGTAGTTTTTGTGGAGGATTTAATAAATTATTCTCGAACATACGTCGAAGTCCACAGCAGTTATGCATTACATATGGTATATGGAAATGGGTCGAGAGGCAGATTAAGATTTCTAATACCCATAAAGGAGGCCGTTAAATTTAAACCCCATAGATTAAAGTCGATCAGCTGTCACGGACAAACATTACGCATTCGCACTTCACTATGGACGGCTTAATCCTGCACTTGAAATATGTTGGGAGGGTTGTCGGAGGGACGGTTCGGGAATCGAACCTGCCTCGAGGGAAGTCGTCCAATTCACTGACAGCATCTATAGCTTGAGATTAACGCGTGGATACCTCCGCACTTTTTATGGCGAAATTAAATGAGATTGTTCAAATGTAGACATGTATATAGAGCTGTTGGAACATTTGGAATTCGACAAGCTAATTGTAAGTATAATTAAATATTATAAACTAACTTCTGACTTTCTATTGAGGCCAAAGAAGCCATATCTGCTGTAAGTTATTAAGGAATTGGGTATCCTGCAGACTACTTACTTCATTCTGCAGAGTCAGGTTAAGGTCACGCAAATACCACCGAAGAAGTTAGAGTAATCCCCTCGTCAACTAAGAAATGGGCTGATGGCCTGACAGATCTTCCAAGAACAATCCCGATCACGTCAGCTTTCAAAAAGAAAACCGGATCAAAATCGGTCCATCCGTTTTGGAGCCACGATTCCACAGACAGACACACAGATACACGCAGTGCCGTCTTAAGTCTATTCGGCGCCGGGGTGCGGGGCTCAGCCTGCGCCCTCGTTTTCTTTTACACTGCAGCGTGGCACGCGACCGACGACACACTGCAGTATGAAAGGGGTCCTAGTCAACCAAGAAAACACAATACACGTAATTTTGATAATTTGTTTATTTTTCTAAAATACAAAACTAAAATTAAACTTAAATTATACAAATTAAACCCAATTATACAAATAAAAAACAAAACTATTCTCCATTCGAGACATTATTCGAGAATTAAACAAATATTTGCACCGGCCGGGATTCGAACCCGAGACCTTCGGCACAAGAGTCAGTGTTACTAACCATTGCGCAACGGAAGGCCATCGCGCAAAATAGATATTGTCATTAGGTATACAGTTACAGGTAACTTATACAAAAAATAAGAAGTGTAATAATAATAAGTAGAAGTAGGTAGGAACTTAGTTAGGGATCGAACCCAGGCAGGATACACCAGCGACTTCTGTCACTGATTTACGCTACTTCAGATGTATTATATAAGGTAGTACTTTAAAGGTACCTACCAACCAACTAACTGAACTTACCAGATCGAAAGAAAGAGTCAATCGGAGAAGTTAGCTTTTTAATTTTTTCTCCTTTCTCCAGTTTCCTTTTTCTGTTTTGAGCACCCGATGGTTTCTTTTTACCATCCCCTAATTCGGCCATCTACAATAAAATTAAATTTTAATTTAATATTTCTTTCTTTATAATAAATAAAGTAGGTTTGTATCAATCACTAACATTAAGAGGGTACTGCACGAAATTTTGGAAATTGACGTATTTTTAAATAACTAGTAATGTACGCTCAATTACTTAAATACATTAAAAGAACTTTTGTAGGTTAGTCTGATCCTTGCACAAGGTCACCGCCTTGTTGAAATTTGAAATAAATGCATTTTGTATTAATAAACAATACATGACGGTAATGACTTTTAAAAATATTTATCTTCGAATACTTCGTAAATTTTACGCATGAAGCACTAACTGTCACACGGAAATGTTTGTATTGATATTCCGCAGAGCACCCTCTTCTTAATATTGATTATAAAAATATAAATAGGAAATTATTAAGAATTTTCAATTTTTAATCCAAACGCCTGATGGTTTTGCAAACAAAAAAATTGCTCTAATAAAATCACTAGGCGCACTTATTTGTCGTATGGCATGACGTCATGAGGTATCAAGTCAGCTGTGTTATAAATTTTGTATTTACACACGTTTAAAGTGTTTTTGGAAGTGAAGATTTTCGTTCGCGCTGCACGCCCTTAAGAATTTGTATTTTTGCGATTATAAACAAATAAACAATCATGACTCTCTCTCATAAACAAATACTACAAAAAAATTGTTCCCTAACCCAGGATTCGAACCAAGCAGGACCATTCGTTCCAACACGATGGCGTCAACAATGATGTATTTTTCTAGCTAGGTATGAGTACTTTTGGGTATCGGTATTGTACCTATGTATTGTATTTTAATTTTAACCGACGAGTTCTCGAGTGGAAACCACTGTCCACGAACGAACGAACGTACGTAGCTTCGGACGCCCCTCCAGCCCACCGCTGGACCGACGAACATAGTCGGTAGGCGCCTAGGTATTAGTTGGATGAGGATGGTCGAGAACTGCGTGCTGTCGTTTGGAGAAACCTATGTCCAGGAGTGGGTGATAGGTGGCTACGATGATAATGATTGACCTAACACTTAAAAAATAAAATTGACTTACCTTGATATTTTTTCTCTTATTTATGACGAAGAAATTTCATTTATTCCATGCATTTACAACTTACACAAAATCTCAATAATTTCTGCACTAAGATCTTCTGTGCTAATTCGGCGGTTGTCGCAAATGAAATGAGCTAACGAATTTAATTACTTAAAAAGAAGATATCAGATCAATCACTGACCGACACTACATAGGCGCCGCGCGCCGCGCTGTAAATTCAAATGAACTTACACCTAATTGTAGTGATTTAGAGATCATTTCTCTTTAAGTGCGAGCGCTCGGACGGCTATATCAAAGGGAGCAATTACTCGCCTACGAAAGACGCACAGGTGCCGCTCCGCCGCCGTGCGCCCATTTCAAATGAACTTACACTTTATTGACTTAGAGATCATTTTGCTTCAAATGCGAGCGCCCGGGCGGCTATATCAAAGGGAGCAATTACTCGCCTATGACAGACGCATAGGTGCCGCTCCGCCGCCGTGCGCCCATTTCAAATGAACTCACACTTTATTGACTTAGAGATCATTTTGCTTCAAGTGCGGGCGACCGGGCGGCAATGTGCCAAGTTTTATACACTCTCTTTGGATTAGAGATTTTGCCGCGCGCGTGTTGTATTAAATAAAATTTTTATTTGTGTAGTAATAAGAGTCATTTTAGCTTGCACATCATGAGCGGTATGACAAGCGCCGAAAGCGTAATAAAAGTAAAACAATGATTATTTTTGATGACTATTTTTTTTATATTTACTTTTGGGCATACGTATTTGTCGTAACAAGTATATTAAACTGTGCAATGGCGTTAAATTCAATGAAATATCTAAATATTCAGGGTTCGGCAAGGCGCCCCCGGGCGCTCTGCGCCCGGGTGCACCGCACCCCTTGCACCCCCGGGTAAAGACGGCCCTGGATACACGGGTCAAACATATAACACTCCGTTTTAGCGTCGGGTTTTAAAAGTATGAACTTTCAAACTTTGTGAAGTTCATACTCAACCGTTTTAGTATGAACTTCACACTAAAACGGTCTCTGTCACAGTAGCGAATTCAACTCTGAATAAATACGGAAACAGTTTAGTTCCCCAAAGGGCAGGGTTACGAAAATTAGACCCCGGGGAGTTAACTGCATTCGACCTGCGATGCACATGTGCATAGTGACACTGTGATAGTGCGTATGCATTAGCAGAACCAAGTTATTAATATATATAATTATTACAACATATCTTTAAGCTTTTCTTGTGCCTACATACGGCTCTATACCTAATTGAGTATGTAATAATCTAAAAAGAAAAACTTAAAAAAATAATTGAGAATTTTAAATTCAGTGTTTTATTTTAAGCTTATATACTTTTCAGACTAATGAATATATTAGATACCTATATTATTATAGCCCACTAGCGACCCGCTTCGTACTATTTTTCTGCATTTTATAAAACATTATAACAAATTATAAAATGACAATATTTTATAATATGTATAATATACAGATATAGAATATAACAATAGATAGGTATATTAGGTTATACTTAGATGTGAAAACGCTTCAGTATAATCTTGTAATTTTATAAAAAATGTCGTTTCATCTGTTTGTTTCTTTAATATAGGTAAACTATTTTTTAAACAAATGAATCTGTTTAGTTGAGATTTTTATAGACACGTAAACTTATCACATTTTTTTTAACACTTAGCCTTAACACCAATCAATTAAAAAAATCTCTTTAAATCCGCTCGCTCCTATAAAGTTAATTGAATGATAGAGCTCAACAAATTTCTCACAAACATTTTATAATATTGCAAGTCATGGTTCATTCTGTCCATATGCATCCGACATTATGCGTTCGCAATGAAGTTATCAAGAAATTCAGGGGTCGCTTGTCGCGGCGGGGTTCCGTAGAAAAAAAAGTACAAAAAACACGTTCTACAATTGTGTAACGTTTGCAAAGGGGGAGTCAGCAAATATTGAATAATGTAATGTGTAACTGTCTTATTCATGCGCTTAAAAGTTTTAACTCCCTCTATTGAATGAACAATAGTCGGGTGTGATGATGAATGTACAGTCACCAGCAGTTTGGGGTTGAATTGATATCGTACACTCGAATGATATATGTTTATACTTTTTAATAGACGTGTGACCCCGTTGAGTTAAGATGCCAATGATTAAACAGCGGAATGGAATGATATATCAGCCTTCAAATCATATTATATACTTAGAACTTGTACTTCTAATTCAGGCAACAAGTGTTCTACCTAAAAGTATATTTTTATTACTGTATTAATTATTATTACTGTATATATATTACTGTATTAATTAAGTTATCAAATGCAAAACGATGTTTTTTAAATCAGTTCCAAAATTTAAGACGTTTTACCAACCAAACAAACTAACTCTTTATAATATTATATCTTTATATAAGGCAGGTTTATTTATTTATACGTTATTAATTAAATAATTGTTGTCAATCCTCGATTTTGCAAAAGGTTTTACTATAAATACAACTAAACTACTTTTGTGATGTTAAAGTCGTTAATTCAACAAAGTCATAAAGTCGTATGCAATGTTTTACTTAGTCATATCATGAACATAATGTAAAGTACCTACCTAAAGTCAGTCAAGTTCTGAATTGAAATATGTAACTTCTCCACCAGGGCGGCGAATATGGAATTAGTTTTGTTCGCAACGCTTATAAGTTTTAATGTTGCAACAGTCGCTACACAGAACACGGAGGAACTGTTGAGACGAGTTATATACGAGATATATGTTCCACACATTACTCTTCGCTTCAGTGAGTGGCGTTAGAAATTCATTCACATATTAATTTTTACTCGTCTGAGAGAACAGACAAATGACATGCAATAAGTCGGCTGTCGGAAACTGAAATTTAAATGTGCTATACAATTCCAAACGATAACTAGAGCTTATTTAATCTGAGACTAGAGTTAACTTTTTTAGGATATTCTGAAGACAATTTATGAAAATGTTTATGGTCGTCTCGCTCAGACATTGTCCACTCATTGTGTAATCTTCGAGTGAGTCGCGCGCAAGACCTAAATAAGGGCCGCGGGTGGACGCTGAATCCAGGCCGCTTTTGATCCTAATGGAAAATATGCAGGAAACTTATTATGTCCAGCATTGGAAGTCCTACGGCTGAGATTATGATTATGACGATGAATGCACTAGTGGATTTTACTCATTAGGATTTTCTAATCCACTGTATATTTTTTTCTACCAGCCTAGGTCATACATATATCTTTCAACATCATATACTTACCAAGGCTAACTCAGAAAATTTACTTCCTGGCATACTCGTTTTAATATAGCATGTGAAATCGTCGATATTAAAAGTCTATATTAACAAAAAGGATGTTCACACACTGATAGATTGGCTGACATAGAGGCAGTTAGTTTGAAAGAAGGAAAAAAACTTCCACCTGTTTTACAGATTACGAGATACAACACTAATCAAGCATATTTATTGATGTCGATATATAACGGCGAGAAAATAGAATACAAGGAGATAATAGAAAAGATAATCAGACTGAAAGATAATGTGGATACCCCACAGACTCAGCAAAGCTCACCAAACCTAACAAAACTCATATGTATTTTGACCTGTACACATTCTACATAGACAGTTTAGTAATACAAAGTATAAGTTCGATTGCTTACAAACTTTCGCATTTATAATATTATTATCTAGTAGGATATTGACACACTAGAGAGCGAAGCTAGAAACGCAAAAATAGTTTAGAAAATATTCTTATAGATATACTGTTTACTACAATAATATGTAGAGACGTCGTTCAATTGTCGATTGTAGCGGAGCGAAGAAAAAGTTTCCAGATCCGAACAAAGGCTAGATGAAGCCTGAAAGCGTTGAACCGCGGCATTTACACTCGGTTTTAATCAATAAAGTACTGAAACGATAGGTCCCGTTACAAAGGAGTATATTGAATTCTGAGGCTGATTCTAATCTTGGCTTAAGTTATAAGTGGCATTATTTATTCTAAACAACTAATTTAAGACAAAGCAATACGGAAAATACATCCAGCTGGTTTACATATATTTTTCTTCCCTTAGATATGTTAACCCCTTAACCCGCCTTAACTGTAATTTTCTTCCTTTGTCATTAAATGATTCGAGTAATTGTTTGTTCAATTTATTATGAGCTGTCTTAAATAAATTGCCATTGGTAAATTGAATTTTGAAGTTCACTACGGACTCGATATTGGTTTTGTCTGAATCAAATTACTTGATAATGGAATAGAGATGGATTACATCAATTTATTTAACGGTGGAAACCAATTTGCCTGATAAGTTAAATTTTTATGAAGAACACAAAGTTACTAACTAAAATGTGACACATAGAAATCCATTATCTAATTCGAATGGTTTCTCATCAAGTTCGAAAGAATTCTCAATACTAATCATATTATAAATATTTTCCAATAAACATAAGTAGGTACGGATTGTTTTATGTCATTTTACTTATACTGTAGATGATTACGAGTATATGGTACAGAGTAAAAGAATAATTTATTGTTTGCCTCACATAAGAACGACAGAGAATGAACAAAAATGGGACACACGAAGACGTCTAAAAGATTACCTATTCCTTTGTGAAAACAAGAACTATTGGCAACAGAATGTGTTTTAGCCTAGTTTCTGCTTCATTTCCATCATAAGCTCCGATACTCTTCTTTTTTTTTTCACATATAACACAATTATGTAATACATATTTACTTGTTTGTTAGCCACTATTTTTAAGAAATATTCGAGCTAATTTCTGAATAGCGAAATTTTTAGTCTGTTTTGTATTTGGATAATATAAGGATTCTTTGAGATTTAAAAGAGCTTGGCGTAACAATTACAATATAAACTTAGTTAAACATTTTTTGAGACAGTTGGTTGTCACCACAAACAGCATACGTGCTGTTATTTGATGGTATTTTTCAGAAAAGCGATGAGGTAATTGAAGCCAGACGTGCTGTTATGTCCTCTATTCACATAATAATCGAAACAACAAGAGAACATTCACGGTAATGCATTAATGCAACTGCCTGATAACCGCGTAGATATATCATGGTGTCATTATTTGTTAAGCGGCAAAATTTTACAAAGTAACACTTTGGAGAGGCTCTAGATAAAACGCAGAAATTCTTTCACTTATGTTGTATGAACAAAATGCAGCAGAATTAGAGTTAGTCGTTATTGAATTGTGGCAGTCCGTGAGACAGCAATTTGACCGTAAAATGGGGTTTCGAACAGAAATATCTGAGAAAAACTGTCTTGTCCAACAATGAATGCAATCGATAATGCAAATTTATATATTGTGTCGAAGGAAATTGAACAATTTGTTCGCTCATAAATTGAGTTTGTAGTTGATAGTCTGGAACCAGTTTTATTGAATCTTACGGTGGTAAAGCAGGAAGAAGACAAATGGTTGCTTTTTTATAGTTGAGAGTGACAAGTAAGCTAACAGTCCAATTGGTATAAAATATTATAAATCGATCATATTCTAATATTATAACTAATGAATATATAATATTAATAAGGATTGAGCATGTGAATAACGCTATATAAATCTACAAGAATACTACTCAATTCTTGAATAGAATTGATATTGACTCTTGATACTCTTGATGACTGACTTGGTCGTTTGGGCAATCTTGGCAACTTCGTTGTTTAAACATTAAATTGTCTGATAAAACATATAAAATTATCGCTCTTTGATTAGCAGTCTCTCTTTCTCATAGCTAGACTAGTATGCCTTCAAGTTGGGCGTGTGACCAATCGTTAGTTACAATTTTGTTAATATAATTTCATATTGAATTGTGAACAGAGATTTTGTCAAGATGTGCCTTATAAAAAATTATTTTAATTAATTATTAATAATAATCCACTTTATTAACCATTCGTACTTCAAAATTGCAAAACAAAAGACGCAAACAGCAAGTGTTTACTCAAGGCACGGCACTCGTTCTGTAAGTTTTTATATGGAACAATAAAACTGTGACAATTTGAAGAAAAGCAATGAAAAAACTTGCAGCAATTGTGTAACACGATAAAATCAAGTTATAACGTCGCTGAGAGGCACGACATTCGCAAGTCGACGGCCAACTTGAATTAGATCGTCGCCATCGCCTTAGCATTCGTAAACGTGATCATAATAATTTTCTTTGAAACTTGTTTTTCACCATGAAAAGTTTATACTTATTTTCCATAAAAGCGATACAAAGTTAAATAAGAATTTGCTTACGAGAATTTTTAAGCGCAAAAGCGGTATCTCAGAAAAAAATCGTAAATTTGATTTTTATGCCATAGGATAGCCAAAAAAAAAAATGCATCTAATGAATTAGCATTTTAGCGCTATCTTGTTCAAAACATATGAAAAAACCTTAAGAAAGAATTACTTATATTTTTTTCACTAGGGGTATTAGACGTATATCAATATCAATATTTTTGTGACTTTTAACTATTGTAACAACAAATAGACCTAATATAATATATTAATTTTATTTAATACGCAAAAAATTTAATATATAATAAAGTAAAAAAAGAGTACTTTTATATAACTTTAATTATCTCGAAATTTGCTTTCATGTATATACCTACCGCTTTTGCGCTTAATGGGCAGCATACACGATCAAGCCTATGGTTGATTGGCTTGATCATGCCAGACGCCAGTACGGCATGGATTGGACTGTATATGGGTGTCATTTCGCATGACAAGTTTGGTTGTCGCTGATTGTGTATGCAAATTTGGTTGGATGTAATCTTAAGAAATATGACATGCTTTTCTTACCTTTCAGTGTACTCCTGGCGTGCAGAAATTACAGCACTAAAGCCATGATATGCATTTAGACGTCATCAATCACGAAACTACGTTATATTATTTTCAGTTTATTATAATTACTTAATATTATGTCGAAATAAATATACCTACGATAAATGGACGAAGCAACCTATAATTTAACACTTCATCGCGAATAAATATCATTACTTTTTATTTGATTTATTTCAACAAAATTAGAATAAGGTTGATGTACAAATTCGTCACAACCGCAAAACAGTTAAGCAGAATAAGCTTTTTTTAAGGAATTAATAGTACTCATATTATGTAATATATCATGAAAATAGATAATAAATAAACATCAAATTAAATTAAACGCATATTTATATGTTTCTATTTTTTATTTATATTATTTTGCGTCAGCGCTAAAACTAGCCTGTGAGCTTACCAAGATATACCAGAAATATCCCAAATTAAACGTACCTTGATATGAGAACTCACTGTAAGTAATGAATATTTTGAGGTTTCTATTAATAAATCTTGCATTTACGAACTCGCGTTTATTTTTGTGTTATAGGGCTCTGAATGTCAATAATCACGTCGAGTCGTGATCCTATACGAATGCAAATATCCTTGTTAGAAAACCCCCTCGTATTTTACAGACGGGAGTGGTAACACATTGTGCAATTAGGGATGCGTGGTCACGTTCCAAGTATGAAAATAACGAGACGCTCTTGCCCCCTATTAAAATGGTTCCCATGGCCGTTCGCCTAGAATACAAATATACAAAACTGCCACATGACGTTCAACATTCAATCAAAGTGAATAGTGATTTGCTTTTTTAAAAGAAACAAATTTATCTACAACAGTATATTAAGAGCAGGCCCCAGGAAACAAATTCCTACGCTCGCTCCGCCCACGTCCCGCCACCCGAGAGTTACAAGTTGCTCGGCGGCTCTCTAGGATTTTTTTTAATATATCGCAAGATACAGCTTATGTAAGGTTGAATATTGCGTACATTATTTGAAGCATGATTTGGTATGCACTATCTCGGAACTAAACAACGTAAGTCTCAAAATTGTTTTCGTTAATTATAGGAGTAAAAATAAACCTAAGTTTATTTTATTTTGACAATCACTGGTAAACAATGTTTCCTTGCTACGAGCAGTTTTTTGGCGATATAACTCAAGCCGTTTAGTAGAAAAATGTAATATTCTCCGGAAAAGGCGGCGATTTCGATCAAAAAATGTATCGAATGAAAATCACCTAATTATGTTTCTGACTTGATAATCTACAGATAAAGGTCTCAAAATATATATATGTAAATTCCACATTGATCAGATATGTGGTTGACTCAGCACATTTATTTAAAGTTCCCTTAGTTTCATAGGGCCTGGCCTTAATATTAATTAATTAATTAGTTTATGGCCTATTTAAGTTTCTCATCTAGGTATAAATGATCCACGTATATTTGTGTGACGACCACACCACACATTAAAATGACATATTTTATCGAATATAGGTATATTAGTATTAAGAGTAATTTAAATGTAACCAAAAATAAATTTACGGTTCATTATGTAAAAAAGTTTAAATTTTCATATTCATATATCAAAATTATACAATGTAGTATATTCATATTTTGTAGATATTTAAATTGTATTGAAATCACCTCATTTTTAATAAACTTCTATATAGTTTACAATACTGCTCATTCGACCTTCTTAATATAACATGTCTAGTAGTAGCAGGGACGATTGTAAATACGGGGGCGGATTACCCCTGACCCGGTGACTCAGTACGTCTCAATCAGGGCTGCCTCATTACGAACTCGGCCCCATATCGACACTCGATAATAAGTGTTGGACATTGTTCGATTTTATTTTGGGGGTGCAGCAATACCTATATAATAACGAAATTTGAGATCCAGAGGGATGTACAAATGTAGAGGAATGTCGTGTTTATTACATTTACTCGAAATTGTGTTTCATTGTATTTCATAAATATAACTAATAAAATAAAACTAATATTTCTAATTGTGAGGGTTCCGAGCACGAAAAAGAAAAGGAAACGGAATTGATTGGTCCTTTTTTCCGACTTCCGACGGAATTAATTGGTCTTTACTTATGTAAAGATAATGATTTCTCTAAAATCAATAGAAGAATTTGTAGCCACCTACCATCCATGTGGTGAAATTTAGTACATCTCGTGATTTTGCCCACAAAAGTAATCGTTTATATGAGTATTTGTCAAGTTTATCTTTGTATGAATTTATATTTATTTAAAACGAAACTATATTTATTAATATGTATTCAGTTTTGTGACTAAACAGAACATGCCTAATCAATACTAATAATAAATCTGTAAGGGTCGGTCATGGAGTAAGTTACTTTGTTTTCAGAGATATCGTGTTTATAGGCTCTATACATGATACTGAAACTAAATTGACGATTTTTAGAATTTTTTTTCTGTATGTATGTATGTATGTATGTATGTTCCTCCATAACTCTGAAACGAATTAACCGATTTTCATGAAACTTGGTAGATAAACACTTGGACGTACGGGACACAGGATAGGCTACTTAATATTTTTCAACGCGGACGAAGTCGTGGGCATCAGCTAGTATATAAATAAATGTTATTCTTGCGTCCATTGTAATGTACAATATCCAAATCCCTCGGCAGCAATATAAAATTGTAGTAGATCAAGGCAATAATGTGAAACAGTAATGTCCGCCGCTGTACCAATAATAAGGGGCCCATACATTAACATTAGAAACACGTGATGCCGCATGCACGATTACACTCTGAACATTCGCCAATAAAAACGATTGTCAACTTGATTGCTTTCCTACTAATATTAAAAATGAAAAAGTTTGTATGTTTGTATGTTTAGATGTTTGTTACTAAATTACGCAAAGATGGCTGAATGATAGGTATTGTTTACCGCACAATTTTTTAACAATTGGGGCTGAACAAAATGACAATTTTGAGTTTATAATATCTATCTTCGACAAATATAAATTTATGTGAATTGCTTAATTTGTTTTAACATTGAGATATAATTTTAGTATAGTATCTATTATATTGTAACTCAAAAACTACTGGACCGATTTTGAAAATTCTTTCATTTATAGAAAGCTACATTATCAGCGAGTAACATAGGCCATAATTTATAAATTTACGCGGCTGAAGTCGCGTGCAACAGCTAGTATTTTATAGAAATGTTTAACAAGATACAGCTGTGTGATATTTTATATTTTCCTATATAATTTTATTTAATTTGTGGTACTAGAAATAAATAAATATGTGTCATTTAAATCGCCAATAAATTAGTCAATTAAGTTTCTAAGCTAGTTTGAATTCTTAAAATATTCTTGATTTCTTTAAAAGCTTTTCAACGTCCCTCATTAAAAGTTTGGATTGTGACTAAACGCAACATTAACAACAAAGTTGTCGAGTGTGTCTGTGACTAACTACTGAACTACGAAACATACTTTGTTTACAAACTGATTAATTACAGAGAAACAGTATACGCGAAGTGCCATGGTGATAATATCGTTCCAATAAGGTTGTCGCACTGCACGAAGTAAAATGGAAATATTATACGCAAGTTTTATTGTTTATAGACATGCAATTGTAATATACTAGCGACATTTTCCCTGATTAGCCCAGGATGCATTTTTTTATATACTTACATCATTTTTTTGTATATCTTGAGATTTAGCCTATATGTAAGCAATGTAAATTTATTATTCAAAATGAAAGTATATTTAAATTAAAAATAAATCACAAATTTCAAAACAGGAAGATTTTAAATACTTCTTAATTTTTGGAGTTTACTCCTTAAGAATAGATTTTCATATATCAGCCCGGGGTATGAAAATTTATGGGAGTAAAATCAAATGTCACATGTCACACGTTATGCGTTACAGGCTACAATATGCTTATATACATATTCATATAATATAATACATATAATATATTTATATTTATATCCATTGGTATTTATTTGTGATTACATTCCTCTAAAATTCCACATCAGCCTTGTCTAGAATCTTGCAGGAACTTAGGTATGTAGATGTGAGAATGCTCCTGTATGTTTGTTTAGCTCAAACACCAAATGTAAAATTGGAGGGAAGTCAGTAACCTTTATTAATAAAGCTGAAACCAATAAGAACCAATCGTGATCTCAATTACTCATTTCATTACCTCCCGTTCGCCAACAATTCTCAGACGCATACGTCTTCCTTGAGACAGTATTATTTATCCGCACAACGACAGGGGAACAACTGCGTGGTGTAAACTCGCGGGAGTGGAAATCGTGAATCAACTATTTGCATTGCTTGTGGCTCTACAACTACAGGCTGATCTGAATATTAATCGTAAAATTGTTATGAATCTTATTTAGATTTTGACCTCGAGAAATATTTAATTTTGACCTCAAGAATGGGACAGGTAAGTAGAAAATATAGAAAAATATTTTGATTAAAAAAAAAACAGTTTTGCATCACTAAATGTAATTTTGGAATTTTGTAATCTTTGGATGCAAAAAAATTGAGGTCCTTGTCTAGAAACACTACGGATTACTAACGGTTTATGTTGTACTAACCTAAACATTCCACTACTACTCCATACATTTTTGAATGTACGGGATTTTGGTTTTGGGACAAGATCCCGTACATTAGGGTTAGATATCTATCTATCTATACTAATATTATAAACATAAAATATTTGTATTTTTGTATGTTTGTAATGAATAAACTCAACAAAAAAAAAACTATACTGGAGCAATTTTAAAAATTCTTTCACCTATATCTAATAATCGTATAAAGCCTCAAGAAGCCTTCGTCCGCGTAACTTTAAAATGAAAATATTATAAAAGAAAATGACCCTGAAAACCTATTTTACTGGTGTACTAATGTAAACAATCAACAGAAATAACAATATGGATCAAACATCGTATGAAATTTTATTACAATTAAAAATATATAAGCATGCTATGTTTTTAGCATACCTTCAATGGCGTAGCATGCGCGTGCACAGGCCGCTCTCGTTAGCATTGCAGGCGGCGCCGCGTGCGTCGGTCGGCGCGAGACAAATGTGACGTTCTTATTTACAGCCCAGCGAAATTAAAACAAGTACATTGTTGTGTATACATATCACACAAACTAATCATACTATCTATAGTCAATTGACATTATAGTATATATTTGACCGGGATCGTTGAAAGATACTGTACGCCTTAATTTAGAAGTAGTGAGTAAAAAGTAACAGAAGAATTAGATTTTTAGGAAAATCGAATAATGAATATCTCGTTGGTCAGGAAGATAAAGTAATCGATAATAAAATGATAACAATAAAAAATTATAAAACATTAAAATTACAAAACAGTATATTTTAAAAGTAAAGGCGCTGATAAGTACGTTATAAATTAATTGTAGTATAAGACATTTAGAAAAAAATATCTGAATTTCTTATGATTTATTAAACCTTTTTTCGCTTTGAGTCACTAGAGTTTTTTTAGCCGAATCACTAGAAAAATTGATCTTTCCTTTTTAATTTTTTATGATAGGGTTAAGAAAAGGGGTTGGGAAATTAGATAATAATAATATAAGAAAACAATAATTTCGATTATACACTATAAACTTTATTGAGGCTCTATCTAAGTTTATTGAATTCCCCATTTATATGTTATATTATGCTTAACACTCAATATTGTGAATAAAGTACTTGCTTGTGAAGAGAATTCTAATTACGGACATTACCTCAGACAGAAGCACACACAATAGATATATATCAGAATCAACTGCATGACAGTTTAGAAACAATTTACAATCTGCAACATTTTAATTGCTGCTCGTTTAAATGAATTACATTTTAAATGAAGTGCTCTCATTAATCAAAGTTGATTTTGAAGTTTCACAAGAGCAACACGAACAAAGGAACAGTTCCATAGCTTTACGTGGCAATAAATCACCAAGATTTTATTGTCTGCTTTTAAATGCTGGATTCTGTTATACGTTCAAAGGATAAGTGCGTTTGGTTAACGGTGAATAATTTAGTTATGAAAGGTCGGATCCTTTTTTCGGTTTCTTTACTCCTTAGTGGCGTGTCTTTTTATTTTTTGACTAAACCCTTGGTCGAGTTGTTAAGATGCTTGCTTTAATGCTCTGTCTCAGAGGACCCTGGTTAGGTTCCCGGCAGGGTCAACTTTGGAAATTAATTTTCAAAGTTGGCCTCTGGTCTGGATCTGGCAAGTAGTGGCAGGGCACACTGCGTTTCCCAGTTATTTGGGTAGCCCGTTTGGCGGTAGTAACCACCCCTTTAAAGACACACGTGTGCCTCAGTAAGAAGATTATTTAATCTTTTGTTCATGTTCTTTATCTCTAAAAGATTCAGACGAAATTCAGAACAGATTTAAAATTCAGGATAAAAAAATCGTTTCTTAGGACAAGCTCAAAAGGGATTTCTGCACCTACTTACAGACTAAAATAGGTCCAAAAAGTGTGTAAGGTACATAAAAATATTCATTATATTTTTGGTATACCTTTTTTAAAATTGAAAAGCTCTCGTATAGAAGAACTGACGAAAACAAGTAATTTTTCATCGTCCGTTTGCATAACATTGAAACATTTATAGTTATAAGCGAAGCGATTTAACAGCTGGAAAACAAATTATTTACAGTTAACTTGTTTTCCAGTTACCAGTCCATTTATAATAGTGAAAGTACAATTTTTATTTACAAAATGTGAAAACAACAATATTTAGGTATTGTCTTTACATTAGTATAAAATAAAGTCGTTTCCAGCCGTCTGTCCTTCTGTATGTACGCCTAGATCTTTTAAACTACGCATCGGATTTTAATGCGATTTTCACTAATGAAAGGAGCGTTAAAGGAGGAAGGTTTATATATATATTACAAAAAAAAAATGCACCCGTGCGAAGCCGGGAGCGGGTCGCATGAATATCTTATTTATATTTTCCGAGTTATCATTAACTGGTGATATTTAAATATTATGTAGATATATTTAATTAAATAATTATCATTCTGATACTATTAAATAATTGCAGGGCTGACATGATTGAGACATTATGAGACAAAAATACATTAAAAAATAACAGGAGAAATCAAAAACACTTAGTCGAGGAAATCGATATACTGGCCGAGGCTACTTATTCTAAATAGGTACTTAGTTAAAAATTTTTCTCGTTACCGCTGACTTTAAAATTATTTTCTGATATCAATCGCTACGTTATACGCACTGAACACACAACCTTAGAACCAATATATCATTTGGACCACGTGCGGTTTAGATTTACAGATAAGCCATAAAGGTTATATCTCATGTATGGGAGTCGAACGAGCTCGTCATAAATTTGTAACTCTTTATCGGATATCGGAATCGAGTAACTCGAGAACTAAGTGCATATGATGGATGTCCTCTCGTTTGTTGGTTTGATGTAGCCATTTTTAGAAAAGGACTCCCTTTCTAAAATACAATTATTATTCTTACATTAATTTATACTGTAGGGGAGCGGGGGGCTAGTTGTAACAATTTATCGCTTCTTGGCTATCAAAGCTTACTTGTTTGGTATTTGTGAAATCTAGCAGTACTATTCCAATTAACAACTATTCAACTATCAATTCCAAATAAACTTTTGATCAAACCTGTAACGATTTTTTGTAGAAACGGCTTTGAAAAAAACCTGACGAGTGTTATAACTTACCCCGTGTTTGGGGCTAGTTGTAACAGGCTTGGGGCAAATTGTAACATTAGGAATTGAAAACCAATTTTATATTTTATAAAGATTTATTTGGCATATTTAGCATAAGAAACTTTACAAACGCTAAAACAGGTTTAGACTCTTTAAGTTAAATTTTTAATCTCACAGTAAATATTCAAAAATAAACAAATAACATGCTCTTTCTTTACTTAAACTATTAAGGCATTTTAGGCTTACAGCCATTTATAATCTTAACTACTTCAGTAATCAGACTTTTGATTCATTTAGCATTAGGCACGTTATAACCTTGCCTAGGTTATAACAAACTTAGAATTTTAAGTTTTATTCTTAATCTAATAGAAAAATAACCAAATATTAACAAAAACATGGTCTTTCTTAAACTATAAAGGAACTCTAGTCTTATAATCAGTCTTTATAATCAGTCTTCATCGGAATCACAATTGAGACACAAATGAGATCTTATTTCCTGTTGCACATTTTATATGTGCCCACATCTGGCACATGATGCATTGTATCCACTTCTCGTTTGAATTTTCATAAGTTTCCCCACAAGCTAAACAAAACCATTCCTCGGGTTATGATTCCGAATCATAATTTAAAACTTTCTTTTTTACTTTATCTATCCCTTGTCTTTTAACTATCTTTATCTTATCTTTTTCCTCTCGATCTTTTGTCATCGTTCTTTTGCCCTTTCCTTTGCTTTTCTTAGTCTCTCGTGTTTTTTTTGTCTTATTTATTTAACTTTTCTTTTTTTCATGTTCTTTTTGTAACTCCTTCTCTGGCGTGGACACAGCATTCTTCTTCAGTTTTTCTTATGTAGTGTCTCATTCTGAAATAGGTAAAATCAATCAAGTTCAACAGGAAAGTATTGAAAACATGAAAAGAAGGAATTTAAATACGTCCCGCATAATTTCATAGAACTTATAAATAAATAAGGGGCAGGTTGTAACTTGTTACGACTTGCCCCGTAAAAGTGTTACAACATACCCCACTGCGAGGTTTTTTGAAATAACGTCTATTAAGGCCAGGCTCTATGAAACTAAGGGAACTTTAAATAAATGTGCTGAGTCAACCACATATCTGATCAATGTGGAATTTACATATATATATTTTGAGACCTTTATCTGTAGATTATCAAGTCAGAAACATAATTAGGTGATTTTCATTCGATACATTTTTTTATCGAAATCGACGCCTTTTCCGGAGAATATTACATTTTTCTACTAAACGGCTTGAGTTATATCGCCAAAAAACTTCTTGTAGCAAGGAAACATTGTTTACCAGTGATTATCAAAATAAAATAAACTTAGGTTTATTTTTACTCCTATAATAAACGAAAACAATTTTGAGACTTACGTTGTTTAGTTCCGAGCTAGTGCATACCAAATCATGCTTCAAATAATGTACGCAATATTCAACCTTACGTAAGCTGTATCTTGCGATATATTAAAAAAAATCCTAGAGAGCCGCCGAGCAACTTGTAACTCTCGGGTGGCGGGACGTGGGCGGAGAGAGCGTAGGAATTTTATTCGTGGAGCCTGCTCTTAAATAAAAAGTCACTTACTTGGTGTGAAAATGAATTTAATATAATCAAACTAAACAAATGCTAAATGTATCTGTATAAATCAACAACTGCTAAACATTTTGAAATCTACGATAATCAATTTTGTATAAACAAAAAAAAGTCCATTACCTGGCTTTATCGGAGCGCCTGCACAACACCGCTTACTGCGTCGTCCGGCGGGGTACTGATCACGCTTATATGATAGAATGGGTATTACGTAGTAAGTTAAATTGAAAATCAAACGAATATTCTTCTATTATGTCGGGGGGCTTGTTACAACTAGCCCCCCGCTCCCCTACGATATTCTATAACTAGAACTATTATATAACTAGAATATCGTTGATACTGTATTATAAAGATTTATCTATACTTATATCATAAATGTTAGTTTGTACCTATATTTTTATGTTCGTCTACTATCTACTTATTCGATTTTAAAATATCTTTCACCAAGAACAACAGTTTTAGGAGCCACGTTTTTGTGCCATAAATCATTACCTACTACACACAATTATTGTAATTCTCATATAAAAATTACACAGTTTCATTGCAAACACCGAGAGATCTCACCGAAACTGAGATTTTGATACACTAACCTCTCTATTAATGATACAAAAACCATAGTTATAAGGACTAAAACTACTTAAATCATACAAAAAATATATAAACTATATCTACCTTCATATAAAATATCTATTCCAATGACGTTTTGCAGGTTATTTTCATATTAAAATATGCATAAATCCACTACGAGGTTTTTCATAAGTGGTTCACGTGGGCGGTAGAGAGGGTGGGAGAGGAGGCGGGAGGGGTGAGGTGAGAAATATACATTGTATGCACATGAACAAGAAGATTCCGGTGCAATAAAACAATGATGAATCGAAACTAAACAAACAAGCCTTCGCTGATGCACCGTCATGCTTATTATTTTTTTGTTATTCCAGCCTACGGTTTGCATTGAGTCGATTATATTATGTTTTATTAACATTTAGTCTCTAACTCGTTAGAGGGTTTAAGGTCTCCTTAATAAACTATTCATCAAAATCAGCACAAGTATTCTAGGACATTCCTAAACCATAAAACCAGACATCTAGGCATTACTTGCCAGATCCAGACCAAAGGCAACTATGAAAAGTTCGTTTCCAAAGTAGTCCCTGCCAGGAATAGAACCCGATTCTTCTGAGACAGAGCTTTAAAGCAAGCACCTTAACGAGAGGTTAAGGTGTTCACTTTAACGCTCTGTCTCAGGGGCATGTATTAAGTGATAAGTATACAAACTCTTATAAAAAAAAAAACAAATAAACACCAAATAATACTTAAACAAAAAGATTTTTTTCCTTTGCTGTAATAAAATGAAATCGTATTTTGTGTGTTTATAGGCCGCATAAAGTTTTATCAATAAAACGACCACTCCACAGACGCCCATAGACCTCTTTTAAATGTAATGTTTTCGTTTTATAACTTAACGCGTCGTCATCGACCGCTTGTCCATGTGTCACACTGGTTAATACCCTTACAGCCTAATTGAACACTAATATTGTAGATTAAAAGCCTTTTTATAAAACTATTTATGTTATTATAAGAGCGCTTCTACATCACGATTTATTATTGTGATTACATGTACCTACTCATATACTGTAATATAATATACTTATATCTTAACTAGCTCATAATTAGAAAACATAATTATGAGTAATATAACTCCTGACATCTTTATAGCTGTGAAGACGCTGGCGCCGCCGCCACGGTGATAGTGGCGCCCAATTTTTTAATATTTTTAGACGATCCTTCGGGAACCTAACATTTTTTTGAGGATAAAAAGTATCCTATATGTTAATTCTATAATTAAAAAAAAAACATTTTTTACACCTTGCACTTATGTTACCGAGGTCGAAAAAATAGTTTATAAAAAATTATTGTCAATTTGCCTTTTTTTTATAATATAAAGGCAGACAGGCTGGCGGCTCACTTGATGGTAGGTGGTTATCGTCGCCTAAGGACACAAGCAACACCAAGGGGATTTTATCATTGTCTGTTCGTTTGTGCACGAGAACGGTCTTAGAAACGGCTTAATCGGTTAAGTACGGTTTTCTCTGATGTATTGATGTTTACTGAATTAATATATAGGATACTTCTTATCCCGGAAAAATGTTACGTTTCTGTGGAATTTTTAAAAAACCAACTACAACTTGTACGAAGTCTGGTTACTATAAGATATTTATAGAGGCTAATTCAAGTATAATTAAAATTTATATTCCTCACATTTTTTATGTTGGCAATAGTTGGCATAACTAACCAGCAAATTAAAAATAGAAGTTAATGTTTAGTGCTAACGATCATTTAATGATGCCAGAGGAAAATTCATGAACTATTCTAGGGCAATGAATATGCCCTAGAACTAGAATTATAGATCAACACGCTCACAATTGTATTAAAAATCGTAAGAGGAGATCTTTAAAATACAAATTAAGTATAAAATACAATGTCATACACGTCACTAGCTATGTGAAGATAAGGACAGGAGGACGGAAGTGACTCATACATAATGCATAGGACAAGTTCCCGTAGGATAATCGCGATCGATCCTGTTTGTTAGTCAAATAAGCCATTGTAACGTATTAACATCTAGATAGAGTGAGTTTTTTCTGACTCCAATGGTATTGAATAGAAATATGTATTGTTTGAAATAATTTCAAAATCATGTATGAGTAGATAAATTTTAATAATAGTAGCTTTAAAAATAGAATTTGATAAATTTGATAAAATTGATCGTGTCGTTCTCAAGCGATGCTCCGTCATACATGACGGTGGCAATTTTTTTAGGTAGATAATAAGCAGTTATTAATGATATTTAAAAATCCAATATTATCGGAACATATGATATAAGATATTACG
Source organism: Synanthedon andrenaeformis (assembly GCA_936446665.2). Lineage (NCBI taxonomy): Eukaryota > Metazoa > Arthropoda > Insecta > Lepidoptera > Sesiidae > Synanthedon > Synanthedon andrenaeformis. The sequence goes on along the minus strand of OW387778.2, from coordinate 11,664,554 downwards.
ACAAAATTTTGATCATGATTGTCATATTTAAATGTCAGTACAGTTATTTGACTAATACCGAAACTAAATGCTGATTTTATGATGAGGATTTTATTATTTTATTTTATTTTAAAAAGCCAGACTTTTTATCTATTATATATTTATTGGTATATTTTGAAATCGCTTGAGATTTTCTTATAGAAGTATTTAAAAAAATACATGTCTCTTTGCAAGTAGCACGTCTCTAGATATGATTATAAAGGCTCCTTCCACTTGGATCATATGATTTAAAAAATATAAATACAATATGTTTTAATGATTATATTAATTTTATTATGGCTAAAAAATACTCACCATAATATGTAATTTTAATAAGAAAATCACGTACAACAACTGAGTGCTATGCGTTGGTTGGTTTCATAATTTCATACTTAGAAATATAACCCTATAACTTCCTACAATTATCTCACTGCATTATTTAAACGTTCACAGAACAATTTCTGTGTTTAGTATGAGCCAGTAACAGCGGGTGTAATTTAAACCGTTCTACAGATCCTTGAAGAATTGTAATATAATATATTGTAGGGTTTCTGGACACGAAGATTTCCGGCTTCTAAGTGCATTGTTATTCCCACCCATTGCAGCTTGAATAACGAGCTGTTTGAATCTTGATTGTTGAAGTAACGTGATGTGAATCAAATTTAAAAAGACTAAGTACTCAATGCTAATCATTGTAAACCAAGAATGAATCAAATCAAACTCACAATGAATTTTTAAATCTCTCAGGATAATATATAACCTAATGTTTTTTTTTCTTAACAATTAGAGAAAAATGTGTCATTTTGAATTGTGAAGACACGAATTTAAAATAATTTAATACAAAAAGGAATAAAAAATATAAATAAAGAAATATATATAAAAAACTTCCTTGTTTAACGCTCTTTCCATTAGTGAAAACTGCATGAAAATCAGTTCAGTATAGTTGTTGAGATCATCGCGAACATACATACAGACATACAAACAGACAGTCGCGACGGGGGACTTTTTTTAAATAATATATGTACGGATTTCTGAGTTATAAACATGAATATTAATTCAAAGTGAAATATTATAAAGATTTTCTAAAAACTGTCTTTTATTTTAAAAGAAAATTAACGCCTCTTTTATTTCCCTTAGTGTTAGTGGGTAAAAGTGTTATTTCCAAGAACTGTGTACGAGTAATTCCTTTAAAACAAAATAATTCATCCCATACCACGGCCACCACATTACTTGTGAGGTCGTAACTACTAACTGCCTTCATTCGAGCTTAATTTGTGCACCCAAAGAAAACTGGTAATTTATACGTACGCACTACCCCAATTGCTAAAACCACTCTTGTTTTATCAACAACTGAATATAAACCTTATTAGCTTTAGCACTGAGTTTACAATGATATGTTAGTGTCTATTTTCTAGAAACTTTAGCCACTGTCCCCTTACGGTCCGGTAAACATCGGGTCTGGACACTTAATTATGTGATAGTGTACTGTTTTTGCAACCCTCTCTCTATAAGCGCACGTTGTTACGAATAACCACTGAAGCTGCAACGCGAAAAATGGTTAATATATAAATTAATATTATGTTCTGAATAATTCTGAGTCAAAATTTATTGAACTTATCTCAAAAAATATACGTCATTATAATCTTCGGTTATTAGAACACAATTCAGAAATTGACAATATTTATTAAATATTAGATTAAACGAACTATTTGAAGTTTATTTGGATTTTAATTCTTCAAAGTTCCATGCCCGAGATATTTATAATGAAGATCAGAGGCTCTGACTAAAATTTCGTACTATTATATGGTACCCGGACATTTAATTTGTTTAATATCAAAATAATGAAAATGAAAAATGCTTTTAATTTACAACTCACGACCTATTTATTGTTTATTAACCATCAGTTAAGCGCTTATGAAGTACGTAAGTATCAGTTATAAGTAGGTATAAAATCGTTTGTCTTGAATACTACGTCTGGAAAGCATAGGTTTATTTTATAACGTAAGGATTTTTGAAAATTACAACTCCATGAGAAGCCGGGGGCAGGTTGCCTACTAATGTAGAAAATTAGAAAAGGAACACAAAAGAGCCATGTTTCCATTAAACACACGATTGGACTGTATTTGGAAACGGAACGAGGCACAATCACAAAGGATTGTGTCTCCGAATCCTATTTGAGTTACATATCTCCAACGTTGGGCCGCAAGGGAATACCTTTGACGTTCCATTTCGTCACCCCGTTCTCGTGTGTTTTCCAAAGGTTGCGGGGGACGGGGTAGGTGTTCTTGGCTGGTCAAGAAAAGCGTGAAGGGGTCGCGTGAATGACATTTACGTAAGCGTTGCCCGCCCTACAGATTAGCCGTTCGACAGACCCCTCTCTCTAGATCACGAAATTTTGCTATCATTTTCAGAGTTTTTTAGTGTAAATAACTTGTTTCACATGACAACCCAGATTTGAGTTCCCAATTTTGCGTCTGCGACCGGTTCTATTTAGGTTCAGTTCGATCTCGTATATTATGTAATGCCATGCAGGTGAATTACGAAAGTGTAATTCCAACTAGACAGATTCCAACGAAAATTTACATTAAAATATCATTTATTTTAAAGATCTTGATTAGATAATCCCACTATAGCTAGTCAAAATAGGTAAATAAAGTAAATAAAATAAATTTAAATAATATATTAATATTTTTATTCTATATTACGTATTGAATTATTACATAATTTGTTTACAGTACTGAATATTAGCATTCCGACGAGGCATCAGGATTTTGGCTAATCTACGCCACACTATTACAATATTCTACGCTAAGTACTATTCATCGTCAAAAAACGCATGGTGGGATCAATTAGGAATTTTGAAATGTGAAAGCAGAGTTAAGCTTTATGTATCACTGCACCTTAGGATTTTTCTATTAAAGATTGATGAGGCATAAGTACCTCTCTTAAGTAAGTTTAAGACAGGGGAAATGTATTGCAATTTGTGGGCCAATTCCCAGAAGTAAAAAATATATAATTTAATATGCCTAATATAATTATAGTTGAAATAATAATATGAAATCAAATTATTAAAAAAAATATTTTTTAAAGGTTAAGACTGTATTAAAAGAAATATCGAGGGCGTAACAGTTTGGATGGCCAGTCCTAAAAATGCTTTACTTGATTTCCCCAGACAATATAGCGGTCGACAAACAGAAAGTTAGAAGTCTTCATTTATTTCTACATTTTTATGTAAGTAAACGAGATATGTGTTTTCTTATAATGTTATGATTTCAAAGATGCAAGCATTTTACTAATATTATTCGTCATACTCTTTTAAAGAAATATTTTAATAAGTACAGGTATATTCAGGGCCTAATACACTGGCAAAGTAAATCAGTGCACTATAATTATAGTAAGAACTCGTACGCAAACATTTCGCCAATAGCGAAGGCTAAGTAGATGCTAGACTTACTTACGCTTTTGCAGTGCTTCAATTGTTGTTCAACGAAACTTGATAAATAAGCCAGCAGCAGTAAATAAACAAAAATCGGCGTAAAAGTGGGTTTAAATTGATCTATAGCTTAAATTACTTTGACGGAAGAGAAGAACAAGTTATAATGGCCGCCATCGGGACCAATTGGGCTAAAGTTGCCGCTTTTGAAACATGTTCTAAAACTGAGACTTATTTATAGAAATATCAGTAAAGAAATAAAAAAACGATTAAAAATGCTGGTCAGATTGCCAGGTTTCGTGACATTTAACTAATTAGCCAATTCTTGTTCAAATGTGATTTAGCAACCGAAACTTAAATTCGTTGTCTAACTTTTTTTTTTAGCTTGTTTACAAAACATTGAAATATGTCTACTATTAAGTGAAAGAAATAAAGGACGATACTCGTACAAATGGCGCATAGCGATTTAGTTTATTGTAGTGTCTTCTCTCGATAGAGTAATGATTATTGAGATATAATCATTGAAAACATTTATGTTTTAACGAAAAAAAAAACATTAGATAAAGTAACGACAAAATATATTTCTATGCACCCAAAACAGTGACTAATGGTCATTGCATCGTTTTAATTGTTTTGCAGTCAATCTTGTTGACTGAATGGCTTTTAAATTTTTCAGTTTGACTTTTATTGGCTTTTAATTCAATAATTTAACGGTTATATTTTAATTTAATGCTTCCGTCTTTTAATTGCTATAAATTTATTATTTCATTTCTTAATATCTTATGTTAAGCTTTAGCGAATTCACCCTTATGTTAGGCGTGATTAAAGTATTATTTAGTACGAAAAGAAAATCACAAACTTCATTATAATTTTTTTTTCAAAAAATTAATCGAGTTTACTCGATTTATTTCCATTTTAAGGCTGATTCGTGTTAGCAATAGTTATGTATTATAAAAGTATTTATTTAATATGGTTATTGTTTAGATATAAATAAAAAATATATACACTTTTACTTTTACCATACATAAAAATAATATTTTTAAAGGAGAATTAAGTGAACACTTTGATATGGAATTCAAACGCCTGTGTAATTTTACTTAGAATAAACACAATCCCTAGATTTTAATTCATTGGGCAATCAAACAGAATTGAATGTAATTTGTTATTTCTATCGTCGCTCAGTTTGAACTTGATCGTTGAAATTAAGGCAATGTCCCGAAATGGAAGCCCGCTCGGCGCGTTCTACCATCAAAGATTATCCTGGCGGGCCCAATTGCCAAACTTTGCTAGTCCGTTTTATTTGCTAATTTGTTATGAAATCCGGTTTAATGGCTCTACTGCTAGTTGAATGATATAGCTTAATTGTTGTTTTGGAAAGGGTTACCAAGAGCCATAAAGTTTTGTTGCTAAGCACGCTATCGTCGAAAGTATACCATGAATTTGATTTGCAATTTTTGTGGCGAATTGTTGATGAAATAACGAATTCAGAATAAGTTGTAACCTTAGGTTACAGTTTACTAAGATTTGTAAGATATAACATTTTAAGAAAATTGTTTTCACACAACGCCTGTAAATGAATCACAAAAAACTGCAGAAAATTTGTGCAACTCCAACCATTTTGCGATACAGCTTACAAACTTCCAGAAACAACCTTTTCAAGCATTACAAGAAGAACCAAGTTAAAGAAACTTTGTTAACCAAATGGTCTTCGTTTTTTAAATTAATTCAGTTACGCACAAATTTTTCCGTCAGTTGTTTTTCTTTGGGTAAAATTAAGGATTTCGCACATAACTTTTGTGTTTAATCAAAGCCGACGCTTCCGAAGAAAATCCAATTTTGTTGCTCATTTCGCTCATTGTCCCTGAGCGCTCACATCTTTTAGAACCAAGGGAACAATGGCGGACGACATAGAAAAACGACTGACTATCACCGCTAGTAACTATGAGCAAAATTTCGTACGCTCCCACGTTATTAAATTCGACATACCGCAACGAAATAAATACTCAAAATAAATTATCCGTTTACAATAAAACAACCCTCCCTGGAGTGTTACTCGGAGAACTATAAGCTGACGTGTGTCACAAATGTAAGTTCTATTCGCGGGTGTTACGATTCAAAGTCGATCGGCAAGAACGTTTGGCTGTAGCACGCGACGCATATCTCCAGGGCGTTGTGCGATTTTTCAAAAACCCATCCTCCGCGCTTAATCGAGCGCGGGTAAACATCGGGTTTTTCACCTCCGTGGAAAATATCGATGGGGTATAACCGCATTGTGTTGACTCGAGACAGCGGAAACCGGGGTTCCCACGGCTGAATATGTTTTTTGAAGACTGACGTCATTAATCATGCATTGAGTGGTGGCACAATGCCACGCGTAATGGACGGCGGTTTTGTCGCGAATGAACCAGGTTGATGGGTCTATAAATGTACGGTAGCATACGCTCAACAATGAGAGGCTTTGTCTCGATAAATTCAATGATAATTTATCATTCTTACCGAAGCCGCATCTTCTGAGCGTAATTAATTATACCATTCGATTTCAGAGCCACGAATGTGTCAGGGTGTTGGCTACCTTAAATTTGAGCGCACATTAATAATATCTTTATCAAACGGAAAACAGGGAGTAGCTCGTATTAAAATGATATGCAGGGTGTTTGACAACGGAACTCATATTAAACATAGATTGAGAACGTTTAGATTCCACAAGAGCTTATAATGTTATTTAGTAAAATATAAAAGCAACTATGGGTTTACGAGATAGAGTTCAAAGTTGTTTGTAAGAACAGGGTGTTTACAAGTACCGCATAAGCGCATAGGAATGATTAAAAATGGTCTAAAGCTAAAGCTATCCATCATGCGACAAGTCACCGGTGATACGCAGTTGTTCTAATTTGAATAATGCCTTTCGAAAACTATGAGACGCATGTTTGTTTGTGGTTAATAATTTTTGTATAGATAAAATTTATAAGTAACACTTTTATGTCACATTTTTAATTAAGAAATAAGAAACTTTTAAAGAGCCTGTTGGTAAAATGGTTGTCAATGACTCAAGGGTCTCCAATTCCTCTCTTGGTCGGCTAAATTATCAAAAGGAAATAATTGTATTTTTGGACATACTGCCTTCAATCATCGGTATTGTTCCCATAATACAAATTGTTCAATCGCCAGTTAGATATAGGTGGTTATTATAATTGTATACTTACCGGTGATGTTTATTGTAATATATACCCAGAATACATTTCTTTCTCAGAGTGGCAGGAACGCTGATGGTCCACTTGATGGGCAACCGTTGCCTTATATGGTCGTATGGCTTGTATGGAAAAAAAATGCTAAAATTTGGTCTGAAATCTCATTATTTATGAGTTATCTTTACGCCCTGACAAATCTAAAAATTATGAATTAATTAATATTTAAATATAATGAACATTACAATTTATCATGACATTAAACTGAATGTGATTCCATGAATTGAGCATCCAGGAAGTTGATCGAATTCGGCCGTAGCTTATCAATTTTTTTATCAATTTTAGTTGATTCCTTCAATCAATCCCTTGTGCTCAAGAAATAATTTGTTTTAAATCATAGATGATCTTACTTTGTATACATTTAAAAATAATTAAGTTTTTAAGTCAACTCCATCCTGCTACTGCTATGCACTGGGTGTGTTTCAATCTAGAAGATTGATTGTCCCGGTCCCGGCAGCGGGACACAAATGGTTGTTCATTTTAATATTAGATCCGAACTACTTGTAAAACAATCTGCAGACTACCCAGTACAAGTTACATTGACATAATTACCAAGTTATTTTCATTAAAACTGTATATCTGATATAGAATAAAATTCTATTCAAAAATTTCATTGCACATTCGGCAAACATTGCCCACTGCATTATCTCAAAGAATTATGAATTAGATCTAAAAAAATGAAGAATTATGAGCGTAGTGATCTGTTATGGTTCTCATATTAAAATAACGCATCTTCGAAATGTAATCAGGTCACAATAAGTGAAAAAGTAATCACTGATTTTGGCCCACTTCACATACACCCAACTTTGAACGCGTGTTACTGATAAATGAGTGAAGTCAGCAAAACATAGATCGGTCAGTGTGAATAGACATATATTTAAATTAAACCATAAATTAAGAAAATGTTGCTATTTCTTTAGAGACTTTCAATCCAACAAAGTTTCCAGCCATGGGCAAAGTTGGCCGGTTCGACAGTATCTTAAAATATACCGTTTTTTTTTTAAAATTAATTTTATAAACTTAAACAGTTTCAGATTTTTTTTTAATATTTTTTTTTAAAACCAGTTGGTATATGCTATCCGTCATTGTTAAAACAAAGCAAAAATGTTTTTTTTTAAGGTCAAGTCGTGCCGACCTTCTTCACAGAGAAGCACTACAAGAATAAAAAGAGTATTTATTTTCATACACCTTTAAGATTTCAATATTATCTTCGATAACGGTTGGCGATTTTACTATGGATCTATTCTCGAGATAATAAATATCTAAATCTAATATCTATCATAATTATATTATCTTATAAATAGTTTCATAGATCCAGCAGATTTTGTGTTGGCAGTCCTATTATAAAGCTTTATTACATAATACTTACTTAATTAAAACAAGTCGCCCGTCGCGTCTGTCTGCATGTTTACTATAATCTTAAAAACTAATAATCTGATTTCACTAGTTAAAAGAGCATTAAACGAGAAAAGGTTTTTATATATAATTTGCAGAAATAAATTGCACCCGTGTGAAGTTGGGAGCGTGACCTAGTACTAACAAATTTGTATTTCAGAAAACTTTGAAAATATTCTAAATAACGTATTTTAATGCCAGATTTCTCTATTTATTGTACTGTTCACTGTTAACAATAATTTCTATCGTGCTCGTATAAAAAAAGCTAGAGAGTGTTTGCTGTCTGTCGACAGGGCAATGCAAACATCGCTTCGCGCCTGTGGTCATGTCAGCCAGTTTGTTTAATGTCATCTTGTGTGCACAGTTGTCCTGAGTCCCTAACTTGCCAATTAAGTAAATGTTTTGAGGTTCTCTGGCGAGAATAAGGAATAAATAACAATTACCTACCTACATATTTTTTAGTAGCCCATTGGTCGAGTGGCTTAGGTGTTTACATCAGGGATCCCGGTTTCGATTCCCGGCAGGGCCAACTTTAGAAATGAATTTTTCAAAGTTGACTCTGTTCTGGATCTGGCATTGCGTTCAGTCTGGTGGTAGTAGCAGCCACCTCCTTACAGAAGGCCACCATGAAATGAAAAGGTAAGTGATTAACGGATGCCAGAGCCCATTACCCTATCTCTTCTATATACTTTATCCTTAATCCTGCTTTGGTCGGCAGGCTCTGGTCACTTGTGGTTCTGTTATTTGATTTGCTTGTGTTATAGGCGACGGTAGACACCTCCTATCTTACGACGGACTTTTAGCCTGTTTGACGACATTTACTTAAAAGAGAACTTATTGTGACATGCACTTAAACTTAACTAGTGTAGCTAGCAGGATCTGAGCTCAAGTGACCGTTGCCCCCTTACAGATCATGGTAAAATTACGCCACTAATTCTTTTGCATTACGATTACGTGCATATATACCTTACTCCAGGTATTGGATGTGGTCCATCCACTTAGTCCACCTGGATGGATAACGAGCATTATTCCTTGTCCATAGTTATAAAGACGAGACGATTATTATCGTAACTACCATCTAGCATTGTATGACAGCACGCCAAATTTTCTATATTTAATCATCTTACAACTTCTCACTTCTTTATAGTTCTGTCTTTATATTAGATAGGCTCGGTGTTCGGTAGCAGCAACAAATACCATGCAGGTAATGTTTTTTTTAAGTCGATTTCAACAAGCGTGACGAATAAACTGTTAATTTTCAATTTTCACGGCGGAGCCTATTAAAGTTACATGAATTATAACCTATCAACACATCGCGTCAGCCTGCCGGCCGTTCTTTAAATAGGGCAAGCGGCAAAAACTGACGTGTCATGTAAATCGTGGGGTGTTGGGACAGTTTGTCCGGTTATTTGTACGTTTTTTTGTTCGGATTTCTAATAAAAGTTGCCGTGTCATACAAGTTTCTAAGCTGGGGGAGTCACGAATCACGATACATTGTGTGTATGTGTGACAAAGTATTAACTTTATTTATCGTATTAGCGCTGCGTGTAAGCGTTTTTCATTATTAATTTATGGAACTACAACTTGCATTTTAAGACCCTGACATATTAAGTTTTTTATAGGCAGCTGCGGATTCTGCTTTGAGAAATTTAAAATTTATGTCATTATCAGACAGATAAAATGACGGTATCAATACTAATAATAAATCTGTAAGGGTCGGTCATGGAGTAAGTTACTTTGTTTTCAGAGATATCGTGTTTATAGGCTCTATATATGATATACTGAAACTAAATTGACGATTTTTAGAATTTTTTTTCTGTATGTATGTATGTATGTTCCTCCATAACTGAAACGAATTAACTGGTTTTCATGAAACTTGGTAGACGGTAAACTTGGTACCGGACACAGGATAGGCTACTTAATATTTTTCAACGCGGACGAAGTCGTGGGCACCAGCTAGTAAACAAATAAAAAAAGACTCACTGTACTTAGTGCTAGGGCGCATTGTTTGCCGCATTTTAAGCCATTCTGATGGCAGTAATTGTTACAGAAATTTGTTGTAAAAATCTTTGACAGATCTATATCCGCCTTTGTCGGACAGACTCTATTTCTTCGCTAACTTCTTCTAATCCATTCTAACGCATGTTGATACGGTATCCACTAATGAAAAAAGAGCTATAAACAAGAAATGTTTGTGTACAAAATTTTCAGAAACAAGTGTATGAATAACTTTTAATTTCCAGTTCCAGCAAAGTATCAAGAACGCTAACTATTATTTCATTGAATATATTTCGAGTATATAATTATTATAATCGTAATAATTTCTATGTATATTATGTAAGTTCATAATGTACATTTTGATATAATATACATTCATATAATAATTGGTTCAACGCGCAATGTAATGTAACTCAACCCAAAGGTTGTTGGTTAGAAGAGAGTCGCCAGTTCGGCGCCTACGTAGCGGTTAGTCGTCGACTAGTCGAGTGAGCATTACAATAAACGAATGGACAGAAAATCATCAATGATTGGACAGCTCTGACCACGAGTTAATTATAGTAAGAGGATCTGTAAAACTTGATCACTTTTTCATCAGGTTGTTAATTATTATTAATTTCCAATGCGTAAAGATGATTTGTATCGTGGACTCGAATTTAGGCACTTCTCGCAGAACGACCTTACAGAAGACCACCGTGAAATAACAACACATGTGTTGTTGTGTTTCGGTGAGTGAATAAGGGATGCCAGTACCCATTTCCTATCCCTTCCCAATCCCCTTATCCTTTATCCTTCTATAGTCGGCAATGTAGTCACTTACCATTAAGTGGAACGTCAGCCCGTCTGCCAATCTTAATATTAAAAAAAATTCCTTCTATTGAACAGGAGCATGTATTAATTTTAATTGTAATTTTTAATTTACGTACTTACAGTTATACTATATATATATACTTATACTACTTATAGGCAGAATTAATTATAACTTTAGTTGGCAATTTGCTTTTAATATCAGACAATCTGGAGATAAAGTTGGATATAAAACAAGATCTTATTGACATAAGTGTATGAGTTTATATTTTGCTCAATGTTAATTTCACTGCCTCATTACCTTGTATGTTTAATGAGGATCTCGTCGAGGTAAAAAAAAAAAGAACCGTAGTAAATTGGTCTGTAAACGTAACATTATCATAATTGTCGTAGGAGCCAGACTGCCGAGTTGATAATCAATAACGTGGACGAATGATTATTTTTTAAAACACACTACTGAGAAATGCTTAAACAAACAAAGAATGTTCCCTTCAACAACCGAGAGTTGGTCCTTATTTATTTTTAAAATCATTTTATTTATGCAAGGCCAGACTCTATGTACACTAAGATTAGTATTTTTTTTATTTTTAAATTATAAACACAGCTAAGTATATTATTATACTTAGCTGTGTTTAGCGAATACACATATGTTAATTTCCTCAGTGCGGCTCTATTCATTAGTAGATATTCAAAAATGGTTATTTAAAAAAGTGGTCATCATATAACAAATGAAAAAACAAAAACGAGCGATCATTTCTTTACTTCAAATACAGCTTTTATTAATGTAGCTTAATTGCATTTTATTTTTGAAAGAGCATGGCTGATAAGAAGTCTACTTAATAGATGATAGGAGCAGACAAGATGTTCGCTCTTATCATATCATGACAAAGAGATGTCAAAACCACCAGCAAAGAGATTGCTGATTATCTGGCGGTTTTGACATCTCTTACTTGTGCAAAAAAAATTACAGCATTTACTGATTTTATTTAACGGTCTTCATTGAGGAAGGAGGAAGTCAAAATGCAGTATGACCTGTCATTGTATTGTTAAACTTCCCACACTATTTGAAAGAGGCGTTAAATGAAATTTGGCCTCAATAACAATGAAATTTTTCATTAAGATGATAAAAATATCAATACGGTCGAAGCTGCGGTATTACATAAATTATGTCTATACATTAATTATTATGTTGCTTTAAAAATCTTTCTCGTATTATTGATACAAAGTCTTCATCTCTTTCTGCTTCTGATGCTTTCTGATTTTTGATGCGATTTTCACTAATGGAAACAGGGATAAACGAGCTACACTTTTGTTAATTTGCAAAAATGCATCCGTATGACGCCGGGTGCGGGTCTCTTGTATACTTTATATTAATAGGGACCTCTCCGATGTGTAAACAAGTAATAAGTTGAAAACTTGTTTTGAGGTGAGGAATGGCGCAATTTGCAATTTGCAGGATCAATATCATCGTTAACGAGCAGTCGAGCACGAGGATGAACTGACGTGATTTAAAATTGCAACACAGCGCGCCTTCGCGGCGGACTTATAATTTGTGTTCGTTATTCAATTATTGTAAGTAATTACGTTACATGGGCAACATGAGCACGGTTGTTTTACGTTGTTGTGAAAAATTTAGGCATTTTGAAGTAATCCACTAAATATTATAAACTAGCGACCCGCTCTTGGCTTCGCCCAGTAAAATAATTAGGTTTTATTATATTTATAAAAAATCCGTGCAAAATTATTATGTAAAGATAATCCGGTCAAAATATATTTGCAAATTAAGCACTAAATCAAAGTTGAATCCCTTACGCAGAAGTTCCTATCATGTTGACTTTATTATTTGATTTATAGCAAAACTTATATTTACTGAACGAGGAAATAGTTCAGTTGGATACCTGATCTGTTGACCATCCAAGATCTTTGTACATTGAAAAGAAAATAATTTCAGGCTTTAGTTTGTCGTTATTTGTGTCCGTGAGGAGACGAGCACGACTATTATAAAAATCATATAATTAAATTTTTATTTATGTTAGGTCGACAGAAATGCTGGCGATGGCGGTCCACTTGATGGCTACCGTCGCCTATAACATAAGCAACGCCATAGGTCAGGATTTCAGAAAAGGACAAAAAGAAACGATAAATGATTACAAATACAATATTTTATTAAAAACAAGAACATAATTCCAAAAAACCAACCCCGCCTTCTTGATAGACCGACTAACACTTACCATAAATTTTAATCACAATTTAGACGAAGGGAAGGAAAATATGACATAATAAAGAAATATAGCCACATTGAATCCACCCGAGAAGGCGCAAAAAAAGGAAAGATTCTTTTAGGCAAGGAAAAAGTATCCGCAACTTTCTATTAGGTATCTTCTACTAACATGTTGGGAGTTATATAAGATTTTTTCAAATATCGTAAGAAAATGGCAACTAAGTATACCACGCAAATACATGCACATATTCTCTCACAAGAATAGAAAATGCATATAAAACAATACTCCAAATAATTCTGAATCAAAACAATGTAAAAGAAAACGTTTAAAAAATTGCACAATAAAACCGATACTGTGTATTACAGGTCACTTGGGCAACCCGTCTGGCGGCATTAACCACTCCTTTACAGAAGACAACGAAAAAAGTTTCTATATTTGGATGTTTGTTACTTAATCACGCAAAAACGGCTAAACAGATTTTTATGAAATTTGGCACACAGAGAGTTTATTACCTAAATTAACAAATAGGATACTTTTTATACTAGAAAAATATTAGGTTCCTGTGGGACTTTTAAAAAACCAACTACAGCGTATACAAAGTCATGGGCACAGCAGCTAGTTCTAGTTACTTTATAAAATTTATGTATGTTCTTGAAACAGGTGCAATGACGTCACAAGTTAAGATAATATTTTACAGAATTTATCATTGCGGCAAAACAAATTAACTAGGGGCATGTAAAATTCATTCATTTAGCTTTAGCTAAACTCAGCTTTATGTACTTACTTATACAAAGTGAATATAATTCGCGAGCTTAAATGTTGGTGTATATTTTAGTTGTAACGAAACTGGAAGTGCACTTTGACGCAGGTGCTAACCCCTCGAATTAGGGAAGATACAAACAAGGGTAGGTTCATATTCGAAAATTAATTATTTACACTTTTAGTCAAGTTTAGAAGTTTGTTTTCACTGTATTTCAAAACGTTCCATTAGACATAAAATTCTCAATGACTGTATATAATTTGCAGAAAAAATAAAGCAGCAGTGAAAGACGAGGAAGGTTTGCGTATAGGATTTGCAAAAAAAAATCCGTGCGAACCGGGGGCCCCTAGTACAAAAATTTCCCCATTGAAATAATATCTGTTTTTCCCTGTATATTTATCTCTTTCCATAGTATACTTTGAAGTCGCTTTCCGCGTCTGTTTGTATGGCCGCTAACTCCTAAACCACCCAATGGATTATGATGCGGTTTTCACCGTCAGTTAGATTAAATTTATTAATTAAATTTAAATTATTAATTAAATTTAAATTAAATTTATTAATTAAATTTAAATTATTAATTAATATTAAATTAAATTTATTAATTAAATTTAAATTATTAATTAATATTAAATTAAATTTATTAATTAATTAACAACAAATCTATAAACATGTGCATTGCAAGTCCCATTTTAAATATTTTATTAGGTTGAGTACTAGCGTCTAAACTAGGCCGAGCCTGTATCTTAGACGCTAGTTTCTTCCAGTGACAATATTTCTACTTATGACGACAATCCATTACACACATTTTTAAGTACACATTTTAGATTTACAAATATGAGGGTAATTTGAAAAAATTCACTGATTTTTTATATGTAATAAAACCTAATTAAGTTTTTTCCTGGCCGAAGCCGGAAGCGTCTCGCTAGTAAATTATATTTATGCATCTCTCTTTTTCTCGTACATGGCACAATCTATGAGAAAGATTTGGACAAATGGACATCTTCTACACTTCCATATACCTCGCAATCTGGAGATTTCTCATTAAGTATCAAACATTGTAGTTAAAACTTGTATCTCCTGAACAGTTAAAAAATAAACCATTTGCCAAGCAATTAAGTGTGCTAAGGGTTTAATTTAAATAAAGGAGACTTAAAGAGCGCAGCGCCTATTTAACTCATAATAAACATTAATTTAAAATATTTGTACGTCGTTCAACCGTCATGTTGATGTCGAAACTTGAGTTTCGAGTAGATCCACGTCCACAGAGTGACCATGATGTCGAAATTTATTGGATTTTTTTTGTCAAAACTTTGATTTACTTTGTTTAGCTTTGTTCATGTGCCCGCAGAAGATTAAGAGGAGAAATATATCTGTATACTTAATTACGTGAATAATTTGATTTTTCACAAATCTTGTGTGTTGGTATCATGACAGATGACGCTGTTATGTGGTGGTCCATTCTTTTCTTATAAGAAAGCTCATCATCGCTCGACAATCATTGGGAAGGCTATGCTTCCGATTGTTCCGATTACTCTATGAGAATTAATCGGAAATAAGGAGAACCATAGAAAAGCGAACGTAACAGACCATAGAAAACCCAACGGCCAATAAAAGACCTTATAAGAACCGCTGGTCGATTTGTCATTGTGTATTAGAGTATAATATATTATATTTAAAGAGAAATTCGTTTCGTTTTAATAAAAAAAAACCTGATTTAACTACCAAACTAAATTAAGGAATATTGCTAAACTCAATAAATGTTTAAAAAAAAATTCTCAAGCATAGTCACCGTACATTCACATGATTACGTCGGACGCCGCGTGATTATTCTCTTGTTTGTTTTGTTAAATATTATTATTTTTTATCTAAACTCAATCATGCATACAGCTTTAAAGTGCTACAGACACATACGTTGGCCTCACTTTGGTAGTGTATTCCCTTTAGTTTTTTTCATTACTTTAGCATTGACTTTTTATTATTACTAGCTAGTGCCTGCGACTTCGTCAGCGTTAAAAAATCAAAAATATAAGATCTAAACCAATATATGAGTACTATCCTTCCTACTAATAGGTAGGTATTATAAATGCGAAAGTTTGTAAGGATGTGTGGATCTTTCTTACTCTTCAAGCAAAAACGGCTGAAAGAGTTTGGATGAAGTTTTGCACACAGAGAGTTTATTACTTATATTAATACATTGGATACTTTTATCCTGGAAAAATTGTAGGTTCCCGAGGGATCGTTTAAAAATATAAAAAAAATTGGGCGCCATTATTTATTGCCGTTACATATAAGAAGATCAAATCACGATTAAGCCAGCACCTCTGAGATCAATGCAAGTGAAAAAATTACAAACTTTGGCTTAGACTTTAGCTTTATTTTTAATGTTTATTTTATTAAATATTTGATATTAACGCATTTAAATCCAAAACAGAAGTCTTAACGTCGAAGCAAGTATCTCCATTATACATAATTCCAGGGCCGCAACATCGTGACCTAGTTGTTGTTGTATATTCACATATTTTTATTGAAGTTTTATTTTCTTTATAGAAAATGACAATGTCATCGACATGGAATGCGAGAATTATTAACTCATTACCAAACTTTTTACTATAAATGCATGCTTCTGAAGGAGTTTGGTTAACTGCCGATCTGAACTTTGGTAGGCATATCGAGTCCATTGCCAAAACGCCTGCCAGAAAATTGGGCATCCTTTGCAAGGTTAGGCGGTACTTCACTGCGAGACAGCTCCTTGACTTATACAGAGCACAAGTCCGATCCTGCATGGAGTACTGCTGCCACCTCTGGGATGGGTCTGCCCGTTATCAACTGGCTGCACTGGACTCGATTGAAAGGCGAGCTAAGAAACTTATTGGCAACAACGCCCTTGTGGAGTCTCAACTTCAAAGCCTGCAGCATCGCCGAAAAGTAGCATGCCTATCGATTTTCTATCGTCTGCATTATGGAGAGTGTGCGTCCGTTCTGTTCGATCTGATCCAACCGGAACCGTTCCACTTGCGGACCACGAGGCGCTGGCGGGGGTTTCATCCATTCGTGGTTGCCGTTCCTCGTTCGCGCACGAAGCGTTTCAGGTCCACCTTCCTTGTCCGAACTGCTAAGGAGTGGAACTCATTGCCTGCGTCCGTGTTTCCGCATAATTACAATCTCGGTGTCTTCAAATCTAGGGTAAATGGGCACTTACTAGGGCCTACTACTACTACTACTAAGCGTGGTCTACCTTCGGCTGCATCTGCACCTTACATCAAGTGAGATCGCGGCCAAGCGCTGCCTTGATTCAATAAAAAAAAAAAATCTGTCAACTTTTTATACCATGATCGCGAAGCTTGTTTCAGGCCATAAAGTGAACGTTTCAGTAAACATACTTTATCTTCTTGACCAGGTTTTGAAAATCCTTGTGGCTGACTCATATAAACTTCTTCTTCCAAATCTCCATTTAGGAACACGCTAATTGTAGATAGTGTTTGCCTATTTTCAAAAAGTCGGTATCACACACATAGAGTGGCCAGCACGCAGCCCCGACTTAAACCCCATTGAGCAGGCATGTGACGAACTGGGACGACGCGACGTGTACGTTAGTGGAATCCGCCGCCAATCACGCTACGTGAAATGAAAGAAACTCTAATAGAGGAATGGCAGAATATTCCGCAGCATCGCCTCAAAAACCTAATAGAAAGTATGCCAAATCGCATAACAGCAGTATTGCGAGCTCGCGGAGGCAACACAAAGTACTAAAATGCGTGAAAACGACACATCTGTAACCAATCTACATTTACGAAAACACTGAAAAAACTACCCATTTTTATTTATTTTACATTTATTAAAAATGAAAAGCTTGAATTCATTTATTTTTATTTTTATCTAAGCACCTTAAAATATTCTTTAATTTAGTCTTTATTTCATAAAGCTAGGTGCAGGTACTTTGAAGATATTGAAGATTTTCTAACCGACCCTTTTTCTTTACGGTCCAGTGTTATGTAAAAACCTTTATGAGGAATGAAAATGTCTAATACAAATTCTTGACATATCAAATAAAGAGCGATTTATACGTTGTGACCCCGTTCACTGTGCGGTACCATGGCGGTACCCATGTTAGGCGGACGCTGGCAGCGATTCAGCTCACATGTTCGGCTTGATGCCTACATGACAGACAAATTACGTTGCCACGAAATAAGTAACATTTGACCTAACCGCCGTACTTCACTTCTGACTAGGGTGAACATGATGCACGGATTAGTCACGGCTTCAAATGACTCACTGTCACAGGGAGGTTTAAAATTAAAGTGACACGTAAATTAGTGAGGACGTTTTTAAACATATCTAATATAATTATTGAAGGGTTACCTTTTGGTTTCATAGTGGCAAAATTTGAAAACATTTACTGCTAGCATTTAGTTTTATAATAAACAGAGTAAGAACAAAGGAAAACTAGGAAACATATTTTTATATATATTGATTAATTCTATTGATTATATAAATTATTCTAATTTATATACTAGCGAGTTAAGTACTGGCAACGCACACTGTATTCGCAGACAAAATTTGGGCAGACTGTCTCCTCTGGCAGTAGCTACGAAAGACCACTGTGAAATTTAGCATTGTGTACTGTTGTGTTTCGATGAGTGAGTAAGTGATGCCAGAACCCATTGCCCTAATCCTTTCTAATCTCTTATCTTTAATTCAACTGTGGTCGGCAGAGCACTTGTAGAACCTGTGGTGTTGCTTGTGTAATAGGCAACGGCAACCACCTACCATTAAGGGGGCCGTCAGTCCGTTTGACGATCATTGCATAAAAAATATTATACGATGTCCTAAGGTTTCTTTTGATTTTTTAGAATTCCTGTTTGTTTATTGAATATAATATATCCATCTATCTCAAATCAAAATATACCAAATTGAAATGTAATTTCAATAGATAGAACGATATAACAAGGTTTTTTTAAAGTTAAGGTCGGAGGAATCACTATTGATGACTACTGATGATTGTAAAACAAATAAAGCGCCACAGGGGCTGAAAGTCCTCTGCCGATATCAATTCTATGATTGCAACAACATTATTGACATCAACCTAGAAAATAGCTTAAATAAAAAATTGCAAAATACAATTAGAAAAACAGATAAAAAAACAATTCTCAACACTTTTTTGTGTGTCAAAAGAAAAACAATAAAAACAATGGTCTAAAAAGAGGACATGGAATCACATATAAAATCAAGTGAAACATTTAATTTTATATTAGTTTTATCCTATGTAAGTAACATAGAATGAAGCGAATATAATAAAGTTAACTGTAACTTTGTATTGGCTTATGCGAATTACCATGCAATTTCTGTCGTAGCACATGTGAAATATATAAAATTCAATGTAGCCTTTCCACTTTTTCAATTTTATACGTGACATTTCTTGATATAGAAAATCGGATTTCGGTCTACTTGTGGTAACATTTATATGATTTATATTTGAAAAGTCTAAAGAACAATCGAATTATCTTGAATAAAGAGCAATGCCACAAAAGGGCATTAATATTATAATATCTTTAATATTATAATGAGTAGGTATCTACTATATGCATGCACTTTCTAAAAATAGACTGAAATAACGCGTACAAGTGAGTACCTAAGGAAATGTTTTTGTATTTGACAGACTTATCGATTAGGCAAATAATCCGAATATTTCGTAAAATAAAATAACGCGTGAAAGTAGTTCTTTACGAGGTAATAAGTGTTTTGTATTAGTAATTCTTGTCGATTAGGGAATTAAGGCGAATATTTTTGTCAACAGACTTAACAATCAACTAAGGAAAGGCTTAAGAATGTATATTATAAAATGTCTGCAACTTTCGGAAACCCTACAGCTGCGGTGTATCTTTGATGTCGGGCCTTGTTTATCCTCTCATTGAATTTGCATTGTATTTATTTATTTTTTTGTCCAAACGTGACTCCGCTCTCGGCCGAAAAAATATCAAACTATTATAGATCCATCATCGTACCGGTGTTAAAGCTTTTTAGTTGCTTGATTGACATCTAAAGACACGCTTTGTGTTTGCCGATATTTTTTACAAACATTTAACAGTTCACTGTAATAAAAGTAGTTTTAAATTTAATGTTAAATTAAACTGTTGTTTGTGGTTACATATGTTTAAAAAAAAACACGCAATCGTTAGAAGTAATATTTAATAAGTAAATATGTACAGAGTTTTCGATTATCTTAATAAAAATGAATCTCTAAATGTGTTGCTAAGTGCAAAACTCGAGAACGGCACACTTTTTAACTCCCGTATCTTGGGAACTATAAGGTCTATGTAGACCAAATTTATCTCATTTTATTGGAAATTTAGTACACTTCAATATCTTTTACCATAAACCTCTTTTCTTAGTGGTCAAAATTGTCGAAAACTAAAAACAACTGTTAAACATCCATTTTTTAAGAATTTTTGCAAACCTTTGAATAGCCGTATCTTTAAAACTATTTGGCCTACCAAGACTAAATTATTATCATTCAATTTCAAATTTAGTCTTATTAAAAAATGTGCAGAGTGACTTTTGCTGTAGCACAGGTTCTTGGTAGTAAAAATCGACTAAAACTGAAAAAAGACTAAATTTTAATGAATTTAACAATGATCCAGAAGTCTCGAGGTAGAAAATTTGGATTTGTCATTATTATTTCATCAGTAGCAACATTTAAAAAACCAGAACTAACTCATTTAATGTAAGGCAATGCCGCTTGTTTGATACGATTTCCATGGACTATTTATTAGGAAAGGAAATAAATACATGAAAATAAGAATAATAAAGTGTAATATAACATTATTGCGTCTACATAACTAGGCTTTTTGTATGAATAGCTCTTATTATTTTATATGAGTGATAAAGCAAAGCACCTGGTTCTAGGTATCCACAAGCATAGAGCCGCATTCCCCTGATTGCAGTCGCGTGCCATTTGCATCAGCTGTATTGAAAGTACACTCAGAAACAAAAGTTTTTAACTGATTAATTATTTGTTTATATGTTTATGATTAATATCACGGACTTGTATTTTCATATTTAATACCGTAATTAATTACACCCATGAATACATATTATCTATTATTAAAAAAACAACAGAGTTTATGTATGAAGCATTCTTATTCTAAATTTCATAGTTATTATTTATGCTTCACTCGACATTTAGTTTTAATTCAATAATTTATTTTTAATAAATATTAAATAAATAAACAGAAATAATGCCTTATAAAGTCTACTAAATAAAATTGTAGTATCAATACAATATGACTTTCGTTATTTATTGTGAGCTTTTGGGCACCTTTTGTTTCGTATATTTATGTAAGACGTTATATTAATTTATATTTATTTTTAAATGATCAATAGTTATCATCTTATTTAATAATTTATTATAACAATATACCTAAACAAATTGTTCTGTAAATTATAATATTTTAGAAAAAAAATTGCAAACATTTATTTATTTTACTTTGTTGTTGAATTTAGATCCTTACTATAAAAAATCTATAATTAAAAAAAAAACAAGTACCTATTGAATGTACTTACAACCTTTTTTTCTGAACATTTATAGTTGACTGTACTTACAGCGATCTGAGTTGGAGCTAGCGCAGTGCCTACCTTACATCTTGGTAATTTGAAAGCGTCGCCTTGCATCAAGCGCCAAGTAGATGAAGAGAAAATCTCGCAGTCGGTAACACGCCCGCTCGTGAGTGCACGCCTTTACATTTCACTTCTCCTTTATACTTGGCAATACTGCTATTGCTGTTGAACGAAAACAATTTAAAAAAAAAACAACATAAACTGTGCAGCACTTTTATGTAATCTCCTTTTGAAAAGGTAAAGTGGAATAAAAAAACTAGGGCATAAAGCACCATTGTTAGCTTCAGCTCTATTTAAAGTTGGAATCGGAAGGAATATGGAACTGTAGGTAATGGAATGAGAATGGACTTCGCGAAATATGTTTTCGCTTTATGACATACTAGCCTGTGCCTGCAACTTCGTCCGCGTTTAAAAAGAAAATATACTTTTTTTTTAACTTAGATGATTCCTCGGTACCAGTTTTTTTTTCTGGAAAGAAAGGTACCCCCCTATTTCCATTTCTGTACTGACAAGACGTCGTAGGTATGCGAAATTTCACGATTATCGGTTCAGTAGTTAAGGCGTGAAAGCGTAACAAACAAAGTCGGCATTGTATTGTAAAACTACACAGAATTCTTAATTTTTTCGAACTTACCTTGAGAACATTACAGTATTGAATCTTTCAAAATAATTCCTCGAATCCTTTCTGTGTAATGAAAGGAATCGTGTAAGAATGAAAGTATTGAAAGCACTTACATTTACATGTGTAGCCATCGCTAAAAAAGCTGTAACCTAAAGAGGTTTAATATTATACAGTTAAATATCTTTGCTTTATCAATTTGCTGTGGCAGGGCACAGTGCGTTTAGCGTCAAGAATTGGGCAGCCCGTGTGGTGACAGTAGGCACTACCTATCACTCTTTGTAGAAGACCATCTTGAAATAACAGCAAGTGTGTTATTTCAATATTAGGAAGGATATCCCTATCCTTCCCCCTTGACATTTATCATACTAAAGTTGGCAGCGCACTTTTAGCACCTATGCGTTGTTTATTAATAGGCAAAGGTAGCCATCTAGGTACTATCCCATCAAGTGAATCATAATCCTGTCTGTGGACCTTTACTTATAAAAAAAAACATTTAAACAAATTAAAAACTAAAGTTTTTTAAGTAAATTTGAAACCATATATGACCATACATTTAAGTTAAATATCTACTTGTGCTAACACCACCCGATGAATAAGTTGGCAGGGCTATAAGTTTATAAAGATAAGCTACTTTTAACTTAGAAAAGTAGCTGGATACAATACAGCGTCTGTTTGCAAATCTTCGTGGAGCGATCCGGCAAGCGTTTGCCGCAGTCTTTATGAATCCCTTTGATAGAGTCGAGATGCACAGCGCAATATGCTCTTGTAAACAAACCACTGCCTTAGAGTTAGTGCTTCGTATCTACATCTATACATCTGCATATATACTCGTAGTTCTAATTGCACCTCCTTTCGCATATATTTCGAACAAAGATCCAACTAGATTGAGCCCTAATTAGCAACCGATCGTTTAATTAACATGATACATACAAAAGTGTATTGGAAATTGAATGACTGATGAACCTATTGGGTGAGTGGTTAGGGTGCTTGCCTTTCCCCCCTAGGTGAGTCAAGACGGTGCAGTGGTGGGGTGGTTTAACTCTCGGCAATCCGGGTGGTTGCAGGGGCTGGTGGGGTCACCGGCCTTTGCTTGGCTTATCAGATTGTCGCTGGGGAACCAAGAAGACCCACATGCGTGTGCTCCGAGCGGGCTCCGATCATCGGAGTTCGTGGCGGAGCATCAGTTTGGAGGCTTCAACTGTCCATTGGAGTTTCGAGTCCAACGGAACCAATGGAGTCTTTTATCTTTTTTACATAATATAATTTGAAGTCGCTTTCCGCATCTGTCTGTGTGGCCGCTAACTCCACCTAACTAAACCATGCAACAGTTTTTGGATGCGGTTTTCACCGCATTAAGTTTTTTCCTGGGCAGGGAGCGAGTCGCTATTTCATAAAAGTCTTAAAAAAGTCTTATTTCAATTTTAGTTATAGTATAAGAACGATTTATCTTTTGAATTCCAAGACCGTTTCTGGTTCTGGTTCTTTATTGAATTGTCAAAATTCTTCATATGGCAGGAAAGCATTAATCCTGAATCATAAAGCAGGCCTAACAAAGATTAAGAATTAAAAAATGACAATTTCAAGTACAAGTAAGTAAGGCGTTGAAATAAATCTTGTTTTGGGAACGTGACAATTTTAAGTACGAGCTCACGCATTCGGACAAAGGATCGAGTGACTACTTATATAATTTATGAGAGACGAAATTGTCGAATCAAGACAGTGCTTAAGTCATTGCAGCAAGCAGTGTGCTCTGTCAGTGACAGAGCACACTGCCTTCTCCAATATTAAACGGGGCAGCCCAATTGATGGCTGAAATCCCACAAAATGCAACCGTTAATAACCAACACGTGTGTTAATATTTTGGTTTACAGTAATATAAAAAGTAATTTGACATTTGCTGGGATGCAGGTTTTTTGACCATACAAAAATAGTGATGTGTCCTAATCGAACTTATTAAAAAACTTACGGTTTTATAAAACCGTAATGAATGCTTTATAGAACATTAATTATTTTAGAATTAATGTTAATTATTATTTAATTTTTAAATTATATTTTTTGCAAAGTCCGTTCTATAACTCGCAATTCTATTCTATTCTATTCTATTCGCAATTATTATTATAATTTTTATGATGAGAATATTTTTATGCCTGACATAAAATTATCACCAAATAATTTGGTGATAATGCTATGGAATACATTATACTATTTTTTATTTATTTGACTTCACATATAAATTGTGAATTGTTTTTTTAAAAACGACTTGGTCATTAGTAATCTTGCTTTAAACGAAATTCAGACCTTAAAATAACAATAATACGAATATTAAATCAATAAAACAATATTAAAAATATTTTTACCGTAAAATATCATAACTATTAAAGTAAAACCGATTTTAGTACGGCACTACGGAAAACACGCTGGTAACATAACTTTAAAATTTGACATTAGGACCTGTCAAATTACTTTATCGAATTATGGACTGATAAGAAAGAAAATGTTTATTTCCTTAGAATAGGTATCATAAGTATCAGATAAATTCACTAAGATCCTTACAAGCCCGGCTAGCTCAGTCGGTAGAGCATGAGACTCTTAATCTCAGGGTCGTGGGTTCGAGCCCCACGTTGGGCGTGCGTAATCACAGGCTGTGTTTTTTATTTCACTTATTCAAAACTTTTTTATTTAATTTTGGTCACAGTGAAATGAATCGCGCAGTTTATTACTGAATCATGTTTAATATTTCTGAAAGACAATTAGTAGGAATCTATACGTTTACTTGTTTTGTAAGTATGAAGTTGTGGTATCTTAATACCTACCTAAGATTAAGATTATGTTAGTACCTCAAAACTAACATTAAGTGATATCTATTTAAAAATCCAACTTCTTGGAATATTTTGATCAAAGCGAGGCCTTAGCTTTTTATTGAAGTCTAGATAAATGCACCCAAATTTGCCGGAAGCAACTGGCTGATAAATGAAATCATAATTAATAATTATAATAATATAATGTAACCCAAGTTCCCCTGGAAAACGTACTTTTCAAGTGTTTTTAATATACTTACTGATTTTTGTAGTGATACCGAATATTAATTAACCCGCTACTTTAAGACCCGCAAAATGTAGTATGCGTTTCCTGCCATCTATCCGCAAGCATTAGAATATTGCTCTCAATCTACTTTTTTTGAGAGGCCCATATAGTAAACTGAATAGTTTTGTTTAGATTATAAAAGATGGCAGTAGGAGTATTATGTATAATATGTAGATTACATGCTTTTCCTGCCATCTATCTTTACGTAATGGAATATGGCTGGCAATATTTCTGTTGATAATAAATAGTCTACTACACTAAAGAGTTTTGTCTCAATTACAAGAGATGGCAGTGGCAGTAGCATTTCGCTAACTCCTAAACCACAACGGATTTTATGCGGTTTTCATTTTTGGAAAGAACGATCAGCGAGGAAGATATGATAAAACCTAATTCAGTTTTTATGACACTTAGTACTCATAATATTTTATTTCTCAATCCGAATGAAGTCTAGTTACTTATTTTGTGAATCACATATTATGCTGATTTAGAATTTTTGTAATAGGGATCATTAACATTTTCTTGTGACAGTGTGAATAGACATCTTCTTATATGTTATAGTGTAGAAACTAAACACAAGTTTTTTATAGCTTGTTAATTTTATTTCAGTTATATAATTGTTGTAATTAACTTTTTATGTTTGCCAATCAAAATGATGTTCGAAAATGTTTCTAAGAACGTTTCACGCTAAGGTGACTTCATATCCTTCTATAAAGTGATAAAAACCTTATTACCTACGTCGATTTTTATATAAATATATTATAATACTAGCTGCAACCGCGGCTTCGCCCGCGTGGAATTCAGATAGTTTCTGTGCGTTTTACATAAGTATATCCTAAAAAGCAAAAATCTCGTGTATTAAACACTTGTGACGATAAACTTGCTGATTTTGATAAGGATTCATAATTTTGTTTATAATACTGACCAATAAACATGGCCTAACATTTTTAATTTTATTTTTAATACATACAAAAAGTAGTTATTGTGGCTATGCTACAAACTTTTTTGTAAACATCAACAAGCTTAACAATTTTCCTATAGAAATTAATCATACATAAATAAATAAATAAATAAATAAATATCTTCACACATTCCACACAGCACCATCTAGTTCCACACTAAGCAACTTAATGCTTGTATTATGGATACCAGACAGTTGATATAATACATAGATCTTTTTTTTTTTTTGTAAATACATACATATTATAAATACAAACATCCATGACTCAGGTACAAAGGTAAATGTTAACATAAACATTTGCCCCTAGCGGGATTCGAACCCGCGACCGTTTGGTTAACAGCTAGGGTTACTAGCCACTAGACCAAACGTGTTGTCTTTCTATATATATGTCGTATATGGTTAATTTCTATATATGTACATATAAAGATATATCTCTCACCAATCAATGTTTGATAGTAACGTTATCGTTCAAGCGTTTTTTTGTCGATTTAAGTAATTCGATTACCACGATTCGATACTTCACTATTGATGAAAGTTTTTTTTTTAAATCGGATGAGTAGTTTCGAAGATTGCCTCCTACACACAAACAAATAAACAAACAAACATACAACCTCTTTATAATAATAGTATAGATAATAATAATAATCAACATGTCTTGTGTTTCATCATTGTAACCGCTGTTAGTGTGACATGGATATAAAGTAAACAAAATGTGCTAACGAATGATTAAAATTTATTTTTAACTATACCTACCGTTAATTTCTACAATATATCTCTCAGTATTATATTAAACCCCATACCAACCAATACCAAACCAATACCAACTCTCTATTGGCGGCAGCGGCCAAGTGCGCATCGCTAGCTGCGTTTCTATACAAAATCAAAATAAGTAAGTAATTAACATGCTACTTTATAAATAATATAAAAACATTAGTTTTTTTTTCAAAAAAACACCGCGCTTCGCCGCCTTCTCAATGGTACCAAACGGCTAGTAAGACATTTAGCGGAAATGAATCTAACTCCATTGTAAATGCTTAGTTTGAAGATTTGAACATTCTGATATCAACGTCTCGTAATTGCTCAGCTTCCTTTGCGACATCGTTTAAAGTAATTTTGTGTAGTTTATATAAAAGTGTGTAGCACGCAAGGTGAGCTTTGTTCCATCGAACATCTCTACTGCTTTACACAATAATGCTACGAATATTCACAATCTGTGCACTTGTATTAGGTAAGACAAAAATATTTTATAACTAATTTTAATTGGTTTTTTAAATGTTAACAGACAGGCTGAAAGTCCACTTGATGGTAGATGGCTATCGTCGCCTATAACACAAGCAACCCCAAAGATGCTGCAAGGGCGATGTCGGTCATAGTGGGATTGAGGATAAATTGAGATAAAGAATGGGCTGTGGCATATCTTACTCACTCACCGAAACAAAAACGCACACATACTGTTATTTCACAGTGGTTTAATAAGGACATTGAAACTGCTGTCATATCATAGATCATTGAAAGGCTGAATAAGGACATTCAGCCTGCCAGCTTGTGTTGATTGCCCTACCTTATTTGCCTAATAGTTATTTGCTTAGTTAAATATATATTTACCCTCTGTACGTACGCTAAGAACTTTTAAACTTCGCAATGGTTTTTAATGCGGTTTTCACCAATGGAAAGAGCATTTAACGAGGAACAAGGAAGGATATATAATTTGCAGAAAAAAATTACATCCGCACGAATCGGGAGCGGGTCGCCTAGTGTCTTTATAAAGCACAACTTTTGAATCTGTCTTTTCTTTTGTAAATATGATTAGTGGTTAAATAAGAAACTATTAGATTATAAGTCAGAAAGTGCTAATTTATCTATGCGTTATTTCTTTAGTTGAGGGTTCTGGTCGCCAGCACACTTTCACACCCTTTTGGTGACCGTCACCAAATGGACAGTCAACCTATGTGCCGAATTTTACATATAAAAATTAATCCAAATAGAAATGAACTCTTTGTATTTTATGTTAATGAATACATACAGATTAAAACTGATATTACCTACTGATTACTTTAGCATGATTCCTTTCAAAGTTCCATATACAAAAGCTCAAGGTAGCGAGCGCTTATACCTATTCATATTGTTACAATGGAAAACTTATATTATTTGGTTAAATTTAGAAGACCTTGACCTTGATAGGTTTTCACCGCTAACATAATATTGATTTGTTATTTCAGTTTACTCACGTACAAGCAAATGTGTTTCCTCGAAATCAGACTTCGGCGATGAAGAAATAACTTCTGTTAGCACTAACTCTAGTCAAACAGAAGACGATGATGTCGAAGTGAAACATACTATAGTTGTGTCAACCAAACTCAAAAATAATAATCGAAAAGGGATCCATTCCAGTGACGGTAAGGAAATAAAATTAATCTGCAATTAAGGTTTCAATATTTCTAATATTCTAATCCGAATTCATATCAAAATCACTGATTGCCCAGCAAAATACTCAAAATATTACTAAATAAACTACAATTTATTCGTGGCATACAGCTATTTATCTTAAAGCTTTTTTATTAATGTACAGCTAATAATGACTCTATCTCATTATACCTATTCTCTTTTTTTTTAAATATAGCTTCTATTTTTATATAACATAGTACAGCAGTTTACCTAAATAAAACAGCGTTTTATTTGACATATCATCTTATTATTTATTAAGTACAACAGCATGAGATCAGCATTAGGATATTGCTATGAGAATGAGTATTATCTATGGACGCTCTGGTTAATTCGCTGTGCAGTCATTATCAATCATCATCAATCAATACTAATAATAAAGCTGTAAGGGTCGGTCATGGAGTAAGTTACTTTGTTTTCAGAGATATCGTATTTATAGGCTCTATACATGATACTGAAACTAAATTGACGATTTTTACAATTTTTTTCTGTATGTATGTATGTATGTTTGTTCCTCCATAACTCTGAAACGAATTAACTGATTTTCATGAAACTTGGTAGATAAACATTTGGACGTACGGGATACAGGATAGGCTACTTAATATTTTTCAACGCGGACAAAGTCGTGGGCACCAGCTAGTATTTATGATAAGGTTGTCGTATTTTTGTACCTAAAGGAATTTATTTATCTCGCATTGATGTACGTATATTTTCGAATTATCTGCAGTACTAGTTTTGTTAAACATTAAGTTTATTTGTAGTGAAATAATTTATTTGTTATAATAATAAAAAGTATATAAATAATGAAAATAAATTGATAGGTGATTATTTATTTGATGTGCAATTAATAATATCCTTTTAACAATTACAGGAGACCACGGAACAGTAGGCCACAATCTAGGTCGAACAGAAACATCAAAAAAGGAAGACACTGATGACGTACCCATTGTCAATGGTTATAAAGCCATTGAGACTACTCACATTAGGACACCTGATACTCGTCACAAGAGCAAGGTGTATCCAGAATCAGTAGTAATCAATCGAAACATTCGTGATGAATACGACATTTATCCAGACATAGCATACAATCCTAATCAGTGGAAGCCTTCTTCGTACTACAACAATATAAACTGGTGGAATCAAGATAACGTGAGAACTTCAAACAGTTTTGAGAGGAGGAACGACAGGCCTTTACATCAGAAACCGAGGGCGTTGCACAGGAAGATCACGGATGATGGCATGAAAGAGTTTTACTGTAGAAAATGTCAAGAGTTCACTAACGGCCAGGGTTACAAAGGATGTATACAGCAACGCAGTGTGTCGCGGACGGTTACGTCAACAACGCCTAAGGTAAAACTTGATGGAAAATTGGCGAAATTAAATTAATTTGTTACTCCTTTGTTTTTGTTCATCCCGTGTTTATTATAATGACCCACAAAAACAGCACTCGAGTGACACTGTCTGATGCTCAACCTTGAATGTGGTGTGAAGGTTATTTGCAGACGATGACTTTTGGTTGTTATAATTTGTCTTGATCAATTATCAAGTTTGTTAACGCGATAAAAACTAAAATATAATATACACCGACAAAAAACTTCACTCAAGCTTGAGTTGACTCAAGTTTTCACAAAATTCAGTTGTGATGCTGAAGTTTAAAATGGTTGAAAGTAGTTTTAAGGTATACTAAGCTGGTGCCCGCGATTAATATAAAGCCTGACTAAATATGAAAGCAATATAACGCCAGCATAACTTTGACTTGCCAAGCGTTATATCTTTATATAGCTGGTGCCAGATGATATGCCCTTTAGAGTTCCTCGAGCGCGTGGAATATCTAGCTTATGTATGGACATAAGTTAGATATTCCATGCGCTTGGAATGGCCTGAAGTTATATTCTAACGATTGGTGAAAGATTTTTTAAATCGGATAAGTAGTTTCGAAGAATACCTTCTACATACAAACAAACATACAAACTTTAACTCTTTATAATATAAATAAAGACATAGGATTATAAATTAAACAAGATAGTTATTTTTTAATTACATATTATATTTGATATGATTTCATACAAAATTAGATGCCCACAGTTTTTCTATTGCTAAAAATATTTTATTACGGACCAATGTTATTAAAAAATTAAAAAAACGAGAACACCTTTGTTTCCTTTTTGATTTTCCAAATTATTACTTAAGTTACTCACAGCACTATACTAAGTTAAATAAATACATTGTAGGCATGTAATAATTTTAAAAAAAATTGAGATCCAATCCAATGTATCAAGAAGGAAATTTATAATGTAGAATTTAATTGTGGACGGCATATCTGGTTATTTTTCCATCCTTATTGATGACAGTCTCGGAACCCCGTGTACTTTGTGGCAGGCCGTTGACGTTTGAAGATGACGAGTAAGACGAACTTGAAACGCCGACAAAACCGGGACCACCTTCATTCCTAGCGTGTTCCGATTGGAAGACATTGACGTTCGGCATCATCTGTGCAAGACCAATTGTTTTAACATTAGCTATTGCACGCAACTTCGTCCGCGTAACTTTATAAAATATAGTCTATGTTACTCGCTGATAATGTAGCTTTCTATAGTTGAAAGAATTCTTTAAATCGGCCCAGTAATTTATTCGTTACAATCAAAAATAATATTAGTATTAGTATAGAAAAAGCTCTTTATAATATTAGTATAGAAAAAGCTTCGCGGTGGTCACGGTATTTAATGACTAGCTTAACCCGGTGTTATTATTATAATATTATATATATTATTTTTCTAAAATAAAAGTAGCCTAAGTTACACCCAGATATTGAAGTCCATTGAAAGTCCCGTCAAAATTGGTCCAGCCATTTAGATGACTAAACGAATACACAGACAAAAATAAATAAAAAAAATGAACATGGAAAATTAGTATGGTGTAGTGTAGTAAATTCGAATTTTTTCAATCAACTTAATCAACTCTTATTTTAATTTTAATGACTTTTTAATCTACTTAATGAATTTATATAAAAATTAAAAATTAAAATTAAAAAGGCTAGGACTAAAATAGCAGATAATGAAATTTTATTCTATTTAGAACAAAAACCCTACTATAGCTCATTTCCCTCACATTGGTAGCGGTATGTGCCCAATAATAGGACGTATTATATGAGAAAGTTTCTATCATATAGTACCAGTCGCCTGGCAGATGTATGTGTATTATTTATATGAATAAGTTCCAGTTATAGTTGTACATTAATGCAAGCAATTCCAGAGTACAAAATATAAGGGAACAATGTGGGAACACCTTGAGGTTTATTTTACATAAAAAATCTAAGTAACCTCATCGTAACTTAAATACCCGACAGTACAGTGTATATAATAAATAAATAAATATTGTAAATTCAAAAGGAAATGTTGTGAATATGCAATGCATTGAAGAAGCGCATTTGTTTGTTTTAAAATGATGTCATCTTCGCAATTGACATACAATGTTGAAAATGTCATTGTGATCAAAATACAAATAAATCTAAGGATTTATGTGTTCCTTAAAGCGGTATTTTTGAGACCAAAAATAAAGATTAACAATACTAATAATATAGAAGCTTAACTATGTTTAATTTTTTATAACAAATCTTTACTGTAAAAAAGTCTGGCATAGAAAAATATTTTTTAAATGTTAAGGTCGAAAGACGGGCTGACGGTCCACTTGATGGTAGGTAGCTACCGTCGCCTATGACACGAGCAACTTTTTATCCATAACGTTTGAATTAATACTAATATTTTAAATGTGAAAGTTTGTAAGGAATGATACTCTTTCACACAAAAACAGCTTATCGGATTTGGATGAAATTTGGCACATAGATAGTTTATTATCTGAATTAACATATAGGATGCTTTTTATCTGGGAAAAACGTTAGGTTCCCAAGGAATCGTCTAAATATATAAAAAATTGGGCGCAACTGACGTCAGGGCGATAAAAAAAATTTAATTTTTTAAAATGTAAAAGGAAAATTGTCTGTAAGCTCTCCTACTATCAAGGTAAAAGGCTACAAGGATGTTAGTATATTTAAACATCTTAAGCGTGATTTGATTGCTAAGTTATAACAATTATTAAACCATGACTCAACTGAATGAACTAATGTGAATATCGAAGACATCCTTTTATAAATTTATTTCTTTACAACTCAAGTAACTGTTGCCAACATTTACCTATGAACAAACCTATGAACAAAGTGATTATAACCTATGAATAAATACAATGTGGACATTTACATAGCTCCATTTGATAGTCAAATTAATTTGAGCACATTGCTTTTCCTTTAGTCCACGTTCGTAACTATATTTTTATAACCAGTTACGAAAATGGATTTTTTTCTCATTTGAGAACCGGCTACGAAAACACAATTAAATTGTCGTTTTCGTAACCGATTTTCATAACCAGCCACAAGTTAAAATAAAAAATAATTTTCAGAACAGACTTAATTAATTCCATTTTAGTAACCTAAAAACAACAATAAAATACTTATGTTCTTTTAAAATGCTAGGCTAATAATTTATCTATGTATAAGGCATGTAGGTAGGGAATGAATAGTGTCTACGTAATTTTTTTTCTTATTACTGTTTCAAGGTTATTAAACTTTTATAAATAAAAATCCAACAGTAGAATTAAATAACTGTGATAAGGGAAAAACAAATTAATACGTAGACACTATTGGTAGGTTGATTGAAAATTTATTTACATTTTAGGTACCTTATACATTAAAAGGTAAATACCTTATACGTTTATAAGAACAAAAGTTGTTTGTGTAAAGAAAAGAATTAATTAATTCCATTTCATACTGAACTTTTTTCTTTTTTCATAAACGGTTATCAAACGAAAAAAAATCATGTTCTTAACCAGTTATTAAAATCCAGTTACGAACATGGACTAAAGGATGGTTTTGAATAATGCTAACTTCAGTCTGGCTTTACAAGAGTAATCTACTAGTTGCAGTGGATTAGTCATATAGGCATAGAACTTACCGGATTGGATGGGTTTATAGAAGCGACATGGTGAGAAAAGTCGGGACCAGCAGCCGCCCCTGCAAAGGCGCTATTCGGGCCTCCAAAACCTGACATTCCGTAGTCAAAAGGAAAACCACTGAATGGCGTGAACCTGTCAGGAAAAGTCGGTATAAAACTAGCCTGGTTAGACGTTAAGTCGTAGGCTTTCTTAGCTGCATTCAACGCTAGCCTCTGATGTTCTATGTTTTTTTTAAACGCCCTGTAAATTCACAAAAGCAACATTAACCCAAAAAATCACACACACAAAAAAATCGCTTATACAAAAAGCTCCAAAGAAAGCTGATTAGTAGCAACAGGCGCAGACAAGGAAAATATCCTTATGGTCATCGATAATCATTTATTAGTATTTTATATACTTAATAGAAATGAAGAATTAATTTGGCTTTAAATAAGTGACTTATTTGAACTTGGCGGAGTGGAGTTTTCCTCATCCATGTACAAATTATATCTGACAAATAATGATATTACAAAAAATAATAACAAAATAGATTATTTGAACGTGAAACATCATTCTGTATAAATAAAGCTACTAAAAATAAAACTTCAACAGGTAATAGATTAGTATTATTTAGAAGAACATTTAGTGATTTTTTTGTTGTACAAATGTGTAATAATATAAGTTTCCGATAATTAATTAGAATACTTTGTATTGTTCAGTTCCAAAGTTGACCCAGCCGAAAATCGAATCGGGACCCCTGGAACAGAGCGTTAAGGCAAGCACCTTAACCACTGATCCAAAGGGCCCGTCAAAAGGGCGTGTATGTCTTGTCTTGTCTTGTCCTTCAACACTCACTATATTGTATTCGTCATTTATTGTTAGGGTACACTGAACTTTATTAACAACAAATATTGACTTAATATTTATGTTACCATATTTTTGATTTTATTTCTGTAATATCATTAATAGTCATACTAGTGTTAATGCCTAATGCCCACACATTTGGTTAAATTAAGCTTAAAATTTATCAACTTAGTACCCATATTTTTTATATTATTTCTGTAAAGGAATCGGTCTCCGCTAGTGAACTTAAGGATACTTGTTATACAAGATTCATTTGAGAACTGCAAACTTGATAAGACTCGTGCATCATTAATGAAGTACCATATTTCTGTAGTTTAGAGGTAGTCAATTGACTTACTCAAAAATTGACTTACAAATTAATTAATTGTAAGTCAATTTTTGAGATTTTTATGGTTTTTTTTTTAATCTAGATTTTTACACATTGACCTTTCTAATTAGCTCTACTGTAAACTTTGGTGATTGGTCATTAAGGTCCTTTACCCCTCAGCTACAGATTTAGAAGTCAGGGAATGAGATAGAGTTTGATTTAGTCATTAATTGTTTAATTATTTGTTAGTTTAATATTTTATTGACACTAAATTAGAATTTCTAATACAATTCATAAATTCTATACTAATATTAAAAAGAAGAGCGGAATTTATAATTTACATATATTATCACAGACGGTACATAAATATTAAAGTGTTGTAACAATTTATCCTTCCAAAGAATAATAACAAATAAACACATGAAAACAATTTATAATAACCCTTTTAATATGCTAAAAATATTCTGAAATTCTAGATTATTTAGTACCGACACACTAATCTCACCATATTCCAATAACATACTACTATATTTTCTTTATACCTTCGTCCACCAATGAAAAGTCGCGGGGAGCGGACCGATCTTCGACCACTAAAACGCAACAATATTTAACTTACCTATAACTTAATTAATATATATTTTAAAATAAATTATGGGACACGCGACTTCGTTATTTTATTGTACAATATTATATGTTCATTTTTTTCATGTAAAACCTAGTAGACAAGCTGAAATATAAATAGTAACTGTCTGTTACTATTTATATTTTAATATAATTTTTTTTATATTAAAATATAAATATATTAAAATTAAATACATATTAAAATATTTTCTTAAACTTATAAAAACTTTAAACTTTATTGAGTTATTGTATAAATTATGAACGCTCACAGTACAAGAATACACATCTCTTAAATATGATTTGGTGAGCCATTTAAGTTTTATTGCACGATAGCAATAAAACAACTTAACAAAAGCCAGCGTTCGTTTCGATGTTATCGCGAAACAATAAAAGACATGCTAAATATGTAAATTCCTAAGTCGTTAAACCTTCACCGGAATAACTAAGAAACCACCACCGCAAGCTCGCGGCGCGTGCTCAAATATAATCTG
Organism: Synanthedon andrenaeformis; assembly: GCA_936446665.2. Lineage (NCBI taxonomy): Eukaryota > Metazoa > Arthropoda > Insecta > Lepidoptera > Sesiidae > Synanthedon > Synanthedon andrenaeformis. Next base: position 11,628,690 of record OW387778.2, on the reverse strand, counting down.
GTCTTACTCTTGTAGAAGGTTTTCTAGATTTCTGAAGTATTCTGGAAAGAAGTCGTCGAAGTCTAGGAAACTTTGAGGTTGGAACGATGGTGGAAAGTTTCCCCTGGAATCAATAACCTGACCGTCTTTTAGACCGTAAGTGCCACCGTACCTGTTTCCTGTGGAGTCGTGGTATGCGAACGCGCCTACGCCTTGCGAGCCAGGGTATGCTGAAAACAAAAAATAATAATAAATGTAAATGTATTATCTATACTAATATTATAAAGAAAAAAGATTTGTATGTTTGTGATGAATAAACTCAAAAACTAATGGGCCGCTTTTAAAATTTATTTTACCCATCAGCGAGTAACATATTGTTAGCACCCTCTACTTCGGGTACATTAACTAAAACCACTTTATACTGTCTCAACAATTTTATTGATCGAACGATAACGACAGTAAGAGCGACAATCGAAAAAGGTTTATGTACTTATATAATTTAAAAAAAAATGCAAGGCGTAAGGCAAGTACCTACATAAGTAGTAGAAAATAAGGTAGCTGTCCGCCTCTGACAAAATGATGTATTTATCAGAGGCGGGCAGAGGAAAAAGATTTTGATACTTAGTTTTCACTAACTGAAAGAGCTATAAACGTCTAAGCTATGTCTGTGTATATAATTTGTAGAAACAAATTGCATCCACGCGAAGTCGAGGACGACTCACTAATAACGAAATGGAATAACTATGTACCAAAATACATGTGAGGTAGGTCTTAAGTGTAAGGAAAAATCCGACAATAACACAATTTGCTAAAGTACCTATTGAAATACAAAATAATATTATATAAAACGGTTTTTATATGCCAACTGAATACGGTAGGCTTTGTAAACAAGCTACACATGTGGCAGTCACGGCTCAAAGCGATAAAATATCATAATCAATCTTCGTGAACAAAACATAAGTAGGTAATCTCATTAGATGTTAAAACACTGTAAAAACTTTGACGCGGAGATCTGAGATCATTGCTAGATTGATGGGAAAACCTACAATATAATTGTACGTCTAAAAATTATACATTCCAGCACGTATGATGTTAATACAAAACAAAGGCGCTTTAAAATGCTTTTATAGGTAAGTATGTGTGTAAAATACACGAAAATAATTAGGTTTTCTATGTATTAGTTAGACAAGAAAACAAGATACTAAAAAGAAACTAATATAATTATATTAGTTATAAAGAACTAACCTGACACGATCAAATCCAGAGCGGCCTTTGAACAAACTGAAAACAACTCAGTACTGCTCGTGTCCACAATAAGGTGACTAATTCATGTCTAGAATTAAATTGCGCAATAGTAAAATTTTACAAAAAAATCGATACTATTTGCTAGTAAAATTGGCACTTTCAAGGAAAAATCTTATGAATTAACTTATTTTTTGGAAATTTGTGTTAATTTGTGGCAAATAGGAGAAACTTAATCAATTTTGGTTGGTTGATTCGCACTCTATAAGTCAAGTCAAGGTTATGACAAAAATAATATAAAAACGTCTAGATGTCTAGATGGTTTACAATGTCTAGATTTGCTCAGAAAGGTTCTTAATGAGTGCATCTTTAATTCGTGCGAATTTTTTATAGCGAAAATTATGCTGACCATTCACAAAATTGATTTTGTAAAAGATAGCATGCAAACAAAAAATATGTTAGCTACTTAAATACACTAATAATATTAAGAATAAATATTTGATTTTTGTATGTTTGTTTGTAACGATTAAACTCAAAAACGTTATAGTTTACACGTTTATATATAATCATCATTGCTCACAAAAAGTTGGCAAGGCCATAAGTCCAACTATTATAGTTAAGATGTAGTTAAGTCAGTATAACCATTTTTTGTTTAAATTAGTCATCAAAACACCGCTAGAATGGAAAGATTGATAAAGACGAAAGGTCACATTCATATCATGTTATTAATCATTATTTAACTAAATACTAAGTTTCATAACCAAGGTATTAGTTATGTGTAAATCTTCAAATTATTCCAAATTGGATCTTTTGTTTAGAAGTTACGAAAGGAACGGTGTGAGCGAACAGCGCTACGTAGTACATAGAGTTAGTATTACATACAGTCTTGTTAACATATCACTGCTTACATATATTATTTTTTGTTTAATTCATAATATTAGTTTTTGTTCATAAAATTATATATTCATATCATAAGATTAAGTCCACGCGAACGAATTCGATACGGTGATAAATTGACTATTGTCATACTGACATGGCCGCGTGCATTTCGCAGTCATTTGCATGGGTAGCTCGTCTGGCGGCAATAACCATCCCCTACAGAAGATCACCCCGAAATTACAGCATGTGTTCTGTTGTGTTTTGGTTGCCAGAGGGAGAGGATGTTTTGGTTGTTTTAAGGGATGCCAGAGCCCATTTTCCTATTCTTGATCCTACCTGTCTGTCTGTCGACCTTAACATGATAAGTACATTATAATATTTATACATTTATTTATTTATGACACATACATACATGTTTTATTGTTTAATTTTATTTTTATTGACGACTTCACGGTCATCAGAGATGACTATATTATGGAAGTTTTGGTCGGTTCGTTTGTTAAATAATTACCTACCGCGTAACAGTAATTTTATTGAACATACGGAAAGTAATGTCTAGTCAGAAATAATTTAAATGTATGTGCAAGGTAAAATAGACCTTAACCACATTAGAAGACAACTGGTAATCCGATTAATTCGTGAAGAGAAACTGGTGGCAAAGACATTTAAAATCTAGATAAGAAATGTAGTTAACAGTTTCCAAAAAATCATTTGAAGTGGAGTTTAAAAAAACAACATAAATCGGTTTCGCTACAGTTATTTTAATTTTAATTTTACATACTTAGTTACTTTTTAATAAGTCACGGTTCGCAGTCGATAAAAATGTATAACACGTTTTAAACCAAATACATTTTTAATCGTGAAAGCCGTAAAAATTAAATATTAATTTTGTTTTGTACATGAAAAATAACTACAAAATGAAATAAATATTACTATTTAACTGACTCCATGATAAAAGTTATGTGAAGACAGTTAGAACAGCTGCGAGCTAACTGGACATTTAGGTAGCCATGTAGCATTAAGTCGACCATCAAATTGCCTAGCGACCTTCACATAAAAAAGAAACAAGTGTCATGGGGTTAGAAAATCATTGTTTACCCATTAAGACCTTTAGCATAAAAATAACCAATATGTATTATTGTACTGCTATTTTATATATTATATGTAAGTATAATAAATATATATTAGGTGAGTAGTAAATCTTAATGTGAAACATGTGTGTTACTATGATGTAATTCCAACGCCATAATTGTTTTTATCGCTACCATCTTAACAACGGAATTAATAAGGCTGCAGTCACGCTTCATTATACCAAATACAAAGTTAATAATAAAGTAGCAACAAGTACCTACTAGCTTATTTATAAACAAAATAGTTTACTTATAGAATGTTTGAAGGATTTGGAGACTTAAAGCAATATAGATCCAATATAATATAGCAATATAAACTATAGATGGTTTAGCTTAAAGTTAAAAAAAGGCTTTCTATATAAAATCACAAAAAAATAAACTCAAAACACAATCTGGAATCAAAAGAAATATGTTGATTTATGTATATTCAATTTCAATATAGTGGAAATCTGTATCAAAGAATTAGTATTAAAAAATTATTATTAAAATAAATAATATTAATATTACAATAAATAATATGTGTGATAGCAAGAATAGCAGTCAAGCTGAAGGTCCACCAAAAGATAGGCTACTGTCGCCTATGAACATATCTACATATAATGTAAGGTAAGTATAGTAAAGTTGTACTACCCGAGGGGAGTGAGCTCTGGCTTATCTTACTTACGCATAACAAATGAGCAAACACTAAATTAGCATTTTTATTATTATTACTTCTTAATAATTGTCCTAGGATTTTTTTACAACTTTGCGATATTCGAACTCGATCAGGTTATATGCTAAGTTATTAGACTAGAAATTTAAGTCTGATTTTGATAACATTTTGCGAGTATTTGCTTACACACGTCGGAACCAGCTGACACGCCGATAGCTACGCTCTTGGTTAGAATCACAAAAGATTATTACCAATGCCCTAGCTAAAATGCTAAGAATATAATCGCTTAATGAGTTACGTAAAAGCTATAAACATGAACCTAGAAAAAAAAATGGACGGAGTGCTGTCACTGTACAAAGTGAAGCAACGTATGTGTGTGTTTTTACATGTGGAAAGTGATTTTTTGTTCTTTTTTGTCACGTAAAGGTAAAGTGCTACAGGAACAACATTTCAAGACGCAGGTGGCATAATTAAATAGTTATTGTAATTACTCATTACGTGTGCAACGTAACGCTAGCAGCGTAATGGTGGACGCCAAGCTTACTATAGTTTGTATGTGTGGGTGTTAACGTGTAAATACAGGTTGCTGAGCTTACTACGGTTCTTCACTTTATTCCGTCCGTTGTTTTTTCTAGGTTCATGGCTGTAAATAATATTTATGATATAGTCATCAAAAAAAAAATTTTTGAATCGTATAAAAAGATTTATCTCACAAATCAAACTGTTACCTAAGGCCATAAAAATAGGTAAACGAGTCTCCAATCTCTTTCCTTTGTCACTAGATAATTGAGTATAAATAATATAAATTCGTGCTGTGTCTAATTCGGTCGGTGTCGTTTGTATGAATAATTAAATACCGTTTTTTGCGTCCGAAAATGGTTTTTAATAGGAGAAATTATTTTAGCTACATTTATGCGTGGGTTTATCTCTAATGACATTGGAAAGTTAATGTTGTTTGTTTGATATCTTTGTTAAGTTGATTTTATTATGACCTATTCATATCTCGTCTTCGTTAAAAACCTATTTATATTTCTTCCATAAAACTACTAAGTTCGCTGATCTATAAACTCCAATTAATTTACAATAGAAGGCGTGTGTGCTGTTATTATAAAAACAGCATGTGTGCTGTTATTTCTCTTTTAACATGTTTAAATGATTGAGTAAGGGAGGCCAAAGCTCATTACCCTAAGCCTTCCTTATCCCTTAATATCCTTAATTAGGCGGCAGCACAATTTCAGCACCTGTGGCGTTATTTGTGTTATAGGCGAAGGTAACCACCTACCATCAAGTGGATCGTCAGCCTGTCTGTCGATCTCAACATAAAAAAGTCGCAATGACACTTATTCAGATATTTTAAATGACTATGTGTAGATTGTCCTATAAAAAGTTAATAAATGGCAATCACGACGTATTGATCTAGTGTTTTTTTTAAAGTAGGTTGTGTGTGTTTTAGGAACCCCCGGACGCAAGAGTTCGAGTGTTATTCCTGGTCTTTTCAAAGACTCTTGAAACAGTCTTTTCAAAGACTCTTGAAACAGTCTTTTCAAAGACTCTTGAAACAGTCTTTTCAAAGACTCTTGAAACAGTCTTTTCAAAGACGGCCTGACTGCCCTGGGTTTCGTCTTTCTGTGTTTACCAATAATGTGTTTACCAATAAGTTAAATGTGGCTTAACTCGTTCAGTTTCAAAAGACGTACGTCGAGTGGACTTCCTACTGCTGAGATGAAGATGATAATTATTTAATAAATTATCACCAATTATTTAAGAAATTAATCCGGTGAAGTCTAAGAAGGAGATTTAAAATATAGAACCGTCCAAACTAGCCAACGGCAGGAACCGAAATAAGAATAAAGCTAAACTTGGCATTGGACGAGGTCGGTGCTTTAGCAGTTTTTAATAATATTCAATCAATCATTTTGGTAATCATATCGTAATTATATCTATATTAAAATATTACCACCGTTACAATGACTGTTAAATTTAACGCCACCGCTAGTGAGTATTTCAAAAAATAATAATGCTGACCTGTTTGGTCCGACATTAAACCAAAACTCTTGTACTAATAGAAATAGAATTTTTAGAACAATTAAATATATATTTTTTAAACAATTCTTAACAGTTATTATATCAGCGATAGGACATTCTAGTAATTTCTCCCTTGGGATTGGTTTGTTGGGGACTAACAAGCTCCCACACCACAAACAGACTTAAGCTACAATCAAAAATTTTAATCAGATTTTTGGAAATTCAATTTTTCTCACATCTTTACATGTTTTACTATTTAATGAAATGTATAACGGACGCGAAATATATAATTTACCGATAATTTGAGAACGATAATCACTATGTACACATAACTATTTACATACTGACATCGATGATCTAATAATCTAAAGACATATTGTTGACGTCTGCACACTATGACTGACACAGATCCAGCCAGATGCGCCGGACATTTCATTCGGTACGTAAGTTTATAAAGGAAAATAGTAATCATAGGTCAGAGAGTGCAAGGCAAAGTTCGAATCCTAGTCAAGCCTGTCCTAGTCTAGTCAATAATGATCAACTTCCTAAAATAAAATATTGTATTATTTTACATCTATCATCACATTAAAATCTTCAATTACATTAAGGGTATAATATTTTAATTTAAATTAAAACATTTTTTAAACTTACATACAAATAATAATACAGTTTATGTAAGTTTATGTACAGTAATGTTAATTGTCAGTGCAAAGTTAAAACCCGCTTTCGGTCAATGACATTTCACACGCCTTTTTAAATTTTGATTCAGTTACCAAATATAGAGCGCCAACAATGGGCTAATGTCTATCATTGTAGTATACCTAGGATTAAGGACACACACATACATGTAGGTATTCAACGCGTTACTGTTATCTTCTTTGTTCCATTATATTATTGTATGCTACCGAAATACATAATATAATATAATATTATGTTGGGTATTGTATTTTAAGTAGAACAGTTTCGTATTATTAATGAATCAATATTATACGGCTCGCGGTTAGCTTATAATATACTACTAGCTATAGCCCATTATTTTATTCATGAGTATAAATTACTGCAAGGTAATGTTAATTCTGACGTATAAACTAGAATTCTGTAAAGTTACATCAAAATCCTTTCAGTATTTTTTGTGTGAAAGAGTAACAAAAATTCATAATTGTTTTTAATTGTATTATTTTATGAATTGTTATTTTAATTATTTTTTTAAATTTTAAACATTTTTAATTTACGATAGAATATCTATAGTTTCATGAAGTCTGTTAATATAGTATCCAAACCGGGCTTTTACCGACAGCTAAAATTAGTAAATAAATATACTAGTCAAGAGGTCTTTATTTGCTTAACAGTATAGCAAACAGTAGTGTTGATGTCCTGTTAAGTGTAATTTTAAAAATATATATTCTATAATGAGCGAATATTAAAATGACTTATTTAGAAAGGAGCTTTATAGAATTTAGCATTCTATATCTATACATATCTAGTATAAAATAAAGTCGCTGCCCGCCCTTGTCTATTTCTCCGCTAACTTCTTTTGAACTACCCAATGATTTTTTTGGTTTTCAATAAAGAAAAGATGAAGGTTTGTGTATATGAAATTCAGAAAATATTGTTAAGTTGTTAATAAGTTACTCTGTTTGTAAGTATCCCTCTTCCGTTTATAGCTTCAATATTGAACCAAATCTGATTAAATTTCAAGTGCAGACAGGTTATATATTTCAAAAAGTTACAGGGGCAAAATGAAATATTTAAGTTGATATTGTTTTTTGTTGTTGTTTTTAATAGCGAAACGTGTTATATAAAAATATTATTATATATATTCTAATTAAGTGTAACTATATTGTAATAAATCTAATTAACGAACAAAGTATAATAAAAAACATATCTCACCTTGACTGACACCCAATTGTATTAGGAACGCACAGAATAATATATTTTTCATGTTGTTATAGTGATATAATCCTATACACTGCAAAATATGAATCAACTTTTTTGCTCTATGTTAATTTGCAAAGAATGGCGGGACGCGAGTGGACAGGTCGAGTATTCCTCACCTAATGTTGGATGTTGGATCCGGCTCACATATTTAAATGATTTTCTCGCATTCTTAACTCTTATCAACCATGTTAGATTCTTTGGATACAGATGACTTATTTTTCTGTAGTGGCCTTATGTGTGTATTGACAAGGTTGTTATTTATTTATTTATTTTTCATATTTATGATGACTAAGTAATAGAAAAGTATAAGATTTTATGATTTTTTAAATGTAATGAATTTATTTTTCAAACTTTATTTTCTATGCCGTAACTCAGACATGCTAAATTGTTAACAACTATTTTGATCCTATTTTTTTTTAAAGCTTATTTGATCACGATTGTTTTATGAAGATCTTCGACCTGTCCACTGGTCTGAAGACCATCAGCTCATTTCCTAGTTGACCAAGGAATTTCACAAACTTCCACATGTCCGATTGATGTGAAATTTGGTATACTCTTACTCTACTTATCTGAAAATATACAGAGGTTTCGGTTACATTACATTACATTACATTACATGACAGTGTCGCGAGTTCAATGGTTTTTTCCCATCCCAAAAAAGCCCAACTCGCCTAAAAAAGTTTTCACTTCAAAATACCTCTGTGTTGATAAATCAAATGTGTTGATTTAACTATTAAGTATACGATGTGATTTCAAAAGACGTAGGTAGGTAATCGTAACTACATAATATGACTGTGTGTAATATTGAGTAGATGTACAAGACGGCAACATTTTTCTTATCATTTCCATGTAAAGTGGTTAAAAAAAAGTAGGATGTTTCCACATAAAATATTAGATTTTATAATGTTTGCCAAGTCAACATCCGTTGGCGACGTCTTCGCAGTCAAGTACCTACTTGCGTTTATGTTCGTTCGGTTATGCTAATTTTCCTATGAACCATTTCAAGTGACCGACTATTTGTGTTCGCGTTAAATTACTGAAACCTGCACATATGTACAGACAACATAAAAATAATAATCCAATTATTGTTGAAACAGAGTTTGTATCCAGTTTGTCCCTGGTGTCCACTTTTTGGTACACTTGTCTCTATCATTATCTCCCCTGGTGTCCACTTTTTAGTACACTTGTCTCTACCATTGTCTCCCCTGGTGTCCACTTTTTAGTACACTTGTCTCTACTATTGACTCCCCTGGTGCCCACTTTTTAGTACTCTTGTCTCTACCATTGTCTCTCCTGGTGTCTACTTTTTAGTACCCTTGTCTCTACCATTGTCTCCCCCGGTGTCCACTTTTTAGTATACTTATCTCTACCATTGTCTCCTCTGGTGTCCATTTTTTAGTACACTTGTCTCTATCATTGTCTCCCCTGATGTCCACTTTTAGTACACTTGTCTCTACCGTCGAGACAGCTCGGATGGGCAGTGGGTTGACGGGTCTTACTGGAAAATTATGAAGGAGGCCTATGTCCAGCAGTGGACATAGTGCGGCTGAGATGATGATGATGATGACTCTACCGGTTGATTAGGACAAGCAAACTTCAAAAAAATGTTATTTTTAAATCCACTTATTGCCACTATGGCGTTTTGGTAATGAGGTATATTATGTGCAAAACAAAATTTTATATTAATACCTACTACCTAATAAGATACCAATAACTGAGATCCGTTTCTCTATCATATTAACTTGTCCTGGACAAGAGTAGGTAATACTCGTGTTTGACTGTCGGCACCTAGATTTTATTTTATTTTCATATGTAGTTTTTTTATGGAAAGGTCGTCTGACAGGCTAAAGGTTCACTAGATGGTAAGTGATGCTAGATGGTGGTGGATGCAAGACCTTAATCACTTGACCAAAAAGTCATCAAAAAAGTTTTGAAATAATTAAGAAATGCTTAAACTATAAAGAAAAACACTGCAAGGAACTTAGTACATCGAAGAAGACTAAACATTTCCAAAGATATACGAGTATGCACTACTAGTATATATTATAAGCTACTTAGTAATAATAGTTAGAAGACAGTTACTAACAGTCTACTAAAAAACCTAATAAAATTGCTAAATTGCAAAAATGCAGTAGGAAACATAAGAACTCAATTTTATCAAATAATTGGTGATTATATTTTGCCTTTTAGAGGCATCGTCCAAGTTATGTACAGGAGGAATCTTTGCATACTAAGTATTAGGTGGTGCATTCAAGGATGCGAACAGATAGGTAACCTATGTGTTTCTGTGCAACATTTTAATAGATGCATGCAACCATGCATTTATGCAAATATTAAAATGCAGCGAAGTTAAAAAAGAACAAGAATATATTTATAAAACTTACTAGTGTGTAATCCTAGTAATATTTAATACTAGCCTTTGCCCGCGAAATCACTTGTGCACCTTTTTCTTGTGTTAAAATCTTATTTTTTTTTAATTATTATACTAGCCACACGCTCAGGGCTTCGCCCATAATGCATTTTTTATACACAAACCTTCCTCGTTTAGCCCTCGCCAATCAAGAGTCAATCGTTTTTGATGCTATCATTTATGAAGTTCAGGCGTTTGAACACTATTTCCTAGTCGACGAAGGTATTTCACTAACTTCCACTTGATGTGCAATTTTATATATATATATATATACTGTTACTTCGGCGGTATTTCCATGACATGGTAACCTTGACCTGATGCTGCAACATCTAGTAGTCTGCGAGATAACCAACTCCTCAGCAACTTACAGCAGATATAGCATATTTGGGCTCAATGGAAAGTCGGGGTTGGTTTATAATTTTGATTATAGCTTAATTGTTACGTTATTCAATACAAACAATTTTCCATTTCTCCCCTCGGACTTCAATGAATATTTTGGTACAACCGTTCTCGAGTTTAGCGCTTAGCGATTCATTTTTATTTATATAGATTACTAGGTTTTTCCCGCGACGTCGTCCACGTCCGACCGCTACCAAACTTCACAGGATCACCCGCTGGACTAATCTGAAAATTTTCTGAAAGTTTCATCAAAATCGGTTCAGCGGTTTTGGAGTCCATAGGGAACATACATATGTAAGTACACAACTGCCTTTTGTATATATATATTGTTTATTTTTATTGTCTTGTCGGAACTTGTCTAAAGTTAAAACCTCTTAATTTTCTTCTCGTCTTAATTAACTATAAAACCTAATTAAGTTAAAGCACGGCAAAATTAAATTAGCTAAATGAAGTGTAACCAACCTCATTTAACATTTATAATGACGCGGGCAACGTAGGATCATTAATTTCTTTATATGAATAACGGACAATAATTACATTAACGACAAAACCTACGACGAACGCGCTATAGTTTCTGTACACAGGGTGTGGCCTGTAATAAGAGCAATAAATTTAAACGATGATTCTATAGAGTATACGCAGTTACCTTAACCTAATCATAATGCTACATAACAATGCATAATCAATGAATTTCATGATCGCTAAATTGTTGGTTATCAGTCGTTAGATATCTTGGTACAGGGTACTGGGGCGAGAACGATCGTAAATGTCAATGTCAAGTACTCCGACTGGACACATTATGTCTCTAGTAGTACATTACTGGCTCGATTAATCTTCTTAGAAAAATAACAGTAAATTTGTTTTTCATTTTAATTAATTGAAACCTATTACAGGCCACACCCTGTATAGGTACCTATTTTATGTTTGACGTCACAAAGGGTAAGTTAGTCTCATTTAATTATTCGTATATATATATCTGCATAGTATATTTATAGGAAATCAGTAGGTGATACTTGAAAAACTAATACCTGAAAAACGTAAATCACTCATACTTCATGAAGAAATCCATTGCTATTTCTGTAAGACGGTGCTATATGCCTGAAATAGAACAACATATTGTAAATATTATACGAAAATTTTATCCATAGTTTTAAGTACCCATTGCATTGTAATGCCAGACGCTATATCTGCTGTAAGTTGCTGAGGAGTTGGGTGTCCCACAGACTACTTGATGCTGCAATACCAGGTCAAGGTTACCATAATATGTCATGGGAGTACCACCGAATTAACAGTATACAATAATCGAACCTGTGTAAGTTAATGAAATCCTTTCGTCAACTAGGAATAGAATTTGGTCTTCAAATGCCTGAACAGATTTTCGTAAAGGGAGCTATAACTCTACAGACATATACACACGTCAAACTTATAACACGCCGTTTTTGCGTTGGGCGTCGGGCGTTTGACCTGATATTGACTCGAAATACTAACCAGAGATTTATGGTATGATGAAAAAGTTGTGTAATGTTATTTACATTACACAACTTTTTCATCAATGTGGTAATGTTATTTACATTTTAGGTAACCTTTAACCCAAGTAAAAAGGTGCAAAATGACTGCCATGAGGATAAATGATTGACCCATTAATATCGGCATATCCTGTTGTAAAGATTATGATGTGTATCTATAACTAACGAAAAAGAAGATGTAGGTATTCGTGCTTCACGATCCCTTGTCATTCAAAGCTTATTCGAATGAGCTAATTGTATCCGGGATTGGACACGCGTAACCTCTATCTGATTCTGGCGATCCAAACTGATAAACTTATGATATATGAATGTATATCTATACATATTATACCAGTAAAATGAAGTCACTGTGCGCCTTTGTCTATGTCTTTGCTAACTCTCTCTAAACTACCCCAAGGATTTTAATGCGGCTTTCACTAAGGAAATAGCGATAAATGAAAAGGTTTAATTTTTGCAAACATTGCAAGGATGCGTTGATTGCTAAAACTAACTTTAGTAAGGCACACTGCGTTTTGGAGTCATTTGGCCAGTCCATCTGGCGGCAGTAACCCTTGAAGAAGACCACTATCAAATAAAACTTTGTGTGCTGTTACTTGTGTCCATAGCCACTTAAATAAATAATTCTGTGAGTGAATGCGAAGTTTTCCTGACAAAATTGTGTAATTAATGGTCCCAGGAGGAATTGATAGTATAATATTATCTACTATAGCAGGGCAAGTAACATACAATATTTCGATATCCACATGTTAATCGTTACACCCAGTAAGTAGAACTAATAGATACAAAAAATAATTACAAAAAAAACACGTTCGCGCCTGCAGTGTTTTAAAAGCAAACTTTTGTTTATCTGTAGCAAAACTTTTGCTGCATTACATCTACAATCAGGATTATTTTTTCTGTTAATACACCAAGCTATTTTTTTAAATTCCATTTTATCATAATTATGATATGCTAAATACTCTTCACTGAACGAAGTGAACGCTTGGCCAAAAATCACTTCTTTGTGTTAGTTTTACACTTATTTGTATATTACTAACGACCCGTCCCTACCATTAAACACGGATGAAATTTTTTCCGCAAATTATTTACGTAACAATGAAACTTATAAATTATATACAACTAGCTACGTCACGTTGTTTGTCCGCGATAAACTTCTAAAAATCTAAACTACTGAACCGATTTTGAAAATTCTTTCACCTATAGAAAGCTATATTATATATATGTAAAGGTCATCAAACAGGCTGTCGGTAAACTTCATGATAGATGGCAATATCCTCGCCTATAAGTAACACTAGCAACGCCACATGCCGACCATAAGGAATTAGAAAGGAAAATGAGCTCTGGCATCCTTTGCTTACTCACCGAAACACAACAGTAAAAATTATGTTTTTTCACAGTATTCACAGCCATAATTGAAAAAAAAAGGCAAATGTAACGGTCTTAAAGCTTTTAATGAGCGAAATAATAAAGATCACAGAGATTTGTATCTAAACCACATAAGTACTTCAGGAGAGCTACCGCTGTAGGTGCTAATACTTCTAAAAATATTATATAATGGCACAAAAATCATTTGTTTTGTGAATAGATAATTTTGTTCACTGAGTATCAACGACGACCTCGTTACAGTTGTGACATTTTTATACAATTTCTTATAACAATTTATTTATGAATATTATAAACGATATATGACTCTTAAATGACTACAGCCTATACATAGATAATGTTCATTCAGCAATTTAATTAAATTAGAATTCGATATGTAATAGCTTATATAAAAAAATAATTTTACAATAATATGTATTTTGATTGTTTTCTAAGACATTTTTCTATTCAAAATATTTTATATTTATAGGTATTTAAAATCTATCACGGTATCGGAACATGTTTTGAACATTAGCTTTTAGAGGAATTCTGCCAAATTGACTTTGTCTAGACTCTATATCATATTTAATTTAATTAAAAAAAACACATAAAAATTTGTTCTAAGACATTATGTAACTTTCTACTATGTTATTACAGACTTTCGTTATAAAATTTTAATTTATTGTTAATATGTGTATGGAACTTATCTCTTACATTAATTGACTGAGGCTGCTGTATAATAGGTATACATTAAATATAGCTTATACTTTTAGTTAATTTAAAAAGGTACATAGGTACAGAAAATTTTAAAAGGTACATACAGTGACTTTCTGTTGAAAAATGAATTTATAATATACCAAATTCTCAGAAAAAAGAAAATATTAAAATATTTTTAAAAATCAAAGTAAATAAAAAAAACAATTTCTTAATAAAATATTTGTAGATAAAATCAATAAGTGGTATATGTTAAGCTAGACTCAAGCGCATATATACAATACTCAAAAAAAAAAATCTTACACATAAAATGTTTTCTCTTAACATTTTTGCTTTTACATACGAAATACATTTAACACTAAACAAATTGACTTTTATATCTGCAAAAATCTATTAAAATTTTAGTTTTAAATTGTCTCCAAATTGTCTCAAAAAATTAGATGCTGTTGTCGAATGAAACAAGGAAATTAATCTTACAAAATTAAACTTTTGTATGTACTTAGTTTTTAAAGAATTTTGAAATTACCTAACAAACAGAATTTCTTCTTTCAGATCGAATATCACTGAAACTGAAAAGAAATCTTCTTCATCCGACCTCATTTAGGATTTGTTTATGAATTTTTGCCGTAGAACTGTTTTAACATCACCCTTGAAATTTGAAATATCATTTTGAATTCATTTTCATAGTCTATTCTCAATCATTTATTTAAACATTTTGTGACTAACTAAAAAATGTTGTCTTAATTAACTTAATGGAAGTTATCTTAATGTTTCTAAATGCTTTAAATGTTTTATTTTTAATTTCTTAAGGCTTAAAGTTGTATTCCGTGACCATTCCGTTGTCGTTGATGATTTTGTGACCACCGCTTTGTTGGTCTGTTTTCCCGTTAATATTCGAAGACGAGTGGAAAGTGTATTCAGATTCACCATAGACACGACCACCAGGTTCCGGTTTCAGACTTCTCACGTCGCCTAACGATGGAGGCTGAAAATTATAATAAAATTAAATAGTTATTGTAGGTAGTTGCAATTATAAATTCACTAGTGACGCGGGAGCACGTTTCGCCAAGGTTACTATTTTTTTATACACACAAACTTTCCTCGTTTATCCCTCTTTCCATAAGTGAAAATCGATTTAAAATGCGTTGCGTGGTTTAAAAGAAGCGGATAAACAGACTTGACGAATTTATAACATGTAGAGATTTATTTATTTCCATATATAAATCATATCTAAGTAATTTATTAAATATGTTTGGGTTTATATAAAATATGTTGTAATATGTATGTTTGTGTAGCGTCGATGTTGTGTAGTGAGTCCCAAAAGGTGCTGGCTGAAAATCAGCGCTGCAGGTGCTTGTCTAGCATCTCAGCACAATGCTGAGGCAGTATCCGATTCACTGCTTGAGGACACACACACATACATCTTTTACCTGTTTATTAATTTCTGTTTTGTGGTTTTTGTATTATGTTTGTGTCTTTATGTTGCGTGTATAAAGTTCTTTCTTTCTTTCTTTAAAGTTTTAATAAAAGAAATGATTACTGTGAGTCAACAGTTGTAACAGATACAGACATCGCGGGGTTTTCTTTAAGATTTTAGAAGAACTACAATTCTCTAGTAGGTACATCTTTGTTATGTATCTCATAAGGTTTAGCCAACGTAAGCTATGTAAATTTATTTTTCGGCAACAATGGTTGCGAAATATTGTTTTTTTTTAAATATATACAAAAAACTTAATTAAATTTTATTTTATATATAAAACTTACGAACAGATGGTGAAAACCGCATCAAAACCGCGTGGTTTAGGAGGAGTTAGCGGTCATACAGACTTATAGACGCGGAAAGCAGAATGCCTGCTATGTTTCGGTGAGTAAGTAAGGGACCGTCTGTCTGTCTAACTACCATTACAAGAAAATATTTATTATTAGCGTGATGTAAATAAGCAAATAAGCTGTGCAAATTCGCATTCGTCTCGGGTTTAAATAGGTCATAAAGTTTGAAGCGACTTAGTCTTGCGAAGAGTATTAACGGTATAATTTAATAGACACGCGTTGAGCTAATGTAATGTGGCCAGTCCATAACCAAAGACAGTGGGCAATTAGTGTTTGCGTCTTATACTCAATTATAAACGTAAGTGAGTTTCCTCTTGACCTTACTAATAAAGATTATAATTGTATGTAAGATTACACTTCATATGATATCACCACCGTCGTGACGAGAACTATTACGTTGACGTGTTTATTTTTGTGTAAACATTTCTTGTAGAGGCCACTCTTTAGATTATAAGCTTTTGAGCTGACTAGGTGTGCTTTCGGCTTCGTCTGCTTTAAAAATTAAAAGTTCAAAGCTTTCACATTGTTAGAACTAAGAAAATAGTCATAAATCTATTCAATATCTATGTATCTATATATCCTTAGCTTTCCTTCCTTCATTCTATGGTATAAATTGGTATTAATTGACCCATAGTATAATTATTTTTATATCTATACATATAATAAAATCGTAACCGAGCCGTGTCTGTATATACACATACAGAAAATAATAAAAAAAAAAAACAAATTTTAACTATTTAAATTTAAAAAAAAATCTAAAAATTATTTTTTGACCTTGTTTTCATTTTTCTCTGTTTGTTTGTCAGCTTCTCTGTCCTTTGTCCTTGCTATGCAACGATGTAGGAAATCCAGCCTAAGGGACCCAGGCTATGCATTGTAAGTATGCAAAATAAAAATAGTAAATAAAAATGCAAAGTAAAGTAAGACTTACATACTTTAGCGCTTCTAATTAAATTTAATAATTCCTCTAATTCAATGTTTTATAATAAAGTTAATAACCACTTTCCGGCGCTTACGTGGCTTATGGTGGCTAAGTATAAAACATATTGTACATTTATGAATTACAACCATGCGAAGTAATATAATTGGAGCATCCGGCATCATGGGAAATATCATAATTCATGGGAAATAACATCTAAACATCATGGGAAAATAGTTGCAATATAAAACTGCAACTGTATTTGCAACCTTGTGTAGTTTCATCAAATAATGCATTAATTATTTTACAAAATTATTACTGAATATTTCTAGACAATAAATTTAAAATATACTTACTGAGAAGTTGTACTTCTGTTTTAGTCTGAAATAGAAAGAAAAAATAAAATATCATTTAAGTAATACCATTAGATAAATATTGTGGTCCATATATGCGTCAAATTCATACTCCCAATACTATTACGGTACTTTATAGTTCCCTATAGTTTTCATATATGAAAATTACGAGGGAAGCCTATATCCAGCAGTAGATGTCCTATAGCTGATATTGTGCATATAATGATGATGATTTATTTTATTTTGATTAACACAAGATGAGAGGTAGCTCCTTCAAAAAGCTGTTCTTTTTAAAAAAATATTATACCTTTTGGTGCCAAGTTTTTTTTATACAAAACTTTTTTCTTGCTAAACAAACTATTTCTGACAATATTTAGTTGCGTGCCTCTACAAAATGACTCACCGACGCGTATCTCCGACTATTAGGCTAATCCGTTAATTTTTTTTATATAAATTAATCACACGCACACCTTAATCGATTGTTTTTTTATTGCACTATACACTAAAAACTAACAATTAAACAAACTGTTAAGTTGCAATGCTTTTACTAAACATTTAAACATTTCCCTAAAACAAATTAGCAATGATGACAATATATTAGTAAAAAAAAATACAAAATAATTGTAAAAATGTTACAGAATTATTTATTTATTTAATTTTTTTAAAATAAGAATTTTAGATTCTTTTTAAAAGCGTGTTAACCTTTTTTGTCTTTTAACTTGATATTGTCACTATAATTTGAAACAGGAAATTTTTTATTTTATTTTTATTTTGGAAACTTGATTTTCTTTTTATTGTCGCTGTTTCGAGACTACATTTAAGATTATCGAGAAAGCCGACCACCTTACCGGTGTATTTTTTAAACTTAGTAAACTTAGTAGATAACTTAGGCCAGTAGTAAAAAAATTACTTACAATCTTTGAACTTCACCATAGTTGCCAGCCGCTACCGCCTTAGCAATGTCATCGTCTTGTGTAGGAAAACCTTTTAGAAACAAATAAAATTATTTATATTAGTTGAACAACATTAAAAAATATTTCCACTTACCACTTACTACAACAGCACATTTCATAGTGGTCTTTTGTAAGCGGTGGTTACTGCCGCCAGACGGGCTGCTTATTTGGGAGAATTTGTTGTCTCAAATTACTATAATTAACATCGATCGTAGACGATGTTATAATTAAAGTAACCGAAGATAGAATGCGACGCAAGACATTCGCGGCTCTTATTGAACTCGCGAAAATAATAGCATACACTAGCAATTCCAATATTTTAGAAAAAAAAACTTTATAGATGGTAAATATTGACAACCCAATTTTAAATGTACAGTATAGCAAGGATGTTTCATGGGAAAACGTTATGGCTATTAGTCATGTCACAAATTCTGCACATTTTAGAAATTAATTATGTGAAATCAATTTCAGATTTTAATGTCATGTTTTTTATGCATTGCTACGACCAATATTATAGGCGACGGTAGCTACCTGCCATCAAGTGGACCGTCAGCCTATATGCCTGCCTACCTGCCTTTACATTGAAAGAAAAATTTATTAATTAAAATAATACTCGATCAGGTCATAGAAAAACAAAATTTAGTTTGAAATTAAAATACTAAACTCGTCCTAGAGGTCAAGTAGCTCGGCGACCGTGACATATCCATGTCACATGAACATGAGCAATATTTATTCAAGCTATTATAATACCTAATGCAAGACAAATACTTATATATACGATACATTATATAAAACCTCAGAGAATATGATTTTTAGAATAGTTGTTCAAAATTTAAACGGTTCACAGTGAACACAGTAGATAAAAGTTCATTTAAAAATTAAAAATAAAAATTGATCGCCTGACAAAAATATATGAGCAATAAAGATGTTTTAAAACCTTTTTTTTATTGTGTGGGAAAATATAAGAAATATTTTCTTCAATTATAACTTACGGACAGTCTACAGCTTCCTTACATACTGTCCCACATATAATAATGAACTTGAAGTCTTTGGAAGTTCAATGTTAATCAGTCAAAAGTGAAAGCATTAGCAAAATAAAACTATTAGATAGTATAAAGGCTTAGCATTGAAGCACTACGTGAAATAATCAATTTCATGATTTTTTTTAAATTTGACGAGCCCCTTGGCCGCAACGTGCCGTTTCAGGGGTCCCGGTTTCGAATCCCGGTAGGGTAAACTAGAAATGTACCTACTATTCATAATTGGCTCTGGTCTGGAATTGTAAAGTAGTGTCAGGATACACTAATCCTTTATCCTTAATCCTACTAAGGTGGAGAGGAGAGACATCTGTAGCATTGCTTGTTTTATAGGCGAGGGTAGCCAGCACCTACCAACAAGTGGACCGTCAGCCTGTCTGTCGACCTTGATATAAAAAATAATAGTAATGAAATATGACAAAACTGAATTTGTTTCCAGTAGTTTTTAGAAGAGTTGAGATAGAACATTTGCCTATCTCTTGTCATTTATATTATCAGGGTCTGTCGTTGTTTGTGTTTATAGACAACGGCTGCAACTTAACTATTTAGTAAATTAGTGTCAGCCTGTCTACGATATTTATCATAAAACTGGCACCATTTAAGGAATACATTTGTTTTATGGTAGTCATATTACGCACTACCATAAAATAATGTGAATATTGAAAATTGGAAATTTGGTAAGAGTAGTCATTGTTATTTTTGTAATGTATGGAGTGTAGTGAAGAAGGTGATAATTTCATGAATAACATGTAGGCGTAATGTTAGATCTTGGTAATATTATTATCAAGAACTTCATAATTAAATACTGTTTGAACAGTTTATTTTAGGGACATGTTGTTTTTGGTTGACGTCATCGAAACATCTTTTTTTTACAAATGAATCTACAATTTTATAAATTTAATTATTTTTAAAATGTATTTATAAATGTAATTGAGAATACAAAATTACGAAAATTATGATTGCATAATAATGTAGCACATCTGCCTTATTCATTATAGATTTGTATTGCTCCTTGCATTGCAAAATGTACCAATAAAATCTATCTATTATTTTATAAAATATTATAAAATAAAGTCGCTATCCGTCCCTGTCTGTTTCTCCGTCTGAAACACCCAACACATTTTGATACGGTTTCCACTAACGGAAAGAGCGACAAACAATAAGTTTTTATATATAATTTGCAAAAAAAAAATTGCATCCATGCGAAGCCGAGGGCGGATCACTATTACGTAATAAATACAAAAAATTAGTCTCCCTTTAAGTTTCATTATATTAATTAGTAATTTTGAAATTTGTCAAATTATTTTGAACAAAGAAATTATTAGTTATCACTAGGGCCCGGATAAATATGTATTTACATATTTTTATTTGAAATTGTTTTCGTTTCTTAATTATGGTTTCTACATAAAATATGTTATTTAGATCGTGAAAATTCAGGTTTCATTTTCCATATTTTTCCATATTTTAAATATAAATCCATATTCCACAAAATATCAATCAATTTATCCATATTTTCATCATCAGCGCTAACGTTCGCCGCTCGCACTACCCGTACGCGCTCCCCGCCCGCACCGCGCCTTTCCCCACGCGGCTGAATGTATAAGATTTCAGTTTAAAAAGGTTGACAGTTTAGTAACAAACGTAAAAAAAAATTTTTTGAAGGCTCCAAGTAGGATCTCAAAATTCAAAGACATGTATCCTGACATTCCCTTACCGCCAGAACTAGTGCTAACATGCTGGGGAACTTGGCTAACAGCAGTTGAATACTATACCCAATATTACGATCAAGGATTTCATATCCTAAAAAAAATCAACAGCATGCTGTGTGGAAGTTTAGAAGAGGACATAAACGTGCCCTACTCACTTGCAGAATTATGCAAATTTAAATATGCTCCAATCACATCCTGTGATCTTGAAAGATCATTCAGCTAGTACAAAGCATTATTTCGTCCAAATAGAAAAAGTTTCAATTTTGAAAATTTAAAAAAACACGTGATTATTTACTGCAATTCAAATGTTAGTGAAACGGAAGCTGAATAAAATTGTAATTTTTTATTTTTTGCAATAAACAATAGTTTTATTTGAAATGTTGTTACTTTTTATTGTACATATTTATTCCATATTTTAGTTTTATCAGTCCATATTATATTTACATATTTCGAAATTTTTAATACATATTTATCCGGGCCCTAGTTATCACATTCTCTGGTTCAAGCTCATTATTGGTTGCTAATGTCAAATTAAGTAATACTTATGTTAATCTCATATCAAACTTCCTCCTTTAAAAATAAGTATTGAATAATATATTGAAGTATATTAAGTAACTGGCAATAATAAAAAATAATTTATGTATTTTAATAATTCAAAAAATCCTTACTTTGCACTAAGACGGCTGCAGCAAGTATCACTAAAGTAAACTTAAGCATCATTGGTATACCACTTGATGTGAACACACGTTAAAATATATTTTGCGACAAAATCTGCTTTACGTGCCGACGTTCGCGACGTAGTGTCACTGAATGACGATTTGTATGTGTTTATATCCACACTAATGATTACAAACAAGTATATTATAAAATCAATAACATAGAGATGTCATTTGTCAAACTTACAACCGGTTTGCCTCACTTTTGTACACACGAGGACATTGTTTATAAAATATTTTACAATTATAAAAGACTATATAAGTTGTAATGTACGTGTGCATAAAATAATATAATTTATGGTATACTTATCGTATGCTAACATGGTAATTGGCTAGTGTTAACAACCAGCTAATAAACACAACCAACATTCACCAGTTCCTTAACGAGTCCCAATACTTAAAGAAAATCGGGAATTAATTCGAAAAAAAATAATCACGCTCGTCTCATTCCATATTGAAATGGGGAATAACATTCAGAAAGTAAAGCATTCAGAAAACATTTATAAATCTTTTTCAGGGTGTTCTGTAAATAGATTGATGATGTAAATAGATTTAACTAACTATATATCTAACTGTATAATAGCTATCTAATCGACCGAATGATAAATAGACTGAAATCTAATTCGACTGTGGATCAATTTTACTAAACGCACTTCAATTTTACTAAAAAGTAGATTTTTGGTTAATCAATACTGTCTTGAAGTTAGATCAAAGATTGGATAGACAATTTGTAAAATAAAAAAAATGTTAATTTAGTACCTACAATTTACGAATTTATGCGAAATACACTTTCTACATCGAAATAATAAATTTTGGACAAAATAAAAACAAGTTAGCTTTGGGTATTGTAACGTCAGTGTTTTTAAAATCTTTTGTTGAAAATTTAGTAAATTTTAGTAAATACTAAAATTAACATTAATTTAGTAGGGTGATGCTAAAAGGAGGGGATGGCCGAAATTGACCGTCGAAAACAAAAATAGAAAAACGGTACATATTCGAATGCAAAAATATTATATTCTATTTAGATAAAAGCTTTTCATTGCTTTTATTTATATATTATTAATATTATATAGTATATATAATATTAATAATATAATATATTATATATATAATATTAATATTATATAGTAATATAAAAATATTACGAATTATAAAGAAAATTCTTTAGATATGTGTGAAACTTTTCCGTTCTTATTTTCTGTGTCTTCTTCTTTTTTCTTGTCAGCAACAACGACCCCGTTGACGATTTTTTCCGATTCAATGATTTCGTGTTCGCTACCTTTAACAATATCGTCTTTGTTCTTTGGTTTCATATGTTTGACCTTATCTTCCATTTGCTCCTGTAACAAAAAAATAGCAATGAAATGAAGTATATACCATTCAAAATTTTAATTTAAGGACAAATCTTTAATTGTGACAATATCTAGCAATGTGATATCTCAACAACAACAATCTGATGTATAAGTGAAAAATGCATATGACCTAAATTGTAGAGCATAAAAAAGCAACAGAAAAGTTGCTTTTTGATCACAATTTTCTTATCGTGACGGAGAGCCGTGTCCATTATTTTGTATATGATTATTAACTCTATCCAAGATACAGTGAATTTTATAAACTGCAGTTCCAAATTCATTAATATTTGTAATATTACTTAAATCGAAGATGATATTTACGAGGTGTATATAGAAACAGCTGTATTTATATATTGAAACAAAATATCAAATTAAGGTATTTCGAAATACACGTGTCTGGAAGTTTCTTATAAGTACTATACTAGCGAACCCACTCCCGGCTTTGCCCTGGAAAAAACTTAATTAGTTTTATCTAATATATAAAATTCTCGTGTCGCGGTGTTTGTTGCCAAAATCCTCCGAAACGGCTGGACCGATTTTGATAAAACTTCGTAACTATGTGTAATTTGGTCCAACTTAAAAGGAAGGATATATAAATTGCACTCCGGGTGAAGCCGGGAGCGGCCCACTAGTATTATATATAAAAATTCCGTTAACAATTATCTAACTTATGGTGAAAACCACATTAAAATCCGTTGCGCGGTTTAGGAGGAGTAGCGGCCATATACATACATACTATGTAATAAAGATTAGCTCGCACCCGCGACTTCGTCCGCGTTGAAAAAGAAAATATATGAATAAAATAAAATAAAATAAAATATATAAATTATTTATAAATAAATAAATAAAATATTATTCACTATATATAGATTATAATTATATTTTATGGTGTTTTATACAGTTGGTATATATAGACATCTCACCGTGAATTTTTTACCAGGAGCATCAAATGTTGTTGGAAAGTGGGGATCGAAATTGGGAAAATCTCTTTTCTTCTCGCCAATATGTGCTACATTATTTTTTAAATCGCTGGCAACATTCGTATCGTCGTTGTGATGGAAAATATCGGCATCCCCGCCTGAATTTTTCACGGCTTTAATAGTAGGGCATTTCTCGGGAATTTTCTTGTTTGTCTCTGGAATTTTTGTGGCGTCATTTCCTGAAAATTGTTAATTTTATTTTTAGTTATTGCTTACCTGGGTCATTATTAAACCTGTTATTCTAATACAAGATTTTGCTCGTGACTTCGTTCCCACCCTTTTTTCATAGGCGTTAAAAACATTTATTAAATCTTTATTTTTCATATATTTTTGTCAGGCGTGGATTTTTTATTTTTATTTTTGATGTTTATTTTTTGATGAAAACTTCTGTGTCCTTTTCTGAATCAGTCTATGCAAAATTTCAATACGATCGGTTGAATAGTTAAGGCGTGAAATCGTAACAAACAAACAAAGTTACTTTCCTATTTATAATATTAGTAGGGATTATCATAATTAGTATATACACGAAAACAATAACAAATGAATAGATTTTAGATTGTTTGTTTGCTATATTTATTATAATGCTAAATGTTTCAAAGGAAAATATAACCAAGCAATATCAACATTTATTTTACCTGATATTAGCAATGACACTAAACCAAAAAATACCGTTATTTTGTAAAGAGACATAGTGAGAATGTAAATTTTGATAATCAAAAAATATGTTATTAAACTAGACGTCGTATTAAAGGAATGACGCATTTATGTCTTTGTTATTTGTTCAGTTTTGTTTGTTTTGTAATGTAGACGTATTTATTGGGTAGAATAGGGAAAATAATTTACGTTAGATTAACTCTATTTTTTTTATTATTTCATTCTCAGTTGGGCATCCCGTCTGGCGGCCGTAACCACAGGAGAACATTGTGAAATAACAGCGTGCGTGCTGTTGTGTTTCGTTGAGTGAGTAAGGTATGTCCTGACTTGACAGTTTTTTTTTTTTAAATATTTTACGAGTTTTGAATGAACCGACTAATTCTCTTTTGAATGCCTTTTTTCTAAGCTATATTGGCTTTAAATGTATTTAAATTTATTCGTAGAATTTTGTACTTTAAGCGCATTTAATAATTCAAATTTCATTGCATTGTTCAACGGCGGAATGTCGCAGCTTGCTGATTGTTTCCGTAGCATAGTACAAGTACAAAATGCTATGAAGATTTTTCAGTACTTTTTGGGCCGTCCTCCATTTTGCGCCGGCCCTTTTTTGACAGACAGAAGCGATAGAGGATTTTTTATATAGACCGTGTGGTCTATATAACCCCCGCTTTACTTTATTTCGAATTAAGAAACGATTATGAAGAATTGAATTACTAAACTATTACCATCACAATAAACACATGAACTCGATTTTTTCCATTGGCTTATCCCCAAATGCGTAAACGAGATGTCTAACATTTTTTCTGTTTACGAACTAATTGTAAATTTATCAACTATTTTGTTTTCAAGGATAATTTATACGCTTTCTATTATGTTTCAAACTTTTGTTAACTAAAATATTTCTCCCGGTGACGGTTCTAAAGTCCCTTCAGGACTGAACCATACCCATCTCGAGTTGGAGTTTTAGTGCGGTAAGAATCCCACATAACCTTATGACATTTGTCTTTGCATGCGGTATTTGTCATAAGGTACTTTTTGAAAGTTTCTTCGCTCGTAAAAAAAATATATTTCTAATACAAAATAGCAAACATTTTTGTCCTTCTATATTGTACTTGTAGATTGTAAGAGAGCAAGTACGCAGGGAAATTTTTTGTCAAAATGAAAATTAGTTAGTTATATTTTTAATTATATTTAATTTATAATCATTATTTACTTCTTAAATCTCGCAGTTTAATTTATGTTACACACGCTCATAGTTGCATAAATTCAAGTACATTAATTTATTTATGAACATATCAATAATAATTTTTAAATGAAAACAACAAAAAAAATTAACAATTCCGGAAACGGTCCTTATTAACTGTTACACTCGTTAAGTGATATAGGTAGGACATTTATTTATGACCGAATTTTGCCTCAGTGACGTTTCCATTGCGGTTGACGACAATCTGACCGCTACTTTCTTTTTTCACAGGTTTTCCGTTCACAGTCTCTATTGAAGAAGAACTGGACAATGAAGCACCATTCACAACTGTGTTCTTGTCATCTGGCTTCAAGTTTCTAATGTCGTCTTCGGAAACTGGATTCTAGAATGACATAAGTTTTATTAATGTAAGTACACTTCTATGAAATGATCCGTTAGGAGAATGCTTGCATCAAGGACCGAATGTACTTGGTGATTACTCTAGTTCATTAAATGTCATGTGATAAATTTTGTGACATCTAGATGCTCACATTAGCTACTGTTAATACCACTAGCATATAATCAAGTTCTCTGCATATAACACTACCACTAGCGACATCTATCTTTGCCGCAAACACTTAAATTTCGGTTTCGGTTTAAAGAATTTTATTCTCATAAAAAGAACAATTTGTCCACTTAAACTATGAGAACTTAATAACTACATAAGTACATAATCCATCGGAGATAAACTAGTTATTTCCAACGTTAGTCCATATATATTCTTTCAATTTATGTTTAAAGCTATGCATGCTACTACAATTTTTTACACTCTCAGGTAATCCATTGTATATCTGTGCTCCCTCATACAATATATTTTTTTTACCATATTGTGTTCTAATTTTAGGCAATTCAATTTTATTTCTATTTCTAGTATTGTGTTTGTTAAGTCTTTTTTGAAAAGTGATTTGAGAATTTATATTATTTGTTTCAATTTTTCTAATTAACATACATATCGAATAATTATATAACTGTTTTAAATTAAAAAATTTAGTTTTATCATAAATTAATTTTGTAGATGTTAAGTAGTCGTAATTAAAAAGAACTTTAATAATTTTATTTTGAGTTGTTTCTAATAAACGAAGATTTGTCTTTGCCGTTTGTCCCCAGACTTGAATTAGATATTCTAAATGTGGTTTTACAAGTGTATTGTATATAGAATACCGTAATTTATATGGGACACACTTTGCAATGTTTCTTAATGCTCCAGTTAGAGGAATTATTTTATTGCGAATGTATTCTATATGTGCCCTGAAAGTTAATCTATTATCCAAAATTAGTCCCAAGTATTTCTCTTTGTTGGATCTTTGCAGTTGTTGGTTATCTATTAAAAGCGGCGGAAAATTGGGGATAATTTACATATTACAACTACACTTTTTCCTTCAGCTTGACGACTATCCCTCGGGATTCTAACATGTTTCCAGGATAAGAAGTATCCTATATGTTAACACAGGTAACAAACTATCTGTATGCTAAATTTCATACAAATCTGACGATCCGGTTTTGCGTGGGACAGTAGGAATATCCATCCTCACAAAGTTATAATTAGGATATTAATACTCTAGTAGTATCCCCTATTATATTCTATACGTAGACTGTTACTGTTAGAATGTATCTGTTGTGCTGTGTAAATTCAACTTAAGTTGATTAGCATTAATTTCTTTATACACGATATTTATAATAACTTTAAAGGGATATTAACTTTTTGCGTTAATCTGTATAACAAAACATTGTATTATAATAACATTCGGTTAGCAAAAAATACAGTGTAGAACCTATTGGAAAGTCTAGAAAAAAACTTTCTATCGTATATAAAACAATATCAGATTATGAATATATATTAATATGAATATTTTGTAATCATGAAAATTATAAACGATGTATCTTTTAACTTACAGGTATTTTTGGCAGCGTTGGTAGGCCCGGTAGACTCGGCAATTCTAATTTTGGAATGTCACCTACGAAATCTGCAACTGATGCATGTTCATCAGGTATTCTAAAAATTGAAACAATATACTATATTTGCATGCTCTTTCCTGGTGAATTTCTCTTAGATATGGTTTTTTTTTAATATCAAAAATCATCTTACTTAACTTGAATTCGTGAGTGTGCATCAGATATATAATACTTATTACTTTCCTGCAGTTGTTACTTATCATTTGGGGGGCTTAGTCACTAAGTTTCCATTTGGCACAAAAAAAAACATTTAATCTACTTAAACGAAGTTTTTGTTTTGTATTTATTTATTTAGACAAATATAGCGAGTGCAGAACGTGATATGATTCTACAATGAAACTCTGCATTCTAGTGAGTTTTGCCACAAAAACTAGCTTTAGTTTTGCCACAAATAGTTAAGTGAAATCAATTTTAAAAAATGAGTTTTGTCATTCGGGCTTGGCAATAAATTACAGTTTAATTATTACAATCTACAATAAAAGATTGTTTTTACACAAAAGAAAGTCGACTTTAATCTTGCTACTGTCGCCTATTATCCCAAGTAGTGGACTGCCAAACTTGATATGACAGAGTAAGTAGAGGATAGGGAACTGAACTATGGTATCCATAACTATCATGTAAGAAGATCATCATGTCATATGTAAGAAGAGGCTGTCCAACGTCCATATCACAAATTACTTATAAACTTATGTCAAGCTAAGTTTAAATTTACTATTTAAAATCCTTTACAGTAAATAATAATATTGATTTATACTCACAGAGTTTCATCTAAGCCTTTTTTATTCCTTTCACCTAAAATAAGCATACAATTTTACACTCTTAAAAGTATAGTTTTAAGTATCTTTCTAAGTAACAACAAGTAAACATACTTACTATTCACACAATAAAATGTGATTAGAAAGGCGAATATGAAAATTAGTTTCATCATTTTAAAGAAAATCAATAACTTTTCGTTTCACAACGCAAAATAATACTGGCAATACTGCGACCACTTACAGCTAAGACCACTCTGACTAAATCGACGAGATGTCGAGAATTATATAAGTATGGGTACTCATAATATGTATATTCGTCATTGTGTCAAATCTATACAAACGAGATTCAGTCATCGTGGACAATAATATGCTGAGGATGTCAGGGTAACATCGATCTTGTTATTTTTAGTTAAAATTTTATTATATTTCTTAGGAATGAAATAGGCTCTGGCACCCCTTTACTCACTGACCGAAGCACAAAAGCGTAACTAACACGTGTTATTTCAAGGTGGTCTTCTGTAAGGGAGTGGCTATTGCCGCCAGACGGGCTGCCCAAATGACTGCAAAACGCAGTGTGCCCTGCCACTACTTTCCAGATCCAGACCAAAGCCAACTTTGAAATGTTCTAAACTACTCTTTCGATTTAAAAAGTTCTTTCACCGAAAGTTAGAATAGAATTTCAGGATGGACATAGGCTAAATATTCCATGCGGGTGAAACAACGGACACCAGCTATCTAAAAATAAAAATCGAACCCTTAAATGTCAGGCGTAATATTGCTTTATAGATTTTGTCAGTCTTTATATCTTTTATTTTTCAACGCTGACGAAGTCGACAGCTTCGACAGCTGAAAAACGAAGTCGCTGACGAAGAATGGCTACAGTGGCTACAGTCCAGTAGTGGGGTAGACCTACCGACTAAACCTGTTGGCGTCCTCCACGTCCGCTATAGGCGAAGTTGCGAGGTCGGACGAACACTCTTCCGCAACCGGACACTGCTCATTGGGACGGCGCACCCGAACTGCCAAGGTGGGCCGTGCCTCTCGGGATGAAGCGGGCGGTAGAGTCCCCATCTACCGCCCGAGTCCTGTCAGGGAACCAGGTGGCGAGCGTACGCCAGCCGCCTGCGTCCAGTTCTTCGGCGACGGAGGGGATGAGACAGTACGTCGTCCTCTCGTTCTCTCTCCGCCGCCTCCTTCTGCGAAGTGGTGAGTCGCCAAGCGTCCCTGCTGCCGACCATAGCTTTTACTACGGCCGGCAAAGAGAAGTCCAGTCATGCTCTTAATTCCCGATATGACAATTCGAAGAAACATCAACACTTTTCCCATAAGTTTAAAACGATTCTAATTTACATTTCAATGAACTGAATGAAAAACTGCGCTATTGATAAATGGCGTTTCTTTGTCTGAATTTGTTTTTTTATTTTTTGTTACAATTGAGAAAAGCCTTGGGCTTTAAAGATAAGTTTTAGTTAGCGCTGTCGTTAAAATGTAAAATCGTTAAAATTGTCGGTAAAAGTCACACACATATTACAATAAATACAATTATTATACAGAAACCATAAATTATATGAATTCTTATAATTTCTTAACATGGTAGTTTTATTAATATGATAGTTGCGATATAACATCGCTAAACTCGAGAACGGCTGGAACAATTCGGTTTTTTTTTTAATATTCGTCCGAAGAAGGTTCTTATGAAGAGAAAAATTGAAAAAAACAAATGCCAGGAAAAACGTAAAAAAAAATCAAATTTTCTTTTACCCTTCCAACGTTCCTAGTTAAGGATTCAAATGTTTTAATCAAATATTGACATTCATATCCACTCATCTCAACTCATCCCCGCTTTGGTGGAGTCCTGCCCTAATGACCCTACTACCATTTTGATAGTAGACCTACCTGCTACCAACTGGATATTCAGCTTGACTACTTATCATAAAAAACACATGATTTTATATTTGCCCAACATTCATAAAGATTTATACCTAAAACTATTTCGAACACATTGAACGTTGAGACTGTTTTTGTTGCAGTTTTTGTGTTGTTTAGGTTTTTTCCTCTTAACGTTAATAATTATTTTGTTATTATTTTTCTGCAGCTTGCAAACATTCCTCTACCGTGCTTCAATTAATAGCTATTTACCTGAAATTTTAAATAAAAATCATTGTAACGTCTCCGTTAATTTTAAGAGAAACAAATTCCAATAAAATATTTAAAATAATTTTTTGTCTATCTATTATAACAATGTGGTTAATAATGTAAACTAGTCGTCTTATGCCAGTATCAGTAATAAATACATTTATTCTCAGATGGATTAATCCGTGTAATTCGAGGATATAACGAGTCATTCGGCGTATATTTTTGAAAAATTCATTCAGCCGTTTCCTGTCAGGAAGAGTCTAAACAGTGTGTCTTCTGAAAATATTTCTAATTTTTTACAAAACAACTGGCTGATATGTAACGGTATATTTTTGGAATCAGCTCATGGCGCCCTTTCATTTTTTACTCCATTTGATAGGTTTCTAAAGAAAAAATTTGTGTGTGTCAGCTCCGACACACGACTGGAGTTTACTCCTTACGAACGATTATCGAAAGAACAAGATTGTTCTTTTTTAAAATAATATTGTGTAGTTGGCGCAATATCTATGAAACTTCAGATATTCTAAAATATTCAAAAAAATAGAGCGCAACTATAACGCATGAAATATACAAATCGATTCTTAAGGAGTAAACTTCATAAATTAAGAACTGCGTTGCGGACTTTGTATTTTTTTTAATATTTTATGTTTTTAATGAAATCGGCTTTATAGTCTAGTCTATAAGATTAAAATGGTGTTAATTCTACATACTTTTATTAAAATTATGTGGTTTAGCTCATTCGATCCGGAATAATGTCTAGATCATTGTGCCAAATAATTAAATTAGCCCATAAAAAATTCCATAAGTTATAAACAATTAAACACCTTCAAAAAATAGTGTTTTGGTTTGTAGCTTATTGTTCGTAACTTATAAATATTTTCGAAATTTGAAAAAAAGATCCTTAAAGAGGAGGAAATTTAGTAAAAAAAAGTTCAAACTCCCAGAACTGTACCACAGATAAAATAAGTTACTATCGTAACAGATGCGTCACTCCCATACAAAAGCTAAAATACCTATAGACCAAGAGCCAGTGACCAATTTCAGGTGGTCATTTCAAAAGTCACGAAACTTTCTACAGTAAATCCTCTATACCTACTGAAAATGAAAAGCCACTTCTGGCAGCCCTGTGTGGCCGGGGTAGACTACCCTAAAATTTTAAGGAGGGTAAGAAATAAGATTTATTTTAGTTAAAGTATCAGTCATAAAATTTTAGGAAATTACTTTCGACAGTATTTTGTCTTCATGGAATTTTTGCCAGAGCATTTACATCTCTCCTAATTGTTGACAGAACACTATAAATATTTATAAAAAAAAAACCATTTTTGTCATTTCATCAGTCTTCAAATTTTAACAGAATCAATAAAATAAATAAACAATTAATAATATACAATGCCAGAACGAAATTCCATCACCAACAGTCTGCCAGAGCGAAAAACGTGACCGTGCGAGTGCAAGTAAGACACTAATATGGATAATAATTTCTTAGCCTAACATGGTTAAAGTCATTGGTTTTTTTTTATAACTACCCTCATTTTGTAGTTACATTATTTAGCAACAAGTATGCACAGTTTAGTTTATTCACAGTAACTCATTGTTCGTTTACACGTGATACCGTAAGTCAAGTCAGAGCTATTTTTGAAAATGGATAAAATTGAACATCGTGCAGTGATAAAATACCTGAATTTGAAAAGCTATAACTATATTTAACTCCAAAAGCTATATATGAAGACATGTCTGCTACTTTGGGTGAGACCGCTCCTTCGTATGCGACTGTTAAAAACTGGGTGGCAGAGTTTAAACGTGGTCGTGAGACCATTCAAATGAGCCCCGTAGTGGCCGGCCTTCGACTGCTTCCACTGATAAAAACAAAGAAAAAATCTGTGATTCAATTTTATCTGATCGAAGATTGACTGTCGATGAGATAGCTAAGACTGTAGGCATCTCATCTGAGCGAACACATCATATAATTACTACTGAACTTGGATTCTCTAAGGTGTCTGCGCGGTGGGTACCGCGACTGCTTTCAGTGGAACAAAAACGCAACCGACTCACAACTTCTCGCGACTGTTTAGAGTTATATGAAGCTAACCCAATAGAATTTGTTGAAAGATTTATAACCATGAATGAAACCTGGGTTCACCACAATACACCCGAGACAAAAGAACAGTCGAAACAATGGAAAAGAGCAGGATCGCCCACCCCAAAGAAGGCAAAGGTGGTTTTATGGACGGGCAAAGTCATGGCATCCGTTTTTTGGGATGCAATATAATTCTCGTGGATTATTTAAAAAAGGGTGAAACAATAAACTCCGATTACTATTGCAACCTGTTGCGTCGTTTGAGAGAAGAAATCAAAGAAAAACGTCCAGGTTTATTGAGAAGAAAAGTCTTGTTTCATCAGGACAATGCGCGCGTTCACACCTCTGTGCAATCCATGGCAGAAATCCATCAATGTTACCTCATCCCCCATATTCACCGGATTTAGCACCGTCCGATTTTTATCTGTTCCCAAAGCTGAAAAAATTTTTAGGTGGTAAACATTTTTTTACAAATGAAGAGGTCATAGCCGCCGTGGACGCTTATTTTGAGGAGTTAGACGAAGATTTTTTTAAAACGGGTATCGAAGCCTTACCGGGTCGATGGAAAAAGTGTTTTGAGCTCGGAGGAGAGTATGTTGAAAAATAAAAATAAACTCAAAATCGTGTGGTTTCATTAAGTATGTTAGGCTAAGAACTTTTCAAATGTCCCTCGTAAATGATTAGCTGGTTATTATAAAAAAAAAACTGATATAACTTTCTATATTATTTAAATGTGTTATATTTTTTCATTTTTTTTCATTAGGTATAACAACAGTTAAATAGTTTAATTAAAACCTTATTATAAGGTAGTAACTTATTTATACTTGTTACCATTTAACTCACTACAATAAAACTCATACAATAAAAACTTACAATACAAATGTTCCTGTTGTATATTCACATATTTTTATTGAAGTGATTTACATGTCAATCTTATTATATATTAAGAAACATAAATATTTTGATTAGCCAGTTATAACAACATACTCTCCCGTAATCAAAATAAAATTATAAACATAAACCCATTCCTTTTATACAATTCTGATGCTTAATACGAGCCAATGGCTTAGTAAGCACATCAGCCCACATATCTATAGTAGGAGTATAAATAACATTAATAATATTATTATTTAATAAATCCCTTATATAGTGAAATTTTGTATCTATATGCTTGGTTCTGTTGTGATGAACTGGATTCAATGCCAACTTTTGGGCAGATTGTGAATCATTATAAATAGGTATAACATTAGACTCACTAGTAAGTTCACGCATTAACCGCTTCAGAAACTGAGCTTCTCTTCCCGCACTCGATAAGCTCATATACTCCGCTTCACTAGACGATAGGGCAACTGTACTTTGCTTTTTACTCTCCCAGGAAATGGCTCCGCCGGCCATAGAGAAGTAAAATCCTGTGTAAGAACGACGATCTATAGGACAATTGGCCCAATCTGCATCTGCATATCCAATTAGACGTTCACCGTCTTTTCTGTAAATAATTCCCAAATCTATAGTGCCTTTTAAATATTGCAACACACGTTTTGCCGCAATCCAATGACTTTTATCATACTTAGTATTAAATTGACTTAAATATGATGTAGCAAAAGCAATATCTGGACGAGTATTGACGGCCAGAAAATTGAGAGAGCCTATCAATTGCTGATATGGATAGGATAATGATTCATTTACATTACATTTCTCGCACGGCAGCAACTTTTTAGTTTCCAATGGCGTAGGCACGGTCTTACAGTCTGACATATTAAATTTTTGCAGTAAATCACGAATGTAGCTTTCTTGAGATATTTTAATCTCATTAGATTTACAATGTATATTTAATCCTAAATAATAACTTAATTCGCCTATCACTTTTAAACTAAAATACTTCCGTAAGTCAGATATGACATTATTGAGCGTTTTATTTTCTTTATAGAAAATGACAAGTCATCAACATGGAAAGCGAGAATTATTAACTCATTACCAAACTTTTTACTATAAATGCATGCTTCTGAAGGAGTTTGGTTAAAACATAAGCATTTTAAAATTTCTGTTAACTTTTTATACCATGATCGCGAAGCTTGTTTCAGGCCATAAAGTGAACGTTTCAGTAAACATACTTTATCTTCTTGACCAGGTTTTGAAAATCCTTGTGGCTGACTCATATAAACTTCTTCTTCCAAATCTCCATTTAGGAATGCCGTATCCACATCTAAATGGTGCATTTTCATTCCCTTTTCCGCAGCCAACGCGAACAGCATGCGTAAAGAAGAATTCCGGACAACTGGAGAGAAAGTTTCCGAGTAATCAATGCCATAAACTTGGTTATATCCTTTCGCGACAAGACGCGCTTTGTATTTGATTACGTCACCGTGTGCATTTTTCTTCAACTTGTAGATCCATTTACAAGGTATGACTTTCTTATTAGGTCTGTCAACGAGAACCCAAGTTTGTTTCTCAAGAAGTGACTGATATTCATCTTGCATAGCTTGATACCATCTATCTCTATCTTCTGCATTAACGGCCTGTGAATAGCTTGTAGGTTCATCCAATGACTGAGGAAATGAAGTCTGCATACATACACAATTGGCAGCAGTATTAGATTTTCTAGGTCTCAAATTATATCTTGGTTCTATAATATCAGTACCAGATTCAATTTCTTCTGATGAAGATGAAATAACAGGTTGAATTGACTCATTTCGAGCTTCAGCGTTATGCCATTGCTCTACGACATCAATGTCTGGGTCAATATCTTCTGATATTTGTGCAATATCCGGTTGAATGTGCACACTTTCGATGACAGCGCTTGTCTTAGGTGTTCGACTATCTGACCTAGTCGACGGGTTTGCTTGTGAATTCAACAAAAGAGGTATATTTGCTGGTTCAGTTAAATTATTACCAAACTTACAAGGTCTGTTACCTTTCAAATCTTGAAAATCATTTTCAAAGAAAGTTACATCTCTGCTTTTCACAAGTCTTCTGGGATATCTTATGTCCCTGAAATAATAACTTCTCGGATCTTCTGAATATCCGACGAAAATATGTTCAGAGGCTTTCATGTCCAATTTCTTCTGACTAGAATCGGGGACATGGATAAAAGCTCTACATCCAAAAACACGTAGATGAGAAAGATTTGGTAATTTATTATACCACTTCTCGTACGCAGTCTTGCCTTCGAGAGCACGGTGAGGAGATCTATTTTTGAGATACACAGCCATTTCTGCAGCATCTTGCCAATAGACCGGAGAAAGAGAACTGTCAGATAGCATTGATCTTACTTTCTCCATAATAGACCGATTCGTCCTTTCTGCGATCCCGTTCTGTTGAGGACTGTAGGGAACTGTTGTTTGATGTTGAATTCCTTCACTTTGTAAATAGTTCGAAAATTCAGCATTAACATATTCTTTCCCATTGTCGCTTTTTAGTGTCTTAATTTTTGCTCCTGTTTCCCGCTCTACTTTCGACTGGAAAATACGAAATTTATTCTTTACATCCGCTTTTGAAGAAATAAAGAACACAAAAGTCATACGAGAAAAATCATCTATAAAAAATAAAATATACTTATTGCCTTGAAATGACGTTTCAGGCAGTGGTCCACAAATATCTGAATGAATAATTTCTAAAACAGTAGTTGATCTTTTATGTGAAACTTTCTTAAAAGGTTTCCTACTCTTTTTACCTTCAATGCAGGGGATACATGGTTCCTTATCTACTTCCGAGTATTCCACGCCTACTGCGCGTCCCTTTTTCAGTTGATCCATTCCGATGCGGCATAAGTGACCTAGGCGTCTATGCCAAAGCTTGAAGCTAGAAACATCAGAATGTGTCTCAAAAGCAGATAATTTAGTATTTGAGTTGACCGTACAATCTAAAGAATACAGTCCATCACATACAGAACCATGTAAAATTATATCACCTGTACAGGAAAAAGCATTAGAATCATAAAAATTACAACCAGTTCTATCAAAAACTACACTAAAACCTTTATCTACAGCCTTCTTCACTGAAATAAGATTAGAGTTCAAGTTCGGTACATAAACCACATCAGTAATCTTCTTTATATCAGTATTTTTACAGCAACTGGTAATGGAAATATCACCAACACCTTGACTGGGCAATATATTTCCATTTGCAATAGTTACATTCCCAATAGATGAACCTCTCATATTTTCCATCCAATTAGCTCGTGATGTCATGTGGGTTGAAGCTCCAGAATCAATAAACCATTTATCACTCTCTAATTTCTCATTAACATTCAATGCACATAGAGAATTTCTGTGATTGACGGGTTTCTTCTTCTTATTCTTCTTATAAGGACAGTCTGGACGTTTATGTCCTGCCTCCATGCAATCATAACATACAATAGGTTTCTTACTTTTGGATGTAGAAGGTTTGGTCTGGTTCATTCGGGTACGAAGAGCAGTATCTGGGTTATCTATAGTTGGCTTATTAAGTTCATTCAATAACTTAGTCTTAATCAGATCCACAGTAATGTCTATGTTGGAATTTTCCAAAGCCATTACTAAAGGTGCATATTGAGAACTTAAACCTCCAAGAAGAATTGCAGCTATTGAAGCATCTTCCATAATTTTACCAATATCGGCCAAATCTTGCACAGTTGACATTACTGCATTTATGTACATCTCTATGTTGGATTCAAAATCGTCAAGGCAGTACCTGTATAGTTTCCGTTCGAGGCTTATACGTCGTCCTAGACCTTTGTCCTCGTAAGCGGATGAAAGAGCATCCCAAGCTTCCTTCGCTGTCTTGCATGATCTTACATGGGTTATTGCCATACCATCTACTGCGAGACATATTTTTGATAACGCCTTTTGATCGTTACGTGATCTCTTCTCAGCAGACATATCATTACCTTGAGGGTATCCGATGATGGTCTCCCATAACTCTTCATGCATAAGGTACATACGCATTTTAAATTTCCATACGGAATATCCATCTCTGTTTATAAGCGATTTTAAACAAGATAGAGAATTATTTGACATATTTATATGTACAGCTGTTTAATGTCACAATAAAATCAATATGAAAATATTTTCGTAAATTATTAAAAAAATTCACGGATTTTCATATATAATTTATATATATGTGCATTCAAAAATTTATTGCCGATTCACTTTTAAATGAAAAATATCATATTTATCCACAAAACTCAATTAAATAGAGACTTCGTGCTGATAACGATTGTTGTATATTCACATATTTTTATTGAAGTGATTTACATGTCAATCTTATTATATATTAAGAAACATAAATATTTTGATTAGCCAGTTATAACAACAGTTCCAAATATATAAAAACTATTTTAACGGGATTTAATTGCATTTTATTACTACCTTTACGTATAGGTAAATAATTTATTTACGTAATGAAACTTAATAATGCAAAAGATCCTACAAAGGGTAACACGGGTACAGACCTTTTTTCTTCTTCGGATATCCGGGTATACAGATATCTAGCAAATTAATAGAAAAAACAATTCACCCGATCTAAAACACCCACCGTCCTACGATCTAGGTATTAGGATCTAAATACTTAAAATTAGGTACTTAATTCAAATAACGTAACGTACCTTTCATCATCTTTTGGCAATGAAAAAAAAGACAAATTTTTATTTGTCTTTTTACTAAGACATCCAACAACTTCACAATAGTTAACCATCGTATCGTTAGTCAAAAATTTAATGATAAAATATGTAAGTATCGCTGCGTTTTGAGCGAGAAACGTGCACGTTCTCACTCAAAACGCAGTCAGTCTCGCGGTCAGCAACCTACTGTCGTTCGGCTCACCCGCGCGCTACTTAGCGGTAGGTATTTAAAACGCTCCATGGCGCGAGTGACGGGGGCCTGACTGTACCTCCATTATTTATAATTTTAATTTAACGCTGAAAATAGCCCTGAAACAAAAAAAGAACAAAAAAACAATAATTTTGTTAACTTAAAAAAATTATTATAAACAAAGTATTAACATTTTTAAAACTTTGATGACGCAATCTTGTTTTG
Organism: Synanthedon andrenaeformis; assembly: GCA_936446665.2. Lineage (NCBI taxonomy): Eukaryota > Metazoa > Arthropoda > Insecta > Lepidoptera > Sesiidae > Synanthedon > Synanthedon andrenaeformis. The sequence goes on along the minus strand of OW387778.2, from coordinate 11,589,756 downwards.
TATGTATATAAGAAGAGCTCCACGAAGCGAAATAATTTTACGGCTATTATTTAAACATTTTTTTTTAGTTTAGAACGATGAAGGAATTTTGAAAAAAATTTGTTAATTAACAATCGTCTAGCATATTGAAATTTTTTTTATATTAAAAATTCCAACGGGAATCAATTCTTTAAAGTGTTCACATTATACTATAATTTTTTTAGATTTTTCAATTAACTTTAAGTACTTAAAAAAAATTTTTTTAAGTGACGTACTCGCTTTCGAGGCCGTGCGCGCAACCTAACAATGGCGCGCAGAGGGCTATTTTCAGCGTTAAATTAAAATTATAAATAATGGAGGTACAGTTCCGGGAGTTGGAACTTTTTTTTACTAAATTTCCTCCTCTTTAAGAATCTTTTTTTCAAATTTCGAAAATATTTATAAGTTACGAACAATAAGCTACAAACCAAAACACTATTTTTTGAAGGTGTTTAATTGTTTATAACTTTTGGATTTTTTTATGGGCTAATTTAATTTTTTGGCACAATGATCTAGACATTATTCCGGATCGAATGAGCTAAACCACATAATTTTAATAAAAGTATGTAGAATTAACACCATTTTAATCTTATAGACTAGACTATTACTTGGCTCCACTCGAGATCAGCCACGTTTTGTTTTCACTTCTTTGGTGTGGTCATAAGCATATTTTAAATACATATAATAAAATAAAATGTAATTTATGAATAATCATTTATTTGAACATTCATTTTACATTTAGCATTTAGTATTAAATTATGAATTTTAAGACAGCTTAATAGAAATAAATTATTGCTTGCCCCTACAGTTATAACAAAATGTTTTTAAACCATTACATATTTTATGCAGAACATTAAACAATATTGACGTTATATACATTTGGAAGCAGTGTCCTATACCAGTATATCAAGAAGGTGATTATAGTTATCCGCTTATTACGCTTAGAGTTGTTTTAAGTGTATCGCTTGACGTCACTAAACCTCTACCAATTAGTCCACCAGTAGCATCACTGGCAATATTACCATAGCCACCGATTGAAGAGGGGACGAGATCATCTGTTGTACTTCCAAATTTCTTTTTCACATCCCCTATGAATTGCACATCTGCCGAGCTATCGCCCGCGTCCTCTGCATTAAAACTGATTAGTTCTGCTGTCTTGTCCCCTAGATTAACACCGGTTTCATCTCCTGTAATATTTCCTACATCATCTGCCGGATTATTCCCGTCCCCTTCATTTTCAGGTTGCAGTAAAAGATTACCTGAAAGAATTGTTAATCTTTATTTGTAAGTTATTATATATTACGTTAATGGTTACGTAATAACTAGACAAGAGTGTTTTATTATGTACAGCAATAATATTAAAATAATTTTACGAGAAAGAACGAAACGCAAGTAGGTGGTTTTTGTCGCTTATAAATACAAGCATCACCAAAGAGATGCAAGTGCGCACACGCTTCTTTTTTAATTGAAAGTTCATCAGACAAGCTGACTTGGCCCACTTAATGGTAGGTGGCCTATTAAACTATACAACTTCACAGCTTCTGCAAGTGCGTTGCCGATTCTAATAGGATTAAGGATAAGGAAGTGATAGGAAACAGAGCTGGTACCCTTACTCGCTCACCAAAATACAAAAGCACACTTGCTGTTATTTCAAGTGATCTACTACAAGGGGGTGGTTACTTCTGCCAAATATGAATTGTTCATTTTGACGAGCAGGCAGATGATCCACTTGATGGTAGATAATCACTTATTTCTATTTTTCTGCTGCTGCTTTATTTTGCTGAATTTATTTCTAGCTTTCTGCTTATTTGTCCCAGTTTTAGCTAAAATCGCATGTTATTATGATAATTTTAATTGTTTTTTTTAACACTCACCGTATGCAGAGAAAAACACTGATGCCAGCAGCAGGCAAACTATGGTTTTATTCATCTTCGTTAGTGCTTCTATTATAGGCTACCTATGTCTGGTCTTGCTGGTATTTATGAGAATAATAAAAGATTTTTCTGAATATATACTCCTAAGAAAAAAGATAAATGGAGGTTAATTAATAATAACATTATCAATACGTGACTCGATATGAAAACCTAACGTCGCATCACACAAAGATGTAGTAGGTACCAGGGGCCTTAGACAAAGTAACATTTTAAATACGATAACGAAGTTCGAAAGAATAAAATGTATGGGTGGTATCATGTGATTTAGCGACGGCATATGTCAATCCCATCCCATACATTTTATTGTTTCGTTATCGTTTTAAATTGTTACTTTGACTAGGGCCCCAGTGTATATTATTCCAATAGCAAAGACTTACGACAATAAACGAGTGTTTTGACGATATTGGTATATAAAAACCTTTAACTGTCTGCGCTCAGGTAATTAGTTACCTAGAAAATAATTGTATACTCCCTGACAATCAATCAGGATTCCGAAAGGGACGCAGTACGACAACGGCCATGTTAGATGTCACAGACAATATTTTTGAGGCACAGGATAAAGGTATGTGCACACTATTGGTTCTTCTTGATTTTTCACGCGCTTTTGACACAATAAACACTACGTTACTTCTATCTAAGTTGAGTTATTACGGTTTTGATGCAAAGGCAATAAAATGGTTTGATAGTTACCTGCGTGGCCGACGGCAATACGTGAAATTATCGAGAACTGACGGTACTAGTGTTCTCTCTGAAGTAGCAGCCCTGGGACGGGGCGTGCCTCAGGGATCAGTTTTGGGACCTATTTTGTTTATAATTTTCTCTGCAGATATAATAGGTAGCATTCAGCACTGCAAGTACCACTTATATGCAGATGATGTACAGGTTTACATTTCTTTTCGTCCGGAGCAAGCTGACTCAGCTATAAATAAGCTTAATCACGACCTTTCCAATATATCTAAATGGTCACAAAATAATGATTTGGTCCTCAATCCAAATAAGACAAAATACATAATTTTTGGTACAAAAAATCAAATTTTGAAATTAAATTTTAAAAGGAATATCTCAATTATGGGGAAAAACATAGAGCGTGTGTTTGAGGCAAGGAACTTAGGGCTTGTTATGGATGCTAACTTAACTTTTGAACAGCATATTATACAATCTATTAGAACTTGTTTTTATAAACTCAAACTTTTGTATAGAATAAGGCCGTATCTAAGTGAAGAATTGCGAATACAGTTGGTAGAAACGCTCGTACTGTCCCGACTGAACTATATGGATACAGTATTTGGTCCTCGTCTGCTCAAACGAACGCAACGTCTAATCCAAAGAGTACAGAGTGCATGTGCACGTTTTTGTTTTAAAATACCACCTCGAAGTCATGTGACGCCCTTTTTAAATAAACATGCAATTTTGAAAATGAGGTCTAGACAGAAACTGCATTTAGCAAGTTTACTCTTTGGTTTAATAAAATACGAAACTCCAAAATATTTGTATAAGCGACTCGAATGGATCGGGGGTTCCAGATCTGGTGAAGTACGTAGGCATTCCCGAGAACTGTGCACGCCACGTCACGTGTCAATGAGTTTTAGAGGTAGTTTCCGATACGCGGCTAGTAAGATCTGGAATAACATACCGCCACCAATTCGCAATCTTCACAGTTTGCACGGGTTCAAGACCAAATTGAAACTTTTTCTCAAGGAACGGCAGAAACAGAAACAGAAAACAGAAAATTTGATAACAGAAGTATCAATTATCTAATTTTTTCTATCATAGTTCGAATAACGTCAGTAGTATATGACGTCAGTAGTTCGAAATATATATAAATTTCGTGTCACATGTTTGACAGCAATAAACTCCTAAACTACTGAACCGATTTTGAAAAAAAATGTGTAATTGGTCTATGTGTAATTTGGTCCATGAACCCGGGCGAAGCCGGGAGCGTTTAGCTAGTAATAATATATATTATACTTTATGTAAAAAAAGAATATAAATATAAAGGTACATAACGAATGTATATTGATTACATCAATATTATGTTACAATCATTAAGAGCCCGTTCAAAGTTCCAGTTTAAGTAACTAACTTAAAACAGCAAAATTCTTTATTGGCCCTACTCTCCGCATTGGTAGATTCCGGCCCTTATTCTGCTCCTCGGAAAGTACCTCGGATGTTTACAAAATTCATTGTTAGTTTCCTATTATCCGGTCCTTTGCGATCGTACTTGCAAAGGTTATTGCGAAAATCCCTTTTCTTCGAATATCCTGCGACATATTTACTATACATGGTCTCCACTCGTCACTAGCCACGATTGTGTGGCCATAAACCACACACCCATTTTTTTTAAATACATGTAAATAAGTAAAATTTAAGAACCATTATTTATTTCAATATCCATTTTACTGTAAATATTAAATGTAAAATGAATGTAAATAAATAAATAAATTATAAATTCTAATAGGTATAAGGTATTGCTTGTCATTATTATTGTAGCAAAATGTCTTTAAACCATTACATTTCGTGTAGAATATTTAATTATACTAACGTTATAGCGTTATACGGCCAGAAAGAAATGTCTTAGTTGTATCTATTGACGTTTGAAAATCTCTACCAAGTATTCCACCAGCAGCTTCACTGGTAATTTTACCAGTGATTCTGCGGGCGTTACCGAGAGAGCCACCGATTAAAGCATGGATGAGAGCACCAGTTGTACTTTGAAATCCATTTTTGTACCCTTTATAGCTGTATTCGGTGACTGGTCCCCTTGCATATCCCCCGTGTTATCGTCCCCTGTATTATCGCCGGTTAGGTTTCCGATGTACTCCTCTGTTTTACCACTGTCTATGATATTGTCCTCTATTTTAATCACCGGTTTGGCCTTCTTCCTCGTCCACTGAATTATCGCCGGTTTGGTCTCCTGTCTCGATCTCTGCATCATCACTGGTTTGGTCTCCGGCCTTGTCCTCTGTTTTATCACTGGTTTGGTCTTCTATCTCGTCCCCTGTATTATCGCCTGTTTGGTATCCAGGTTGCGGTAAAGGATTACCTAGAGGAAATTCCTAGAAGAATTTATTGCGTAAAACTAGTGATAGGTAAGAGTGTATTAGTTGTGATACCTTCATAAAGTAATAATATTTTAAAAGAAAGAACTAAATGTATAGTATGTGGCTTTTGTTGTTTATAAATACAAGCAACATTAAAGAGACCAACCTTAATATGATTAAGGATAAGCAAGCGATAGGAAAATAGGCTCTGATATCCCCTATCCACTCACCGAAAACAACGACACGTTGGTATTCTGTAAGGGGGTGGTTACTACCTACTGCCTAAGATACCCTTTAGTTAAGTTATGATGATACTGTTTAGCACCAAAGGTACCAAAGAGATACAGGACAGTATCAAGAGGGATAGATCAGATGCAATATGCTACAAAGTAATAAAGATGTACTTTAAACAATCAGTATAGCTAATAGAAGCATAACATAAAAATACAGACGTGCTCTTTGAGTAAAAAAATATTTTTGTTTGTATAGAATAATGTTACAATACTACAATTAACGTCGTAGTATGTATTTAATCTAATATATAAAATAGGTATATAATATACGAGTACTAGCCACTAACAATGATATTCCCAATTTAATTTTTTTAAGTTATATGACAAAAATTAAAGTTTTATGCTTGTGGTCGATTAGTCAGGAAAATTTACTACCAAATCAAAATTTTAGATCCTTCCGATGGGTGAAAGAAGTTTTCGAATCCAACTTGTAGTACGGGTGGAAAAAATCTCTAATTATGCAAAAATAGTAAAAGTTACAAATAAAGTTTCAGACAAATATTGTAGAGAATTTAGTTTTACATAAAATGTTTATATAACTTCTGGGCTATAAATAATACAAAATATTAGTTTAACTCATTTTATTGTTTGTTTGTTTGTTTTTTTTAAACAAGAAAACAGTTTTAACAAGCAAGAAACATATTTAAACATTGTAAAAAAAATTTCAGTGTACTTGTATGTAATTTGCATCCGATAATTTAAAAACAACATTTATTTTTTCTTACATTACTAGCAGTACCAGGAGTGATGCCTCTGATAGTATCTATCACCAGATATCTATCTGTGAATTCATCAGCGGCAATCATGTCTGTAAGTTGGAAACCAGGATGTAAGACGGTCCTGGATATATCTAGATAAATTTCAAAAAGTAAAGGAGGAGAGTAAAAATTTTTATTTACTTTAAGAAGTGATACCAGCACCACACATTGTTAACTGCTTCATTTTTTTTTTTTTTTTTTTCAAAATATGCCCTTTTTCAAAGTATTGTGATAATTATGTACTCCGTTTTCCAGAATAAGTATATACCTGATAGATTACTTAATTAGCCGTTCTATTAATATGTTGCATTAATAGAATGGCTAATTAAAATTATATATATATAGCAATTAATATATAGTGATAGAGCATGTTCAGCAGAAAGCACTTCTTATTCGTCGCTCATAATACATATATTTATACATTTTTACTTACTACGTCGTTTGATAGCTATCATAGTTCACGGAAGGACCTTAATAGCACAATAAGTTAGTGTGATATACTATTGTCCATATTTCTCACATCGATCAGTAAACACACATAGATGTAGACATTTCAATCACTATGATATCCCTAATTATTGTCAAACGAAGAAAGGATTCAAATCTCTAACATTTATACTAATACTAGCTGGTGCCCACGACTTCGTCCGCGTTGAAAATTTTTAAGTAGCCTATCTTGTGTCCCGTATGTCCAAATGTTTATCTACCAAGTTTCATGAAAATCAGTTAATTCGTTTCAGAGTTATGGAGGAACATACATACATACATACATACAGAAAAAAATTCTAAAAATCGTCAATTTAGTTTCAATAAGTATTATGTATAGAGCCTATAAACACGATATCTCTGAAAACAAAATAACTTACTCCATGACCGACCCTTAAAGATTTATTGATTGATTGATTGATTGATGATAATAAAGCTGAAGTGGGATTTAAAAAATTCTTCTTGAATTTGTTAGCTCAATTAGATTAGCTTAGCTCAATCAGATTTTAGAAGTATTTCATCATAAAGTTATATTGATTTTTAAATAACTGTAATCTAGTTTGATGTTTTGAAAAAGAAAAACACAAAAAACTAAATTATACTATTTTATTGTAAGAAAACCACCCTAGGATATAAATAATACAAAATATTAATTTTACTCGTTTTTTATTGTTTTACATGCAAGAATAATATTAAATCATAATAAAAATATTTTCAGGGTCCTAGTTTGGTGTGTTGCTATGTAGTGATTTTCGTCCGATTATGTTAAAACATTATTTAGTTGTTCCCTTGTATTTTAACAGCTGTAGCTGGAGCTTGTTCTAAAAAGAAATAATGAATTAATTAAAAGAAATAATCCTGGCTGCTTATTTTTATTGCCTAGCTGTAGTCCTGTGGGGAAGTTCGCGTATGGAGAACTTAGTAGAAGTCCCACAGTCTTAGTAAGTATTTTAAAAATCATATTTTATAAGAACAAAAATATATCGAACTTATCGAGTGGAGTATCGAATGAAAGGGTTCCATGAACTGGTTCTAATAAAATTACGTTTTAGCCAGTCGTTTTGTAAAAAATTAAAAGCATTTTCAAACCACACCAAGTTTTGGCTCTTCCTGACTATAATTAAACCGATTTTCTCTTAATTTTTACTCAAATTCTAAGAACTTTATAATTCACCTTGGTAAAGATCAAGATCCGTTATATATAGAATATATTGTATTAGCTGGTGCCGCGTGGAATATTTAGGCTATGTCCATCCTTAAATTCTATAAGTATTTGTGAAATATTTTTTCATATCGGATGACTAGTTTCGAAGATTACCTCTCCTCCTATATACAAGCAAACTTACAAATTTTACCTCTATAACATTACTATAGTCATATTATAATGCTACTAGGTGGTATTTCTAAACTAAAACGAAAAATTTTCCCACCAAAATTAGATAACAAATTACTTATAATAAATACATAGTACGTAAGTAGTAAGACGTTATTAATAGACTGTTTTTAGTTTTAACAAATTAATATTCAGGATATTCATAATCATTTTGGATTATTGTCATATATTCTGCCACCTATTCTATAATTAATAAGGTAACATACTTGGCGATTATTTATGTATCATCAATCAATACTAATAATAAATCTGTAAGTGTAGGTATTGTATGTGTGTATGTATGTATATATGTATGTATGTTCCTCCATAACTTTGAAACGAATTAACTGATTTTCATGAAACTTGGTAGATAAACATTTGGACGTACGGGACAGGATAGGCTACTTAATATTTTTCAACGCGGACGAAGTTTCTAAATAAAAAGGAATACTTAAGGGGCAGTAATAAAGGAATACTTACCGGACTTATCCAAGTGACAATAATCCAACTGGCACAGTTTTCGTACCAGTATTAGAGACGTAGCCCTTGATAGCATTTACCGGGCTATCATCACCGAGGAGATCTAAACCAAGTGAATCTCCTGTAAGACTATCAGCATCGGCGATAGTGTCAGTGTGTTCGTCAACAGCAGGAATTGTGTCTGTAAGTTGTTCAACACCAGGTCTCAGTCCTGTGACTGTATCAGCACCAGCAACTTGACTTTCGAGTGCTCCTACATCAGAAAGACCGCCTGTAGCTCCACCTCCACTGCCACTGGTAACAATTTATGTGTATTAATGGTACATATACATACATTACTTAACAATTTGCTCTACAAAATATACAAAATACAGCCGGTATGTTCTGAGTTTAAATACGGCTATAAAGGGTGGATTATTTTGTAGATTGTAAATTACCACCCATTTAGTTTTTGCAAGACAAAGGAAGAAAAGCGGAATGAACCCTGACTTTACTCACATAAAAAACATAAAGACGTTATTTCATGGTCATTTCTTGAGAGGGTGATCACCCTATTGATATTGGACAGACTTGCTGCCCAGATTATGAATGCAGAACGAAATGTGTACAACACCGTTATATACTTTCCTGCCCAACTTTTCCCATGGGCTCTACTTCTAACTTTAGTTTAAAAAAATTAAATAAGCAAATGACAATATTTAGTTGTTTCTTAACTGCCATTTATCGAGAATTGGCCCTTAAGATTCTCGACTTCAATGTAGAAAGTAGGTAATGAATTTAATATCAAAAAATTGCTACTCACGTTAGATCCGTTACTGTTCCACATAAATCTTGAACATGCGGTAGAACATTACCTAAAAAATATCAGGATTTTGTTAAAGTATCAAAGCGCACTCAATGAAACGAATGTACACGACAAATTATGTACGTGAAATGTTCGAAAACACGAATAGCAACTCTCGAACGTAAGTCACATCGTCAGTTCGTTTTAAGGTAACTAACTATACAACATAGAACTTACACAAAAAATTACCCTACGCAGTTCAGTGAGTATGTGAAAATGGTGTCGGTGCCGGAACTGTATAACTTAATGAACTGGCTTCGTGCAGATGCAATTTTTTTCTGCAATTTATATTACACAAACCTTCTCCATATTATCGCTAAATATTACGGGAAGCTTGCTACAATACATCAGTGAAAAGATTAAACGGTAAAGTCGAATAAACGTTCGCAGACACAGACAAAAATAATTAATATAGACACGGCTCATTTACGATTTTATTACATGTACAAATTTAGCTATCTATATAAGTAACAATTTCTTAAAACAAACAAATTACCTACCGTTTACATAAAGAAGTGATACCAGCACCAGACTAACTGTTAGCTGTTTCATCTTGATACACAACTTGAAGCTTCTTCTTCAAAGTACTTATAACAATTTGGTCCGTTCCTGAATATATAGTGGTTAAAACGAACACCTGATAACGATTAATTAGTCACTATCAATATGGTGATAAAGCATGTTTAGCAGAAAACAGTTTCCTTGATCGTTGCACGTCCAATGTTTGCTAAATACGTCGTTTGACAGCTTGATAGTGACATGTATTAACATAGTTTTCTTAACATTCAACGCAAAAATGCTTACATATAACAAATTTAAGGAAGGACCTTAGTATAGCTTGTGGTTTAGCAAAATATTATATCGTAGAAATTAAAGCATACGAACATCTAAATATTACAAATAAGAAGAGTAATTTGCAGACATAATGTCCTATGTCAATATACATTAAACAGAGATATAATTGTCATGCCAAAAAAGTGCAGGCCGCTTCTCGAGACATGCCGCACTTAACGATATCATACGCCGGTCCCTTGCCACCGTCAACGTGCGAAGTCTACTTGAGCCGCCTGGGATCGCAAGAGACGATGGCAAGAGACCGGACGGTATGAGTTTGATTCCATGGAAGATGGGCCGGGTGCTGGTATGGGATGCAACCTGTTCAGACACGCTGGCCCCTTCCCATCTACATGGAACCAACAACAGAGCTGGTGCGGCTTGTGAAGCGGCTGAAAAAGCTAAAGCATGCAAATACAGGGGTCTAGGCTCCGAATATGATTTTGTCCCATTCGGTGTCGAGACCCTTGGTCCGTGGGGTCCTAGCGCTATAAGGCTTTTTAAGGAAATAGTAAAAAGGTTAGTCGACATCACAGGAGACCGAAGAGCTGGCAGCTACCTCGGACAAAGAATTAGTCTAGCTATTCAAAGGGGGAACTCTGCCAGTATCTTCGGAACCTTGCCTAAAGGGACTTCTTTTAATAATATATTTTAATTATTATATTATATTTTTTAAGGTTTTTAGTTTTAGGTTCAATTGATAATAAAATTATAATTGATTGTGTTAAAAAAAAAAAAAAAAAATTAGCATTTCGACATTTCAATGATTTAGTCCCATAACGACAGAGTTTCAAATCATCAAACTTTTACTATATTTTTAACTGCCAAACGAAGAATGGGTTCAATTCTCTGACATGTAATTCTAATGTAATAAAGCTTAAGAGACGAACACATCTCCAGGTCATTTTAATATTTTAATAAAAGGAAAAAATTAAACACTTCATTACCAAGACATTACTTATAATTTTACAATTATTAATAATAACAGCGACATTACTTTCATAAAGTTCCATAAAAACAATAGTCGCCTTACATTTTATTCGATATAAAAATTTACAACAGTAAAACAGATTTATCAAATTTGAAATAACTACATTAAAGTGACATATTTGTTTCCGCTTGTACTTTTTTCATTAATTGCGGACCCATCGTACCTTCTCCGATAATATTGGTGGTACGGTGGCTATGAAACGATACCACTAAATAGTAATAGAACATTTAGGAAAATCACAAAGCTAAATTTTGGAATTATTCAAAAATTTGGTGCTCTAAAAAAACTTTTTTTAAAATCGATAATCAATAAAAGTACAATCGTAATTATGTCGTAATAGGTATTATATAACCTACAAGACTAAACTTTTAGGTGTATTGAGCACAAGATTAGGTATCAAAAGAAAGAGAAATATGGCAAAAATATAATTTTTTTAAACAATAAAAAATAAAACCAGAAATGTAACTTAAAAGCTAAGGCTATCTATAAATAAATTATTAAAGATAATCCTTGATTAGTATATATACACATATGTGTATATATATACACATTTTGTATTCAGGATTATTAAACATTACGAATGCTGCTCTCATTTCAAGTATATCATAAGTTTAACATAAGTTTAACATAAGTTTATAAATAGCGTGTTTATTTACATAATTTTTGCACATCTTCAAACCAAAAGTTATTTAGTATTATTGGAATTAGCTTTGAATTTGAATTATTTAGCTGCAATGAGAAAAAAAAATTGCATTTTATTTTTTTATTAGCTGAGCCCAGCCACGCCTTGGTGTGGTTCGTTTTTTTTTTGTTTTCTTCCCGTTTGAACTTTCGAATAAATTATATAAAAAAAACTTGTGTTAAAATGCAACGTTGTATAAAAATTTCTAGTCAATGGGCTAATTTTCGAGTTTTATGGACGTTAATATGTTCCTTTAGAGGAAGAAAAAAAAAGGAAGCAAAATTTTTATATAAAAAGCATTGTGCTAACGTGCTATAAATATTTCAAGGCAATTTTAAGTTTACAATTTTAGTTACAGTAAGTAGTACAATTTTAAATGTTAACAAAATAGAAAAAGTACTCTTATTTCCAGAACCTAATCGTGGATTCCAATATCAACTTTCTTCTCTTCTAGTTTGCCATCGACATTAGTTAGCATGTGTGTTCCTCCGCCACCTGACGTGACTCCGTCTATATTTGCAATGTGACTGTAAGAACTCGTATGAACGCCAACATAGTTTCCTTTGTCAGCACCACCATTCCTGATATCCTCTGGATCAATCGGCTTTATTGGCTCGAATACTATCGGTTGAATTGGCTCAAATTCTATTGGTTGGAACCCTGGAAACTACACAAAACATGTAAGTTATTTTGGTAATGATAGGTAAATAATAAAATTAAAAATCTCAATCGTTGACTTTAATGCTGAATGTCGTGTCCCTGAAAGTCTTTCGTGCTTCTGTGCACCATTTGACTCAATTCTGACCAGGCTGTAAGTGTTACGGTGAGACCAGGGAGAGCAGTTACAAGTTTTCTTTCATAAATATCACGGATGTCAATAGAAAATAATAAAAATTTACCGAACTTAATTGATTAATGCACACAAAATAGGGACATATATAAAATAGATGGAAAAGGTTCCTGACTCTTACCAAGGGAACATGTGAACCCCCCGACCCCCTTAACAATAAGAACATTGTCAACCTAGTTTTAAATTCAGTAATTGTAAAATTTAAATATACGGGGTAATACTCGAAAGAAATTTAAGAAAATGCTGAATGTCATGTCTCTGAAAGTCTTTCATAATTCTGTGCACTATTTGACTCAATTCTGACCAGGTTTTTAACCTCTTTTACGGTGAGACCAGTGAGAGCAGTAACAGTTCTCTTTCGAGCAATGCGGGCAATGCGACCAAAGTAACTCAGAATTCTTTGGTAGCACTTCGCTGAGTGTATACATAAAAATATACGTCTGTATGAATATAGTTAAACGAATATAGTATTCGTTGTGCAACATGGTGATATGTGGTTTCCAATGCATCATATTATCGACGGACTTAATAATTTGGTTAATACCTACTCTATCTCAGTAACCAGATGATAACTACCATTGACCACTATAGAACATCACTTGTTGCAAGTCATATGTGGCTTAAACCAGACCATAACTTAAACAGTAATTGTAACTTACTTTCTTACTTACTAAACCATATAGATTATTGAATCACTTGCGATATAGCTAGTTTTTTACGACTATGCAATGTGCTGCTGATCATGTTCCGCTATCTGGCATAATATTCAAATCGTTTTACAAAGATTTTATACAATTATTGCGACATAGGTACTGCTTGTTAGAAAAAAATGAATTGAAATTAAACTTAGATTAGATACATTTAATACTCATACTAAATAACATCCAATTAATATCGGCTGTTCAAAACAAGCCGGCAGTCGCATTCCCAAATTCCTTATCCTTAATTCTACTTTAGTCGGCAGCGCACTTGCAGCACCGGTGGCGTTAATTGTGTTATAGGCTACGGTAGCTACCCTACCATTAAGTGGACCGTCAGCCTGTCTACTGACCTTAACATTAAATAAAACCTAAGCAATCTAAGGAACTCCGCTCACTAACTCAACATTTAACCACGAGACGTAGTCCCTAAGGTCCAAAACTAGTTAAGCCAAGCGTGTCTCATGAAAGCGTACCTGCTAAAGACCAATTACGAGTATTAATAGACCTGAAATGTTAATACTGTATGTTAATTTACCTGATACGATGGAAACTGATGGAACTGCAAAAAAGAAAATCAATATGATTGTTTATTTTTATAAACGCTTTTTAATGTTATTACAATGATATACCGAAAATTATTATTTTGTTTTTAATTTATGACAGTATATATACCTTACCTTAGGCATCTGCAACAAAAGAGAATAGGTATCGTTTAGAACAGTTAGCAGATACAGAGAATTATTTTGAATATTTCCACTATCAACACCTATTCTAATACTGTTAGCATAATAAGCAATTAGTAAAGCTTCTAGGATTGTTATTGTGACATAAAATTTGTTCGTCTTTGTTTATTAGTTTGTTGTTTAGTAGTTAGTTTCTTTGTTTTACTGTGACGTGATTTATTAGTTTTCCATGCAGAAACTGAATAAAGGATTAGAGAAATATTTTTCACAAACTGTTACTTATAAAGAATTAAAAAAATCGTTTCCTTCCATTTTGACTTACCGCCGGTATCCTGAAACAAACAAAAATAAATACCATAGGACAATTTATTTATAATTTAATTTTAACGCCCGACGCAAAAACGGGCTGTTATAAGTGTACGGGCCTGTAGCACCCGCGCATTTGATTTGGCGTGGCTGTGTTGGCTAAGTGGGCAGGGCCTCCGGCTAAGGAGAGCTCACTAGTCAGCCGTTCTACAATTAGTCGAGGAGGAGAGGGTTGTATATTCAAAACAAGTTTATACTAATACCAGGTCTTTATTGAAAGTGTAAGAAGACAATTTTGCAGGGAAAATGCCATGTTTATCTATAATTTTTGCTTACAGAACTAGTGGCGGTCGTGCCACGAGTCGAACAAGGCTTACACCAATAGCGTGTAAGCGTGGCACGACTGCCCGAAATAATAATAATAACAAAGTGTCTACTGTTGCATCATAGTTCGGTCTCTTTCGGAGTGTCCGCCGAGCACACGTCACTCATCTAACACTATACATTTGTTTATTTACACAATCACTGTTATTTTATTCTTTAAGCTATTCTATACTTCCGAACACTATTCTATACTATTCTATACTGTAGGCTGTCCCGAACATTCTCCCGCTGTGCGTCGTCCTCAGGCCGTTGCAGCTTCTGTTAGCTGGAGGGCAGTCTGCTCCGTTGGTAGCACTAACAACTTTTTGGTGGGCCTCCGTAGAGTGCCAGCCCTGGTGCTGACGTCGACTATCCTCACAGCTCCGTCGGGTCCGGGGTAGGTCGCTACAACCCTTCCTCGCGACCATGTGTTGCGAAGTAGGGTGTTGTCCGCGATGAGCACGATGTCTCCGATGGTGACTTGCCGCCCTCTTCCTTGGGGCTCCCGCCGGTGCTGAAGCTCAGGGAGATACTCCCGAAGCCAGCGCCGTCAGAACAAGTCGGCGAGACGTTGTGAGGCACGTCAGTGCGTGCGTCCGATGGTGTCCTCCTCATTGAAGGGTCCTATGTGTTGACACGGCCCAATCCCACGAGCAATGGCAAGGCGTAAGCGCCTTGGGACCGCCTTGGGGTCTTAACCGAGAGGTGCGTGAGCGGCCGACGATCGATGGTGTACCCGCTGTCGAGTACCTCTCCTATGGGGTGCCGCTCCAGCTGCGAACTAGGCGTTCCCAGGCCACGCCCATAGAGGGGGGCACCGGGATTCACGAAGTGCCTGTTGTGTACGTCGCGGGTTGTCGAACGCGACGTACCTCTATGTTGTGCGTCCCACTTTAACTAGAAGTGGCTCGAAGTAGTCGAGCCCGATATAGTGGAGCGCGCATCGATGTTGTTATCAATTTGTTTGATATCGTTGTCTATAATGTGCTGCTAGAAGGCACAATCGGTTTTGTGCCGCTATTTTCGAACGTTTAGTGACTATGCAAAACTGCTTCTGACGAGCATTACTCCACTGCGTACAGAAGCTCCATTGCATTTTATGCTCCCGCCATACGGGCTCGGTTTCAGTTCGTTTTGATGTTTGAAATTTAGATAATCCCTTACTAAGTATGACTGCTTGCGCATCGAGCTGTGTGCGCGCATATTTGCAGTTTTTGTGAAACGGATTTTCTTCTTAATCGGTCCGGAAGACTCTTGTTGAGCCTCCCGTCGTGCACTTCTATCACCTATGTCTATATGTCTATTCCAAATGTTCTATTATGTACATCCCGGGTCGCGAGGTTTTGTTTCCCGGCGCCAATTTTGGACGTTACTATTGTTTATGGCTGCTCCACGATGCGCGACGAACGGTTCGCACCTATTTCGCAACCATGTGGATACGGTTTTGCTAACGGTGCAGACCTTCTTGCCAGGTTTTCTGTCGTGCCCTTCTATCATTGGAGTTGCCATCCTGCTCCTCTTCAATGTTGTAGGCAGCTTGAGACGTGGGATGGACGTCGATTTGGGAGGTGAAACTCGCGCCTTTGCTGTTGTAGTCGCTGATGACCTCTGTCCGTCTGACCTATGGTTGAGGGTTGCGGCGTAGTTTATTTCGCACGCATCCACGAACACGTGCAATTCTATTGTCGCGGCTTCGCTATAACTGCGGTAACAGCGAGGCATGTTCACGTGGCGTAGTCTCCTCAAATGTTCTAGCCACACAGTCCATTGACTAGCGAGGTCGTTATCTATTTTTTGATGCCAGTCTATTCCTCTGCGCCATAACTCCTGGAATATTTGCTTGGCTCGTGTGGTGACAGGCGACACCACAAGAGCCATCGAAGAGGCTCGAAGAAGATCAGCGGATCGAAGAGGGACATTATAATCATCAATGTTTCCCGCTTCGTCGGTTGAGTGTTATCGATGGCGCCAGGTGGCAGACGAGCCATGTTGAGATCAAAAGCAAAATCGTCAGTAGCGGGTCTCCATATCACTCCGAGGAGACGTACTATCTTCGCGCTATTTTAGAGGTCTATGCTACTTTTTTCTATTACTGTGGAGTGTTTAGTGAGCGCTTTGAGTATTCTGTTCGAGTTTGAATTCCACTGACGTAGCTCGTAGTGAGCTTCCCTATTTAGATTTAGAAATAATTTAGATTTACATAAGACGCGACTCCACAAGATAAGTAATTCTTTTATGGGTCAATGTATACGGTTTTATAATAAACTACCTGAGATGATAAGAGCCTTATCTATAAATAAATTTAAAGGTGTCATTAAAGCCAAACTCCTCTCGAAAGGCTACTATAAGGTCACTGATTATTTAAGTGACAATGAAGCCTGGATTTAGAGCTTGGATCCGGAGCTCATACTATGTTTTGCTTAGTATTGTATATGAACTTTATGTTTGTATTAAGTGTACATAATTGTAATTTTTATATTTTAAAGATGACAAAAAGAATAGTATCCTGAGTTTCTTTCGGGGTTTCTTCTCAGGATCGTCATCTTGGCTTTTTTTCCGAAACCCTAGTAAATAGTAAATTTAAATTTATAATGACGATCATAAGAGTTTCGTGAGAAACCTAATTGATAAATAAATATTTTGATTTGATTTTGATTTTTATTAGTTTGGCGTACTCGAAGGGCTGCTTCAATTGCTTCTTCTTCACTATCGAAGCTCTGTAGGTAATCATCCAAATAATTATTTCAAACTATCGCCGTGTACGCTTCCGGATACCTATCTTTGTATCTTTCGGCGTTTCTATTTTTGACGAATATAGCTGATGCAGGCGATGAGGTGGCTCCGAATATGAGAGAGGTCATTCTATATTCTATTGGAGGCTCATCACCTCGCTGTCTTCCTCACCATAAGTACCAAAGCGCATCTATATCATTTTGTCGTCTGCATAAACATTTCAGCTATATCGGCTGACACAGCGAATCTATGGTATAGTAACCTCCTTAGAACCCCTGATAACGACTGTATAAGGTCGGGTCTGGTTAGCAGGTAATCGATGAGCGAATGTCCCATCGTCTCAGCTGAGCCCGTATAGTGCCGTAACCTTTCCCGGTTTGGTGGGGTTGAGCACGGGAAAGTGTGGCAGGTATCATGTCCTTTCCGGCGTTCTATGGGGAGGCGCCTTCTCTGCGTATCTGCTGCTGCTCATAGCGAACTTGAATTTGTGGATCTCTATCTATTTCGTCGAAGCACGTTCTCGTAGTTGGTGGGCATTTGAAATTCTTCCGTTTTCCATAGTTACAATGTTTCATAATGTCCGTCGCTATTCTGTCGAGTGTTTTCGACAAGCGTCTTGATGGCCCTGTTCTTCTATGTCGTTGGATGGTCTGTTACTATTCTATACTGTAGGCTGACCCGAATAATAAGTTTGTCATGTGCGTCTGTGTGTATGTGTGTATGTGGTCTCCAAAACGGATGGACCATTTTGATCTTTTTTTGTTTGAAAGTTGACGTGAACGAGATGGTTCTTAGTTATAGTTTATGAAGATCAATTCAGGTGTTTGTAGCGTAGCCTATTTCCTAGTTACTGCGGTGGTATTTCCATAACATGGTAACCTTGACCAGATGCTGCAGCATCAAGTAGTCTGCGAGACACCCAACTCCTCAGCAACTTACAGCAGATATAGCGCATTTGGGTTCAATAGAAAGTCGAGGGTTAGTTTATAATTCTTATATTTATAATCTAGGTATTTAGGAACTAAGTAAATATAGGTATTAGACAAATTAAACAGCACACATATTATGTGGAACAAACAGGAAAAAATATTATTCAACTTAATTAAATAATAAAGGTTTTAAACATGATTTTTAATTATTGATCACTGTGGAATTACAAAGCTAAAACATTATCAACTATAAATTTTTTGCTTATGACCCAAGTTACAATAATTTATTCACTAATACTTACACAATTGGTTCATCAATTTTTGGTGGAGAATCCCCAACTGCACATAAACACAAAAATAATTTATTAATGATAATAATTGGGCAAGAAGACATTAAATTTGGAAAAAGCTGATCAAACGCTTAGCAAATATATAAAAGCAATGAAGATGTCAGGCATTATATTGCTTTACACATTGCGTCAGGCGTTACATCTTTTACTTTTCAACGCGGACGAAGTCGCGAACACCAGCTAGTACTAAATATAGATGCTAAAAACACGTAAATTTTTAAAAAAACTCATTGTGTTGTCCCTCGAAGACATTTTGAAAACTTCACACATTTAAAACTATACAAAGATATTTCAGAATTCTTTATTTAATACTTCATGGATATTAGGCAAATATTATTGTAATACTTAAATTTTGTTTTATACTTGTAAGTATGTTGATTCAATGCAGTGATAGTATAGTCATTTGATAATTTTACCTGGAAAGTTTTCCGAGAGTTTCGAAAATTTGTGATTTTACTGATTTCGCAAAAGACTGTACTATGAGCCCTGTTGTGTTATAGTGCACAAGGGTTTTTCAGTTAGGCCAATGATATTTTATAAAATATCATTGAGTTAGGCAGACCGTCTGACGGCATTAACTACACCCTTACAGAAGACCGTCGTGAATCAATAGCATTTCTTTTGTTGAGTTTTCTTTGACTGCCTTCAGAGTCAGCAGCTGACTTGCATCCGATCTGATTATGCTACATTGCAGATGGTAGCTACTGAAGTAAGAAATTTCCATAAGCAGCATTCAATCTCTTATCAATTCTCTCTAATTTCTTTTGATATTTTAACAATAATATAGAATAAACTCACTGTTAATTTCTTTGACTTTGCCATTGTTATTGGTTACAATGGTTGCTCCTCCTTTCCTTTTAATTTTTTTGCCATCTTTATCTCTAACCTCACCACTGGAGGACCTGATAGCTACACCGGCGTACACTTGTCCTGGACCACCTTTCATATTCTTAATATCTCCCGCAGTTGGTATTTCGGGATACGGTGGAAGAGAAAGATAGGGAGGAAACGGGTGGAATCCAGAAAGCGGTGGAGGAGGTGGCAATGGAGGAAAATAAAAGTTGGGGATCTGTAAAATTAGGTTAACACTTATGATTTAGTTTAGTGTGCAACAAAGACGAACTTGGTTTATGTATTTACATATGTTAGACATATAAATATAATGGACAAACAATCTCATAAACTCACCTTTATTGGTTGAAATCTGCAAATATTAAAAAGTATATTTATTTATAAGTGAGATGAAAGATTATTTTATAAATTAAGAACATTTCGAGAAGTATAAATATGAAAGCATTAAAAATGCCTTAACTCTGTGCCATAATCTAGACATTTAATTTTGTGTAAAACAAACCGAGATGTGCTTCACAAAGCAAAGTTATGTAAAGTTAAAAAAGCTAAATTAACACTTTATACTTTCAGTATTATAAATATACTGTTTTGTTTCGGTGAGTGAGTAAGGGATGCTAGAGCCCTTTCCCTAAAATGTTCCAAATGGGACATTTATATAATAGGAATAGACGTTACGCTCAGTCCCACTTGCTGCAACTGTGGCGTTGTTGCCTGTTTTGTAGGCGACTATAGCCACCTACCATCAAGTGGACCGTCAGCCTATATGTCGATCTTAAATTAGAAAAAATATAAATATAAATAAATAAGCATGGAAGTATTTTTGAAACTAACTAATGTACCTAGTTTTCAAAACCTGTTGATTTTTTTTTAATTTATGTTACACTCACCCTTGCCATTGATTGTCATTGTCTTCCCAGACGAAACCACCTGTGAATATTTCAATACATTCTTTAAACTTTGCAAAGTACAAACACTCATAAATCAACTTACAATACCTATGTGGAAAACCAAAAAGCAAATAAAGGTTTATTAGAAAAATAAATGCAATTAAAATGTTTAAGCACACCAGTTGAATGGTAGAATATAAAATAAAGAAAAATCGTGACGCTTATATAGGTACCTACTGATAATTTATTGTTTCCAATATTGACACAACTGAAACCGATGTTGTGCGCAATATTTTTTTTAATTGTGCAATGTAGTTCTCTCATTAAATTAGTATATTAAATACAAAAAAAAAATACGAAGGAAGGCTTTATAAAACCATATTTACACCAAATGTTTATTTACATTTATTTCAGATATACAGAAAATTGATTTCAGATTGCGTCATCTTATGAAATATAACATATATAAATTTGGAATGTATCTTAATTCCTAAAAAGTACTTTACTTATATCAAAATCTTTTTTTGAAAAAAACAAATAAAGATCAAATGAATACGGCTGCTCCAAAAAAAGAACACGGTTTAGTATCTAAAAATCTAAAAATTTGGATATAGTTAAAAACAGTTGAATCTAATGATTTTGGTAAAGTTCAAAAGAATTGAATTGATTTTAGTAAACTTCGAGAATTAAATCTGAACAATTTGGTAAAGTTCGGCTGAGTTAAATCTAAAATTTTTTGTAAGTTCGAAAGAGTTGAATCTAAAAATGTTGGTAAAGTTCGAAGAAGCAAGAGACGAAATAAAATAGAAAAACTAAAACTATTACTGAAAAATCTCAATTTAAAAGGTTTAAATAATAATAATATGTCTTAAAATAAACTTACCTTGAACTAAAATCACAAAAGAAATTAAAAAGGGGAATATAAACGACGCCATAATTATTTAAAATTTGTCAATAACTTCACGAAATTTAAAAAAAGAATTGGATCAACATATGTAGCAACAAGAAAAGTAGTAACCACACTGTGGACTGATGTCTTAAATGTTCGTTTAAATATTATACATAACATGTTGTTTAGACAAAGGCAAGCTGTACAAACAGCAAAGCGAATGGAAGTTTTGTACCGATACTGGGAAACTTATTGAAACGGTGACGCGCCTGAAAATATTATTTATAATGTAACAATAGATTCGTTCTGCCCTCTGAACGTATCCATATAATTTGTAAATCATTGAAGATGATTCATATTGACATAAAGGCGCAAAAGACAAATAAAAGATATATTGCAGTTGACTGAATTTCATACGGGTTGTATTTCATAAATGCTAAGAAAATTTACTTTCTGTTTAAAAGATAATATGATTCATTTACAGTACATCGTTTAAGATAATATGAGCAAGTGCATCGGTAGAACGTGACACTCGATAATTGCACATAAAATTTTATCAGAAAGTTATAAAAATAAACTCTTTTTAATGTGTGTGTAGTGTAGTAATTCAAGGTGACACTGTTGTTGGCTGAACGAAATGGCGGAATTGTTGGCGATGATGTTTACTTAAGCCGATCACAATTTTTTTTTCCAAAATTCTTGCTATATTGCAATCCTCTTTCTCCTATCAATCTGTCCTTCATTGACTTTTGAATGTTTTCGTTTTTAATTTTGTATCTCCATCATGAAAGGATTATCATAGTTAGGTTTAATGTAAATAAATACAAAATTTGATTTAGTATATTGTTAAGTATATTGTATTACATTTGTTCAGTTTCCCACAGGTTAGATAACCCTTAAGAATGATGACCTCACGAACTAACTATCCAATGTTGAGGTAAGTATATATCTCCTCCATTCAATAACACAAACAACGCCACTGGTGCTGCAAGTGTGCTGCCGACCATTGGGAATGGATAGGGAAATTGGGCTCTGGCATCCCTTACACACTCACTGAACACATGCTGTTATTTCACGGTGGTCTTCTGTAAGGGGGTGGTTACTGCTGCCCCTCGCAAGAATAAAGTGGTCCTAAGATGGGTACCTGGCCATATGGGGATCGAAGGCAATGAACGTGCCGACCAACTGGCTCGAGCAGGCGCAAAAGGTAGGCTAATAGGTCCTGAACCTATGTGCGGACTACCTAACAGCCTAGCTCGCTGGACCATATGGAACCAGTGCTTTACTAAATCTTACAAACGCTGGACTAACTTGCCAGGTCTCAACCATTCCAAAGAGTTCATAAAAGCCTACAGTCGAAACGTGACGAACCAGGCTATGTCGCTTAGTAGGAGCAATCTGTGTATGCTAACGAGGGCTCTAACGGGGCACTGCCGCCTCAATAGGCACCTCAAAATAATGGGTCTCACCAGTA
Organism: Synanthedon andrenaeformis; assembly: GCA_936446665.2. NCBI lineage: Eukaryota > Metazoa > Arthropoda > Insecta > Lepidoptera > Sesiidae > Synanthedon > Synanthedon andrenaeformis. Next base: position 11,567,006 of record OW387778.2, on the reverse strand, counting down.
CGGGAGAGTGTCGCTTCTGCCACGAGGCAGAAGAAACACCAATGCATATCCTGTGCGAGTGTGGCCCCTTGATGCACAAGCGCAGTCACATCCTAGGAAGCCACACAATGGCTTGTGAAGATGTGAGGAATGCCTCTATCAAAAAAGTACTACAGTTTCTAAACGCGGTAGGTATAGGTAGAGAGCTTTAGTTTACGTGGCGATCACAATATTTCAGCAATGGACGAAGTGATACTGGCTCTCTAGCAGACCAGAAATAGCCGCTAAGAAAATAATAATAATACTGCTGCCCCTAGATGCCCATCTGCTGCTGCTGGCCCCAGAAGCCCATCTGCTGCTGCTGCCCTGCCTCTACATTTTCCACAAATATGTTTATACACATTTGTGCACAATTTTTAAAACAAATACATTTATTTATTTGTTTCTTTTTATTGATTTCTAACAATTTTTGTGACATTTTGATAAAAATAAATCGATAGCTTCCAAGGCCTCTTCGTACCAATAACCACAAAACATTTAAAGTGCTTTAAACAAAGTATCAATACGCAAATAGTAATTAATCATAACTGTACCCTTTCTCATATTTCTCATTGAGTTTATAGAACAAATCCCAAAAAGCCATCCTTTCGTGAAAAGGTCTACTGTGCAACGTAAGCTCTGAATCAATGTCCAAATAGTACAGGACATCATTGCTTACTGGCTCCCATTTTATTGGCAGCAAGTCGGACGTTGACGGCGTTGGATCTCTGAAAAAATAAATATGCAGTTTTTGTCAATTAACTAAGTTGTAACAATTAATTTAAGGGTAACCACAAATATGCTATTCAACTGAGTCAAATAAGTAGGTGCATACCCATATTTAACAAAATTAGTCCACATAGCCGTCATTCGATCAAGTACAAGAACATCAACTGAAGTCTCTATAAAATACTTTTCCATACTCTCCATGTCAAACAAATAACCCAATTCATCGGCGTGTATTGCTCCTTCAAATGTAATGTTAAATTGTAACTTATTAAAATTCCTTCCTCCGTCATAGGAAAACATATACATGAATAAATTTTTAAGACCATTCCCTTTATAAAACTCTATACTTCTGTGAGTTGGATAAACGAACTTATGATCCGAGTGGAAATCTACAAGACCCCATTTCACATTTTCACTTGTAGTATCATCTCCAAGGTAGTAATGACTAATAATATTTGTCATTTCATTACGGTGCTCATCATCCAAATTGAAATATTCTTCAAGGAAATCGTTTATAACGTTATTACTTAGGAAATATTCCAATGGATAAGTTCCATAAAAAGTTAAGGATTCATTTGCTACAAATCCTATCATTACCGAGACATCTTTGTTTGCAAGTTTTACATTTACAGGATAGTCTGTCACAAATTTTTCAATATCATCATAATCATTTTCTACACACGGTGAGAGATCTATATTTAAACTGTCTAACGCTGCAACCACTAAGTTGGTTTCAATGGAGGAAAGGAAAGATAAAGCTGCTCTTGTATCATCTGTAGGAAAACCGAGATATTCAGCCAATTTCAAAGGAACTGTCGTGTCAATTTCAGAAATCGCAAAAGTTCCCAAGGCTGTACCACTTTGTACTATAACTTTATTGAATAAATCTTCATTTGAATAGAGAAGATGATAATCAACAGAGACTCCACCAGCATTTTCTCCTACTATTGTTATTTTATTAGAATCACCACCAAACGATTCGATATTCTCTTTAATCCAACGCAAAGCCAAAAGTTGATCTTTTAATCCCTGATTGCCTGGTACTTCGGGTATATCAAGACACATGAACCCATACGGTCCGAGACGATAATTTAATGAAACAACGATTACATCGTTTCGAACCAAAAATCTAGGTCCGTACAAATTTTCTACATCAGATCCATACTTTAATGCGCCACCATGTATCCATACAAAGACAGGAAGACGATTTTGAAAAGTGGCTGTGTTTGGAACGTATATGTTCAGCCGCAGACAGTCAAGGGTACCAACTAATTCTGATTGTTGATTTACTTGTGGACATTTTGCTGCGTCGCTGTATGCCTCAAACACATTTTCAAACGGTCCATAAGGTGACGACGGCTGTAATTTGTAAAATTATATGATATAAATTGAGAACAACAAATATTTATCAGTTTCGATATAGTCGAGTAGAATTCATAGATCTGTGTGCAAAATTGATAATTTTACAATTGAAAGCCTAAGGTCAAGTTGTAGATAGATAAAAGATAAAGACTTGAATCGTCACTTTCATGGTCATATATTTTTATATAGTAAGGTGTGGCACGTAGGTTGACGATTAAGGACAGATATACTGTAGACAATAGTAGAAATAAGGATAAGGGATAAAGAAGGGATAGAAAAAAAAGGGGTCTGGCACCCCTTACTAACTTACCGAAACTCAACAGCACACATGCTGTTATTTCACAGTGCTCTTACATTTGTCTTCTGATGATAGCAATTTTTAAAGACATTGTAACCCATAAAGATCTTACAATAATATTAACAATTGAAAAAAAAAAACTAAAATTCATACTAATTATACTCAATATACTTAATTTTATAAATGTGAAAGTAACTCTGCCTGTCTGTCTGTCTGGTCAGTGCTATAGCAACAAGAGGTCAAGCGTTATATTGCTTATTTTTTTATTATTCAACGCGAAGTCGCGGGCACCAGCTAGCGTCAATTATAAAACTTACCCCGAAAGGATTGGATTCGTCCACCCTTGCATACGGTATGCCCAAAAATCTTGAGTATTGACCGTCAGCTGATCTTAAACCACTTATAAGTCCCAAATTAGTATTCACCAAGGGATCTATTCTTAAAACAGCTTCTGCATACTGGACGATAAGAAGTATCCACAAGTACTTCATAAAGAGTGAATACATCTTGTTCGTTTCCACATTCATTGGACACTGAAAGTATTTATTTCAAATATCGTTCTTTGAAGTGAATATTGATTAGAAATTGAGATAGATAGATAGAAATGATAACGCAATATAAATTTATTGTTTGTCATGTATATCATCTTGAAACTGCAAAAAATATTTTTTTAACTGTCTATCATTTCATATACCTACATACAACAGTAGTCAACTAAGCAAAAACATTTTATTTTGAATTTTAAAGATACAATAGTAAATAAAGGTGCTAAAGACCACATTTGTAAAGTAGTTTTCAAATAACTGTCTTTCTATAATAGTGACGCAATTTTTAAAAGAAGATCCTGTTCTTATTTATTCATCGCTTAAAATAACAACTAGTACCAGTCATGAGAAGTTTTTAGGTTTCGATGAGGTTTTAACGATCCCATTAGAGACAAAAATAAATGGTATTAAGTAATATAAACAATACATAGGTGAAATTGATTTCGTTTAAGTACATACAAAGTATAACTTATAGACTTGTAACTTATATAAAACATAGCTAAAAACATTTTGATGTAAATTTAAAACATGCTAGTTGTCTTCCGACACGAGTAATTAAATAAATTTAATTAGGCACCAACTAATTAGAGTAACTTGTGCAAAAAATGTTGACAATCAAGGACTTTTTGTTCAAGAATTACTATTTAATCGTATTTAACACTTTTTTATGACAACTACTTCATTTTTTTATTATTTAAAAGATAATTAAAAAGACCTCAGCATATGTTTAATGTGCATGAGCTTATGAAAACCAAATAACCTAGACAAAAATAAAGCAAGTAGGTTACTCTCATTTAGATTTTCGTGTTTTGTAGTGTAGTCATCGAAATAATATATCTTTGCATTCAAGTTCGCTGAGTGTAGTTTATTGAAGCTTTATTAAACTGACGTTGAACGCTTTAAAGAAGAAATAAAGAAAGAGAGAAATATATAAAAACACAAAACATTTAATAAATAAACCCTAAAAGGATACAACACAGCTTAGGCTGCAACTTTGTTGCAGCGCTGATTTTCATATATTTAGGTAATTGAATTATTTAAGATATATGGAGTATTGGAAGGTTTGTCATATGTATAATTTTTTTGTGTTGCCATATTGGTAACATTCAATGTCAATACAATAACATTAGTATACCTAATAAACATATCTCTCTATGCCTATCTATCTTTGTCTGTTTCTTGGCTAATTTCTTCCATAGAAGAATACTACCCAACAGTTTTTGATATGGTCACTAATAGAAACAACACATAATTTGATCTACTTAATTCTAGGAACAGTTAATATTAAGAATATAGTAAAAGTGAATATTGATAAATCGATTAAATTAATTGAAAAAAGTAAAAACAAACAATTGTCGCTATATTAAATAAATGTACTGTCCAGTATGATGCGACCATGACACAAGACGTGTGGCCCCGACTCAACCTGACAATTATCACCTGTCCGTTGCTTCTTAATACTAAGACAATAAGAATAAATTTCGTTTACCGAGATTTTTAATTTAATTAACCCCACATATATATAAACAATATTGCAAATTTATTAATTCATTAAACAAAATTAAAATCTTCGCTTGGGAGCCATCGCATAATCGTCGTTAGTAGCTAATAGAAATTCTGTAACAGTCTCAAGTAAGACCTTTAGGATTTCCCAATCGTGTCATCTAGTAGGTAACTGATTTTCCTCCGACAAACAATGGGACTATTAAATCAAAAAGGAAAAGCTTTATGATCTCGGATGTGAATTATGGTGGGGGTAGAGACGGAATACAGCAGGACATAATCTCGGGCGCAGCTCAGTGGGATTTCTGAAGGCTGTGGCGCGTGCCGCATGCCAACACTGTGGTTGACCTCTACAAACCCTATTAAAACAAGATACGTTGACAAACCGGCAATAGTGTCTCCGACATTCCCAACAATGAAGTTCATCTGCGCGTTTATCTGCCTCGCAGCTTTAATTAAAAGTACTCTACCAGCGCCGGCTGAGGGATTTATATTTCCTGGGGATCGCCGGCAACAGAGAAAGTTGGAACCAGTTATTACTCCACCAGTTCTACCTGTGATAGAACATTTGGAACATGATCCTAGTACACTGCTTCCTAATGAAACGAATAACGGTCGAAGTGCATCTCCAAGAAGCCGTGTTAGGCCGCGTTTTGGGTTCGGTGGTGGATTTAACGTCGCTCCATCAGGAACAGGAGGTTTGACCGCCAGTGTGAGTAGCAGTGCAAGCGGTGCTGGTGCAAGTCAGTCGGCTTCACAATCCTTCTCATTTGGTTTTAACGAAGGCTTCAGTGCATCACACTCGGCAAGTCAAGCAGCGTCGTTTAATGGATTTGGCAGGTTAATGACTTTGATCTTTATATGAACTAGAGTAGATAGCCTTGTATTTCGTATTTTATCACTTCCGTTTGGGCGGAGTGTACTCTGACGTAACATTGTTATTTATTCTTACAATTAGTTGTGTCAAATTTTGGTAAAAAAATTAATGATATTTCATTAATTTTTTTACTATTTGTCTTATCTAATGTAGATAATCTACAATGATGGGATTTAAGATGTAATTATATCTTACTAACGACCTACTCCGAGCTTCGCATAGACGCATTTCTCTCGAAATTATCATATCAAAATTATAATTAGTGAAAACCATATCAAAATCAGTTGGTGGTTTTAAAAAAGTTAACGGAGAAACAGTCAAAGGTCTTTTAATCTCTTAATACGCTGGATCCTTCAATTTAATTATTTAAATGATTTTTTTCAAAGTCGACTTTAGTCTCTGGGCGTACTGGGTCCTACAACCATCCTCCAATTCTCCAAATTTTTTCTTAATTGTCTGGGGAATATTCATTTATTATTTATTTTAACTTTCTTCCTTAAAAACCTCTTTAATATGTTAAGATTAAGTAAGTGGTATGTATTTAAAACGCGTTCACCCTCTTTGAATCTTCCATGAAAACCAGATACTATAAGTATTTAAAATATCTGGGTCATTCACGAACTTTTAGTGTCACATGTGTCCTCTTTAGTATATATTAACGTAATTTTAAGCCTACAGCTATCTGATATAATACAAATTAAAAAATAATCATCTCAAGTAAATTTCTCCTATATCTATATCTCTATATCTACATCGCTGTCAGCCTCAGTCTGTTTCTTCGCTGTAACTTCTTGTAAACCACCCAAAGGACTTCGATACAGTTTTCAGCAATAACGGAAAGAGCGATAAAGGATGAAGGAAACGAAAAACTAAAAACGAAGTCTTATAAATTTTACATGCAATTTGTGTATGTGTGTATTTGTGGAATCGTAGTTCCCAAACAGATGCACCGATTTTGGTCCGTTTTTTTTTTTATTTGAAAGCTAACGTGATCGGGATCGTCCTTAGTTATAATTTTTGAAAATTTATTTAGGCGTTTGAAGACCATCAGTCCATTTTCTAGTTGACGAAGGGATTTCAATAATTTCCACATGTTCGATTTATGTGAAATTGTGTATCCCCAGTATACAGTCCCAGTCCCCAGTATCTCTAGCCAAGAACCAAACCAATGCAATCGTTTCGTTGCGTTCTTACGAAACAAAAGGAATAAAGCCCGGTGATTGATTGTTGTAACGCCCACATAAAATTTTGACCAATCACAAAGCTTTCTCCCAGCGTAGCGTAGCCTGAGCGTAGCGTTTACGACTGTACGTTTGCTCTTAGCTAGGGCTCCTGATGTTAACTTGGGCGGTATCAAGTCAAGGTCCATGACCTTAACCTGATGCTGCAGCGTCAAGTTGTCTGCGGGATATCCAAACTCCTTAACAAACTTGCAGCAGATAATAACGTGTTCGGGCTCAATAGAAATTTTAACTATAGCTTGTAAATTTTTTCAACAATTAAATCCTCATTCAAGGTTATTTATTCTCCGTACTAAAGTTTCTTGATATTGAAGTGTGCGTGTGTTCTTAATACAGATACATCCGGCAAGTATAACTTTTCAATAACGGCATACTTGTTTTGCCGTTAAGTAAATTATGTAACGGTTTATGTCATTCGTGTCATTTTTGGCGCAGCGCCATGCATAGGCTATGTAAATTTGTGGCTGTTTGCATTGTTGCATAGTTTCTTTAATTTTACCGTGTAAGAATGTTGTAATATGGTACCAATAACATTTGGAACAGATAAGAGATTTCGTTACAATATTTGCAGACATTAAATTGTTGTAATTAAAATAAATCTGACAGCATTAATTACTTAAGCCACTTCCTTTTTATAAAAAAATAATAATACAAAAACACACGTAATATATTAATTATATCTTATAATATTATTATTATCTTACACATCGAACTCTTACCTGCAGGTTCTAAAATAATATCACGATTGTGTTACATTTATTTATTTTATAATATACCTTTGATATAATCTTTGATATATGATTATGATATTATGATGATATTATGATATTGATATATGATATTACTTAGTAGTATTCTACTAAGTAATATTATAAATGCGAAAGTTTGTGAGGAAGGATATGGATTTGGTTGATTTTTGGCACATAGTTTACCTGTTTTAGATAGATGACCTCCATTAACCAGAGGTAAAAAATATAGGATACTTTTTATCCTAGATAAATGTTAAGTTCCAGATATCGTCTAAAAATATAAAAAATAGGCCACCGTCGTCGTCGCAACGATAATGATGTCGGGCGTTATCGTGTTATACACTCGCATTATTTTCACAGGTGTTTCATTTTCTTTTTCAAACGCTCATAAATTCGCTTGCACCAGCTAAAAATTATAGTATTAAGCTTATGTATAGTTGTAAATAAGCGGGAGCAACTCTAGTATATATTTTTTTGTATGTTCAAAAAGTGACAACCTAATCTTTTAACTTTCCAGTGGCTTCAGTGGTAGTCAGGCCAGCAGTCAAGCGGCTTCATTCGGCGGCCACGGATCATCAGTGTCAGGTGCAGCTTCTCAAGCGGCGGCATTCGGTGGCAACTCGGGAAGCCAGAGCGCTTCATCTGCATTCGGATTCAACTCACTCAATGGTTTTGAACCTGAGGTAAGATAGACAATATTATAAAGCAATATCTTTTTCCCGCGACTTTTTCCGCGTCCTTTTTTCCAATGCGTTAAAATGTTTTTTCAATGTTTATTGCTCATATTATTATTGTTAGGCGTTGATTTTTTTATCTTTAGTAACAGTAGTTTTTGGATGCAAGGTACAATTATGTCCTTTTCTGTATTTCCCTGAGAACGTGTATGCAAAATTTCATGATGATCGGTTTAATAAAATAGGTAAGGCATGAAAGCCTAACAAACAAACAAACTCAACTTATTTTGTGTTATAATTTTTATTCTGCAAATTATATACACAAACCTTCCTCGTTTTCCATTAGTGGAAACCGTATTAAAATCCGTTGGGTGGTTTAGAAGTAGTTAGCGGAGAAACAGACATAGGGCGCACTGCGAGTCTGTTTAATAAGTACTGTTATTAGGTACTAGCTGGCGCCCGCGACTTCGTCCGCGTTGAAAAAGAAAAAAAGTAGCCTATCCTGTGTCCTGTACGTCTAAATGTTTATTTACCAAGTTTCATGAAAATCAGTTAATTCGTTTAAGTTATGGAGGAACATACATACATACATACATACACACATACATACATACATACATACATACAGAAAAAAATTCTAAAAATCGTCAATTTAGTTTCAGTATCATATATAGAGCCTATAAACACGATATCTGAAAACAAAGTATCTTACTCCATGACCGACCCTTACAGATTTATTATTAGTATTGATATTATATAGTCCCTTTGTGTACATGCTGATAATGATGAATTGTAAGTTGTGACACCATTATAGTGACTTTTAAAGAACTGTTTTCCTCTTTCATAACTACATGGTCATTGGGTCAAGATCGATGATCTATATTCCTCAATCGTCTAGCGTCAATGATTAGACCATGGGTGATATATTTTATAGAAAACCTTTGAATAACGTGTTTCTTGATAAATTTGTTAAAAAATGTCGTTATAAAATCGCAGCCTACATTCAAATCGGACATTCACACCTTATAAATAGCCATTAAGTATTCAATCACCAATCGTTACTTTTCATGACAAATGAAGTAATTTTTAAGCTACGTTTTCTTGCTTAACAAGTGAGATGGAGTTTAGACCTTAATTTAAGTTTCATGAGAAATTAAAAATTCTATTGAAATCGGTTCTGTTGTTCTGTAGTGAAGATATAAAAGGCAAACAGACATACGACTGTTATTAAACTGTTTATAAAAATACTAAATAAATAATAAAAAAATTCGTTATTTAATTCTCGTTCAAAAGTCAATTTTTTTTTTTTTCATTTACCAACCTATTCGAAATAATATCCTATTGTGAAAGAACTGGCTAGAAAACTCATAGTTTCTGTTTTCACTATAAATTTTCTATAAAACTATACAATAAACAACAATCATCCATCAGTCCCAAGCATCCATTAAATAATCATTAAATTACAATTTATAATAAGCTTTTTATTATATAATTTCTGTTTTGCTTTATATAATATAGTAGCTCGAATATGAGTTGGGACATTACTATTAACGTGTATGCATTGAAATTTCATAATTCTTTTTCGAATTTTGGAAAATTCTATGAATTAAATATTAATTACACATTCTCTTGGAACTCCTGTGTAATTAAAATTTCTAGAAAACATATTGGGCATTATATTTATAGTTTTTTTTTTCTGATTTCAGGCCACATTCGGCGATGGTCTTCTAGACATCAGACACCGTGGTGTACCAAACTTTCCAATCCCCAATTTCTTGGGAAGAGGTAAAGGTGTGGGTGCAGCAGCGTTTAGATCTGGAAAGTCTCGACCGTCGCCCAGAACAGACGACGACTTCCTAGCGATACTCGTATCGAACTAGTTGAGATTAACTATAAATAGTATTAAGAAACTTTTCAATAGGACAAAGAACACAAACATGGTAGCAGTTTCGTAAGGATGGACTGGTAATATTAAATCGATAGTTATATAATGTGACTGTACGGGGATTATAACTTCATGGCGCTTTATGAATCATTTTCTTAATGCCTTATGAAGTTCACTGCTGAGGACATGGCTCTTTTATACACTGGAAAAATACATGACTAACCTCAGGGCACACAGCGTTTCTCAGTCATAAATTGGTCAGATCGTGTGGTACAGACGACCACCGTGAAATAACAGCATGCCAGAGTCCGATTTCCTATCCCTTCCCAATCTTATAGGCACTTGCACGCCTGTCACCTTCATTTTGTAAATAGGCGACAAAAAGGCATCAAAAGTGATGTCAGACGTTTGGCGCCTACTTAAACTTTAGTTTTTTCAGACTTTTTGTTAGAGAAGCAATTTGCATATTGCATATGCTCGCATATCAAGCATATCTAGATAAAATACAAATAGCTGTTTTAAGGCTATTTATTCAATATCCTTTTAATATCAATTGCCACATTGTTATTTCTGGAATCATACACCAATTTCATTATTTTTACGAAAACACACAATTTTACTTGATAAGGAGAGGTCTCGTCAATTTTAAGTTGTAAATTGTTTTATTATTAATTTATTTTTTTAATGTTACCTATTTATTTCAATAAAAATGACTTATAATTAACATACGTTATTTTATTTAAAAAAAAAATAGTTTTTCTCAAACTACTATCTACCTACAATAAAATTGTAATTACTTAAATATCAATGAATACAAGTTAATTTTTTATCTTGTTCTGAGCCATGAAGAAAACGAAATGTGTTTCTTTAAAAACTATTTAATGAATAAGTCACTGATCACAAACTTATTTCAAATACTAGATAATAAATTTATTCATAAACATTTACTGTATTATACATATTATACTGTATTATAACTTTATTTTATATATATTATAAAATAAAATCGCAATCCCCCTCTGTCTGTTTCTCGCCTAAATTCATCTACACCATCCAACAGATTTTCATAGGGTTTTCACTAAAGAGAAGAGCAATAAACGGGTACAGTTTGTGTATACAATTTCCATTTTTTATATACACAAACCTTCCTCGTTTATCCCTCTTTCCATATTTAGAAATGTGAAGTGTAAGGTGAAATTTCTATTTTTAGATGATCTGTACTTTTTTCTGGATGTAAGGTCCCCTATGTCCTTTTCTGTATCCCTATGAATGCTAAATTTGCTAATTGCTAATAGTTAAGACGTGAAAATGTAACAGACAGACAGTTACTTTTATAATATTAGTAGATATGGATAATATCTCATTACTCTCAATACAAGTTTTAAATAATGTGAATAAGTACATAGATTTTATTTAACTTATGGGTAAAATACCTAGGAAATGAGAATCACTTAATCATATTATGTAAGGTCTTGTATTGAGATTATAAAACTTTAATGTATTTTATTATGTTTAGCAAAAATATATAATCGAATGAATCTTAAGCGGTTATCACACTTTACAATTTGAAGGATTCCAATTTAGGAAATTGGAAAGTGCAATCGCAGTTAGAACAGATTGGATCCAATTTAGATTTTATCTACTTTCAATTCTATGTGTTCGATTTAGAAATCAATTTAGTGAAGTGTGATCACTAGTTCACTACTTAGGTACCTAAATTGGTTTCCTTCAAACTGTAAAGTGTGATAACCGCTTTACACAAAACAAAGATAACTCCTGTCTAAGTTAAATAGCAAATGCTCAGATCAATGTTTTATTTTTGAATTAAATCGTATGCGGCACTTACTAATTTATTCGAAAATTAAAAACTGCGAATACTTTACATTCTACTTATCCTTGTCCTTACATTATCTTATCCTATCAATTTTGACAACGAACTCTCATTCTCATCAAGTGGTCAGTCGTCTATCCACTTGATGCCACCGTCACATATTAAATTTAAAAAAAAAAAAAAACAAAGAACGTCATTAGAATTTTCTTTAATTTTTACCAAAGCTGTTTTTCCTTTATAAGATAGTAGCTTTTGCCTAGGAATTCGCCAGCGCCCCTTTTTCTTATTCCATCACTATTAAACTTCACTGTATTATCTGAATATTGCCTGAAAATTTCATCAAAATCGGCAGAGCGGTTAGGAGTCAAGAGTATAGGTATATAATATACATAACCATTTTTATAATTATGTAAAAATTAAAAAAGTTAAGTAATTACAGAGCACAGATAATCGACAAGAGTAAGTTTTTTTTATTATTCTTGCCTTGTAAACAATCTTGGGATGTAATTTTATGGAAACACTGTTTGAAAAATATATAGAGTTAACACGTTCATTGCGGATCACCCACAATCGGCCTGGTGCTGTGCCAAATCACTGTGCGTACGGAAAAAACAGGTCTTTCTCGCTTGTGCGGAACAGGTTTTCTGGGCATTTTTACGAGCATGACAGAGACAAATATAGTTTTCGAATTATGACAAGAAATGTAGTAATATAGGCAGTTTACTTGCTCGTCAGGTCATTTTCGACCTCCGCCGCACAGGACTTTAAAAAAGTTACCTCAGTGCGGGAGCGGGCCTGTTTCGGTGGGTGACCGGTAGCGACCTGTTGCCGCACTGTGCAGATGCGTACGCGTTGAGCCGCCAGTAGTGTTGTGCAGTCACGGGAGGAGGACGCGCGCTCGTCGATTTAGATTCTTAAAATGGCGCATCGTAAAAAAATATAACGCTAGAAAATGTTAGTAATAGTGATATCGAAGACGATTACGAAGAGCCTAAACGAATTCACTACAGGAAAATATTTCAAAAGCAAAAACCTGAGCCATCCACCAGCAAAATCACAATTTTGGATAATAATATAATCCGCCCAGCAAATTATAAACGCCAAAGTATTATCGACGACGACACAAGTGACGAAGAAATTTTCCCTAAAAGAAAAAAATATGACTACCCTGATTCTAGAAATGATAATATTTACATTTTGTTTTGTTTTATTTTGTTTCATTTACAAGAATTTTGTTTTGTTTTGTTTTTAATTACTTACTATGTTTGGCTTAGTGCTTATAAGATTTAAATATAATTAATGACTCGATATTTTATTTTCTTTCACAATCCCATCACTATAAAAATTACACTTTGGTGCGGGATCAGGCCTTGTCGACCTGACATTTTCGATTGCTAATTTCTCATTTTCTGTTTAGAGAATCCAGGGGCGGGGTCAATGTATAGACAAGTGATTCATCACGATTTCAAAACTATAAAAAAAATTATATCCTTTATGGGTTGGCTAAGATAATAGAGCTTTAATACCTCTCAGAGCTGTCGGGTCGAAAGGGCCTGCCACGCACATTAAGAAAGTCATGTGGGTGCTTTTTTGGACTGCCACCGCACCAGCCGAAAGTCATTGTTATTTTTTACGCAGTTAACGTGTTAATCTTAAAAAAGTGTTATTTAAGTAAGTATTTGTTGTTTTAAACATGATATGTATCTAATCAAATTTTTTAATAAACTTTCCAAATATACTTTACAATAATTGTTATTGTAATTAGTTTTTCAAATGTTTGGAAGTAGGTTTCGATTTGCCTTAGGTACTAAGTAGAGTCAAATCGTCTCTACAATATGAAATATCTCATGAAAATGATTTCATATTCATGTAAATTCCTCAAATTTTTTTTAAGAATTTTTGACTAGGCTTTAAACATAACAGTGAATAATTATGAATTTACCCAGTAGGTACTTATTTTGGGATAAAATTAATTGATTGTGATTGATTGTAATATTATCACAAATCAAATCAAACTCCTTGTTCGATTGCTGATCAAGCCAATTTGTAATTGATAAAGATTTTGAAATACATATCAACCTATCTTTGAACGTATTTTCATGGGCTTTTTACTAATGGAAAGAGCGTTAAGCGAGCAATGTTTTTATATATAATTTACAGAAAAAAATTGCACCAGTGCGAAGCCGGGAGCGGATCGCTAGTTAAAAAAAAAATTACGAGACTACCATAAACTTATTCGAAATAGCATTAAAGCATTTGTGTTTAACTTTATTGGCTTGCATTTTATTGCTAAACCTAAGTCATTATTACGTGCCCACGTAAACACATCCTTGTTGAGACAAATGATCATAAACGACTAAGTATTTATAATACAGATTGCGTAATTCAGTTGAAAGAAAAAACAATGCGACTTGCGGTGGAATCAATGAAGAGTTATTGCTGGTTATACCAATGACTCATATCAAACGTAAGCCAGTTCATCTGCGTATGTGTTTGTGGACTACAAATCACCCTTAAGTTGGATAAAAGCCAGGCGGAGACTATATCATTACAAAATCTCAAACAATCTGTCACGAACAACAGACATAAACAGTCTTATCTTTGGAATAGATTTTATTTAAACATAAAATCCGGTGGGTTTCTAGTGGGTTGCCTAAAAAGTGTATGTCGTATCAAGAGATGATATATTTTTTTATACTTTATTAATATTAAATAAATTTTTTGCACATTCTATAATAGATAAACCACTCTTTACATATCTCTTTCGTAAAATCCATCTTCAACATTTACCTTTTATTTAATTAAAATAAAACAATTATGTATCTGAACTGTTTTAGATTAGTTTAATTTCATTTAATTAACTCAACTTATTCTATTTCTATTAATATTAAATATTTTATATAAAAAAGTTACCTAAATAAAACGCCTAAATGCCTAATACCTAAATAAATAAAAGTTTTACTGTGTTTCTAAAATAAGGGCTGAGTCCAAATTTTTGTCACCAATTAAGTAATTTATTTGAAAATTCCAGAAAAAACTATTAGACTTTACACGTACATACAATTAAATAAGCATAATCGTTTGATAAACTCAAAATATTATGGCCACAAATTAAGCACAAAGTTATGTATTAAAATAAATCGCTTATCATATATGCGATTATAGCTATTTTTGTTGCAATATAGCTACTGAATAATTTGTTATATTTATAAATATATCTTATAAATATTGCTTATATTGCTGACATATCAAAATGTATTGCCCCTTGTGATTCATTAAAGCGAGATGTAAGTTGAATTTCAAGTTAATTAAGCTCTTTGGTTCAATGGCACTGCAAATGTTAAGGTTTACGTAGTCATTACATTTTACCTGTTGCTAGGTAAGTTTTTTTTTTACTCAGAGTACCAAATAGCAACATGAACTCTTCGTGATCAAGTCATAGGTAATAAATTTTTCATCCGAAACGTTTATATAGGTAGGTATTAACTTTCTTACAATTATTACAATTTTAAGCAGTGACATAAGGCACACCATGTTTCCCATAATTTGTGGGAAACATGGTGTGTACCATGTGTACGGTAGCCACCTACCATCAAGTGGACCGTCAGCCTGTCTGGCGCCCTTGACATAAAAAAAATGCACGAGCAACTTATGATTTTTTGAAATCTGCTTTTTAGACCAAATTTAAATATTTGCATCACAAGAGTCTGCAAACCCAAAATGTCTTACATTTTGCGAATCGATTTCGTTTCAGGGTCAACTAGATACATATTAATGTGTATTTTAATATGAAGCTGTTTCGTAAAAAAATCGTTAGTGAATATATAAAATAAAACCGAGCATTCTAGTTTTGTCTGTGTCGATGTAAGTCCGCATTTTGTCACGATTTCTCTTCATGATGAAGATATTCCCCATTACTCTTGGTGTATCTTTTTTATTGTGCTGTGTTGAGTGTTGGCGAGTATTTCCTATTGACCCGTCACCAGCAGTGTATAATACATATGACGTGTCGAAAGACACCACTGGAATTGGTATACCAAACAAATACGCTTTTATGAGGCCGACACCAACAGTCAAGAAAACTGAAGAAGGGCAGATACGGCAGACGATTTTAGTGAAAGATAGCATAATACGATCGACAAATGACAATGACCTGACCTGGTCGCCAGCTGCGAAGACAGTTGGAGCAAAAACAGCTGATTCGATAACAATAACAGCGTCTCCTGTATTCAAAGCAGCAGCTTTCACGATTACGCCAACAGCAGTTCCTTCCAAAGAGTTACTCCCTCCAAAGGTATTGTCACGTTTTTTCAAACTCATGGCCAAAGGAAGCAATCAGTCTGAGTTTCTACAAAATTAATAACATCGATTTTATTTCTTCTTTCACAGATAGACTGAAACTCCATGGAAGACTTAAATAGACAAACACATATATTTGTTACAGTAAACTAGTTGTTAACGAGATAAAAAGTTATTATTTATTTAAATTTATTAAATTTTTATCATTTATTTAAATTTTATGACTTACAAATCAACAATTATGTCATCAAATACACGTACACAGTAATATTTATTTAATATTTTTTTTTTAAAACCCATTTAGTTTTTTCATTGGCTTAGCATCTAGACTTTGGTATACTTACCTAGAATTAATGTTTTAAGGTGGTTTATTTAGGCTACGCTTGAACTATATTTTACTAGTGGCCCGATCCTGGCTTCGCACGGGTTTTAAATAAAAACTATTCTATCTTTTAAGTTGGACGAAATTACACATAGTTACGAACCGATTTTGATAAAACTTATCAAAATCGGTTCAGTAGTTTAGTAGTTCACTCAACACGTAATTTTTATTGTATATATATAAAGATTTGAAATTTAAAAACCCAAAATAAAAATATACTTCTTCTATATCTTTACAAAATTGTCTATTAGACAATGTAAGTGTTTTATTTTTCTGAATTAACTACATAAGGTTTTTCTTCTTTATACATGTTCCTGATTCATAATTCTTAATTTGTTGCAAGTCAATACAATGACGATTACCAGCTAGATACATTTGACGCCTTGCAACGTCGAATTATTCGAATTGTTAACGATCCAATGCTCACACAAAAGCGGTTAGAACCCCTTAGTTTAAGAAGGGATGTAGCCTCTCTTTGTGTGTTCTACCGGCTGTACAATGGAGAGTGCTCTGCTGAGTTGTTCCAATTAATGCCTACCCCAAGTTTTTACCACCGTACTGCGCGTCATAGATGTGGAGTTCATCCGCATTACTTGGATAAGGTGCCACTACGCACAGTCCGGTTGGGTAGAAACTTTATCCCGCGGACGCGCGAACTTTGGAACAATCTACCTCCTGAGGTGTTTCCACCTAGCTACAATATGGGCTACTTCAAGCGAGGGATAAACAAATACCTACAGGGTAGGCAGCGCACTAGCACTCCCCTTGGTGTTGCTTGTGTCGTTAGGCGGCGGTAACCACCTACCATCAAGTGGGCCGCCAGCCTGTCTGCCACCTTTATAATAAAATTTTTTAAAAAAAGATTAGAAGGATATCAATTTTTTATATAATAAGCTTTCATAACATTACTCGTACTAACGATTCCTCATAGCGTGACATGTTATTGAACCGGAACTAAACTTGTATATTATAATACGAGATGTTTACTCGTTTTAAAACTATTCTCTGATTGACTACAATTGAGTGAAAAATATACCTACATGAAACTATGATGTCATTTTGAATTGATGGGTTAGAAGACTTCAGTCATCAATTTAAACAGTTAATAATGGCAGAGCACACTGCGTTTCGCAGCCATTTGGGCAGCTCGTCTGGCGGCAGTAACCACCCCTTTATAGAATATCCCCCGAAACACACGATCACAGCATCTGTGATGTTGTGTTTCGCATGGTTTCGATGAGTTAATAAGGGATGCCAGATCACATTTCTCTTTAAATAAATAAATAAATAAAATACAATACTGATAAGCTATCACCTGATGAATGTAACAACTAATACCTATGCTGATAAAGTATCTAGTGACTAAATAACACAAGTGCATAATTACTAATGCCTGCAAAAATCTTGATTCTTGACAAAGAAATTAAATTACCTATGTTTATCGTATAACACCACTCATCGTATAAAATAACAACGTATATGAGGTTATTACGTGGTCATTTACAAATTAATTGAGGATGTCTAATTTGCATGTAGCCAACATATGAAAATTCCCCACCGGCGAACCGGTCAAACAACTTCGATGAAATACTAAAGTAGTGTACCATTGTGTAGATAATTGCTTTTTATACATACAATATATGTTCTTTGTTTATTGAATATTCATGACTGTACGGAGTTCTCTGTGGCCAATCGTCGAATCGTCGAATCCAGCTCAGATGAAGAGCGTTCGGGAAGCTCCGAGACATCTTCTCGTCCAAATTCCTCAGACGGTAGATTCAAGCTGCTTCTAACCAGTCTTGCTGGAAAATTATGGGGGACGCCTATTTTCAGTAAGCTGTTGCTGAGATGATGATGAATGAGATGGATAAGCAAAAGTGATGGAAGATTATTATTTATACACTTAACTATGCAAGCTTATTACGTGATTTGCTCGTAGTTTCCATAACAAAAGTATCAGTTGAAATACAATCTTAAATAAACTAATCGATGATAAACTAACTGTCCAAAGAAAAAAATCTTTTTAAAAATGTTAAATATTATTAGTCATATAGGTTCCTAAAGTTGACGTGATGATTCGTGCTGTGTCCATCACTTTTAAAATCGTGATGTTAATGAACAGCGAACATATAAATATGGGTAACGATATATATGCCTCAACATTTATAATAAGACACGATTAAGAGGATGAAGTCCTGTAATTGTTTGTTATTAGCTCTAATATGTGGAACAATATATGCTAATCAAATTAAAACCGATGAGAGAATTGTACTCGTATCACCAGTTTTGGCTCCGCCAAATAATGCTCGTGCGAGAGTAACGGAGACTGCCAAAGATTTTCCTGTATTGACTCTGCTGGCTACCGAAGAGAACAATGGAACCCTAATATTGGATCCTAAAGAAGAAGGAGAGCCTAAACCAATTTACGTTGAAGTAAGTACAATCGTTTGTAAGAAAATTCGCAATGAGGACTTCAAAATTCATAACTAGCTTTGGCCCCCAACTTCGTGCGCGCCCCTTTTTATAAGCGTTATAAAATTAAAATAAATCAACGCCTGACAAAAATATGTGAGCAATAATTTTATTCAACCTTCGTTTTGTCAAATATTTTTATTATTATAATTATGATACTTGAGCAACGGTACTTTTCTGGATGAAAGGTAGCCTTTCTTGTATTTCTTTCAGGTTATGCAAAATTTCATGATCGGTTGAGCAGTTATGGCTTGAAATTTGACAACAGACGGAGTTACTTTTACATTTATGATATTAGTACCTATGGATATGATAGTATTATGATGTAGTATGTATATATTGTATATTATAGACATATAGACATATTTATAGGTGTAACATATAAATATTATACATATTAGAAATAAGACACACCATGCCATTCTATAAAACAATAATTTTCTTCCCAGAAACTAGAAGACCAAAAGCACAAAGGCAACCGTCGAAAAAGATTTTCAAAAATAGTTATCGTGGGAACAATAATTTAGAAAATAAACAATTAGAAACAACATGTTTTTATCTCCAAAGATCCAACATTATATTTAGTGCTGACCTTTTGTAAAAAATGCGATGAAATAAAATATATTCACAAACAAATATTGTGCATTTTTATTTTGTTAAAGCTCCGTTGAGTGAGGAATGTGATCGCAAAAAAGCTAATCAATACTAATAAATAAAATTGAAGTGTCTGTTTGTAAATGTCAAACTAACTACTTTTTACTAAATGTATATCCATTTTTGTCTCTGTTTACTCCGGAAATTCTGAGAAACGGCTTTACCGATTTCGATGGGACTTTCACAGGCAGATAGCCGATATTATAAGGAGTAATTTAGGCTACTTTTATTTTAGCAAATTAAAAAACCGCGCGCCTCAAGCTGTTGTGCATATGCTGCAGCAAAGTGTGGCCAGGTTCTGCTTTTATATTATAAAATTTCACCACACTGATTATGCATCCGTCCTGTTCTATCGATCTACTTACCCCTTAACGCTTTCAATTATCTGTCTTTAATAAGTATGTGACTTCTAAGAGGGCTTTCTGTGAAAATGTGCAAATTCTGCAAACATTGAAAGACGTGATATAATTTTTCATGACAACATGATGAACCGTTTCAACTCGTAACTAATAAAAATAGACGTAATGTTACTTGTGTAACATAATATACATTAGCAATATATTTTATAATAGAAGTCAATGTTATTCTCTCTATTGAAATTTTCCAATATGATCTTAAGCAGTAATAACAATAACAACCAAAACAGGTTTACCTAAATATAACTTTGTATTAATTGCATTAGACCAGAAAGCTACATATTGAATATTTTGCATTTTTATTAATAAAATTCTATTGTTAAGTGTTACTACACATCTATTTTAATAATCAATTTCCGCGTTAAACTAGTGTGCTATTTATTTGGGTACACTGTTTCTTTAATCGACCAATGTAAGTTATAAATCGCATTTGTATAATATATCTCAAACTTGCTATTATATTATTCACAGGTTATACTTAATTAAAAATTATAAACCTAACCTAACCCCCCGACTTTCTATTGAGTCCAACATATCTGTTGTAAGTTGGGTTCTCGCATCAGGTGAAGTTTACTTATCATGGAAACACCACACATGTAACAGTATACCAAAATTTCACATCAATGGAACCTGTGGATGTTAGTGAGATCCCTTCATCAACTAGGAAATGGGCTGACGATCTTCGAACGCCGTCATAAATTATAGTTAGGAACCATCTTGATCACGTCAGCTTTCAAATAAAAAAGAAAGGATCAAAATCGGTCCATCCGTTTGGTAGTTACGATGCCACAAACAGACACATAGATACCGTCAAACTTATAACACCCTGCTTTTGCGTCGGGCGACGGGGACTAAAAATCACACTGTATGTATACAAATAACACGCACGGTGCATTGTTGTGGATTGATTAATATGACGACAAACAGTAAACATGCAAATTATATTTTGATGTCATTCTGGTTATACCCATACACAATAAAACTATAAAAATTCATTCGTGAATCTAGTCAACGGCGGTTTCATTTTTTTTTTTTTATTAAAAAAATGTGACTAGCATTGTGAAAATTCGCTTGTTGCTTGTTGTTATCTACTGTAACCTGAGGTGACTTGCAACTCCAGGGTGATGATGGAACTCTGATACTCCGGATGTCTAACATTTAAGAGGGTCTCTGCAGGATTGCAACAAGCTCTACATACGAGTATATCTACTGTGCCATCATTTAGGATGGACCTTAGGTAATTACGCATTTTCACTGCCTGATCTTCCATCTCACAGAAAAAGCCCTCGATTTTTCCGAAGAGATCACCGAAGCGCAGCCAATCGATATGAGGCTCATATTGGAGAGCCTTGTAGTTTCTTCTTCATCTAAGCTAAGACATAGGTGCTTGATATCACCAGATCAAACCATTGCTGATCGGCTAGTCATTGGGGACTTACATTCTACAAAGAAAAAGGCCAAGAAGATATTTCTAAAATTATGATTATATCTCGAGTTTGTGTATGGTCTAATGAGTTCTAATGATTATTATCTAATGATAATAATGCGCCAAAACCAATTATTAACACAATAATTTGTGTTAATAAACCTATATAATCATTGTATTTCCATAGATGAAAAACGAGTCTGGAAAGGAATTAAGGCGGACATTTTTGGACATTTTTAATAGAAAATAATAAACACTGTAGCTAATTATTATTTAATAATATAGATTATTTTGTATTCCCTTTCATTTATTTTGACCTAATATTTGCGGAAATAAGTTCTCGAACACAACAAAAAAAAAGTGTTTACTTGTAGAAATAATATATTTAATTGAAACTTCCTCGATTTCAAAATTACAATAATAATTCCATAAAAGTGATGTCATAAGATCACTGTAATTGGAAAACAATCATTTTATACCGTGTAGTGGCAGTGGGAAAGATTTTTTTGTTTCAGAATTCCATGCAGGGATTCACCTTTACCAAGGCAATTAACACACCTCGGTTCGATCTTAGATTATAGCATACAAACATGCAATTACCTTGTGGTAAGTATACAAATATGGCTACTGACAAATAAATAAAAGAAGAGCTTCAAAATAATAGAGTTAACAAAGTTAACAAACTAAATATGGCTGTTATATTGCCTGTCACGAAAATTAATGGTCACGAAAATTATTACACAGATTCGTTTTTGGGCAGATTCATAAATGGTCAGATTCTTGATTAGTCAGATTCATAATATGCCAGAAAAGTGCAGTCGACTGGATTCTAAGTATAGAATGAATGAATGAAACTAGTAAATTACTTTATTGTTGTTGCTATTATCACTACTATCGTACTTTGTGAAAAAAAAAACCAATGGAGCCAGGCCTGATGAAGCAACCAAATGGCAACAAAATTGTAAACTTATGTACTAAATTTATCAGTCGCTTCTTGTGTCAACAAAGTTAATAGTTAAGTTGTTCGACTTGAACACTGGAACCCTCCATAATTTGTACATTGCCCTTGAAATAGGATGGCGAGGAACCAGTTTAAAAAACGAACTCGACAACAATATCTGGCAATCTCACTTATCTGGCAAAAAGACCAAAAAAACCGTTTGCCTCTCTAAAGATATGTACATGAAATTCCACAACGGGCATCCTGTTTAAGGGAATAACCACATACAAACGTGCGTGGACTTTGCAAATTAGCAGGCGTGGAACATCACGTTGCTCGGCAAAACACATTCGTATTGTATTTTGTTTTTGTTACTAACCAACAAAACAATAGGCGTGAAATCCAATTATCTAATTCGCGTTAAGAGATTATATCAATATCAATATGTAATTATGAGCAATTGCGTTTAAGATTCATTGATTCACGTCATCGTGGGAATTAAGTGTTTCGCGTAACAATAACAATAAGGTATCCTTTGAACTGGTCCACTCGCGCCGGTAGGCGATCAAGGTGTGACGTCGTCGTGCGTTGTCTGCGGGGAAAAAACGCAACGTATAAATAGGTTTGCTAACTGAGTCCTGAGACAGTGATCAAGATGGGACCCAGTTGTGTAGCGGTGAGCGTGCTGGCACTGGCCGCAGTAGTCTGTGCTTCGGTCAGAGACAATTCTCTAGGTGATGAGGAGAGAGTCATACTTGTGGCTCCGGTTCTCGCGCCTCCCAGAGATTCAAAAGCTCGACAGACAGATCGCTCGCGACAGTTCCCCATATTAATACTCCTCGCGCATCAGGACCCCGCGTATAAAACACATCCGGAACCAGAAGCGAAGTCCTTGGATGGACCTCCACAACCCATTTATGTGCAGGTAAATTCATATATATTTACATATAACATAATGCATATAGATATAACATACATATCTCTATCTATATGCATTTTATAAAATCGTAAACGAGCCGTGTATGTTTTTTCATAAAAACAATTTTTGCACGTTGTACTTATGTCACCGAGGTAAAAAAATTGATTTTAGAATTTTGGTTCATTTTTCTGTGCGTTTATGCACGCTAATCTCAGAAACGGCTTAATCGATTTGAATGCGGTTTTCACTGATGTATTGTAGCAACCTTCTCGTAACATTAAGTGTTTGTTTCATTCCAGTTCGTTTACAAATAAAAAAATTATACCGAATACCGAAATCTAAATTTTGATACGGTTTGCACTAATGGAAAGTGTGATAAACGAACAAGATTTGTGTATATGATTTGCAGAAAAGATATGCATCACTAGTCTCGAAATAAATGCGGATCTTTGACATCCTTTAACTTGTTTTATTTACATGATTTATTATAATGTCTGGTGATGAGTTTGTGCAGTTTGTGACTTAATAAGAGATCTCAATGATGTAATTTAATCATTACAACGAGAAACCTATCAATTAGACTGTTATTAAGGACCATTGTTTAACGTTGTGTTAAAATAATAATTACCACGTCACTTTTTTTACTTATACATTTTCCTTTAAAACGTGTAATTTCATTAACAGAAACTAGAAGACCAGGAAAGATCGAAACCAGTTGTGCTGAATAGGAAGAGAAGACATCTGTTGAAGTCGAAATTGTTGGGTCTTGGTGGGGGCGGTGGAGGGGTATCTTTCGGATATGGGGGTGGGTTTGGATATGGGGGCGGTGGTGGTTATAACGGAGGTTACCAGCAAGGAGGATATAGTGGATTTCACGATGGAGGCTACAGCGGTGGATATCAGGAGCCAGCGAAGACAATCGTCGTGCACGTTGTGAAGGATCACGGTATGGAAATTTCGAACTTATTAGGGAGATTTAATTAATTGTACGGAAAGCCGACCACGTTCCCGAGTGGAGGCCACGGACTGGCAAGCGCAGCATAGGACGTCCATCTACAAGGTGGACAAACGACCTGATAAGGGCCGCGGGTCGACGGTGGATCCAGGTTGCTTCTAACCTGTGGATTCGGGATTTTTCACAAATAAAAAACTGTTGCGTGCAGGCCTCTCCTCCATAGGGGAATATATGGATTATAGTCGGCCATAGTATAGCTCATAACGGATTAGCAAGGCTTCTCGTGTGTTCAAAGATTGCTATAATCTTCTCTTACTGTGTCAGTCTATGTTTTTATACTGTTATAGAACTAGTAATTATGATTTTCCATAAAATATCACTAAGACTAAGAAGAAGTAGGCCCGAAAGTTATTTGAAGTTGCGGCATTCTTTTTGGCAGTAAAGCGATCATCCTGTAGCGATATCTGTGACTTAATTTGACATTTAAATTTACAGGTCACAGTGGTCACGGGAGTCATGGACACGGAGGTTACGGAGGCGGTTACGGAAACGGCGGTGGTTACGGTGGCGGAGGTGGTTACGGTGGAGGAGGCGGTTATGGCGGCGGAGGCGGTTACGGTGGCGGAGGCGATTACGGCAGCGGAGGCAATTACGGACATGGCGGTCAGGGTGGTTATGGCGGCGGACCTGGTTACGGAAATGGAGGATGTGGTGGCAATTGTGGCGGTGGTGGTTACGGCGGTTCGAGTGCCTCAGCTACTGCTACTGCTACAGCAAGCGCTAGTTCCAACTCACATGGGTACGTATAATTTAAAAAGGTTACCTAATAAACTACTTTCTTAAACATACAAGTTAACGAGGTCCAGGTTACTGAGTGAAACGGCAATGAAATTATATATTCTTTACTTAAAAAAAAAAAAGAACACTGGAGAGAAACACGGTCGGTATATTCCTTAAATAAATTGGTCTCTTATTTAATTTATTTTGAACCGAGTCTTCGAAGACAAATTAATTTGACCTGAGGCAAGCGAACTCACCTGAACAAGTTCTTTGAACTCTTTCTGCCTTCATTTCTTCTTTTACTTAGTTGTAGGTATATAAATATCTTTTTCTTCGTATCAATTAATTTATACCTAATTTAATACCAAAAAAAAAAAATTATATTATAAAATATAACGAACATTTTTTTTTAATTATATATGCTATTGTGTACCAAAATTAGCAACCGTATCCAAGTGAAACGGTTCCTATAGTTCTGGTTTGGCAAAACCTTAACAAAATATTTAATTATACATTACATTGTTTTATTTGTTTCAGGTACGGTAAGAAGCGTTGAATTTCCAATGTGACTGTGTTTGGTTGACAAAGACTGGAGATCGCTAGAGACCAAATATCTCAATAAAATGTACCTCTATATGCGAAGTGATCGATCGTGAAAAATATATTTTGTGATAAGTGTGAATAAATCATATAGTTGTTGTACCTTGTACAGTTCCATGAAAATCGTTTACTCATAAGTTGTAATTAATTGCCTTCTACGTGTTACGCATATTTAAGTTATAACAAGAAGACAAAAGTACATCGCCAAGAATCCCTCCGTCTTCGCTTGAATGATGTCACTTCTTGAATTTCTTATTGAATTAATAAATACAAAATATTTACACGAATACTTATGTTTTTTTTTATCCTTAAAACAAAATCCTCCACAGCGTCTGTCAGTCTGTATGTATGTATGTTGGGGAAGATCTCAAAAAATACTGAACATATTCACATGAGGTTTATCAACAGACAGTTATTCCTGAGGAAGGCATATTATGTGTATGTTAGATTTGTGTGAATGTTAAAGATTAGACGATGATTGTTAAAGATGTTGGAAAAAATCAAGCCGTCTGGGAGCTTTCATTGAAAACGCTTCCTAATCCGTTTGAGATATAAACAATGTATTGTGGGATTGTATCTCTTTTATAGGTCTACAAAAAAGTAGGCGATGTCATATGTCTATATTTTAAGGATAGGTAGCTTAACTTACACAAAAATTATCATATAAGTAGGTAATAATGTTGATGTTGATGTTGATCAACAAAAACAGATACAGTATTAATCATTATCAAATTAAATACGTTATAATCCTAAGCAATTCATACACATTACAAGTATAATACCTTTACATCATGTAATTTAAATTAATATCTTAGGAGTTAAAAACTACGCTCGAGAAAATAAATTCAGACGGTGTCGCAGCAACGCGACGCGACAGCGTTTTTTAATTTAAATTGTTTTAATTTTTTACTAAAAGCTTGATTACTTAATAAAAATTTATTAAAATGATAATCAATTTATTTATGCATTAAAAATAAAATCTATTAAAAAAACTTGAAATCCTCATCCGCGGATGTAGCGCGAATTTTGAGGTTAGCGTGCACAAATAATGCACAGATAAACAGAAAACAATTTTTCACCCCGATAACATAAGTGTAACGTGTACAAATTGTTGTTTTGAAAAAGTTATGTATTACTATTTCGTCATATGTATTGATGATTAGGCTTGTAAAAACACACATGTAAATTTTATATAAACCTTTCTCCAGTTTTGTGTGTGTGTGTGTGTGTGTGTGTGTGTGTGTGTGTGTGTGTGTGTGTGTGTGTGTGTGTGTGTGTGTGTGTGTGTGTGTGTGTGTGTGTGTGTGTGTGTGTGTGTGTGTGTGTGTGTGTGTGTGTGTAATTTTAATAATTAAAAAAAAAATTGCAGTATTTAAATATACTGCGGGCGAAACCGCAGCACACAGTAGTTATTGTTTTAAAAGACCACCTGATGTCATCATAAGTTTAAATAAGTTTTCCATTTAAAACTTGGTAAACAACTTGTTAGCTTCGTTGTTAGCAAAAAGATGAATTGATATAAAAACTGCAATACGTTTGTTCAGTATCGTCATGTTTATAATTATATTATGTTAGCATAAGAATCTTCAAAAAAAACATAGAACTATGTATATCGATGTAGAAAATATTTTAACTCATAAAAAAATATATTATTCATTGGATTAGGTAAATAATAATTATTACCTAATCCAATAACGTTTTTTTTTGTACTTAAACACTTTTAGATGGCTATAATATGTGCAGCGTGAACTTTCGTGTGGATTAGCATGATATAAAAAAAATGTATTTTTGTATGTTTGTTTGTGATGGATAATATTAAAAACTAACCGATTTAAAGAAAACTTTCATCTACAGAAAACTAGATTATCAGCGAGTTATATTGATGATACATAGAAGAATAATGTACTAATATATTTATAGTCCTTATCGTCACTTACAAAAAAGTTTCCTCGCCCGACGTATCTTAATTCGGTTTTCTCGGAAAGCGAGACGAACGAGGAAGGTTGTATATAAAAAAATGCATCCTGGGCGAAGCCGGGAGCGGGTCGCTAGTTATAATATAAGTATAGAGTAGTATAGGGTTTAGAAGTCTTATATACCTCCGGAATATGGGGTATAGATTTTAAAAATATTTTATAACAAATTGAAAAGGAAAATTCAGAACGCCCTGAATTTAATGTATATGTTTTTTTAATTTTGCTAATGTCGCAGTGCATTTTTTTCAGACTAAGTGTAACCATCTACAGTTACAATAAGTATAATTATTATTGTGATATTGTGATTCTGTATGTTAAATTTGGGTTAATTTTCTCCATCAAATATTTGTATAAATGTGATTAGGGTCTAAGTGCTTGGAATATTTTTATTGTTATTTTTGTTCACAATCGTCACGGTACATGGACATAATTGGAGCAAACACATATTTATTGCAATGTTTGGGCACTTTGGGAAATAAAAAAATGCTTGTTTACAATCTATTTTTAAAAAATAAAGTCAAAAACAAATTAACGAGAGTGGCGTGAGTTGACTAATGTTTTTCATCTTTTTTTATTGTCATCGTCATGACACATTTTTCCATATTCTAGTATTATCTACAATAATTTAATTTTATAGTCCCATTCTAATGCGGCCTGCATTGTTAAGTCAACAAACAATATTGGTTTGATAACTATAAAAAAGAACATTGTTTTTGTTTCCCATAATATTAAACAGTCCAGTATTCTAACGTATTCAACCTCTGAAAAGTAGATGTACCGGGTGAATTAAAAACAAAAACAGAAACATTAATTTTTGGGGAATTAGATAGGTATATATTTTATTAGGTAATTTATTAATTTCAATATTTTGTCTTTAATGCAACTTTTATTTCAATTAGTAAATATATAATTTGAGACAGTGAATTGTACATAAGTACATCAAGTTAAGCATTCTATCTATACATATAATAAAATCGTAAACAAGCCCTGGCCGCACATTAAATATTTTTTGAAAAAAGAATTTGTACACGTTGTACTTATGTTATCGAGGTCAAAAAAATAGTTTTTAGAATTTTTGTCTGTGTGTGCGTTTGTGCACACTCTAATCTCAGAAACGGCTTAACGGATTTGGGTGAAATTTTGTTCACAGATAGTTTATTGTGTGGATTAACATAGAACTTTTCATCGTATAACATTTTTCATCCTGGAAAAATGTTAAATTCCTGTGGGGTTTACAAAAAGTCGCGGGCGCAGCTAGTTTGATATTATTTATTTTCTTTTCTTCTTTAATAAACAAATGCAACAACCAAAGAAAAATAACATGGCCTATTACATAAAAAAATGTACCTATTTTAATAATAACTTATAAGTAATTAGAGTATCAAAATAACTGGGTAACTGATATAAAAAATAAAAACGATAATGGATATCCAGCATTTCTGTATATAAATTTCTAATGAGGTTAAATTACCCTCAATTATTTATTGTTGCTTCAATGCATGACAAGACTATGCAATTACGGAATTTGCTGCAACATTGTAGACACTGCTGGGCACCACAATTAATAACTAATTTATATAACTTTTTTTCATTTAATGGAAAGGGATTTAATTGATCATCTTGATAATAAGTGGTCATGACAACCTTTGTGGGTGTTGGTTTGTACAAACACACGCAACTTGAAGAGATTGATATTCCTTAATTTCATATCGAAAGACAACACAACCTGTTATCATTGTGGTCTATCGTTGTAAACTAGGAAGTTTACAGTGTGCCCTACTTCTAACTTTTATCTCTTTAACTAAAAATTTGTCTAAATCTGTATTTAATGTATAATTTTTGATGTGAAACATCTTTTGCGGCGGGTGAGACCGGCACCAACATTTAGGCAAACTTTGGCCAACACATTGGCGGAACTTGTAACTTTACCGACTCGGCTCGGCGATTTTCTCGGATAGATAAAACATATTGTAAATTCACTGATAAATTCACGCTAGCGGATCCTTACCCGGATATTAACTCCTCAATTTTTAAAGACGCTATTAAACGTATAACAAAGTAATATTGCTCGTGGTTTTAAAACAGGCGCTCAATGTGAACATAAGATATTCAACCACAAAATTCACTCGACTATTTACAACCGATCCGTTAACAACGTACAAATATAGGGCATTCAAATTTCAAGATAATTTATCATTGCATTTGGACATTTGCATAAGCGGCATATTAATAACAGAAGTTAAAAATCAGTAGAAAATATTAAAAGGTATAAATTACAATAAGACAGTCAAATTTATATAGATTATCGTAGCTCTTTTGTAGCATAGTAAGTAAGTAGGTATTTATTAAAGTTGTATAGCTAAGTATTTCGAGTAAGTATATCATATTTATTCGCTCAATTATAAATTTCGCGCTATAGCCATATTTTTATGCAAAAACAAGAAAAACTGTGAAGATTTATTAAAAGTATTATTTGCATACAAATTGCAGTTTATTTTGTTCAGACTTTAAAAAAAAAAACAGCTGTTCAAAAAAAAACTTGTAGGTATTGGCAGAATTGTTTAAATTCTCATTTGTATAGTATTTTATTTATCATTTGTATTTTATTTATAAGCTGTATGATTATAGTGAATCATTAAACTTTTGTCGTAATATTGTCTGAGTCAGCATTGGAAACATGTACAATAAATATTATACATCCGCATTACATACTACTGTCTGGTGTCTGTATCTGTCAGTTTTGTCAGTATATCGTCGTTGTCAAACCAAGATCTGCTATGCGATCTGCTTTGAGATTCCAACAATTTGACCTTAGTGAATAGTTAATGTGAATCTGTATACAGAAGTGAATCTTTTGTATAAAAAAACTGCTAAGTAAGTGCTTATGATCGCCACTTGTTCATCTCTAACCTCTTAATAAAATATGCTCCAACTGGAATCTGTTATATGCAAATTTTACTCTTATAATTTTATATATATATATCTGTTATATGAAAAGGTCTTCGGTTATTCGTTATAGTAAACAAGTTACATTATAGTAAGTTGAGAGAACAAATTCTACTAAATACCTACCTATTACCATAGAGTAAATAGTACTTTAACCAGCTATTACTGACTTTACTCACTCGTACAAAGTGACCTTAGCTTGTTTACCATACTGAGCAACCGCACCCCGCTACCTCTACAGGGTAATTACTATAATTTCAGTCACATACTCACCTTAAAATCATTATAGTTATACTCCATAATAAAGTCCAAGTCTTTTCCGAGCTAAACTAGTAAGAATTGGTATTGCCTTGAGCACTCTTATCTTCTCTGGAGAAAACGCGACGCACAAACTCATTCGAATTGACGTAGGTACAGGTAAAACAGAAAAGATATAAATGAATCTGTATCAAAGTCCATAAAGAGCCAATAATACATTTAATAATTTTTAAGAATAACAACTAGATAAGTATTAGGTCGTTCTTAAATTTTTGGACGAAGAAGAGTCATAAGAGCCATAATGATACATTCGCTACGATATTTTTTATCTTCTATATATAAATTATATAGCATAAAAAAATCGCTGTCCGCTTCTGTCTGTTTCTGTACTAACTGCTTTTAAACGACTCAACGGATTTTAAAACTTTTTTCACTAATGAAACAGCGATAAACACTAAAAAATCATCCGTACGAAGCCGGACTGCTTCATAAAGAAAAATGGATGATTGAGTCAATAATGTATATACATTGTTTGTTAAAAAAAAAGTTTTAATTACGACTTAACTTGGTTAGGAGTATTTCAAAAGTACAGACTAAGGTTATCGCGTCTAGACTCTTGTTATTATAATTAACAAAATTAATTGTGCAATTGTTCCAAGAATGTCGTAATCGTAAGTTAATGAACTTAGGTATACTTAATCTTCTAATTAATAACTTCAATTTTTAAATTGATTGTTGAGTAAGAAAAAGTTATATCTATCCGTTGAATCATTATTGTTCGGGATTTCTTCGAAAATTCATATGTACCTACTTTTTAAAATAGGAACAATTTTACTAAGTAATATTATAAAGGTTAGTGAGTTTGTTTGTTTATCACACCTTCATTACTCGACCGATCATCATTAAATTTTGCATACCTACACGTCAGGGATACTGAAAAGAACATAGGGTACCTTTCATCCAGAATAAAGTTACTGTTCCCAAGGGATCATCTATAGGTACAATATTAAAAAGAGAAAAGATTTGATTGTTTGTTTGTTTGTTTGTTTGCTTTGAATAGGCTCCGAAACTACTGGACCGATTTGAAAAATTCCTTCACTGTTGGGAAGCTATATTATCAGCGAGTAACATAGGCCATATTGTATAGTTACGCGGACGAAGTCGCGTGCAACAGCTAGTCTAAATATAAAACAATTCAAACCCTGACAGAATAATATTTATGAGCAATAGGTAAAGATTGTTATTTTTCAACTCTTTTTTTAAGCAAAAGAGTTAAGTAACTTAAGTCGCAGGCAAAAGCTACTTTGTAACGAAATTAAGACTTAAATTTACTCATTCTTAATTTTAATAAGAATCATAACAAAATCTTTATTTGCTCAGTGCACGCCATCGATAAACCAAACAATTTAATCATAACAAGATACGGTACTTAGTTAATCTATATATCGATGGCAGCTACGTAAACTATCGTATCTTCAGCGGACCTACATTACAGGAGAGCTGATTAAAGACATTTCAGCTTGTCAAAGTTATGGAATGAAGTATATTTAATTGAATTTCTGTTATATTAAGTTAAATTATATGTGTATTCGTTGGCTCTAAGTAATGATATTCAATTATTGCTATTTTTTGAGATATTGCTGTTACGATTTTTTACTTGGGATATTTTTGCACTCATCAAAATCAAAATCAAAATATTTATTTATCAATTAGGTTTCTCACGAAACTCTTATGATCGTTATTATAAATTTAAATTTACTAGTAAGTGATACATACATCAAATTGTATGTATCACTTACGCCACTTTACTTGGATACTAGCAACTTCATTTTGATCGTATGTTGCACATACTATAGTATACTTTGCTAAAGTAGTGTGTACAAATAACGTATAAATTTATAAATTACTAAAGTAAAGCTAATTTTAGTGGTTAATTAATTTGTAATTTAAAGTTGGAACAAACTAAACAAAACAAAGGAGGTATTGTAAAAAAGTAAAGTATTTTTATCAAAAAAAATGGAATTTTAATGAACCTACTCTGAAAATAATAAACTGTTTCCAAAGTATTAGCTACATATCTTTAAGTCCTGTTTTCTTACAGTAATAATAAATCTAAGTAAATAAAAAAATAAAAAATATAAGTGACCATAAAAATATACAAATAAAATAAATTTTATATTTATAAGATAAATTATATACAAATAAACAACCATTTGTACCATAATATTTTAAACTAAAAAAAATATTAAGTTAATAATTAGTATTTCAAAATATTTTACATAATATTATCTATTTGCAAAATCGGAAATTATTCGAATCGATTATAAAAACGTAATTAAACTTTCATAATAACGGTAGCGCTGGTAAAACAAAAATATACTAACAACTTTTGACCAATGAAATATAACACATAAAACGTTACTCCGAATCTGATTTACATGAAACTTGAATAGTATTCTGATATGCAGATAATTTAAAAAGAAATGTATGATGAATTTCAGGAATTATGCCGCTATTGCAAAGATGTATTAAATCATCCTTTTTAACTTTAGGTATCTGGTGAAATTTTGTAAAGCAGACCTACAGCAATATTTATTTGTTGTCTCATCTACAGCAATATTTATTTGTTGTCTCGTCTCATGTGTGTTTTTGTAACTATTATCATGTATTCTGTATACATAAAATCATATTTATAATAAAATTTATTGGGATCTTCAGGGAGAAGAAACCTTCAGTTATCCTATCTTGGGCCATTTCACGGTGTCGCCCTTCAAATTTGTAGATCAGTTTTTACCGTTTAATGTTTCTTTAAAGTCCAGAAAGTTAGTTAGTCCATTTCTATCTATCACGGTTGTATCACGGTATAAGGGTTGTTATCTGTTTTGCAACGCGTGCACGCTGTCTCCTTCTTGTGTGTCCTTTCTCTAAAAACGGTGCCACGACTTCGTCCGCGTTGAAAAATATTAAATAGCCTATCCTGTGTCCCGTACGTCTAAATATTTATCTACCAAGTTTCATGAGAATCAGTTAATTCGTTTCAGAGTTATGGAGGAACATACATACATACAGAAAAAAATTCTAAATATCGTCAATTTAGTTTCAGTATCATGTATAGACCCTATAAACACGATATCTCTGAAATCAAAGTAACTTACTCCATGACCGACCCTTACAGATTTATTATTAGTATTGATGACAAGTACAAATAACTAAAAACCCAATAAGGTTTCTATTTTGACCAGTACAGTTGTTGTAAAATCTGAATTTACACCTTTTTTCACACCACCACTCCAGATTTTACACCTTTAGATATACAATGAAATCGGCAAGCTACTTCGTTGGCACCTCTTTTACCTTCTCCTTCGTGCCACATGTAGCAAGTGGCTTCTTTTTTGGATAGGTTAAACATAGTGAATTTATTGTTGGTAGTTTTCGTTTTTGTAGTATAAAACACTTATCTGTCCATAAGGTGTGTTCTATACTTTCTGAGTCGAAAATAGTACTAACAATCTTACCGTAAGAGGCTATTGCCTCTTTTTTGTCTTTATTTTTTTTCTCACGCGCAGAATTTTTATTCAGAATATGAAGTTCATATGTTTGTCATAGCGTTTCTGAAATGTCTTCAATATTAGTAATTGGAAATTATGTTTTTCGTGGTTTTTTTCTTCCTTTATTTCAATTCATTCCATCATTCTTATAAGGCGTATTTGCTTGGGGTGTTGAATAGCCTGACAAGTTAGAAATTTGAGATACTTGAATTATCTATTATACTAGAGTTGGCAATATTGTTGAAAATTGTTAAAAAAAATAGTAATTAAAAATGTGGAAATAATAAGTAATTTGTTAATTAATTCATCATTGTTAACATTGATTTCAAGTGGATCTTTTTCAAAAATATCTTCACCAAGCATCATGGCAAGTTGTTCTATTTACTCTAAATTAGCTCCCTCGGGCAGAGGAAACCCTAGAATGGGGAGAAATTATGAATATGTAAATACATTTTAATTGAAATGGATTTTACGATTATAGATTACACACTACTTTACTACGTAAATAATTGTAAGTAACACATACTGATGATAACTTTTATACACAAGCCTAGAAAAGAATGGTATGTTGCACATACGACTCATTTTCATATTATCAATGCAACGTAAAACACCGTATGAGCACATACCATACAATTTTTAGAGTGAAAAACAGTGTAAACAATCGTATCTATCTCATACCATAGTTTAACACAAAAGTCGTTAAAAATCCTAAAATGAATAACATAAATAATATTTTTCTACAATTTAACTGAATTTGATTTATTGTCTTCACTATTATTAATCGTATTTAACAGTACGTCATCTTGATCATTCAAATTTGAATTATCTTTCTTTTGGGGAGTCTGCTTTGAGTGTTAAATTCAACATTTTTTCTGCTCTAGTGTGTCGGTGTTTTCTTGAATAATTCATGACTAAAACTATATAAACTAAAATATAAAAAATCATATTAAAACAAGTACTAAATTCTTTTTTATCCATGCACAAATGAAGCGCATGCTTACGTGCATCGGTCGACGTAAAGTGTAGTATCTTGCACTTACGACAAGCGCCCCCACTCACTTTTCTATCGTAAGAGACAATACGTTAGTTTACTGCGCGCGCATTCAAAAGATACGATTATATTCGGCAAAAAAATCAGTCATTTTAAGAGATATTTTAATTTTGAATACACCATAATAAAGATAGATTTTTATTTCGAATTATTGATCTGAAAACACAAAAACGTCAATTTGTTGGATACGATAGTTTACGTAGCTGCCATCGATATATAAAAGGCAATGTGTGTATGTATGTATGTATGTTCCCTATGGACTCCAAAACCGATTCTGGATGCCAAACACAGAAGACCGTGCGTTGTGGCGACTGGTGAGCCTTTGGGAAGGCCTACATCCAGCAGTGGAGAGACACAGGCTGATGATGATGATGATGATGTAGCAACTTGTCTACTTTGTAAGTTAACTTAAATATTAATTGAATTTCAAAAAAGTTTTACTTGCCTAATTGCAACAATTTATATATAAGTACAGCAGTATATGTAAACAAGTCACTCAATGAACTTTAACCACAGCTTTAACATCCATCATGTTTTGTTTGAACATGAATAAGCTTGTTGATTGCGATAAAAACTTTGCATACAATAATAATTTAGAATGGTTGAATTAAATGTAAGAGCGTAAATAGAGAATCAACCTTGCTGTGGAACATTATTAAGAATATCCATAGAATTTTCATTCACTCATAATCTGCAGATACATGCTTCAAGAAGATTTTATAATAGATCTCTTCGTGCAACCAGTATGTACTTCTTATAAATCTTTGATATTATTGTCAAGAAATATTATAATTAAATATAATAATATACTCGTATAATAATACAATATACAATATATTTGGTAATGAAATATATTATATTGTACATGGTAGTTGTTATATGAATTTATATCGTTATATCGTCGTTGTCAAACTAAAATCTGCTATGTGCACTATTATTTGGGATTACAAGTGAATAAAGTTAATAACTTTATCTATCGTATAAAAAACTATAGTACTGTGCTTATAAGCACTAGTTAACTATGACCTCTTAATAAAATATATACTAGGTACTAGCTGTTCCACGCGATTTAATCCGCGTAACTTTATAAAATATAGTCTAGTATGTTGCTTGTTGATAGAAGGAAAAAAAATTAAAATCGGTCCAGTAATTTTTGAGTTTATTCATTGATTATAGAAAAAAAATCATTGTTTTTCTTGACTTTGAATTAACAAGTAAAATCTTTCCTGTAAATTTTAAAGTCCGAAATCCAAAGTGCAAAACAATTGAAAAAACTCCCCATTTGCACATATTCACTGCACTGTCGGAGGCTCTTGCAGGTAAATAAAATAAATTATACCATAATTGCATAAATGTAATACTAAAACGGTTTCACTGAGCGAACAGTTTTCTTAAAACATTCGGCTTTTGGTAAGAACCATAAATGATACAACAAATATTACTTGCCTGCGTACGAGTATATTATTTTAGAAACCAGTTTTAGGGAGGCCGCACGTAGGCTACTATGTGTTCGTTCGTCTAAGTTCGGCTTCCATATTATTGCTTGCGACAACATCGCAACTGCAACACTTAAGCGATCGTTCTTGTAGCTTCAGCAACTGATTTTGTGACGGAAATGGATCGCTCTAGCGACAGAATTATAGTCGCTTTCGCAAGAGTTCTATCGTATACGACAGTACAGTCTGTGTGCGAAAAGTCGCTTTAGCAATCGAAAGTGAAATACCATTGCATAAAAAATAGTTTATATTCTATACTTCCTGTGTACCTACTTAAAATCATATGGTTGTATATTAGAAATGAATCGTAAAAGTTACGTAATTCATGTAATGTGTGTTAATAACAAGACTGCCATGCGTTTTTAAGCTACTTTAAGATGACGTCACGCGCTGTCATCTTTTTTTTATGAAAATGTTTTATAAACGGAAGGGGTAGAAAAAATCTCGAATGGTGGCCACGAATTGGAAAGCGCAGCATGGGACGCCCTGCGGCCAGATGCACAGACGACCTGAAGGGCTTCACAGGAAGCGTCTGGATGCGAAGAACAGAAAATCATGCGTGATGACGACCCTCGAGAGAGGATACATTCAGCAGAGAAGAGACAGGTTGATGATGATGAAAGTCGCAAAAATGCCTAATTGCATTTAATTTTGTATGTAAATTTTGAACGAGCAGTTACTGACTCAGTTATTATTTTGATTAACACGTGAAAACAATGGTTCAAGTGTAACAAAAAGATGTAAAACATGACTGAAAGTCGCACACTCTTAAGGCTAGTTATAGAAGTCGACTAAGCATTTGACTGACCAGTTTCTATTCGGTTTTCTGAGATAGGACTACATAAAATAATACTTAAATCTTGGAAATGAGCTTATTTCTACAATATGAGTTGTGGTGTTGTTGTGTTACTTGTGTATTTGTTCCTTGTGAATTCGATGATCTCGTGAATTAAAATACTGAATGAATTTAAATAGCAGTAGCGTGTCGAACTGCCCCGGAAACCGTCTTAGTATTCACTACATTCGTAGTGGACAGTTGAAGTGTATGCGGTCAATGTTCGCCAGGGGTCGATGTACCGACTCCCGGCCTTGCTACCGACCTTGTTCTGTATCCGCAAATGTATTCCAACCAAAAATATTAAGGTATATTAGATTAATGTGTCTTGCTCGACACTTGTTTTATTATTAAGTACTATATTTTGAACCCTGAAGAAAAGCAGAAGTTTAATCTTTAGCAAGAGGATCCAAGTGCGAAAGCTACTTTGTAGGTTATACTATTAATCTTAAGCGGACCAGTTCTATGGTATATCTTTCTACGGTAGCTAAGTCAAAAACTTTCTAAACCGCCTGTACTTTTAAGGGTATATCTCAATTAAAATCAGCATAAATAAATATAAACTTATGATAGTTTATTTATTTAAATTGTCGCTTTTCTAAAGTACCCGTAAATCCTAACAGGCTATAAAGAACTCGATGCTCGATATTTAAGATTGATTTAATAGTGGTCGTAAAGTGAAAAGATGGATGGTCTTAATAAATTTTAACATTGTGTACTTTTATTTTTCATTTAGCTTTTAAAATAGGTTATATATTTTAGAGAGCAATTCTTTTTTAATGTAGGCGGCGGCAGACAGGTTGACAATGCACTCGATGTAGATAAAACGCATATTTACAGAAAGCACCGCCATAAGGACTGCAAGTATGACCTTATTTCAGAGTGATTTCTAGTAAGGTTTTTGTAAAACTGTTCTGTGGTTACCGCCGCCAAACAGGCTGTCTAGTTTATGGCTGTACGAGGAATGTAAATTTTATTATGATGGGAATATTATGTTGAGGGACCACACAAAACAAAATAATATTCTAGGACTATTAATAAGCACAGCAGTGCTTATCAAGTCTTTGCTTTATATTAAAACACTTTAGTATTCTTGGAGTTTTATGGAGCTTATGAAAATATATTAATTCCAAATCAAACTTGTCAAAGTACAATGCATACGAAGGGGAATGCCGAAAGTTTTTAGATACTCAAAAATTATAATATTTATTATTTATTACTAATATCTATCTTTTCAAAGTTTTCACCTTGAGTATGTATACACTTTTCCATGCGTTTAAACCACTTGAAAAATACCTCTGACCACTCTTTTTCAGATAATCAGATACCTTAGAATTTTCAAAATTATAGGCAGCCAGAGCATCTTCCTTGGTCTCGTGTCTCTTGCCTTTCAATTTTTCTTTGATTTTGGTAAACAAGTAAAAATCGTAAGGTTCTAAGTCAGATGTAGGTATATGTTGGGTGAGGAAGGATAGACACATTTTTTGCAAGGATAGCAAGGCACGCTGTCGTGGTGCCAAAGAAATTGCCGGATTTGTGATTTCGGTCGCTTGTTACACCGAGCTGATAATACTGCTGGGGCACAAACTGTCACATCCCACTCAGAATTAACTGTTTTTTGATCATCTAGCACCAAAGTAGCAATATGATCAGTTTTACATAACAAACGTGACGACCGTTTGTTTCTATGTGCTTCGCGCACGGCGACGTTTTGTCGATGTCCATTTTCAAAGATTACGGTCAATTGTCGCTTTGTTTCGAAGAGGTAGTTAGTTATACAGACATGTTTCGTCATTAGTAAGTATATCGTATACGTTGTTTTTCTCACCTCCGTCGAATTTCTCTATTATAAATTGGCATAAACCTACGCGACGGTCTTTGTGCTCATCGGTCAGCTTGAGCGGCCTCATCTCGGACAACGCTTACGGAGTGAAAGGGGTCGTGAATAATGGTTTTCATCTCTGTTGATATAATACCCAGTTCTTGCTAAAGCTCTAAATATATAAACTGTTGCTTGTGAACAAGCAGACTCACCAAAATTAGTAACCAAAAATGTAAAACATTCATGGGGCTTTAGACCTGTTTGGAATCATAATAAATCATAGCGCTAAAATCACGTCGACTAAGTTCCATTGCTGCAAGAAAATCCTCTCCAGATTCTTACAAAAATAAGCATTTTAAAGAAAAATATATTTACCTATTTTTAATTTACCACTAAATAGTCAGTGTTTACGATGGTGTATAACTTGCCAGTATGAAATTATAAAGTAAAGAGGATCTAAAAACTTTTGGCATGCCCCATGTAACAGGCCATGCAATGAATGTAAATATAGATACCATCGGCTTCAATAGTTTTCATACTAATGAGTGAACCTTTTTTTGCGTGGGAAAATCTGCGAACCAGATCCTTACCGACCATGGGGAGATTAGAGGGGTATGTGGGAGTTCTACCCACTAAAAAACCACGGTGTTTCCTCACGCCGTCTATGGGCGGCGGTTAGGGATCGTTAAGACACGCAATCCCCTTCTCCCCCACCAGAAGGGGCCCGCAAACCTGCGGGCTCAATCTTGATTAGGCGCTGAGTTTGACCTCCGAGCCGTAAAGAGACGTGCCGGAGCACACAGCACGCCTCCCATTGCCTAGTGTTGCAATAACGGCGGACGACCGCATGTCTGTCGCACCCAGGACTAATGAGTGAACCTACTATAGCATTATAGAGTTCTCTGAAGGAAAAGGTAAGTATGGATTGAAATTATTAGCAATTATCTGGGTTGGTATTTGCCAGAATTTAAAAATTTAAATGCAAAATATTTGTAAATACTTTCTCCTTGATTAAACATGTATTTAGTTTATTTAAATAAGAGGCTTTTGCGCGGAGAGTTTTTTTAGTTCAAACTGTTACCGTTAAGTTATTTTTGAAGTTGAATATACACGTACTCTAAGTTAACATCATGTCTAAACATTAAAAGTATGTAATTACAAATTCTACCTCTCACCTTTTTACACTAAGAAAATTTAAAATTTAAGATTTTTAAGGATTCTATCTATACGTCTAATAAAACCGTAAATGAGCAATGTATGTACATTAAATATTTATGCAAAAAACAATATAAAATAGTTTTTAGATTTTTTGTCTGCTTGTCTGTGCGTTTGTACACGCTAATCTCAGAAACAGCTTAACTGATTTGAATGCGGTTTTAAATTTTTCGGTATAGCGGTTGGGGGGAGTGCCCCCTGCACCCCGGTGCAAGAACTTAGTTGAATAGGACAGGCATGAGGCATGAGGCATCAAGCAGTTTAGCCTGACTATGCGCCTTAGGGGTAAATAACTAAGATGATGATTTACGAAGTCGCAAGCACTACAAGTATATACATATCTATTGGTCCACGAGCCAGGCACGTCAGTCATTGCCTCTCCAACGATAACTCGTGAGATGCTTGAGAAAGTTGTATCATGAAGCCCTGTGAACGTCAGCTGCCGTACCCAAACACGTAAAAAAAAATTTTTCACTCATTTCCTCCCGATTGAAAATTTGTCATATTATAGTTAACCTAATATCTTAAGGAAAAAAAAGGTCAGCTGACTATAGAATGGTGGATTATAACTACGTCAGCCGATCACATGAACTTGAAAAAAACAATATCATCGAGATAAAAGTGGTATTTGGTGGTAGTTGTTTGGTGTTGGTACTGCTGCTGAACCCACCAACGGAGCGGCAGCTGACGTTCACAGGGCTTCATGATACAACTCTGTCAAGCATCTGACAAGTTATCGACTGAGAACTGATTCGTCATGAAAATCTGTTGCTGGCCCGCGGTCTATATGTGTGTGCTGGGCTTAAAGTTAGACCATTAGATTACATATTATGACGTCCGGTGTGAAACGAAATCCGCGCTAGGGCGGCGCGCGCAGGTTTCACTGCTTTTAACCCGGATCGCTGATCGCGCGCATCACTTGTGAGCCCGCCGCCGCGACCCACGCCTGCGCCCTCGATTCACTTCTCTCGAATTTCTCGAATACAAACCGAATAATCCATCAATAATTTCATCGCCATCACTCATTCGGCAAACCAATTCGAAATGTTCAAGTCACTGGTTCTGTTAAGTGTAGTGTTCTGTGTCGTTATTGGTAAGTACAAAAAACAAGTATATACTCACGTTTTACATTAAAATAATTTGAATAAAATATCTTATTTTATTAGCAAATATATGAATACAAACTTTGAAAGTTAAAGTTAATAATTCTTGGTGTCGTTAGAGATAAAATGCGAGATAATAAAGAAAATGAAATAAATAAAAGGAAATTAATAAAAAATCGGAAGATATTTGTAAGATGCATAACTTTTTTCTATATTAATATATTTAAGTGAAAGCTTGTCTGTATCTTGATTAATTTATTATAATCTTAATGACTTTAAACGAGTTAGTAAGTAATTGAAATTGAAAATTTCAATTGAAATCCACACATATTATAAAATAAAGTAAACTCGCTTTGCGCCTTTGTCTTTTTCTCCGCTTATTTCTTCTAAACCACCCAACGCATTTTGATACGGTTTTCACTAATGGAAAAGTGATAAACCAGGAAGGTTTAATGCATTTAATCTGCAAAAATAAATTCCATCCCTGCGAAGCCCGGGAAACTCTACTTCAAAAATAAAATTATGAAAAGGAAAATAAATTATGAATAATGAATCTTAGTTTATATACTGTAGTATTAGGTTAAAATTACGTTTACATGTATTTGTGAGATTTTCCGTTACGAAAGAGTTCTAAACAAAAACAATTGTTTTGTAAAATAATGGTAGATACATTTTTTTGCTATAAAACACTATTAGATATAAATCGTGATCTCGGATGTACTTATCAGATAATTGGTTGATTTTGTTTTTATATTAGGCGCAACTATAAAAATTATATTGAAGCCTCCACAACATGAAATAGAATTTAACTTATACTTGCAAGAAAACCGCTCAGATTTTGAACAAATTTTGTTGATTTAAAATCTACTTTTAATTAGGAATTAGTAATTAATAAATTATTATAATAATTAGGATATAGCCAACGTAAGCCATTTAAGCGCATCAATCATTTCTTTGCATATTTTTTCAACTTAATTAAATACATAATAGACATTACTAGTTAAAAATTTAATTAGAATGTGTTATACCTTCTGAAATTTATTACCCTGAAAAAAAAAGGGAACGGGCACCCCTTACTCATTCACCAAACACAACAGCACATATATGCCCTTATTTCACGGTGGTCTTTTGTAAGGGGGTGGTTACTGCCGTTGGACTGGCTGCCCAGTTCATGACTGCGAAACGCAGTACAAGCCCTGCAAATTAATCCGGGAGGCACCAATCCTGAAAGCCCCGTGATTACGGATACTAAAATTTTTAATAAAAAATAGAAGTTAACACTTACACGAACAAGATTTGCTTGGTCGGCGTGGATTTGGTTGGCCGGAAATATTTTAAATAAATTATATATTATTAAATTTCTATAATTTTTTCTGTCATCACGGATTTTGATCAATCTCATGTAGAATTTTGTATAATAAATAGCTGAAAACTTAAGGAAGAGACCAGAGGTAGAAAAAAGACTCCAAAAGAAATGTCATCAAGTAAGTAAAATCTATGACAGTATAATCCTCACCCACACAATAAAATCTGGTATGCGCGATACTTTGGGCAGTTTGCAAGCACCCATACCAAGATAATTATGAATGTAACATTGAAACGCGTAAAATGAAAAAAAGGTATC
Organism: Synanthedon andrenaeformis; assembly: GCA_936446665.2. NCBI lineage: Eukaryota > Metazoa > Arthropoda > Insecta > Lepidoptera > Sesiidae > Synanthedon > Synanthedon andrenaeformis. The sequence continues at coordinate 11,523,574 of OW387778.2, read as the reverse complement.
CGTGATAATGGATAAATTTTACCCCCTATCACACCATTCAAATAGGTATGCGTGACCTTTCCGGCTAAAAATCATTGGTCGGCCGGATTTTTTCTTGATGAACATTATTTTGCACAAAATTCTATATGAGATTGATCAAAATCTGTGATGACGGAAAAAAATTTTGGAAATTTAATAATATATAATTTATTTAAAATATTTCCGGCCAACCAAGCAAATCTTGTTCGTCTAAGTGTTAACTTTTATTTTTTATTAAAAATTTTAGTATCCGTATCACGGGGCTTTCAGGATTGGTGCCTCCTCGCCTAAAATAAGTTATGGATATGAATGCCAAATAGTCAAATTTGAGCCAAATAGCCAAATAGTCACTTAGCAGATAGCCCAGCAGAAGTTTGTAAATTTCTACATTGTTTTATTCATATCGTATTGATTTTGTAGACTTTGGTTTCCTCTTTAAATATTGTGTCTACTCGAATTCGAACATTTATATCTATGCATATAGGTAAGCCATAATATTTAGCCCACATCGCAAAACTTCCACTACTTAGTCGCCTACTATTGAAGTCGCTACGTCCATTGGTGAAACATATCAAGTATTATATATGTTTAAAATAAAACATATTATATGAAGTAGGTATATATTTTTAAATATTTGCGATGTGGACCATAATATGGTTGTAAATAGTGCGAAGCCATTTATTTAAATAATATTTGAAACGCACAAACCTCCCTAACTTAAATTCTTCGCCCTACTTACCGAAAAGTGTAGTATAACATATTAGACTGCTTTCTTGGTCTTCTTGGCCTTTCATAAAGCTAAAAATTATATTATTAAGTAAATCACAATCAACCAAAATAGCGTATTATCCAATAATTTAACTACCTAACTCATAATTATTATTATTTTCAATTATAATAATAATCAGAATAATGAATCTATTTAATCATATCTAAAATCAGTCGGACTGCGGTTATCTCTCTCAATTAAGTTTTGAGTTTTATTTTTTTCTTATTTTTTATATTGTTTAAATAATATTATCACTGAAACGAAAGTTAATTATTTTATGACAATGTTTTACTATAAGAAAACTATAAGAAGCAATTAAAAATGCGCAGTGCAGGTACATAGTATTAGGTACATAGTGTTAGGTACAGTGTACAGAGCTACATCAAAACAATTTGGATGAAAATTGAAGCAATGCACCTTATTTAATGAAAATCCAATAAAATCTAAAAATTGATAAAAATTATTTTTATTGAAATAATAATAAATAACATAAAAATTATGTAGTGTGCTCAAACGAAATGACTTAATACAAAATTAATATTTTTAGTCACTATACAAAACACTGTTACATACAATTCAAAGGTAACTTGGAAATTAACGAATTAATATTAGTTGACGTCTTGAGACACAGGAGTATTTGAATATAACAAAAAGCGTTGACAGTAATAATTAATATTACAAGTATTTAAAAGCAGGCATTACGTTCATAGCAGCGGTTCATATATATAGTGAATCATGGCAACATGTTAGGATGTTCGTGACGAGCGTTTTCCGCGATCGTGCCCCCGGATAGATTTTTTTTTAATATCCAAAGAATCAATTAATGTACAATTCAATATTCATACTATAAAAAACAATGTACACGATTATAAGAACATTACTGGTTATAAATGAATAAATTGCTAAAAAAAGGCCGCGCGGGTCGACTTCTGATTAAGTCGCTTTTTCAGGAAAAACCTGAAAAAAGGTACCGTCACACCCTCCCTACTCTACACCCTAAGCACACCCCCCACCTGAGAGTCATCCGGATACCGCAATGTATACTTAACTGTACCAATTTACAAAACTACACCAATTATTTCCCCTGATTTTATTAATTGTACTAACTGGTGCCCGCGGCTTCGTGCGCGTTGAACCAAAAAAAGTAGCCTATCCTGTGTCCCGTACGTCCAAATGTTTATCTACCAAGTTTCATGAAAATCAGTTAATTCGTTTAAGAGTTATGGAGGAACATACATACATACATACAGAAAAAAATCTAAAAATCGTCAATTTAGTTTCAGTATCATGTATAGAGCCTATAAACACGATATCTCTGAAAACAAAGTAACTTACTCCATGACCGACCCTTACAGATTTATTATTAGTATTAATTAAGCTATAAGGTGAAAGAGTAAAGAATGTTTAAATTACAGAGAGATTAAGAACGTCTCATTTATATTTTTACTCGAATATGCTTATATTACATTTTATAAACTCAAGAGGGAGCCGCTGCATAATTTGCAAATTAAAATAATTGTGTGCAATGAAATCGTGACCTGACTGCACCCGAGATAACAAACTGTAATATATTGTTATTGTTAAGTATAGAAGGCCTTCACCCTATAAAACGCATTGGAAATACTGACACAAAATTATTATTTAAGTTTTTAAATTTCATTTACCGAAAACAAGTTAGCTTTACAAATTGAATGTAGCATGTCAAGTTTAGTTTTCGTGTCTCGGGATTGTCAAAGTTACTCAGATTTCTAAGTAACTTCCTTAGGCTGAACTTAAAGGGTTAAACTTAACTTAAAACTATTCATAATAACAAATGTACACATTAAACTTTATAAAGCACTTTAAAACATTATACTTGAATGTAATTATAAAATAAATAGAATCAAATCAATTTATGACAATTAAAATACAAAGTTTATATTCCCATTTCACAGAAGTTAGGATGAAAATATTAATCGCAAAAAGATCACTGCTACTAAATAGATTATGTAAAAATGGAAACTCATATCTCTTCTAAAGTGACATTGCTTAGAGGTTGTATCTTAATGGAATCCCACTTATTCCAGGAATAAAATCCTTCTACTCTTAATTTACTTACTAGAATTGAAAACCAGTTAACAGAAACGTGTTTTGTAATGGAGATTACTGACCAAACGCCCCGAGGGTTCCCCATCCGTTGTATGGACAGTTTAACTCATTAGAGTTCGATTGAGAACTAGATGGCGGTGGTGACACTTCTTTATAAAAGTCATGTCTAACAGTGAAGATTAAGCGTGGGGTAAAAGCACCAATCAGACACTTTTAGACAGTTATATGTATATATTTTTGTAGAATTTCATACAATACATATTTTAAAGTGCAATTTATTCAATTTGTAATTAAATTCATAGCCCACATGTAAGTGGGTTCATCACATCTAGTGATGAACAGGTTAAAAACCAGTAATGTGAAATCCAATAATGAACACATCTCAAGTTATGAACACTAAAATCCAAATCGAAGGTGGTGAATATCTTAGAGAAATAAAAATTCTATTATGCAAGGTTCATTACTAGCACCATGTATAACACTGATGCCACTACTTTATATGCGAACTAGGCGGCCAAACCGCGGCGACCATAAAATAACGACCCCAAATTGGCCGCCTAGTGTGCATATACGCTAAAAGTTCACGAACAAAAACTTAAAACTTTGAACGACGCGCCACGGTCGATTTTTTGTTTAGGACTATCGAAGATTTTAAAAATTATTTCATACTTAAAAACAAGAATGACATCAGCATCCTTCTGGGAAAGCAAAACGAAGAAAACCGGCGTCCGTTTGGTGTGTGAACGTTTTCATTGCACGATGAAAACGATGAATCATTATGAAGGTAGTATAAGGAGGCAGTGTTACAAAAAGGTAATTACTCTCCGACTAAAAGTAGTTAAATAATCGTAAAACATATAGTATCTTAATATAAAAACGCCTTACATTACCGGTATAATTTGTTAAGCCACTGAGTTTGATCCAGCAAAGCAAGCAGGCTATAATGACAGTACCGATGAAATTAGACACAGGATGTGACTGAGTAGAATTTTATAAAGTTGCAAAAACAAACACGATCGACCAGTTCCCATGCGAATAGTGTACACTTCGCTGGACTCAGGACAATGACTCGGGCATCCCTTATATAACTCGGTAATGAATTATAAAGTATATTATCGAGAATTTACAGTACTAAGTTGAAGTCTTGAAAATTGTCCATAAAAGAATATTCATTTCCCTTAGTTACTAAATGGTAGCCACCTAACACCAAGTGGACCGTCAGCCTATCTGTAGACCTTAACATAAAGAAATCACATAAATGAGTCAGCAGAAGCTATACTTGCTTTATTTAATAACAACTGTTGTTGATAGTCCGGTTTTAGTATCTTCAAATATCAAACCCGCTTCCGGCCGTCTGTCTCTCTGTATGTACAGTCAGCGTCAGAAGTAGATGAGCATCTGAAGTAGGCAAATAATTGTTAGCATTTAATTTTTCATTAACATCTACGCAACAACAGATTTCAAATTTATGTGAGCTTCTATGAATTCAAATATATCTAAACACCCATATGTCATATATTTCATTACAAAGGGAAAGACATGTATACAATCCGATCGCCAAAAGTATCTAAGCACTAAAATGTTCAATTATATCTCAACACTTTTTGGAATAACCTTTCAACTCTTTGTATTAAGGTTCATATTTAGTTAATAATCGCCTACTTACATTGTCTCATAATACGCTTGAATGACATCAGCACACATCAGTGAGGAATTATTTTCAACCGAATTCAAAAAAGGAAGAGGTTCTCAATTTGACTATAATTGTGAATTGATTTTGATGATTCTTTTTATTTAAGTCGTACTTCAGAGGTGGTCCCATATAAATTTTATCGAAATAGATTTAGCGCTTTTTGAAAAAAAAAATCAAAACAAATACGACTTTAATATTATTCTACCTTCAATCTATATTTTAACTGTCATTACCGATAGTCATCACAGAAACATTAGCCAAAAACAAAGGATATTTGTATGTACATATTTGTAAGGAGCCAACATGATACTACCAGTCGAATGTCATTATTTTCTGTACAACCTTATTTTCATAATTAGGTATACAACTAAGTTGCCAGATCGATTGTAACTTGTCAAATTACCCGTATCTAAGTATTTAAATATAGTTGGAAATTAGCTGCAAAAGGGATAGAGATTTTTCGACTTTCGAATGGCACGAGGGCCATTCAAAAAATCTCTATCCCTTATCCTTAATGCTAGTGTAGTTGGCAGCGCACTTGCGGCACCTGTGACGTTGCTTGTTATAGGCGACGGTAGCCACCTACCATAAAGTGGACCGTTAGCATGTCTAACATTCCAGTAAAGTTTTGTCAATTTTAGTTCAGTAATTAAGAATTAATAAACTATTAAACTTATTTTTCAAATTTTTAGTATATATATTTAGATACTATTGATCACCAACACACGTCCTAATACAAAGCACGAGGGCCATTCGAAATTTGAAAAATCTTTCGCTCATAACTTCTCAATTACATTTAGATACATCTGACAACTTAGGTAATTATGAAAATATGATCGTATAGAAAATAATGACATTCGACTGTTTAGATATTTTTGACGCGTTGAATGTTCACATTAATTAGAGTACTTTGGAGTGTAGATATAATCGGTCTTCAAAGTGTGTAGTGTTATTTGAGTACCTAGACAGATCCGATATATCTGATGCTGACTGTACGCTTTGATCTTTTAAACTATGCAACGAATTTAAATAGAACGTTTGCAGAAAAAAAATGCACCCGTGCGAAGCCGAGAGGGGTCGTTAGTAATGTACAAAAGAGAAAGAATATCTCTTATAATTTTTATTTGTTATTAATTTTATAAATACGAAATTAAATTATTTATTTCTTATAACTTATTCATTTTCATTGTATAAAAGTAACAAAATAAAAGCTAATGTTAAAAGGCATTTTAATAGATACATATCTAATAAAATAATAAAATGAAATTTAATTGTTCAACTTTAGTGGTTAGTGGCACTAAAATCAAATGGAATTATAATTATAGAAAAATGTAATTATACCTAAAATTATAAAAATAAGAAAAATGAACAATGCACAAAATGATATTATTTAAATCTCCATTATGAGTGGCTCCACCTGGCTGGATACTAGCAGTGTTATCAAAACTGAACGATAGATGTCGCTGCGCCAGCAGGTTATATCGCGCTATCGTTTGTGTTACGAAAAATGTATTGAAGGAAATTTTGAGCTCTGAGTTTTTAACTTTGCGCAGAGGCAATATCGTAACCAATGAGGTTAATCCGAGGTGCGATTATTGCTAGTTGAAAACTTTACCAATACCCCGCCTTGTGGACGTGAAATACCGTCCGCTATGGCAATTTTTGAAAGGCCTTTATAGGCTTAAAAAATCCTGAAGTCTGAAGCAATATGACAATAAATTTATCCGACTTTCTTTCCGTAATCCGTGATCCCGAGTCGGGGTCGTTTGTTACGTCAAACGGTCAAATCAGTAACTTCGGTTGGTGGATAACAAGACTGGTGTGATTCACGCAAAGACCTATATTGGATTCACGAACGAAACGACCAATCTAGATTTAAAAATGCCGCCAAAATTTTTTTATACAAAAAAATTTACAAACTGGCCATACGGTCTTCTTACCCGTATTGAGTACCGATTACCGATACTGACAAAAAATACAAATTTTTGGGAATTGAAAATTCAACTTTTTGCGCATTCAACGTTTTAATCATTGTGGTCCCGTAATTTCATCTATTAGTAATAAAATTATAAAAATTTCGTCGGTCATAAGTATCGTATAATAAATAAGTAAATCTAGTTCAATAAGAACTACCTACCTTATTAGCGAGTCGCGATCTACTTTCGTGCGCATTTGAGATTTCTAAAATCTAGATTTAATTTCTAATGGCTTTCTTAAAAAGACCGTAACAGTATTTAGTGGGTTTGTTTGGGTTGAATGAACAGACAAAGGCGGACAGCTATTTCAGTATAAGCAAAGTAAAGAGTAAGATTAGGATAAGGTCTGGCATCCTTAATTTAACTTAGTATTTTTTACTTAATTTAGTATTTTTACTATACATTCATTTAATAAAGAGATGGTTACTGTACCTAACATACTCATTACGTAGTAAGGGTAAGGGATTGTAGGTCTACAGAGAAGTAAGTGGATCGTTTCCTGGCGCCCTTAGTAGGTACGTCTTAAAAATTGTAATTTTAAGACATTTAAAAATTGTAATTAAAATTAGTTTGATAAATCAAAAGGATTTTCCTTGTTTGTGATAAATTTCACATGAAAAAGATTACATTAAATACGTGCAATATATTTACGCAAAAGTGCTATCAATCTTTGAACTGGGTTCAGAGATCACGATATGCGTCTTAAACTGGTATGACAATATAATAAAATTATCCTATTTATAACTTGCTGATATCTATGCCCGCTATTGAATAGCGGACATTTATACATAGGTATATAAATTATTTATTTTATTTTATTAATAAAATAAAATATTAATTTACAAAAACTATAATTTCAAAATTATTATAAAATAAAGTCGCTTTTCGCCTCTGACTGTCTCCGCTAATTTCTAAACCTCCCGATGGATCTTTATGCGGTTTACACGAAGGAAAAGAAAGATAAATTTATAATTTGCAGATAAAAATTGCATCCGTGCGAAGCCGGGGGCAGGACGATAGTGAATTTAAATAAGTTTATCTCCTTCGTTTGGATGCAATGGAACATGATTATCTAAAATGTCTAATTTCATACATTTAAATTTCTAAAATTGTTCTTATTCTACACATGCCTCTAATTGTATTATAAAAAACTTATCTAGGTAACGTAGTAAATGTCTTAGGTAACTAAGTGACAGTGGGCCTTATTTTACTAGAAAAATTTCAAATTTATTATTATGTTAACTACATGAGTCTAGTTAGGATATCTTGAATGCAATGCAACCATTCAAATTAAATCGTAGTGTTTTAAAAAAAATGTATAAATAAATTGAACAGTTTAAAAATTTTTAAAGAAAAAAGAATTAAGTAAGCAATGAAAGAATTCTGTGCTTGAATGAGTGGTCAAGTGCAATGAGCGGTACTCAACCTGTTAAAAAATGTTCTTCGCAATATGGACTCAATGCGATGGCGATTAGATAAATTTTGGCGTGCAGTGATTGGATCGTGGTCTTCTCTAGGTGCGTGTACAGTTAGCATTTTGACAGGCAAAAACTTTAGCTCGGAGCAATTCTGACCGTTAGGCGAAGTCTCTTTTCACCCATACAAGAAAGCACTTGTTTAACAAACTCACACCAACGCAACCTACACTTTATTGCATCGGAATCTTCGATACGACGAGATGTAATTGGCTCTTTATTGAGGTCGTTGTACCCTTCATTTGGCATAGAAACTTGACAAATGCAATTTTGTATATGAATTTTGATATAGACATAGGATAAGTAGCTTTCTAGATATTTACATTAGCTGCTGCTGGAGCATCAAATGAAGTTTTCGTCTATTTATTTAGCTTTAAGTAATGTAGGAATTATTAAAATGAAACTGTATTATTATTTAGGGTTATTCCGTTATCGTCCTGGCATTTCTTACTCATTCAATACATTATCGTCCACGACCGTTTACATTTAAGAGATTTTATTAACCATTTCATTCAGCAAACTTCACTAAATAAACTGAACTCACACATTGCTACATTTGTATTGCTGCAATATATTTTTTTTAATAAATAAAGAAATATATAATTAAGACATAGTGGAAATGTCACTAGTAAATAAGTAAGTGAGAATAATATTGACTTTATTTAATGTAAAATGGTGCCCAGTAGAAAGCACGAGCCTCGAAACTTTCCTATTTAAAGATTTCTAGCCGGGTAGCTTTCTATGTGTAATGTTTATTTGTTAGTTACAGGAAAATTCAATCTAGCTGGTGTCTGTTACATTGTAATTACAGTTAATAAACGTTTTCATATATATAAAACATGAACATTTACACGTAATTGTCAATATTTAGTTACTTGTTACTAAACAGTAATTTTCAAACATAGATAATAATATGATTACATAGTAGGTACTTGTAATTTGAAGTCGTTTTACGCGTCTGTCTGTCTGTATGTCTGTTTAATCGCTCACTCCTCTTAAACCACGCAAACAGGAATGCGGAACTAATTTTCATGTTAATTTGATGTTAATGAAGCAGCCTACCTTACCTATTAAAATAAATCAGCCTACGTAAACTTTATGTAAGTCAGACTAAAGTCATATTTATTAAAGAATTGTATATTTAGGTACGGTGCTTCATCGCTAATGGATAAAAAAAATTAAGATGAAAATTTATTTATTCTATGACTTTTGTTCTATTAATTACCAAGCAAGAGTAATCCCAATATTTGTTCTATTAATTACCAAGCAAGAGTAATCCCAACATTGTATTCAAATGTTCACATCATAGTATTAAATAATTATCCAGAAGTCATTAAAAGGGTTGCGTCATTATTAATTAAATTTTTGAATTTGTTAAAAAAAATTGTAACCTAAGTATTCGCCTCCTAAGTCTACAATTTTAATATGTTGTAATTTACATGTTTGAGTGTAAAAAAAATTGACAACTTATTCTGGCGGTTGCAGGTGCCTGCCAGACGAGTAGGTATATAATGGCAGGAGAACTAGTTTGTGCCAAACGGGTTAGTCGGATGGTTCACTAGCTCTTAGTCCTAGATTCATTAAATCTACTAATTAGTTTATTTATTTCACCTAACTTAATTCGCCCAAGAGAAATAAATTTACTGCCACACACCGTTGTTAATTGAATTTAAACATAATCTGCAATGCTAAATAGATAGGTACATTTACGGGATACGGTTTAATGAGTGAAAAAAGGTTTATGAGACAGATAATTGAAATAAATTTAGACAAGTTGAATGACCTATACTAACAAGGAAAGTAATTTAAACAGACTGCCGGCCTATTCCATTATCTATTAGCGAAACGATGCATGCATGCGACGCGGGCGTGCGGCCTCATCCATCTATCTATACTTCTCCCACACAGGCTAATCAAAAAGTAGGGCTGCCAAAAACTAATTAGCCAAATTATGAATATATTTATTAAGGTATAGGGAGGGGATAGGGATAAGGGTTGCCAGGGCTCATTTCCCTATACGCTCTCAATTTCTTATCCTTAATACAACTGCAATCGGCAGCGCACTTGCTACACCTGTGACGTTGCTTGTATTATAGCCACCTACCATCAAGTGGATCGTCAGCATGTCTGACGATCTCAACATAAAAAAGATATATACATATATCTATATCAATGAAGCCTGAGAAAATAATACCATTGAAGAAAAATAATACAAAATTGAGCACCTTTGTCGCCGTGACGGCGGCACTGTCCTAACGACGGTGGCGCCGCCACCCAAATTATTTATGTTTTTTTGACGACCCCCCGGAAACCTAACATTTTTGCGGGATTTTCGTGAAAAAGTAATAATCATCCAAAAAACGAGCGATTTTTGTTCTTTTGTAAAAATTTTAAAGTAATAATGTGAAATTTATAAATAAACAAATCTAACGGCATATCACGCGCCGTGTTTCTGGCAACCCTAACAGTCCAGAACAGACTACACCGTGACCTCCTAAGCCAAACGTGAACATTTTGCTCACATTTGATATTGAGCCGTGATTGCAAAGGTCAGTCTAATGTCAACGTGATAAACTCGTTATTATATTGCTTAGTGAAGTCCAATGAAGATTAATAAGTCACGCGTCCTTCAACTGTTACATCTCTAATCAAATTGCTCAAGTTTTTTAAACCTTGACTCGTAAAAAATTACAAAAAAGCCTTCAATTCTAAAAAAAACATTAAACTCATAAAAATATAGGCAACATCAAAAAATTGTTGCGAACTTTTGGACATGACTACCCCTTTAAATTTGCTTCCATAGTGGAAGGCAATTAAGAAAACTTGATAAAAAAATTGGGTACAAGCTACAAATCTATCGTCTAATCCAAATTTTAATTGCAACACTTGATAGCTAATGGATTAAAGATTTTTTTGGTATACTTTCACCAATAGAATAGAATTTCAATATGGATATAGGTTAAAACGCTAGTCTTTACATTATGTGTTATAAAACAAAGTCCCCCGCCTGTCTGTAAGTTCGCGATAATCTCAAAAACTACTGAACAGATTTTCATGCGGTTTTCACTAATTGAAAGAGCGTTAAACGAGGAAGGTTTTTATATATAATTTTGACAAAATTTTCTAGTAAAATAATGTGGTCTTTATCAATTGTTACAGAAGCTCGTCCCAAATGGCAGTTCCTACCACCGGTGCCAGGCTACGTCCCGGTGTACATCAGAACTGGAGACACTCCGCTAGAAGAAATAAATCCTGAATTGGCTGAAGCCTTCCACGCAATACCGGCTGGTAGAAGTGCCACTAAACTCGTAGAAGCTTCGCCAGAACAACCTGAACAGGCTGATCAGCCGCAACCGGAAGAACCAGAACCACTCGAAGACGTTATAGCACGAAATGAATACCAAAATAAAATATACGTTAAGAGAGGGAAGAAAGTATATTCAGATATTCCCAAACCTATCGAACGTAGATAAGGTGTAACAGTACTTATTCCTATAATAATAAGGTCTAATTTGAATTAACTTATGTGATAAAATATGATTGAGTGGAAATAACATACTTTTGAAGAATCACAAGAAAAATATGTACTTAAAAGTAAAAAGTTATTTCGGAATAATGAAAGCTTGCCGATTGCTTTAAATGTTTTTTTTTAAGAAACTTTTATATATGTACCTTTGTATGGCTCAATGTAATCTGTATTTATTATATTTAAATATTTTTAAATAAATTATTTAGATATTTTATTTATTTTTAAATTTACAAATAAAACGCAGACTCCACATGAGAATTTAACGACGATGTTAATTTTACTTACCCATCCAAAAATATTTATTTATCTTCTAAAAATTGACTTAAAAGTTAAGATTGCAAAACGAATTTACAAAAACTCTAAAAAATATATAATTAGGTTTTGTATTTTAAACTATTACCAGCCTTAACGCCTAGCCAAAGTGTTATAGCAACGAGAGGTCAGACGTTATATTGCTTATTTTTTTTCAACGCGGACGAAGTAGAGGACACCAGCTAGTTAATAATAATGATACCAAACAAAAAGGGCAGAATTGCGAATGTCAGTTGGTTTGTAAAAAAGGGAAAATTCAAATTATATCATCAAATTATGTATTTATTTACACTTTTTTAGTTTTTAAAAAATTTTCGATTGATCCTGGCATTAAGTTAATAAAAGATAACGTGTATACAAAAATACCATTCAAACACAAAGGTATCGTATAGTTGGCGACATCTATGTTATGTGTTTTAAAATCTCGTTTTTATGACACCCAAAATTACCAGGCATTTTCGTTGAACTAAAATAATATTTCAAAATCAATTAAATACTAATACCGACCTTCATAGGAACATTACCAGTAAACAAAGCTCTATCGAAACTGGTTATGAAATTTCGATTTTGTGTGAGAAAAAATCGCCCAATAAAATAAATAAATCACCAAGACTAATTACACCAACACTTACAGGTTTGTGTTCGTTTCGAAAATTACGAATGAAAAAAGTTGGGCCCACCAGGAATCCTAAGTCAGGGCACCAAGGCTAACTTTAGGCATATAGACAAATAAGCTGATTTTAGATGACAAATAGACCAAAGGAATATAACAGACTGTAAACTTAAAATATTCGTCTTGTAATGTAGTATTCACGCGATATAAGTATCAATTAAAGCTTATGTCTAACTAAAGTAAAGCCATGGAGACAACGCACATACAATATAAATAAACAAATCCGACCCATACTAAAGATTGAGTGATAGTATCTCTGTCCTTTTCACTCGCATGTAAAAATTTAACTATCTGTTTCATGTTACAGGAAAACGATCTTGACAACACTTGGTCACCTTTTTATTAATGTTAGCGCAACTAGATTTTTTATTTTATTTTTTATTATAAACTGTTGCACGCGACTCCGTCCGCATAACTTTATAATATATAGCCTATGTTACTCGCTGATAATGTAGATTTCTATAGGTGAAAGAATTTTTTTAAATGGGACTAGTAGTTTTTGTGAGTTTATTCATTACAAACATTACAAAAATCTTCTCTCTTTATAACATTAGTATAGATGGTTTTGCTATAGGCCAGCATCTAGCCGTGTAGCGAAGATGAGGCCTATGATGAAGCCAGCTCACCCAGAAGATGCCTATTCCCTCGTAGGTAAATATGTACTAGTATTAAAAACATGTGTTAACTATTCGTTTTATTAAAAAAGAATGCTATGAACCCCTGAAAATTTGTTTACATTATTTGCGTTGTCTCCATGGCCATTCTTTAAAAACAATACATATTTAAATTGTTCATCGTTGTCTCTCAGATTATGGAGGGTAGATCATAGATGTAAGGAGTACCGACTCATAAGACAATCAAACTGAAAAATGGTCCTATCCAACAATAAAATAAGGGTTCTAAATGTGGCCAAAATGGCGCTAGTGTAGCATTCCTTCTATCTATCTATCTTTGTCTAATTTAGTCGACAATAATACACTAGCGCCATCTTAATTTACTGGGACCACTTTTTAATTAATTAATAGTCGGTCCACCATACCTCTACCCTCCATATCTCATATGTAGGACGTTGGACATGTAGACCTATCCCATGATCCTAGTAGGACCAGTCGTCAGAATCAGCCGGAATCCAGCGTAATACTAAACTGCTTACGTACTAGGTATTATATATATTAAACAATTATTTATCACAGTAAACGGAGATATTTATCCACTAACTCAAAAATTCAGTTTTTCGTTTAACCTGTTATAAATACAATTTTTTGCGCATTGAAACTAATTTTTTTTATAACATACTGTGAACTAAATACTTAAAAGTTAAAAAGTCTTAATCTAAACAGATAAAACTACATTTCAAGAAGACTTTTTACAAAAAGTACACATGAATGCCTCAGTGTGGTCAAACTGTGGAGACTTTTAAGATCTTCGCATGGTCAACATCACATTGATCTCCCATATGATAGTCCTCAAGTTCGTTATAACTTCTTTTAATTGCTTATTCTTGAGGACAACCTGAAATAAAATAAATGTAGCATGAACAAATTGTTACTGATTATTGTGTAGACCACACCCATGTTCTAAATATGAAAAATTATCTAATTATAAGTCGTTTCGACTTTCGCTTGACTTGATTCAACGCCAACGCAACCCATGCGTACAATAGCAGACCTTACTTTTGCAGATAAAAAGGTTTGCGATACCTTAAAACTTCGGTCATTACACCTGTACTGTGCGAGAGCGACGGTAATATATTCACGCGGGAGCGAGAGACAGGTAATAACAGGTTAATGTACGAAATTCTTACTGCTCCGCGACCGTGCTTTAAATTTCATATAATCATAATATGCAATAAAATTAAAATTTTAATTTAGCGTGCATGTACACTAGGCGGCACATTAGGCCGCAACCAGCGCAGTAGCAGCGTGGCGACAGCAGCGCGACTGTCGCGCTGCTCAGAAACGGCCGACTTCCGTACCAAAAAGAGCAGCGCGACAGCCGCGTGGCACGTGATGTCATAGCAAATGGCAGCGCGGCAGCCACGTGCGATCAGTCGGCTTCGAGCTAGTATTGCAATCGTCGCGCGGTTATAGTTTTAATATGAAGGCATCCGCTGCGGCCGCGGTGCTTGCGACCTAATGTGGTGGCGCCCTTAGTTCGTAGATTTAAAAATCGCACGCACTGAACAACTTGAGGTCAGCGTCTTGGCCACCTAGTGCGCATGTTCGCTAATAGAGATTTTTAAGATTACACCTTAATTCACAGGTTTTTAATTTAAAAAACGCAGTATAGGTTGCGTCACATATTTTGATAAAAATTGTGTTCGATCCGAGGTAAGTCGTTGTGAGTGTAACAATTGCGGTATACCTGTTCAGTGAGCTCCCTATTCTCGTCTAAGGCGATGCGGTATGAGTCTGTGTTGCGTCGCTCGTCCAACGCCTTGTGCTCGGGGTCCTCCTTCAGAGGGATCAGGCTCTCCATGTGCGTGTATTCCATGCCCTATAGGACACAGTTATCGTCTCCTATTAGTTCTCATGCAAATTTACTATTAAATATACATTTGTTAATTTAAACTATCAACCATACTCCCGAAACCATAATATTTTCGAGTGAATTCGAGTGGATTTGTGTAAAAAATAAATTTTATTCGGTTTTTTTTTATTATTTATTTGATTTTATTTATTTTTTATTTTTTTCAACATTCCGGGGTGGTTAATAAGTCTCAAAACTAACTTGGCAAATTGCAATTGAGATCGAAGAGTTTAAAGTAACGAAATTACTTGTTTAGCGCCATCTTTTTCGACTTGTCGAGAAAGATGGCGCTAGACAAGTTTTTAGAGTGTATATTTAATAGAAATTGTTTTTATCAATCATTCTTAGCGCCATCTAACATTGAAGAATTGTATTTCTTGGATGACACGGACGTCATCTCGCCAGTTCTGTTTTTTTCCTCATACAAAAAATTGTGTCCAAACGCTTAATGAAATTTTCACTCCAATAATGTACTTTATAAAATCCGGGGACTTACTTGACATGTTTCATTGCACTTTTCGTATATCAGTCTGAGCCTCTTGAAAAGTAGCCTAATCGTGCGCAGTTGTTCTTGCATTTTGGCCTTTTTGTCGTTGCTGGCGTTCTCGCCGTGAGGAGTGCCGTTTGGTGGCTGTAATTTCAAATCCACATGGATTAGAAAAAAAATCTTTTAAGTATCCTAAGTATTTATGTCGACGATGTATTCACACGAAATGCCAATCTAACCTTGTACAAACATTTTTAACAATTTTTAAATTGTTGCTGAGGCTAATCTTTGTACAATCGGAGCAACAGGAAAAACAGTCCGTGTCGTCCGATTCATTGGAGCAACGGGAAAAAAAGTCCGTGTCGTCCGATCAATTGGAGCAAAGGGAAAAAAGTCCGTGTCGTCCAATCAATTGGAGCAACAGGAAAAAAAGTCCGTGTCGTCCTATCAATTGGAGCAACGGGAAAAAAGTCCGAGTCGTCCGATCAATCGGACGAAACAGTCGCACCACGCGGTTTCGGGGATTTTTTTTGGACCCAAAATGTCCCGACTTCAACAATGTTTAATAATAATGTTTTTTAACAAATGTTAACTTTTGATAAAATTGAGTGTATATTTGCTCGACAAAACATCTAGGCCACGCCCATATTTTATGTTTTCTAAGAATGTTTTGTCACTTAGTCACATTTTGGAATAACCGAAAAATCTTATAAGCAACTGCACAGTGCCTTTTTACATATTTACTAACTTTTACCCGCGACATGGTCCGCATCCCTCAGAAAAAGTAACTTTTCCGGTTGAAGATTACCCTAAGTCCTTTTTTGTACCCCTGATAACACCTATGAAAAATTTCATAGTGATCAGTTGAGTGATTGAGGTGAGCGTAACAAATAAACTCAATTTGTAATTTATAATATTAGTTAAGTTATCAATGCAAATTGCAAATCTATACTAATATATAAAGAGAAAAGATTTGTATTTTTGTCTGTAATGAATAAACTCAAAAACTACTGGACCGATTTTAAAAATTCCTCTACCCATAGAAAGCTACTTTGTCAGCGATTAACATAGGCAATACTTTAATAAAGTTACGCGGACGAAGACGCGTAAAAATAATAAAAATAAATATGTATTGCCATAAATATAATAACTTACCTGTATAGCTTTTAATGTCTGAAAAACGTCTTGAGTTCTGCTAACAATATCTTGAACAGTTTCTTGTCCAAATCTATAAAAAAAATGACGATTTAAAATTCTTTACTTAATAACATAACATTACTTAATAATACAATGCACTCTTAAATTAAAATTAAAACAGAATGAGATACTTTTGACAGAATAGTGAACACTTTCTTGAGTTTCAAAGATTTATCTATTTCCTTAATTTTAAATTCTTGAATAATTTCTTCTGAGATACGAAAAGAGGTCGTCCTTTCAAACATCTGTTTACCAGATGAAAAGTATATTTTATCAATTGTTACCTATGAGACAATAAATGGCGATTGTGTTGCCTATTAAAATATGCTCATGGATTAGCTTTATGTAAAAAAATAATAATTAGAAAAGCCCTTACTTGCACAAGGACGCTGTATTGAACTCCTTGCTCTGTGGCGGTGGCTGAGGTGCGGGTGGTGTCGGTGTGGCTGTTACTGCTTGAACCTGACCCGCTGCCTGCATGGCTCCTGGAACTTCAATACAAATCATATATTAACGCGATCAATTATAAAATCTGATTATTTAAGCGACAATGAAGCCGGGATTAAATTACTGTAATTTTTTTCTATGTTAAGATCCACAGGCTGGTCCAGTGAAACGCGGGAACTTACGCCGTCACATGCAAATATGCACGGGTTGTCACAAAGAAAAACTGCAGTGACTGCAGGTATCTCTAAGTATTACGAAATTATCTATCTATGAAATCTTAAAACATTGATGTATGTTGATGTATCCATACACAGAACAGGTGTGTATCATTGTAATACTTTTTTTAAAAGAATCTCGTAAAATTCACTTATAGAAAACACACTGCTCTCCGTATTCGAGTGCACAAACCAAACTGTGCTACCGCTCTATATCACAAATGGTGCAAGTGTGATAAAGGATAAGGGTTATAGGATGATAAAGGATAAGTGATAAGGAAGAGATACGGTAAATTGATAAATTGTTACTCAGAGTAGTGAACTAAGTGTGTACATTCTTATCAAACCAACTATGTACTTATATTTCTCAAGAATACTTGATAATTAACATACCTGGTTGCTGCACAGCTTGTGGTCCAAGTGCACCAGGGCCACCTGCACCACCAACACTTATACTCTGGAAAGTATAATAAATATAATCATAATGATGATATTAGTCATCTGTTCTCGTCACCCCTGCAGCAAACTCTGAAGACCCAGGTTTCCAATCAGTGTGGCCTGTCTGTTATGACAAATGGTGCTGAAACGTGGTCTCACATGGCACGACTGGCCCACAAGTTCAAAGTCGCTCAGCGTGCTATCTAGTAGACTTAGTTCAGCATTTCTTTGGTGGATAAGGTCAAAAATTCGCTGAAGTACCAAAGTTGTCAATATAGCCAAAAGCCAGAAGAGGCAATGGGACGGTCACATCTGTCGCAAGGTGGATACCAATGTCATACTGGTTCTCAAATGAAAGCCATGAATTGGAAAACACAGCATAGGACATCCTGCAGCCAGGCGGACAGATGACCTGAAAGGCATCGCCGAAAACGGTTGGATGCAGTGCGCAGAGGACTGTGCTTGGTGGCAAGCCTTGAGAGGCCTACATAAAGCAGTGGAAAGAGAGGGGCTGATGATAATGATGATTGGTGAATATATTATAAGGGTTATTTTTTATTAATAACAAATACACCATAGGTATGACTGTGAAAAAGCCGAAGATGTAAATATCTAGCAATACACATACATTTACTTTTTGATTCTTGCATTCAAATGCTACAATCTATAACTCAAAAATAGGGTTTTTTGAATTTTCTATCCCTATGGGTGGTTTACCTATTATTTTTTAACTTATAGAATTTGACTTTGGTATGTTATAACTTTGTTATGTACATCAAATGATGACTTCATTTGATGAATAATGACTCGCTAAACAATCAATCAACATTGCGTTCAACAAATTCTATGACAATAAAATGATAGAATAAACGCTTAAAATTAATAACTGTTCCTAATCAAGAAATGTTTAGTGCTATTCAGAGATTAATAAATTTTTGTTTTCATTTACAGAAATAAATCACGTTGAAGGTGCCAAATGGTGAAACCAGAAAACAAGGTTTTGGTATATAAAACAATTGTCACACCTGTTGCCCCATACCCAAATTGCCCATTTGATTCTGCATAGCAGCGCCATATGATGGTACCATCTGATTACCCATGCCCACCATTCCAGCAGAATTAGCCATTGGATTTCCCATTACACCTGAAATTGTACATATAGACAATTAGTTTAAATATGGGCACAGTTATACTATAAATATAACTATGGCTCGTCTTTAGGAACTAGTATATGAGTTCTCATAATGATTACCTATATTTAAAGTAAATTTACAAATTTAGGCACAGATAATAGAAAATGTTGTTGTTTGTTGTTGAGGTTATTTCTATAATATTTAAGTGTCCGTGTATATTGAGAACACTTGAAATTATCTATTTCTTAGTTTATAGCGTCAAACCGATATTTTAATTATTGTACCTGCTAATTGGCTAGGCATAGACTGCATTTGAGCGCCCATAGGCCCGCCACCGAAGCCCGATCGCATAGCCGATGTATTAGCTGGAAAATTACCAGGAAACTGGTGCCCTTGTCCCGCCATTTTTGCTTAATATAAATTACCTATATTCTAGGCTTATGCAAATTTTAATTTAGTATTTTCAATTTAGGAAACAAATATAAAAATGAAAAATTCAATACAAATCAGAGCACACAATATTTACACACTTGTTATGTCAAATGAAATGAAATGTCAATGTCATGTCAAATGTCAAGTCAACGAATAAACCATAGAGGCATAGAGTATACTAATATATATAGGACACGAATATAGGAATGACTGATTCTGTTCAAATCTTAGAGTAGTCTTTTAAAATAATAAATAATTAGAGAATAGAAAAAATATATAGGGAAAATGACACCAGGCACGACAAAGAAGAACTAATTTTTAAGCCATATTTTAAAAATATGAAGATAAATCTTTAAAAATGATCCTAAAGTTGAAAGATCATGTTTTATAAATTGTAATGTATAATATTAACTAAACTTGAATACAAATAGATGTAATGAAAAAAACTTTTCTTCCGATCTGACATTTTGCAAGTATCTACTGACTACTGTCCCATTATTTGCATTCAAACAAAACTGCGGACCTCAATAATGAATGTAGAAAATTAAAATTGAATATATTTCAAAAATCTATTTAGAAACATCTTTTACCTATTTGTTTAACAGCGGTAACTTTGGCGTTATGCCAAGTATTTGACGACATAAAATTCTTTCGACCTAATTCTTTCTTTGTAGAAATCTATTTTAGAACAGGAATCGAAGAAAGATACACATTGCAAAGTTATATACCTACAACATCGATTTATAAATTTTATTTTCGTAATAGGTACATACCTAAATACCTATTATGCAAATGTTTTAGACTACTTCATATTGCAGTAGGCAGTCATAGTCAGTGTTAATTTCAACTTATAGAATAAGTATTTACTTATATAGAAAGATATTTAAGTTTTTATTGTCGATGAATAGTAGCATGAAATAATAGCATGTGTGCTGTTGTTTCGGTGAGTGAGTTAGGGGTACCAGAGCCTATCCCTTCTTAATCCTACTATGTTCGACAGCGCATTTGCAGCACCAGTGGCGTTCTTTGTGTTATAGGCGACGGTAGCCAGTTACCATCAAGTGGACCATAAGCCTGTCTTTTTTTATGTTTTGGTCGGCAGGCCTTTTAAATCACAGTGAACTGTGATTTAAAAGAACAAGACGAATAAATTAAAACTTCAAATCTGTAGCTTAAATTTTTATTTTCAGTTTATGTAATCCTAAATTAAGTACAATATACTAGTTCATAAATTAAATATAACAATATTAGATATTTTCTTAAGAATTACATGTATGGACATACTAATCAATGATATAGATATAGGATAGTTGTGCTTAAATATTATACATTGAATGAAAATGCACTGTAATGGACCATAGATAGGCACGGAATGCACCTGGCTGCATGAAGCTGTTGGCTAATACGAATCTATGTTATTCTTTTTTTAAAAACATAATGGAATAATATTTTTTAAATATAGAATCAAACGTTGTTAATGATCACGTGAGCGTGATAAGTACCATAATGTCTAATTCGAAATTAATCAATATTATAATATATCAAAATTGTTGACAAGAAATCATCGAGATGAGGTACTTAAGTCACGTAAATTATTCATTATTACCTTCACAATCTTTTATAATATCTAGAATCAGTATCGAAAGGTACAGCTTCAAATAACTGATGATATGTTAATATACTGTCATACAATGTCTTATTTATTTATCTTTACATCATAAAATATACAATAAAAGTCTATTTAAGGCAAGATGGCCACAATTATGGCTCCGTTACATTAAAATCTTTATTTTGAATCACTTTGAAATGTCTTAAATTATTTTGAAGTCGGTATAATGTATCAAAAATTACTTGTAGGTATCGTTTTCTTTATAATAAATAATTTAATTCACAGACCGAATCATTATTTCTACTCATTAACACGCAATAGAGATTCGTGTCGTTAGGGAATAAATATTTAACAATTTTATTTTTCATTTATCATTCCGCGTAATAAATAGACAACAGGTTTACAAATATCAACAAAATAAATTACGAATAACAGTATTTATTATACAATAATTATAACTAAGCTTACGAAATAAATGAATTATATGTGATTAACTATTATTACTAATGCCTCTAACTTGTACTAATGTCGCCGGTCGACGTTATTTTTATGTAATATTTATCTATTTATATCTCTAATCTTGCAATAATTTTGTGATACCTAATGTTAAATATAATAATATTTAAATCAAAATATTAGGGGCGGCCATTTTGTATTTAATTGATAAACACAAAATGGCCGATTTATAATATTAGACTAGAATTTAAAAATTATCTGACAAGACAATAACAAGAACATAAGCAAAAGTTAGGTACTAAGGTGAGTTGTTGTATTTTTCTGTGAATGTACGACCGGCTGACATCTAATTCTTTATAAATACATTTACATGGACTAGTAATTGAATTATTCTAACTATATGATAAGTACTTTATACCGCTTTGGAGAACAATTCAATAATATTTCAAAGGGCTTGTTGTACAAAAATACACTTACGAATAAGGTAGCTTATCTACTTATAAAAATACCTATATTATATTGTATATATAGGCAGCCCCTTTATTGCTCTCCTCTCAACCTTATGCTAAACCAAGTCATTGAGCAACGGACATTAAACCTACGTAAACACAGTGCCTGACATTCTAGGTACATATTATTCCCTTACATTCCGCTCATCTGGCATTAAAAATACCACAATGGATTTTTCAAAGGTTCGAGATTTTATTATAAGCCAGCTAACACATATGTTTTACATATATATGGACAATAGTTTAGATTAAGTGTACCTGGGTTTAATTACAAGATATTGAATGTTGCCTTTTATCTTAGACTGAAGGGTAAAGAAACTCTGAAACTACTCAATTGATTCTAATAATTTCTTTTACTAATAATTAGCTACACTGTCGGTGAGTTACATTGACTATATTTTGTTTCCAAAAGAGTAGGTATAATTTCAGCTAGTAATTTAAATATTTCTATATTGTCCTGAAAATAGCGCAATTACTGTACTGGGACTAAAACAAAACCAATAGACAAACCAATAGACCAATAGACTGTGCTAGTGTACACAAACGTGAAGGACAAAATAGTTCAGACCAATTTACCTGCAATTTGAGTTTTGAATTCTGTCTATTTCCGTCTTATGCTAGGGATACACGACGACACTTGACACTAGACACTCAAGTGTATACATCGACTGTCTATGTGTGTGTCCACTGCCGCGACACTTATGTTGCAGATGTAGTGTCGGTGTCGCTCAGTGTCCGTGTTGCAGCCTGAACGGAGAAACTAGATACACACACCAATGTCGACACAAAAAATTGCTTACCGTGTGGACGTAATCGACACTAGTGTCGAGTGTCAGTGTCGTCGTGTATCGCTTTATGCTCAATACCAGAAGAATTGAATTTATTGCCCATAGCTTGTGACATTATGCTGTTTATGCTTGGAAGAAATTTTTTAATTATCAAAATTATAATTGTTACATCTATGCTATAAAACAAGGTCTCAGGAATCAATTATCTCATTAAATTATCATTATTCGGAAGTAAAACGTGAGGTTTGTTTAGTAAAGACCAGTGTGGATAAATTATAAGTTAATCTAAGAGGAGCTTCTTGGTGAAGAGTTTTTTATTGTCATGAAACAGCTATTTCTTACCTAACATTTTAAAATATAAGGATACATTTACGATGGAGAGGAAGATGGGTGAAGGATGTATTTATTATATTTTAATATAGATATGCAATTATTTCGCTTACAAATATATATTATTTATTACAATACCATCACCTATTTTTTTTTAGACCAATAAGTACTCATATAGTAACTTAAATCTAACAGGAAAAGCTCATAGCTTTGGTCATTCCATTTTTGGTTAGCATTCTTAATATATTTTCTAGTAACATCTAT
Organism: Synanthedon andrenaeformis; assembly: GCA_936446665.2. Classification (NCBI taxonomy): domain Eukaryota; kingdom Metazoa; phylum Arthropoda; class Insecta; order Lepidoptera; family Sesiidae; genus Synanthedon; species Synanthedon andrenaeformis. The sequence goes on along the minus strand of OW387778.2, from coordinate 11,500,207 downwards.
ATTTTTACTAAATATTTATTTGGCATTTCTGCGGTAACGAACGGAAAAATTCTATCGAACCTTTTCCTTTGTTTGAAATTCCATTCGTTAAAATAACCTCTGTTGAATGCTTCCTATTTTTTCTCCGAACTAGTAAAAATTGACATTGGCAGGGTTCACGCGTTAGATTTATTAAACCTTTCATTCTTATTAGAACTCAATCCACGAGCCTTATTGTTATTTGGTATCAGATCTAAAAATCATTCTTGTAAGTCAAAGCTCAGTTCGACGCCAATGTTATCAAAGTGAAACCGTTTACTGCATACGAGCCTCTTGCAGTTGAGGTGGATACTGCAAGGGAGGAAGCAGCGGTGATTGGACTCCCCCGCCTGGCAGGGCGTAGTAAGGAGAAACGTAGCCTCCACTAGCCGCTGCGGCCGCAGCAGCTAAAACAAATAAACACATAGGTCATTAATGATCATCACACATACTTGCGGTATCTACTAGCAGCAGTTCAAGTTTCAGCACCCCTGGTGGATTTTTGTCCACTTAAATTTTTTTAAGTAATATAAGAGCGTTTTTTAAAAAGACTACTATACAACCCTGAATAACTTGTGGTGCTTGTACTAAACCAGCAGGGTTAACAATTTTCGTTAACAAGAATGAATATTTCTTTTCACAGATTTAGATTTTGATGTTTTAGATTCAAGCTAATAATAACAAATTGTATAAACCTGCAGCTGTAGCGTAAGGATCGAAGCCAGCAGCAGCATACTGTTGTTGATAAGCGGCCGCTCCTTGGGCAGCTGCTGCCTGGTATTCATACAGATGATTTGCGGCTGCTACGGCTGCAGCATGTTGCAACTGAGGCAGCTGAACCAGACCTCCAGCCCCAGTGCCGACCCCTGCGCTAACTCCTCCGACGGCATACCCTGGTGCTCCGTAAACGTATCCAGGGGACAGTCTGTCAAATTAAATAATATATTACGTGGAGCAATGCATTTAAATGACTAAGCGTCAGTTCACATCGAAATTCGACGCGACGTACCTACTCGTTTTAAGATAACAATACAATAATATAACTTATTTTCTAAACAAAAAGGCATGCAGTTCAGCGACAGGTACGTAAAGCGGTGTCGGCGACGCGATACAAAGCGCGACGTCGCGAGATGATCGGATACTCACTGAACTGTATACCTACATTTTTGTGCAGTAAATTACTTCTATATTGATTGCTAGGTACCTTAAAATTTGTGCGCGGCGCGGCGTCGCGTTTCAATGTGAGCTGACTCTAATTTGTCAATGTAAACTTTTCGTACCTTCACAACAAAAAATAAACGAGGTTGCCGTATTTGATACTCGTGAGTTTCACTAATGAAATGCATTTATTTTTTGTTCCAAGGCGAATTTATACATTTAGGAATCTTAAAAATAATAGACATTTTTGACTATCCCATCCAGGTAATCTGGATACCGGTTTTTATGCGTAAATTATTAATGTCTTAATTTTCTCTTACAAAATACTTTTTTCTAATAATTTTGTAATACTTCTTGTTGTTAATACCTGCAAATGAATTTTATTGTCCGAAGTAAAATATTATTAATTTATTTTATAGATTAATTCCTGAACGTATAATCTGGATGACCGACCATTCACGACATTAGAACAAATCGCAAATGATCGACAAAAATGTATTACTTCTTTAAAAAAACATCGTCACACTCTAGTACCTAGCCCCTTTTGCAGCCTCGACACAGCAACAACAAAATCTATACGTAAGTTTAAGTTATGTTAGTAGACATCGATAAACTCTGTGACAAAGTTAAGTAGTCCATTGATCCTAGAGTTAGCCGCCGCCGTGCGTCATTGAAGTTTAAAAAAGTATTTTAAAATTATATCAAACGAGAGGCGACGTCCTACCGACCAAAAATATCTGTAACACTTCGTCTCTCCCTGAATATATTTATATTGAACGTTAAAAAATTCATCTTAGAATTTAGATCGAAATGTCAACATTTTATTACGTAATGCAGTGTAGATTATCTCCCGACTGACGACGAATAAGCACGAACAATATAATAATTGTAATAGAGTACAATATCACGAATATCAGTATTAGATTGTATATAATATCTGAATGTGTTCTAATATATCTATTTAGACGCTCCGTCTATTTACCACCATGTTTTTGAAGCAATTAGACAGTAGATCGACGCAAACTTCATCCATGTTGAAAAGAAAATGGAGAAGTCAAATACAGCCGAGTAAATAAGGGCCTTATTTGTGCATAAATTTAGTAGTGGCAGGGTACACTATTTTTCGCAGCTTACAGAAGACCACCGTGAAATAATAGCTTGTGTGCTGTTGTTTTTCAGTGAGCAATCCTTATACTCTATTAATCCCTTATCCTTTAGACTAAGCACCTTTGCCTGTGTTAATAAGCGACAGTCAAGGCTGCATATTTAGTAAGGGCACTATACATATAGGGGCTAGTGCCCAGGGCGGCAAATTCCCAAGGCCGTCGAAATTCGGTGCATAAAAAAAAATTAACACTTTCAAAAATGCTTCAAAAATTGTGCATTAACAAATAAAAATAAAAGTATTCTGAACCCTCATCCCATTTTGTTTAGGCATTTTTTTACAGTGCCCAGGGCGGCACAAAAGGAAAATCCGGCCCTGGCCAATAGTAGAGGATTCCTGCTTTCCGACCTTTTAAGAGAAATATATATTTGTTTTCGAGTAATTACTTCTGATACACTAAACGTTGCATTACGAAAAGAATAATGAAGAGGGAAAATCTGTTGAGCCCGCTCAAATCCCCGTTCAGTGAAAGCGGTCAAGTGTGGCTCGAGAGGTTCGCGTTAAATTGCGTCATCGGAACCGCGTCTCGTCAGCAAATTATTCAAGGAGCTTCCCACCCCGTACTATTAGCATCCCGTACGATTTTCTTGTCCTCTTCACTCGTCAGCATGCAGCCAAACGCAATTGTTTGTCATGAGTTTTTTCACTTCGTATGGTATTAGCGTGGTAGAGGAAGTGAAGGGCTTCGCGCATGCGCTGTAAACGCCCGCCCAAGTGCTCCGCCCGTCTATCACGCCCACCCGTGATCTACTTGTCCTATTCGTGATTCTAATACCTACTTGTTTACACTTTAGGCTGCCCTCAGACAGCCGGAAAGCCTCTTTGAATTCATAGGTAGGCGTAGGAACGTCAAAAGCTTCTTAAAAAAAGTCCTATTTTTTAAAAGCGCTTTAGGCACATGCCTCGTCAGATGAAGGGGTCTTAAAATTATTAGAATATCGTTCCTATTAGATATCATGTTTACAAATATTGGCCTCTCTTGTTAGTCTCTGACACATTCATTGCACTAATCTCTTTGTAATTGTTTAATAATAGTTACTAGCTATAGCCCGCCATTTCGTCAGCGTATATATGAATTAAGTATAGCCTATATTATATTCTGAAACAGTACCTGTCATTCTGACTGTAGATACTAAATTCATTGAGGCATTCCTGTTATCTGTGGCCAGCCTAATACCACAAGTTTAGTGTGTCTCAAAGGGCAGACGATAGTGAGATAGATACATCTATTATAGGATATTGCATTAAAGTATACCAAAACACGCGCAAACAGCATTAGGTAGACAAAACTGGCGACACATCACACAAGCTAGAAACACCTACATACAACGACAATCAACATCTAATATAATAAACATTAAAGGGCTGGGTGGTAGTGTTCATTTTCGTCTATAGATACCTATATTATGTTTTTTTTTTTCCTAATAAGTAAATAAGTTTGTGGAATGGTTACAAAATTAATAGCATGCAGGAAAATGTGTACATAATATGTTTTGTAGTGGAAACTAAAATTGCACGCTTGAAGGGTTGTCAATGTCAAAACTTAATGATAACGCGAGCTGAAAATTTTTTAAATAAAGAAAAAAAATCAAATGGAAAATATTTATAATTTCATTAGACTTTTTTTATTCATTATTACCATGTTTTTTTTTTTAATTTATTTACGTGAAATAATTAATGCTTGAATCTCGATTGGGTTATAAAATCATAAATTTTAGGGTAGGTAATCATAAATCATAAATGCCCAGTTCAGTAGGTACCAAAATTTATATTAAAACATGTTCCAGTAGTATTAATTGACGTATAAATAATATACATATATTTTTATGTTAAAAAAAGGAAGGGTATTAATAAGGGTGTTAAATATACTCTGTATAATTAAAAATCACAACGTTACCGTATTTAAACTGTAATTAGAAATACAATAAGATGAACTATTTTAAATGTGGAATCAATGTGGAACAATAAAGTTAGTCTTTCCAATTTGGTTCTATGAAAACGTAGAAGCCACATTTGCGCACCCAATTTCATATTACATCTGGCATACCACTCGTTAGTTTGTTCTTCACCAGAATTACAAAATTCCTATTGTAGGCACAAATTGCTTATTAATTACTTACCTATATTTCAAAATTGATGGGCACTCAAAGCAGACATGCGATGACGCAACGCCTACTTTGTTTTAATAAAGTGATTGGAAGAAAACAGTAAGCGATTAGGCAAATGAAATTTCCATTTGTTTTTCAAAGGGTCGGGTGAGTTCCGTTGAATAATATATGAATGTTGTGGTGTTTCGGGGGTTAAGGAAATCGAGTTCGAGTGCGCATCGATGAGCGACACTACGAGTCACAGAGTAATATTAACACCGTGACGGTAGGCGGAGGACACACGGCGGCGGCGGGCGGTAGCAAAAGTAGTGGGTCGAAAGAGCGCTCACACCTACGCACACAACAGCGCAATCTCGACCGCAACATACAGCAACTCGGCATCGACTCATAGCGACACCGCGGACCAATCATTAAATAGTACAATACAACAAGGAATAACTTTGTAAGTGTATTAAACGAAATCCACCACCAACAAAACTCATTTCAAATCAACAAAATCGTACACGAACACGGCATAAAACATATAAAAAATAAAGAAAGAAAGAAAACATTGAGTGTCGGTAACGATGCGTAAAAGTGTCATGGCGGTGAGCGGCGCCCGCGCGTGCGCGCTGCGACGCGTCGCTTCGGACGCCGCCCATGCTCTGGTATAGCTTTGGTATAATAAAAAACATTAAAAAAACCCAATCGACTAATTCACACCCAAAACGAAAAAAATCCACGCTCACGCTCACGCTTTCCATAGATACCTATGTGGAAAATGTTTGATAATTTTAGTCTAGGTGTAGTCCACCGGCTGCCGCGCCCCATAATCTTCTGGAGACACCACTCGCCTCATCTACCGAGACAAAATTCAGCTCAACATACTTTATATAAGGCACTCGCATTAGATAAATACCTGTACCTAATTGCAGAAGAAATTATAACACTTTTATGTTTAGCGGCTGCCAGCAATGTTTTTATTTAAATTTTATATTATAACCTGAATGGGACCGCGATTCAACAGGCTAATGAATGGAAAGGAAGAACAGATACTACAAAACTAAAGGCAGCAGTAATCCAAATTAATGCCTAAAAGCCGTATTATTATTTTCTCTCACAAGCAATGATATAATTAGTCAAACCACTAAAATGTAATTATAATCGAATTCATAAACATATAAAAAAAGATTGGTCCACATTCATACAATTATTATCTGAAGTTAAATATAATAGCGAACCATTTAAAAATAAGTCCACAGTCTGATTTTTGTCTCGTGAGATGTAGAACTTTGCGGCACACAGCGTCGCTAGTGCTGGCAAATATTGAAGTGATGAACCATTGAACATTGATACAATTATAATTTTGGAAGAAACAGGCTTCCACTTACCCATAAGGAGATTGCAACATCGTAGGATATCCTGCGCGGACACCAGCCGCTGCGGCGAGACCAAAACCTGCAACAATTATAACATCATTTAATATACACTAAACCACACCAACTCAGCCGATTGTGCACAAAGCTAGATCTCTAGGATTAAAGCTATTGTTTAACGTAGTAGCAAGCAAGAAATGTTGGACCTTTAAACGGATATGTATAAAAATTGTCACACAAATAGACTGCTCTAGATTTAGCACATATAATGTATTCAGAATCCTGATGATACATTCTCGCGGAATTAGGTCAACTTTAATATAATCTTAAGATAATATGAACAACACTAGTTCTAAATCTATCAGCAGATGGCGCAAGCACAGCAGCAGGCAGGACAGCTTTATATGAAATACATTTTTAAACATTACAAATAAATCGCAGCGGATGTAACGTGTCAAAGAATACAGTAATCCACTGGAAAACATTTTCATCATCGGTGCTCTAGAAATTTTTATTTTAGTCGCCTCCACTTAGCGGAAGTGGATAGAGAGGAGACTGAACTAAGATACCTATATATAACGAGATGATTGGACAACTTCCAAATGACACAAGATACGAACGAGTCAACTTAATGCAGGCGACGTTAAAATGTTGAATTTCTTTTTATTGCATTGTTAAGCCCGTGGCGGAGTTTATTTTTGTCGCTCGCCAGCCCGGGCGGCGCTGGCATTCAGGGACATGTCTCTTGAAAAGAAGACTACGAACATTGGCTAAAAATGGTTCAGACGTTGGCAACGTCGCGTCGTGCAATGTCTACATGGCATGTTATCCTTTACTGTGAACGGTATTTAGCAGATATATATTTCTCTTTTTTTTATATTTAGTACAAGATGATATAGAATGATTGAATTGACTTTTTAGCACTGGCAGTACTGAAAACAATTGACTTCTTAGCTTTTAGTAATTTCGGTGTTCTAATTGCCCTAGAATAGCTTCATCTACACATGCAGAAGAATGGCAACACTAGGAGGAAGTTAACGCCAGTTTACGCGCATCCGCGAAATTTCTAAGCACCTAAGAATCGTGCACAGTGTCTCTTTATCCGATTGATGATAATGAACTTTGTTGCGAAAAACCTTAATGTTTAAATCGTTACCCAAACAAAACGAAACTCTGTATTTAGGAGCTGCAATCCTGACAATAATGTAATTCCAAATCATACATCGCTGATTAACCAGTAATGACTAAAGAGCGTGACCTCTAGCGGGCCCAAAGCACCGGGGCTATTGTATATGGTGAAATTTCATCGGTGATTACGGATCGCATCCGGAGCGGCCCCGGATGGTGTTGCGGTTGGGCTGCTGCGATAATGTCACGTCGACCTTCCGTGAGGCTGACCACTGGTGCCAATATCTGCTATTGCGAATAACAGCCAATTATGTCTGGCATCGCTTTTGGCATAAGGCTTGCTACATTGTCTTTAATATCTTTATTAGCATTAGTCTCATGATCCGTTCATTGTTTTAATATCATCAAAACGTAATCTATTTACTTATCACAGATGTTCCCATGAATGAATGTTCTTTATGAACTCAAATCTATTGCAAAGAGTAAACGTAAAGATATGGTAGGGTCTAAGTTTAAATTAATCTTGCTCAAGAGGTCTGATCTTACCGGGCTCACTGGATTTACCAATGAGTCGAAATTTCAGGTTGATATAAAATGAAAGAAATCTAAAGTAGTTGTCGTAAGTTAAAAAAGCGCAGTTCACCAGGTAGATAATTAACTAAATCTAGACTTAAAAATCGAGATCTGCTACAATGATTGAACGAATAGGTTGGTATAAAATGTAGAAAAATTCATATTTCTTTTTACTGAAGATTTTCCTTCGCAACGAAAAAGTTTCAGTGAGTAATTTGGACGCAATTAACGTCAATGGTAAAAAGACATCGGAAAATGATGGGTTTGATCGCGTGCCACACGAGTCCGTGATGTGCGACTACATTATTCGATCGATGCTGTTACCATTTGACGGCCGAGGTCGGACTGTCCACTGTAAAGCTTATCTAGATTCATTAATATTTTTCCTCTTTCCTATTATATTCATTGTTGCACGGCCTAAATGCGACGCTTTGTTACCCACTGTGACCCCGATATGTGTTTTTACTTAATCGATTGCCTATATTGTTAAACATACAACGAATAAAATTTTGAAATGTTTACCTATAGAAAAGACGTGTCCTAGATTCAAGACTTTGACTCAAGTTATCATAAACTCTATCTAGACTACCGTCATTTCGTCAATAGAATTCGGTTAATCTCTAATTAATGAATTGATAGGTTCGATAGAAAAAAATTGGAATATCGGGGCACAGTGAGTTCTGCAGTCATCGACTCAAAAACCCATTTGACGTTTGAACTACCTCAGGTATGCTTGAAGCGAGGTGTTACGCCGACATAATATAAGCTTTCCTCTGTCCAAGCTTTTTTTATCGATAAATGTACCAAGCCAACTTATCCAACTAGAGGGCTTATACAACGTATATTTAATCAAAGTCATATTATTAAGAAATTTATGGATACCTATTGAAGGTTTCTATAGTTTCAAATTTTTAAATGTTAATTTAATTTTTAAATTTAATTTTTAAATTTAATTTTTTAATTTTTAAATGGAGGACCACGTCTCAAAAAAAACTAAATTGATTAGGGTATAAAGTTTATGGACTAATGCCATTCATAGTCAGCTCACATAACCCAAGCATTTGATGAATGTTCCTGTTCTGTTCCTGTAGATGGCACAAATGAAAAAAGGCAAAGATTGTAACCACAATGTTGTTTTTATATCTAGATTTTCTCTGAACAGTTTCATTGTAAACATAAACTTTTTAAAGAGGTGTAAACCAAGGAATGTTACAGCACAATTAAAACAATATAAAACCAATAGGATCCTTATTTAGCTATAATGTCTAGTATTCAAGATCCTTAACGCTAACAAGTATATTAGTTACATATGTACTATGTAATATAATTACTATAAGCGGTTTATGTGCATATTTGTTTCAGGGACTTCGGGAGTATTGGGTCGTTGAACTCCAGAGCCGACACTAAGTCCTTTACGTCGCTTGTAAGGATTCTACGGAAATACGATTTTAGAACCAAGCGGCTCGAGTTATACCGATTGCGCGCATGAATTTATTACTACAACCTCATGGACTCAATTTCAGGTCACGTATGTTTAGGTAGTGAGTTAGTCTATGAAACTCGTAAACCTTATTACTTGCATTATATAGGTTGCAAGTTTATTAATCATTAAAATAAACAATTTTAGAGCGTTTTAAGCAAATCATAATTATTTCAAATTTGATGTAAAAACCAACCGACATGGCGAAAAACTCTGCCCCATTAGTTACCATATATCATAGGCAGAGTTTTTGTCATATCAGTTGTTTTTGTTATATAGCTTACTGATTAGGAATAGCTCAAAAGTCTTAATAAAGACAAAATAGTCCACCCTAATATAAATGAGAAAGTCAGTTTGTTTGTTACGCTTTCAGCCTAACTACTTAAGCGATCATCTTGAAATTAGTAAAAAACACTTTGTAATGCAAGCGAATTTGTAAGTCCGGCGGTAGGAGTCCGGCACTACTTAACTGTTTAGACAGGATAAGTGTCCAATGATGGATTTCCTCTCCCTATATAAAAAAGTAGCAACTTCGTGAATAAAGAGAAAATTAAAGAACAGCATAATTAAACTACGCGTGTAAACGTAGCAGTGAATCGTTAATTCTTCCTTTGCAATTTGTGCGGTGCACTTTGTGAATACTGAGAAATGTAGTACAGTGAGCTCTGCCAAAAATCGACTTGTTCACTACAACAATTAAATCTTCGATAAACAATACGATACAATGTATAGCTGCAATAATTCATGTACATTGGCCGAGTGATAATAGATGATCACAAGACGTGGCCCAGATTTTCTTGACCAAACCGACCGTGACAGAATTTGGCGTTGATCTCCGGCCTTCGCTTTGATCTGACTGTTGTCGTTACATGTTAATGCAGACAAATGTCAGTCCAATACTATTCATCAGCTTTCACAGTCTTGGTTTACATTCCTCTTAATGGAGAATGGTCTCACTTAAAGGTTATGGCCTAAAAACGTAAGCAACTATGTGGTGATACAAGTTTTCCGATAGATTCGCTCTTATGAGTTAGAGTGGATGACAGTCAAACTTTTCAGGATGGGTTAAGCGGCAATTAACTGTCTTGGGTTGCTTGTTGGGATAACAAATTTAACAATTGGAATTAACGGAAACCCTTATTGTATCAGAGAACAATAATAAAACTTCGAATTAGCAAGCGGGCAGTACTCAGTAGATAAGGGCTGCTGCCTTATCTACTGGCTACTGGTCAAATTTTTAAAATTCACACACGTTTGTATTGTTTAAGAAATGTTTGGATTACTAATTTAAAAATATATAAACTCCAGACCGTAAGTGTGTAAACAAATACCAAAAACTAATAAGGTTACATGATATTTTTACATTTTTTAATTGGAATTTATATGCACTAGTTTTCATACTAATTCCTCATTATAAATTCTATTATATGAAGTGGATAGAATGTTTTGGTGAACCACTTCTATGTCGCGAACCAAGCATTGCGCAGAGAGGCCTCAACAAAAGATAGAATGGCAAAAGACGTTGCTGGCGTGATGCCAGGCGCTGGTGTGTCGTGGCGAGGAGGCGGCCGCGACGATGTTCCCAAAACTACGTATATTTAGACAAAATAAAGAGCGCGCCGAAGACAAAACGAGACGCAACTCTGTTTTATAAATAACCGCGTCGTCCGCCGGACGGAGTCAGCCTCGTTCGACCAACCTCTGCACGCCAGCTGTTGTACATAAATAATAATTAAGATGAAGAAAGTTTCAGCCGTCTAACTTCGAAGATCATGATGATGAGTGTGATAGCGCTTGCAAGGATTTCTCATATATATTTTTTGTCTGTGGCGTAACAGGTCATATTAAAGTCATGCAGAAACAGCACTGATCGTATTCATAGCTGCTATGCCAGACGACGTCACTTTGCCAGTACAATCCGCTAAAACATAAATGAAACTTGTTGTTTGATCATATGGTCCCAAGGGTGAACAGTTAAGTCGTTAAACCGTGTTGTAATTGTTTATTTTTTTTTAATAATTTAGATAGGTATGTGTGAATTCATGAAACGAGGGTTACTCCAATCCGGTAGGTGGAATTTGTAAATTTATTAAACAGTGCTGATAGAGCAGTAGACCGAACACTCACTAGGCAAAATCATGCAGGTTTCAAAACCAAATTAGACCTGTATCAAAATGTTTTTCTATTTAATGTATAGATTAGAAATAATTATAACTTTTCTAATGGTGAACAAAAACATCGCGAAGAAATCTTTGTGTCATAGAAGACTAACAACAATTGTTGCTGAAGATTGACATTAGGCTAGTTCGGTGATCCAAACCCTACATTCTATATATGTTTTTTTTTTAAAGTTAAGATCGACAGTCAGGCTGACGGTCCACTTGATTGTATGTGGCTATAACACAAGCAACACTACAGATGCTGCAAGGGCGCTGTAGACCATAGTTGCATTAAGGATAAAAGATTAGAAAGGGATAGTGAAATGAGCTTTACTCACTCACTGAAACACAATGATCAAGCCCAAGCAATTTTATCACTTGCATCAGTAATCTTTTCTACCTAATATTTTATGAAAATAGAGGTCGTTGTAAATAAATTATGTTATTTTTGCTAGATGTATAACTACTTGGTGTAGGTAAATTATATAACCAACTATGGTAGATTATCGTAGGAGTGCAGGGCTTCGTGCGGAAGTCGCGGCAAAGGATCGGGTTACGGATGATGCGACAAAGGAACCGGAATTGACACTCGACGATAGGTAACTTTCTACACCATTTTAAAGTTGCTACTTGAACGATATAGATTTTTTAGAAGCAGCTTTAAAACGCCATTCTACTTTCATAGTAAAATTGAATGTAAAAACGTAACCCTGATATCGTTAATTAATTATATCTTATTGATTGTCGTTTCCAGATTTCATGCATCCCTTTTAAAAATACAAGTGTAATAGTTTGCTCCATTTTTTCACTTTAATCTAGTCTACTTTAATATTTATTATTGATATTTTTTAAGTTCAACTGTACAGAATCACCTATTGTCAAAAAAGATAATGCATAGGTATGTGATATTAGTGAGAGTGAAAATATTAGAAAATAACAAGATTGAAATCTTTGGAAAATAGAGTACCCAAATACCAAAGTTTTTTCAGTCCAGATTGATTAATTACCTATATGTTTGGTAAGATTTGGCCCATGTTACATCCGCATGCTACGGAAGACTATTATATACATCTACTTAGAACGCGTTCAAAAACATCTAGACTTTAGTACTGACAGTTGACACTGGTGTAATTAATTATTTAATTCCATAAAATTACATTCCTTCTTAAATTATTTTTAATAGGATACAAATACTTATTCGATCAGTTCTATTTTCCTGTAAATCATCATCACCTTTGGGATTCTACTAGGCAATTGTAGATATCTTTATTAGTAGGTTTTTTTAATAGGTACGCATCGTTTCTCTGCGTTCTGCAGTCATACACTTGGCAGCCTGTCTGGCCGCAAGGATCACCCCCATGCAAAATACTACCCTCGAGTGGACTATATAATTAATTGTCAACACCAATCATCAGTTCTCCTAGGATTAGCGTGTTTCTTACAGGATATTGATGAATTTGTTTTCGACAAAAAACTGGAAAGTTTATGTATTTTGTAAAAGGAACAAAGATAGTTGAATGCACTTTCAAGGTACTTAGTGCAAATTATATTCAGAAAATGACGATAAATACATTTTCACCATAATGAGTTCACGTAAATAAGGTTTTTATTTAGTAACAAATAAAGTAAACATTGTGGCATTCGATTTACAAAATTCCTTTGATATTGCACCGAATGGAAATTTAAAACGGATGGCCAGTACACATGAAAAAGTTGATATGATATAATGTTCAGCTATTTTTGTTATCTAGTCATATATCTACATACATACGTAGTGTTTATATATCTGTTATTTCTATTCATTTTAATCTATTTGTAACGAAACGTTTCAGGGGTGATTAAAAAATGAAAACTACAATAAAACAAGATATTGACAATGTCGCATAACGATACCAAACAATGGCACTCCCGACCATTAGATATGGCTTCGTTTCATACAATTATAACACTGCTTCGATATCGATCAGTCTCGTTTCAATACTGCGGCAAATCACTGTTATTATTTTTAAATATATTCATACAGTAAAGTTTACAAGTACAAAGAACTTATTTTTAAAATAGAAAATATACCTGTCGACTAAACACTAGATACTGAATTAGAAGTAGAAAGAATTTATATTTTTTGTAAAATAAGCACGGAAACTTTATAATAGGAAGCGAAGTATAATTTTAGGAAGTATAAAAAATTTGGTAAATGATAGTAAATAGAACAATATCAATATTTGAAACCCCATGAAACTTAGGAAGTGTTTTTTTTTAATAATATTTTTTTTTTATTATATTATAATTAAATAATTTTAACTAAGTAATTATTTATATAATAATTGAAATAATAATACAGTCAAGTATATTATTATAATAAATTGTATGCATAATTTTTATAAATTAAAGTCAATGTCCACTTTTGTCTGTTTCTCCGCTAACTTCTTCTGTCTATACCACCCAACGGATTTTGATACGGTTTTCACTAATGGAAAGAGCGATAAACGAGAAAGTTTTGTGTAAGTATATAATCTGCAGAAAAAATACACCCGCGCGAAGCAGGGGGCGGGCGGCTTGTTTTTAATTATGATAAATCATATTTCAAGTTTATTTGGTCTTTTATTTATTTGGTCTTTTATGACTGTCATGATTTAGTTTTTTTAATTAATAATATAAAAACACAGAAATAATATAAAAGTTTTAATCTTTACTAATATAAGATAAGCTTTTTCTTTCAAACCCTATTTATACTTTGCGAGTAACGGAGATTAATGCTATTATATTATATGCTTTGTAAAAAATTGACAGCCATAGTATCGCCTGTTTAATATTGGATTATGTGAAGCACGTGCGAGTTATCGTACAGTTTATTTCATCAACTAATCGAAAAGCCGAAATAGAAAATGGTGTCGCGGGGGGCGATGCAGAATAGTGCTGGAAGGGGTGGCAGGACATATGCATAAGTAATGCATCGGCGAAGGGCGCGTACATCGGCGCACGCGATCCATCCGCATTAATGGTGTATGGCCTCAGTGTGAGCGGGTTTAAAAGATCCGTTTTTTCAATACATTTATTTTCAAAGTATTGAATATGTGTAGTTTATCTGTTTTTGGGAGTACATTTTTTTTACAAAATCTTTATAGTTATTTTTACAGATTGTAAAGGTCAATTAAAACACTCTGACTGAGCTCTTTAATTCGGTTCTCGCTACATTGTTTAGTTTAAAGAATTTAATCACTTAAATATTAATAAAGATTTACTATCGTCACGGTCGTCACTCAGGCTGACAGTTCACATGATGATAGGCTATCGTTTCCTATTTTTTTATTTTAGTCAGTCACGGTATTGTTTATAAATTAAAATATTGTTATCAAAATAAGAAATATTAATTATGCCGTTGTTTTATACCTATAAAGTAAATTATGATAATCTCTAATTTTTATATAAAATTATCAATACTAATAATAAATCTGTAAGGGTCGATCATGGAGTAAGTTACTTTGTTTTCAGAGATATCGTGTTTATAGGCTCTATACATGATACTGAAACTAAATTGACGATTTTTAGATTTTTTTCTGTATGTATGTATGTATGTTCCTCCATAACTCTGAAACGAATTAACTGATTTTCATGAAACTTGGTAGATAAACATTTGGACGTACAGGACACACAGGATAGGCTACTTAATATTATTCAACGCGGACGAAGTCGTGGGCACCAGCTAGTAAGTATATATATTTAAAATTTATAAAGTCGCTGAACAAGGGACCGTACCCCATTTGTGCTCGTTCAACATTCATGGACAAAACCCTACAAGTTTTGTAAAGGGCTCTGTACTCTTCATTACACTACGATGACTTCGTCCTTGATGAAAATTTACGATACAATGACTCTTCATAAATACTGCAAATTGTTCGCAATTGCAAATAATTTGATCTAAATTTAATCATTTTCATTTTCCTTGCATTAAATGTCATCTATATATAAACCAAGGATCCTTACTCGGTCCACGCGGGTGTTGGCCGGTGAGAGACGGCATCCCCGGTCCTTGTGCGTCGGACCGAGGTATGTTTGCGGTCTCAGTTCTGCGCACTAAGACCGGCGGGGGTGGCAGCGGGCGGATTTTGTCGGATGGCTCTGTCGCTCAGTGGTAGTTGGGCAAGGCACGCGAAGACGGAGCTCTGCGGCAGGGAAGGGCCGCCTGGCAAAGTACCACAATCGTGGCTTTGTGGAGGGTGGTGAAGACCCGGTTTCGGGGGCCGGCCTAGTAACCGCCCTCCGCAGTCGTCCAAGAGTGAACACCCAGCCTTGCCATCCGGCTTAGTAACTCTTCGGCGGCGGCATCACGAGGTGGAGCCCGTTTCTCGGGCTGCCGCAATTGCTGTGGAAATGTCAGTAAGACACCCCTTTGGGCCACCCACCCTTAATTCCGTAGAGATGAGCGGCCACACGAGCAAGGGTTGTCCGAGAGTTTCAGGTGGAAGCGGCCTCCAACTTTGTAGTAGGTTGTGCCGCAGAAAAGAGGTTATGGGTGCTTCAGAAGTGAAGCCCCTCGCTGACTGCCCGCTACGAGAGGTGGAGAATAGGCGGCGTGTGCCGCTTCGCCCGGAGACGGCAGACATGGGGTCGTCCGCCGTCATCAACACCGGGCAACGAGGGGAGACGTGCTGTGTGTTTTCGGTACGCCTCTTCACGGCCGCGCCTAATCGAGTTGGGGCCCGCAAGTGTACGGGCCGCGTCTGATGAGGGAAGAAGGTAGCGTGTCTAAACGTCCCCTAACCTCCGCCCATAGACGGCGCGAAGAAACACCGCGGGTTTTTAGTGGGTAGAAGTCCCACATACCTCACCGATCCCCCCATGGTCGGTGGGGATCTGGCAGATTTTTCCCACGGAAAAAAAGGGCCACAAGTCGACTGTTAGCACTAAGCGAGGGTAAGAATTCGTACCTACAAAGTAACACACCTGTTCACTGGGTCTTGTATAATATTTAGGCATCTATCCATTTAGCCATTTCATTATCTATTGTATTAATAATCTCGCGGTTATTATCTAACAATTTATTCATATAAAGTAGTAGTTATATACTTAAAGAAGACGATCTGAGTGACAATACGTTTATTTAGCATAGACTATTGGCATAGACAATCGATGTTTCACAATAAGTTATGCTTGCGTCTTACGAATAACTCCTTCAAGTTAGTCGTGTAAATTTTTTTTAGAACACCACAGGCCAAAAGACAGAAGACAGGTGTGAATCGATTACTCAGTGGTTGGTACGAGTTCGCTTAATAATTCAAAGTATCGCGTCGTTTGTTTGGACAAGTGCCTTGTTCGGCCTTCATTAACACTCCCATATAATAAAACTTTAACAATGTTTTCATAATCGACGTTGGCTCGCTGAAATCGCCTAACAATTTCAACCTCAACGCATTTAGAAACTGGGCTACAAATATTTCTAACCGCGGATAGATAAACCGAGAAATGGGTAAACAAAATGAAATTTGAACGAGCCACGATGTATACCTACCTAATATCGGTAGTAGGTACTACCTACCTACTGTATGAGTATATTAGTGTATGAATCTACACGTTAGAAATATGCACTCGTATATACAGTTTTATTGCCAGTTTAGATTTTTTTCTTTAAGGCAGGCCGCACACACGCAATAATATTGTAAATGCAATATTGTCAAAAATATAGGTCAGTCACTCGTCAATATGAGGTCCCGCACACTACTCAATATTATTGTCAACTTTTCATGGTAAAATTTGACTCAGTCGCTCAGTAGTTTTTCAACTAAAATATTGCCGCGCGCCCGCAAACGACAATATTATTGACAATACCTGACATAATTATGACAACCCTGCCTCCCCCCGATATTGCCGAGTCGAAATCAGAATTTCTGGAAATCCACAATAATATTGAACAATACCGAAATACTGGCCGCACACACACAATATTATTGTCAATAAGCACTTTATTGACAATATTATTGCGTGTGTGCGGCCTGCCTTACAGATAGTTATAGAGTATTATCAGCGAACTTGAATAAAGATATTATTTCGATTAGTATATATTATATAATATATATTTTCATTCCTTCTGTAATTTGACTACCTTTTATTTCCACAATCAAAAATGTATAACAGGTCTTGGGTAAAGTCTTATTATACGAGTATAGACTTTCAGCGATCTGAGACAGCGTGATGTACGGAGATCAACCCAAAAAATGTCATATAAATTACTAGAGCGACGCGTCCTGGCTTCGCTCGGGTGCAACAGGGGTGTTAGTCAAAAAGTTCAAGTACGTGTAAAAAAATTGCGAGGGGTACTGTGGCTTATTGGGAGATCGAGGTCTACGATTACTGTTTTATCATTCATCCTATATACTGTATTGATATTAAGTTGGAAATCTTAATAATTTCACTGGATATTCACAGGCGCTATAATAGTATATTTATTTATGGCCATTGCTCATATTTTAATTAAATCACGACAACCCAAAACGTCAACATCCTCAATCCGGGCGTTTATTTATTTTGGCTCGAGACGTGATGCACAGTCGGCGAAGAGAGACATGCCTCTCACACCGTAAACGGTTTCATCACATTTGTAATCCAAAAAATACTTATTATTATACTTAAAAGTTCATAATATTTCATAGTTAAAACCTATTAACGAATTTAGTAAACAGATACTTGGATTATGCCCATACCTCGGTTAGATTGAACAGATTGTATGATTCTTGTGGAATAATACTTCAGATTTAGTACTGAAACCATAGAGGTATAATTAATAACAAGAGCGCTCGCGGCGCTTGTTGTCCATTATGCCAAGTGTAAGCAGATGTTCTATAGATACTGATAGATAGATGTAGCGGTTGAATAGTGATGTGCCACGATTGATATCTGAGCGTAAATGTCAGTACTTAATTAGTTTAAGTATTACGTAGGTATGTACATATTTTGTATGTATGTATTTTTTGTATTATTTTGTCGTACGATCTTGTATGTAGGTATTATTTTATTATATATTTGTAGGTAAGTAATACTTACTTAAATGGCTTCATTTGTTATGGTATTTATAATAACATATTATTTATAAGTATCTATTATGTAGGTACGTAACATAATCATGTAGGTAAGTAAATCTCATATTTTGTAAAACTAGAATAAAATAATGATTTCAAAGTAAAGAAAAATTTATATGTTAGCGATATTATCTTCAGACGTAAGCAATATTTAACAGTAAGCAACCCTGGCAACACGCCTGGACGACAGCGGGGCGTAACGACGTGAAGGGGGAAGTAGGTATATAAATGGCGGCGTTTGGGACGGTCACGTCCTGTGACGGTTACGTCCGGTGACGGTTCCAAAGTCCCCTCAGGACTGAACCGTACCCATCTCGAGATGGAGTTTTAGTGCGCTAAGAATCCCACATAACCTTATGCCATTTGCGTTGCATGCAGCATTTGTCATAAGGTACTTTTCTTCGCTCGTAAAAAAAAGTCAAAGAAGATTCCGTTTATTATTTATTCATATGGTCATAGATAGATATTTACTTAACCGTAAGTATTTAACTTCACTGAGTATATTACATACAATTCAAAAGTTTTATTTTAAATATTGATCCATCATTGGTTAGTAGATAATACAAACAATACTTACATATTATTATAACGGAAGAAATCATGTTATTACATAATATTCGAGTACAACGTGGTACAGCACTATCTTCAAGGTTGAGGAGGTGTGAAGCGGGAGGCGCGGAAACGCGTCCTGCGTGGACCCGCCCCCGCGCCTCCCGCAACCTCCTTTCTCGCCATGAGTAATTTTGTTAAAATCCGTGTTTTCTAATCAAAATATTACTTACCGATGAAAAGAAATATCATTGTTCTTTTTATTTTGCTTCCGTGAATCGTTCTTACAGCTTGCTACTGCACATTCACCATTATAACATTAAATTTAAATAAATATCGGTGGAAGAAACAATCAGCGCGCGTGACATTTGTGACTAATAGCGTCGCCATTGCAATGTCTATACTGTTCAAACCCGTGCTTACAGTTCATACTCGCTAACTAGCACTCTATAGCTTGCTAGCTTATATAAACTCTATGACTGAAACTGGTTGATAGACAGCCTGTGATGATTGATTGTAACACCAGCATTGATGTGTGGAGGTAAATGTTATTAAGTTTTGAACACTACAATAAGTACTAAGGTCGTATTATTACAAGCGTGATTCCAGACAGTTAATTGAAAGACCTGAAGTTGAAGATATTTTTTATAACAGCTGCGAAAAACAGTGTGTCATACCACTACTTTTAGCTCCAGACCTGACAACTTAAAAAGTTAATTTCCAAAGTTGAATCGAACTCAGGAACCCTGGAACAGAACGTTAAGGCAGGCACCCTAACCACTCATCCAACGGCATGTCAAAATTTACCTACTGCTGCATTATATTACCATAGATTTTGCATACGTAACAAAAGTAGTTAAAACAACAATACGCCAAAACGCTTTTCTTATCGAAGAAACTATATCGACACACAAGTAGTTTCACAATTCACATTTACCTACCTCCATTTATGCAGCTCATTTGCAATTGTGAACGGTTTTTTACACATTATTGTCCTGGTACAAGGCACGAGAATAAAAGTGGCAGATACATACATACAAAGGAGCCGGCTGCGCTTGCGCCGCTTTCACACCAAATCCCCACCGAACCCCTCACCAGTAACGGTAACTACCCCGAGTTTTGTTTGCATTTAGAACAGCCCAAACGGTTTCTAAAACCGGCCAGTTTCAACGGACAATCTTCATACAATTGCGAGAGCTCAAGTTCTAAATTTGAAACGTTTTCAAGCAAGTAAGATTTTAGTGTATATGATTCAGCGAAACAGACTCAGACTCCGGTTTTATCTGCTCATATTGTTTATGAAGGGCCCGTCAAACAAGCACAGCGATGTACCGCAGCCGTAAATCTAACCGAACAAGACACGATTGTAGACTAAACAGGGTAGTCGTCGGGAACAGTTAATGCAATATTATCCGTTAATAATACCCGTATACACATATAGGTATTTTCACATGAAGTTTGCTTAGAATAACTTCGACTCATGTATCAGGGTATAATAATTTCCATCATCGGCGAAACAACTCGCGAAACACAGTGAATGTCTATGTTGAACTACTCTCCGTTTTACAAGGATATCTCTTAAAGCTTCAATACGGTTTTAAAGGATCTTTCAATATTGCAGGAAAGTATGATCAGTAAAAGAAAGCATGATTTTAATATAAGTAGGTTAAAGTATTATAATGGGTCAAAATCAGAGAGGTGAGCATTTTACGTTTTCAAATATCTGAAAAATTTATTTCTCTTCTGAATAAATCTAACAAAAGATTTTTATAGCGCCAAATGTTATTAAACTATCCCCAAAAGAGCCATGCAGGAAATGACTTTGTTTTTGACCCATATAATGTATGTATGAATTATATACACATAATAATATGTATATATGACATTTATGATGCGTTTAGAGGCAATATATTATTATAATAATGCTAACATCAGTGGATTTTAAATTTGATAAATGTTTGTGAAAGAAATATAATTATGCGGTTGTTTTGGCTGACAATAAATGGCGTATTTAGTTTTAATTATAGGTACTTACAAATTTTTTCTTTAACTAGTTATAGAATATCGTTCCACGTAAAACGACATTTGCATAAAAACTACTGATTTGTCAGTAAAATACTTGTAGCCATCGAAATAATATATCTTTTTGTAGTAGGATGTGCAATAAAAAAATATTCTGTTTTTTGGAACAATGAAACACGAACAAAAGTTGTGATCTCGATTAGAATTTCAAATGTGACATTCAAGGATGCCTGCCCATTCTGTAGTAAATGATCCGAAATTATTCAGAAACTTTTTTCCGATTGTAAAAAATCTGTAAAAACTTTACCTGTTTCTTGTTTGTTTTGTTTTTTAAGTCTGACTTTTTGCAGCCGATCTAGAAGAAAATTCGAACAATTTACCTAAAAAAAATATGTCTAGTTTTTTTACGTTTCATAGCCGTGTGATGGTTTAAAGATCGGTAAAAAGTTTTTTATATGAAAGTTAATCAGTTATCGGAAAACAATTGTTAAATTTTGATAACATTACTATTGCACATCAGTACAGTGCAAGTACAAATAGCCCATCGCTATGCAATACATCGCTAAGTTTGGCAATACTTCTTATCCCTTATCAATACCGATAATATAAAGAGTAGAAGTAGAAAGTAATCCTCAAAACTACAAAACCAATTTCAAAAATTCTTTCACAAAATTTTAAAATGTATTTTCATTGTGGACATATGCTACTGTTAAGCTTTTTTATGCAAATGAAGCCACGGGTAAATGCTAGTCTATAATTAATAATATTACAAAGAGGAAAGATTTGATTGCTTGTTTGTTTGAATTGAATAGGCTCTGAAACTACTGGACCGATTTGAAAAATTCTTTCACTGTTGGGAAGCTACATTAGATATTAGTGATGTAACGCATATCCGCATTCGCATTCGCATTCGCGAATATCTTTGAATATTTTGCGAATATGAATGTGAAAGAAAAATACAGAATGTGAAAACAATATTAGGTAAATTAAACAAAAGAGTACCTATTCATTTCTTTTCTTTTTAATTACAACTTACTTAAAACAATTATATTGTTACGACCAGAGTATGGAACATTCTCGATAGCGTAAGATCTGGACGTATAGAATATTCCACACACCTTTGCGGCCCACAACGAATAGGTGACCACGCCCCCTCTTTGATTAGTTTCAAAGCAAACTGTTCCTTATGGTTGCGACATAAGGTTCAGATTCCTTTGACAGCAATAGCCTTCGAGAAGCTTTGATAAACTTGTTTACGACTTTTAAAGTTTCCAGTAATTTCCACAACTTTCTGCGCAGTATAAATACGGGTGCGATCGCTCGAGAGGGCAGTTCTGCGATAACTAGCGATACGTTAACAACACTTGGGAGCTTTTACGAAGACATTTGCGACAGTGCATAACGGAGACGTAGAGTGAATTAGCGACGACTTTTGGCAAGTTTTACGGTTTCATTGGAGAAGCTCTGTAATATTGGAAGTCATCTTGGTCTGTGACAATAAATCGTGTTCCTATACCCCTAAACGGCATTTTAACCTACCCTGCGTGTAACAACTGGTGTCAGAAGTGGGATGCCGTTAATGCCACGGGACGAAGGAACTCGTACTCCACGGACAAGGAGACAAGTGGAAATGGATGCTGCGAGACAACGAGGGCTTGAGGAGCCGGAGGAAGGCACCGATGCTGAACTGCTTCCTACGGCAGCACCTTCATCGTGCCCGTCGATGGACCTCGCTGCGCTGCTAGCTGCTGTACAGAGCATACAAGCCAGCCAGGAAGCTGCTCGCCGTGAACAGGAAGCCGCTCGCCGGGAACAGGAAGCTGCTGTACAAAGCATACAAGCCAGTCAGGAAGCCGCTCGCCGTGAACAGGAAGCCGCTGTACAGAGCATACAAGCCAGTCAAGAAGCCGCTCGCCGTGAACAGGAATCGGCTAGCCAAATGATGCTTTCAAAATTGGACACAAGCCTTGAAACAATCTGCGACAAAGTTAAACAGGTAGAGTCCGAAGTAAAAGGGGTCTCACTGAAAGTCGAAGGCCTGGAAGAGAGACTCGAGCAAACCGATAGTCGCCACCAAGCGCTCGCCGAAAAAGTGCAGAAGTTGATGACGAGGGAGGCAGTCCTCACTGCGCCGGTACCTACACAAGGCAGATTGGACTTGCCACGGTTTGATGGCACATCGTCCTGGACAGCCTATAAGTACCAATTCGAAACCCTCTCTAACTGCAGCGGTTGGACCGAGGATCAAGCGTTCATGGCGTTGACTCTAGCCTTAAGAGGAGACGCCCAACTGATTCTGGAGCGACTCCCTACAGAAGAAAGGTCTCTGCAAGCCCTACTGGAAGCCCTAGAGACACGGTATGGTGACAAACATATGGAGCACACGTATAGGGCACAACTACGCGATCGCATACAGAGGCCCACGGAAACACTCCAGCAGTGGGCTGACGAAATCGAAAGATTAGTTCGACGCGCCTATATATCAACACCGAATGCAGTGGAAATAACCCTGCTCCAAGCCTTCGTAGACGGCATAAGAGACGGCGAAGTTCGCGCAGCGGTGCGATTGGGTCACCATCAGAGTCTGAAGAGTGCACTGGCACATGCTCTAGAAGTGGAAGCTGTACGGCGTGACACAAGGCCATTCAAGGTCAGGGAGCTGGTAGCCGAGGAGCGAAAGCCTCG
The DNA here is from genome assembly GCA_936446665.2 of Synanthedon andrenaeformis. Classification (NCBI taxonomy): domain Eukaryota; kingdom Metazoa; phylum Arthropoda; class Insecta; order Lepidoptera; family Sesiidae; genus Synanthedon; species Synanthedon andrenaeformis. Next base: position 11,476,734 of record OW387778.2, on the reverse strand, counting down.
CTATGGTCCGACCTGTTATGGCTGCGGTGAAAAAGGCCACATAAGGGTGGACTGCCCAAAGAAGAAAAGAAAGAGGGTCTCAGAGATGGAGACCCAAGTTGACGAAGAGCAGTTAAACTAAGCGTCGCCAGGGCCGCGGGGCAGGCGCTGGCTGGGAGAAAGAAAGGCCCTGCTATTACTATCAGACAAGCTTCTAACGGAAACAGTCTAATCATCGAGGGTACGCTGAACGGGAAAACGTGCAGGTTCACAATAGACACAGGAGCATCGCGCACCATTGTAAGACCTGAACTTTTAAAACGAACTATTTCATGGAAGCAACGATCTCCAACATGTCAGCTGCGAACAGCAACGGGCCAGCCAGTACCTGTCCTCGGTGACACAGACATAGAAATTGGAATTGGTAGTCAGTTGTACTCAAACTCAGTGCTAATTGCCAATATTACTGACGACTGCATATTAGGATTGGATTTCTTAAAAAATCACCGTTGTATTTTGAACGTTGACCAAGGAGTACTCAAATTTCCTGATCAAGAAGTTTTCTTAGAAGGATCGACCCCGTGTACACTATATTGTTTAAAGGATGTGAAACTAGCCCCAAGATCAGAAAATCTAGTAATGACAAAATTCTCATCTAACGTCAAGAACGGATTATGTGTCATCGCGGAGGATGAAGGAACACATCCTAATTGGATAATGGCCAGAACACTACTAATGACAAACAGGATAGGCAGAGTAAGAATTTTAAATCTCAGCAATGAAGAGGTACAGCTGAAAAGAAACAGCATAGTTGGAAAGTGTCAGGAAGTGAAGTATTTAAGACGTATAAGCAGTACAACAAACGCAGAAATAAGCACAGATTACCCGGTATCGCAGTTATTGGATTCGTTGAAAGGAAATTTGTCGTCAGTTCAGTTGAGACAAGCTCAGGATCTTTTAATGCGGTTCAAAGACATTTTTGCCATAGGCAATGATTGCGGTAGAACAGGACTTGTGAAGCACAGAATAGACACCGGCGATTCAAGACCTATACGACAAAGACCTCGTCGAATCCCGTGGGCAAAAGAAGCTGAAGTTGCGGATATGATAAGGGATATGGCGGCAAACAACATCATCGAACCATCTACAAGCCCCTGGTCGTCACCTGTGGTACTGGTGAAAAAGAAAGATGGCACAACCAGGTTCTGCGTAGACTACCGAAGGCTGAACGACGTTACCAAGAAAGACAGCTACCCTCTACCGCGTATTGATGACACTTTAGATATGCTCAGTGGAATGGAATGGTTTTCTACCGTTGATCTTAAAAGTGGGTACTGGCAGGTGGAAATAAGTCCAGAGGATAAGGAGAAAACCGCATTCTCTACGGGCATCGGAAACGGACTTTGGCAATTCAATGTAATGCCGTTTGGTTTATGTAATGCTCCCGCAACGTTTGAACGCCTTATGGACAGAGTTATGGTGGGTCTTCTGGGAGATGTTTGCCTGGTGTACCTGGACGACGTAATCATCATGGGTCGTGACTTCAAGGAACATCTCCGAAACCTTGAAAAGGTGTTCAACCGTCTACGTGAGGCAAACTTAAAACTAAGTCCCAAAAAGTGTACCTTCTTTAGTAACGCAGTTAGCTATCTGGGGCACATAATCACCAAGGAAGGAGTTCAAACAGACCCAGAAAAGATCAAAGCTGTAAAAGATTGGCCTACACCAAAGAATAAAACGGAAGTCAGATCCTTTCTTGGCTTATGCGCATATTACAGGCGCTTTGTCAAGAATTTCTCAATCATAGCCAAACCCCTCCATCGCCTGACTGAAGATAAGCAAGTGTTTTCTTGGGATGCAAATTGTGACAACGCTTTCAAAGAACTGAAACAGCGTTTATGTGAGTCCCCGATATTAGGCTATCCGACACGGAATGGAAGATTCATTGTGGATACGGATGCCAGCAACACGGGTATTGGTGGAGTGTTATCACAAGTGCAGGGAGACAAACAAGTTGTGATTGCATACTACAGCAAAACGCTTTCCAGGCCAGAGAGGAACTACTGTGTTACACGTCGAGAGTTGTTAGCTGTAGTAAAAACCTTGCAACACTTTCACAAATATCTAATTGGACGTGAGTTCACCTTAAGGACGGACCATGCTGCACTTAAATGGCTCCTTCAATTTAAAAGTCCTGAAGGACAGGTAGCACGGTGGATTGAGCAATTGCAGGAATTCCATTTCGCAACAGAACATCGAAGTGGAAAAGGTCATGGTAACGCTGACGCTCTATCGAGAAGACCATGTCCTGAAACCTGTAAACACTGCAGGAAACAAGAGTCACAGGAATCTGTAAGAATTATCCGTACCCAAGGATTAGACGACGACTGGTGTGGAGAAAATATGAGGAAGGCGCAAGAGGAAGATGACGACCTGCGATTAATCTTAGATTGGATGAAAAAAGGAGCGAAACCTGAGTGGGCGGACGTATCAGCTTCCAGTCCTGTTACAAAAAGCTATTGGGCTCAATGGGATAGTTTGGCCCTGGAAGGCGGAGTCTTATGCAGGAAATGGGAGTCTAATACCGGACATCAGGTTACGGTACAGGTTGTAGTCCCTCGAAGCAAGGTATCTCCTCTGCTACGTCATATTCATGATGGGGTGTCCGGTGGTCATCTTGGAGTGAGGAAAACCCTTTTGAAAGTGCGACAGCGATTCTACTGGGTCCATTGCCGGGAAGACGTAGAAGATTGGTGTCGTAAATGCAACGCATGCGCTTCAGTCAAGGGACCACAGACAAGAAGTAGAGGAAAACTGAAGCTCTACAATGTAGGAGCACCATGTAGGAGCTCTACATTGCAGGAATTCCATTTCGCAACAGAACATCGAAGTGGAAAAGGTCATGGTAACGCTGACGCTCTATCGAGAAGACCATGTCCTGAAACCTGTAAACACTGCAGGAAACAAGAGTCACAGGAATCTGTAAGAATTATCCGTACCCAAGGATTAGACGACGACTGGTGTGGAGAAAATATGAGGAAGGCGCAAGAGGAAGATGACGACCTGCGATTAATCTTAGATTGGATGAAAAAAGGAGCGAAACCTGAGTGGGCGGACGTATCAGCTTCCAGTCCTGTTACAAAAAGCTATTGGGCTCAATGGGATAGTTTGGCCCTGGAAGGCGGAGTCTTATGCAGGAAATGGGAGTCTAATACCGGACATCAGGTTACGGTACAGGTTGTAGTCCCTCGAAGCAAGGTATCTCCTCTGCTACGTCATATTCATGATGGGGTGTCCGGTGGTCATCTTGGAGTGAGGAAAACCCTTTTGAAAGTGCGACAGCGATTCTACTGGGTCCATTGCCGGGAAGACGTAGAAGATTGGTGTCGTAAATGCAACGCATGCGCTTCAGTCAAGGGACCACAGACAAGAAGTAGAGGAAAACTGAAGCTCTACAATGTAGGAGCACCATGGGAACGTATCGCTATTGACGTGGCCGGACCGTTTCCTGAAACTGAGGATGGCAACAAATACATCGTTGTAGTTCAGGACTATTTCAGCAAATGGCCAGAAGTATTTGCAACCCCTAACCAAGAAGCTAAAACCGTTGCCAAGAAGCTAGTTCAGGATGTAATCTGTCGGTATGGCGTACCTCTGGAAATACACTCCGATCAGGGGAGAAATTTCGAATCAACCCTATTTCAAGGGATGTGCAACCTTCTCGGTATACATAAGACCCGTACGACACCAGCTCATCCTCAGTCAGACGGAATGGTCGAAAGGTTTAACCAAACATTGGAAAATAATTTGGCTAAAGTAGTCGACTCACATCAGAGAGACTGGGACCAATACTTACCTCTTTTCTTGCTGTCTTATCGCTCCGCTGTACACGACAGTACTGGTGTTACACCAGCCAAAGTGAATTTTGGACGAGAAATAAGGCTACCGGTCGATGCAATAACAGGGTCTCCACCGAATAGCCCGAAGCTTGTGACGGATTATGTCAGCGATCTTCGCGAACAGCTGGATGAAGTGCATAAGCTAGTTCGCGAGTGCAGTCTCAAGACCGGTGAAAAAATGAAAACCCGTTATGATAGGAGATCAAACATCAACGGTTTTGAAGAGGGAACTCTCGTATGGCTTCACAATCCCCTCAGAAAAAAGGGCAAAAGCCCAAAGCTACAAGCACGATGGGAAGGACCTTACAATGTGGTTACAAAAATTAACGACGTCACCTACCGAATCAAAAAGGGGCAAAGAGGAAAACCGAAGGTCGTACACATTGACCGTTTGACGAAGTATCACGGTACGAATGATGATCGGGACGATCATAACTAAGAGGGGGGTAATGTTACGACCAGAGTATGGAACATTCTCGATAGCGTAAGATCTGGACGTATAGAATATTCCACACACCTTTGCGGCCCACAACGAATAGGTGACCACGCCCCCTCTTTGATTAGTTTCAAAGCAAACTGTTCCTTATGGTTGCGACATAAGGTTCAGATTCCTTTGACAGCAATAGCCTTCGAGAAGCTTTGATAAACTTGTTTACGACTTTTAAAGTTTCCAGTAATTTCCACAACTTTCTGCGCAGTATAAATACGGGTGCGATCGCTCGAGAGGGCAGTTCTGCGATAACTAGCGATACGTTAACAACACTTGGGAGCTTTTACGAAGACATTTGCGACAGTGCATAACGGAGACGTAGAGTGAATTAGCGACGACTTTTGGCAAGTTTTACGGTTTCATTGGAGAAGCTCTGTAATATTGGAAGTCATCTTGGTCTGTGACAATAAATCGTGTTCCTATACCCCTAAACGGCATTTTAACCTACCCTGCGTGTAACAATATTTTACTATAATCTACTTTCATATTGGGTGTTAATTAATCACCTTTTCTTTAGGCATTAGAAAACAAATAATACTATGTTCACTAGAAGTTGATTTAGGTACTCATGTTAAGAAATAACTAACAATAGTCAACCTCAAATTTCACAAACTCATCCGAGCCGTTAGCAAAAACAAAACAAAATTTCAAACATACAAAAATACCGTTCTACAAACTTAACAAAGCTAATTTCTTTATACCTCTAGCGCCGCTGTTACCGGAAATATTATGCGCGTCGCGCGCGGCATATTTTGAATTATAGATAAACGGCGCTAAATTTAAAAACTGAATATTCGTATTCGCATTCGCGAATGTCAACAACAGATGTTCGCATTCGCATTCGCATTCGCGAATGCTTAAAAACTGGCATTCGTTACATCACTATTGGATATATATCAGCAAGTAATATAGGCTATATTATATTTCCAAAAAAATAGGAATCCTTACTAAAACTCCAATAATGTAACCCGAGGTGTAAAAAAATGACCTAAAATATTCCTCACATCGCGTGCGCTGCGAAAACTATTGATGATAGAAAAAAAATGAGGTACGGGAGGGGAGTCAATGTCAAGAAATAAAGTGCCGCGCGGCTCACTCGCGCGATCGGCTCCCTGCGCAGCGGTCGTCTGCGCAATCGAATAATTTGTTAAATACCCGTGCGAAGCCGGGGCGGGTTTGTCATATCATGTCAGATTTCCTTTTTGTTTGAATATGAATGCTTATAATTTTAAAACATAATTTTTCTTCTGAAAATTCAGACGCCTTATCCTGATCTCGTCCGTTTGCCATTTATCCTATCAGGGACATAACCTGTTGCTGCTATTGTTTATAGAAAACGATAGACTCTTACTATAATAAGTGGAACGTCAGTCTGCGTGCATCATTAAAAAAAACAGAATAAAATGATAGATCGAAGATCAATTGTGTCAAATGCATATCAGTTATTCCCCTAGGGTTTTCTGCCACAGGAACATGATCCCGTAGAAAGTAGACAGAGCGTGCGTTGTTGGAAAACAGACATATGGCGAGGCCGGTATACCACGGCCAGGTGGTGTATCGTCACGCGCGCCCGCACCCATTGTGTACCGTACCCGTCCCCAACTCCCCTCGGCAACTGTTTTCAATGTATGCGCAAACCAACACAAAACACTAATGCCTCAACGATGTACGCAAATCCACAACCGTTCGAACCATTCATTTATACGAGCGGAGAACGGTATCAACTTATAATCAAACAGATCGACACTAGAGGCGAACTTATTTTCTGACACATGCAAAATTCTATAGTAAATAACAATCGCCAAGACTAAACACACCAATTATAATTTATATGGCATGCAAATAAGCATTATCAAGGAGAGAAGGAAATCTGTGTTCAAAAAGTAATTGATGAAGTCGTCCTTGGACTAATGAAATATTACTTGGATTGGATATTTAGATTAGGTGCTTAGATTACATTCAAACTTAGAATAAACATGCATGTATGCGAGATTGACACAATCAAATTTTGTAGTTTTATGAGATTATGTTAGATTTTAAGTTTTCCGTGACTAAGAAGAGCAAAGGCTGAACCCAGAGGATCAGTTTGTCTTTTAACAGTCAAGATTTTATCTCCAAACCGGTAGACGTAAGAAGATAATATGATATTGATTTATGAAGGTGTACATAAATTGAGAAGAATATCATGAAAGTGTGAGAAACTCAAACTTCCTGAATCAAAACAATTAAGAAAACGGATGACTGAAGATATTTTGGACATTGAAACGGAAAATATAGAATTTTGGCAAGAAGCAAAGGTTAGAAAAGTGGTGAAAATATTACAATTACTCAAAAATTAAAATTATCAAATGATTCACCGACCTTGATGTATTTATAAACTTATTTTTCCACAACAAAGGTATTTTTTTTCCACTAATCTGGTTGTTTCTGTTATGGGTAAATTATCTACACATATAATGAAAGTTATACATGTAGACCAGATAATAAATTCTATAAACTAATGATTGTTAATCGCCTTTTTTATTTATTTATTTACTGTACACTTGCGCTGTTGAATTTCAGTGCGCAATTAAGGAATGCCAAAAAGCCAAAGCACATTTTACCCTATTTTACCTATCCGAACATTGATCAATATTATGTATCTGAACATAATTTTACATCCATTATACTACTTGTTATAATCAATTATACCCTTACACTCTTACACTACTTATTTACAAGGGAGTGTAGTCGGCTACCATTAAGTTTGCCATCATCCTGCCTGCCAATCTTTACCATGAATTCGCTCATCATTATCAACAGTTTATACTTGATAATTAAATATGAGATGGTCTGTTATCATCTATTGTGAAGCACTCGTCAGTTGAATGTCATGCAGGTATACGGAAGTTCCATTGTGCTGTGTCAGGTTCATTATGTGGATATTACTGTTAGCCACAGTATCCATGCAATGTCGCGATGGTCAAAGTAATTTTGTTTACATGTTTATTTTAGTGTATGCCAGCCAGCATTACGTTGCAGCGGTGTTTTCTGTGTAAACAAATTAATTACAGTAAATTAAGGATACTTAGCGGCATGAATGGGTTTTCAATTATACATGAGAAACTATATTACAGATTATAAGTACCTAGCTGTAATAGCGTTTGTCAATAGTATGGAAACAGTTTTTTTTTTAATGATAAATATGCATTTTATAAAAGTTTGGAATTATCAACTTGGTCATCTCTGTTTAAGACAGTTGGGACTTAAGACAGTGATAAATTATTAAAGAACTTTTTTTGTAAAGGTCGTCCACATGGTAAGGGGTCACTAGTATAATATTTTATAAGTCGAATGTGCGATTTCTATATCGGAATATTGATCTGAATAAAACCTTTGATTTACTTCAAATTGTGATCCTTTTATAAAAGCATATAAAAATCTTACATAAAAAGACGGAGGGGAAAATGTCAAAAATGGTCAAAATCGTCCTTACACTGAGAAAATTTTACTTTAACAAAGTGCCTTTTTGGCTCGGTTAAAGGCAGATTATTTAAAATTAACTAAAACTAGTTTAAAAATACATAAGCAACGTTGGTTATAATCTAACACGTCAACATTGTTATGGATACTTGGTTACTTTTAACATTGCACTTAATAATTTTTAAACAAAATTGTTAGCATTCTGAACCAATTCAGATTTGTTTAAATTTTAATACTTCATATTGTTAAGTCTAACCAAGTTATGTATGTAATTTTAAATATGTTTAAAAAGGGTTAAAATTAACACTATTTTTGGTTAAAATTAACGAATATATCTCTGTTACCACCTACAACGTAATAGGTTACAAATAGCCATTGATATTTTGTTGGTATTAAATATGTTCGATTGTAAATTTTACCATGATACATTTGCTAATCTTTACAAACAGCTTAGTAAATATTAATCAAGTAAAATCATTTAGCAAAGCAAAATGGGTTACCATTAGACAAGTAAAAACAAGTTTAGACATGCCTGATCCTCTCGCCTTTCCTTGCACTCTTTTTTCCAGGCAGCGAATCATTTCGTCCAAATCTTTTTAACGTGGCAGTCATTTTAATAAGTGTTTGTGAATTAAATTAAGTATAAATTTATAATAATAATGGATGACGATGTCAACAATCTTTTAGTGGCGTGGAAACTGGAAGAATATAGGTATAGAAGTATTTAAGGGTGAGTGAAAAACCTACATTTTATTTTTATTCATAAATGCAATTTTATATTTTATTCATTTTATAAACAATTTTGAGTTATATCATTGAGGTAATAATATAAACTAACGTACGTATAGCCACCTATTTAGTTAGATATTATGCTTTATTAGATTAGATATTGGATATTAGTTGGCAATACCCATAATATGTTAGTACTATGTATTGTATTTAGTATTGTACATACTTTGATTTTGCGTATAATTAATTGAAATACAGTTGTTAGATTCGTGATTACAAATTCCTTAGTTTATTTCGGGGTTTCATCTCAAGGTCGTCATCATCTTGGCTTTTTATCGAAACCTATTTAATAAATAAATATTTTGATTTGATTTTTACTTAATGAAACACAGTAAACAAATAACTACTATGGTACATATAATTTAAACTTTCTTTTATTTTTCAGCTGGAAACAGACTTTGCGAACCTTTATGGTGGGAAATACACGGAAATCTTTGAGACCTTTCCCACTTTAAAATCAAAGATTTTTGACCTTGGAAGGACACGCTCGTCAAGAGCTCATTACAAAATAAAGGATAAACAGCTGCAGACGCTGGTCGCATTACAATATTGTAACTCACTAACACATCAAAATTCGAGTTCTGAGAGGATCATTTTTATATGAGTTTCTAAAGTATTATGTAATATACATATGTATATGTAAGTATTAGTAAAAAAGTCTCAGATAAATTTTGAAGAAAATTTTACAGAAAAATGTTCATCATATAACTTTTTGCCAAAATAAAATTAACAGTTGAGGAGGTTAAAAATGAATTGAATAAATTTCTGGCTTTACCTTTCAACCCTTATATTCCAACCTTTTAAATTCTGTTACATAAAAATTTATATGAAAATTTTTATTATATGAAAATTTTTATGTAAAATTAGATTCTCAGCAATATTTATCTGAAACTTTTTTTCTACTCTTACTAGGTATTTTTGTATAGTTTTGAAAGAAACACTTCTCAATTTATTTTAACACATGGAATTAAAAATTTCTTTCCCCTATCGATATTCCATATCTCCTAGAAACTTATTGCTTGATGCTAACATCCTGTGCTATGGTTAAATGTTGTAAATTATAACAAAATAAATACTTATTGTTTCAGCTTCAGAGGAAACTTCTATTCTAATATTGCTTGCTTCATGCTGATCCCATCACTATTATCAGTGACAACCATAAGATTGAAAAATGCCCTCAAAAAGTTTGGCGCCCATCGAAAGGTGGAGTACTTGAAGGATTTATCACACACGTAACAAATGATTTTGAAATACAGTCAATCATAAGACAGTTCAGTCATTTATTATAGTTGTGGGTCCGTCAATCGAGAACTTAAAATTTTAAAATTGTTAAATTAAGTTGCTCTAAATATATATAAAGACTTTTCACTATTATTATTAATAATTCACAACAAAAAAGAGAAAATATGTTTGCTTTATTTTATGTTTAATTTTAAAATTGTTAAATTAAGTAGCTCTAAAATATATAAAGGCGTTTCACTATTATTATTATTAATTCACAACAATTAAGAGGTAATATAATGTTTACTTTATTTTATGTTTTTTTTTAAATTTGTTAAGTATGAATACTTAATATTGACCTATAAGACCACAATAACATTTATACTTTAAATACAAATAAACGGTTTTTTTAATATATATTTTTTATTATTACCCTTTACCTGACCTTTACAACAACCAAACAAGTTCGTTCGGAATACCGAATAGATTAGCTAATATTAACCAAGTAAGGTTGTAGGGGTTACCGTCTAAATAGGTTAAAAAGTAAATATGGTTTTGCTGTGACAACCAAATAAGTCTGTTCAGAATACCAAGTAGATTAGCTAACATTAACCAAGTAAGGTTGTAAGTGTTACCGTCTAAATCGGTTATAAGTAAATGTGTTGTTGCTGTGGCAACCAAACCAGTTTGTTCAGAATACCGATTAAATTTGCTATAATTTCAGAGTAACCAAGTTAATAATAACCAACTAAAATGTGCTATTTCGAAATAATCTACTAGGTAAATAATTTAACAAAGTTAATTGGTTGATATTAAATGAGTAATAGTTGCCAATCTGACTTATTTGTTTTTAGCAATACACATTGCAGGCTCCATATTAACAGTGTCGCTTAGTTATTTGCAGCAATAACTTATTTATTTTTAACCTTCCCGTTTTCTCAGTGTACTTAATTAATAGAAAGACCAATAAATCAGTGCAATGAGTTTCTTAATTATATGACAAGCATTATGACAAGTTACAAGTAACCCGAGTTGCGTGGTCACACCGCCGGGGCGCAATCAATTAGCGGGTATACATCAAGCACTTCCGCTTCCGAGCGTTTAGGGACTTCCGGCGGGGGCGGAACAGCTCCCCACCCCTGGCACCGTTCTAATCACAGCGTAAAACACCTTTGTTACTATTGCTTTTATTGCGGACCACAAATTATTTTAATACATTGTTGACGATACCATGAATTACGTAAGACAATGTTTACGGGCTTTCAAATAGGGTATGGCGCGTGACATTTCTTCTTATTAGCAAACAGATATGGCTATCTATACTTATATAAACATAATATGGGGTAGAGATGGGACGGATATCCAGTTACTATCCGGTATCTGGCCTATCCGGCCAATCAGACCTAAGATTTTAACAGGCCCAAAATTCCAATATAGTTTGCGGATTTTGTGAAAGATCCTTTCTTCATAACATAAAAAATCAACGAGGGTATTTGAATATCTTTTAACTTTATCTCTTGTATCATATGAAAAATAAAAAAAAAGGAAAGACAAATTAATCTAAAAATTGCATCATGAATTAGTTACATTCACATATTCAATCTTTATTGATAACCAACTAAAATAATTTTGCAATCAGGATGAACACACATATTAATATACCGTGCTATAATATATATTTTGCCTTCATTTCCTTGATGGTTGTAATATGTCTTGCTATATCATATATTAATATATATTATAGCTACACGTTAATAATATATATTAATATAAATTATAGCAAGGCATATTACGATACATTTTCTATACAAATATTGGAGTGACCACACACGCAGCTATAATAAATATATTTCTATGACGTCACCAAAATATTAGACAAACTCAAATTAGTCATTAGAAATACATACTATTAATAATCAGTTTTTAATACAAATATTTTCTTGCAATATTTTAGAACAACTTCAATCACATGAAATTATGATTCTTTTTTTCGTTTTGAGGGAAACCACCGACAATAACCTCATCTGAAAATATCTATACAAGCTATAGAAATATTCATTTGACTTCACATGTGGATAAATTATGATTACAAGAATTCTTTAGAAGGAACAAAAGAGTTATTAAGTTCACGTATATATTTTTAATATAAAATATTGAATAGAAAAAAACAGTAGGTAAGTACTGGGAATATGAAACTTGAAACGACACCCATAATTGTCGTCACGTCAGACTTGCGCACTACACTACACTACAAAATACATATTTTCAGACTATATTCCAGACTTTATACCGAACCCCTCCCATATCTTTAGACAACCTAGATAAATATAACTTAAATAATATCGATAATAGTTTGAAATCTTATCTATTATACCTACGTCAATAGAGCTGAGGAATTTTATTTCTGGCCACCATTAAGAATCTCATAAAATTTAGGGGCCTACAATTTTTTAGAGACATTTTACTATTGATCAAATTTTAACAATTGATTAACAATCATTTCATATTTAATTAACATAATCAAGAGCCTATACTCAAAGATAACGTAACGTATAAAATAATAATATCCATACTATCGCACTGATATCGAAACCGAAGTGCAATTGTTATGTATTAAGATAGGCATCGTTTTTATCATACATTATCTGTCACAAATAGTTATTTTCCAACAAAAGTACAAATAAAAATACACTTTCAAATTAATTTACGGTCAATTAATCTTACATTTAAGTTAATCAACATCGACTTTATCGCAAATGAGCTATACATACTGAATTTTATGATTACAGTAAGAGTTGAAGGTTTCATTTTACTGTGCATTTAAAAGCTATTAGTCAATACAATATTAAGCCTGAGTGTCGTATCGTATTCAATTACTTTGTTCTACCTAACATCTATTATGTTTATAATAATACTAGCTGTTGCACGCGACTTAGTCCACGTAACTTTATGCCATTAATATTATATCATTATAGAAAACAATTAAAGGTCATGTTTTGAATACCAATAATCTATTGAGTTTATATTATTAATTTATAAACAAAATAAATTTGTATATTTTGTATTCTCAAGAGTTCATATATAAGTAAATTATCAATATATTTATGGATAAAATGTCTTTAATTTGAAAAAGTGTTAGAAAAATTTTCATGACGTGTCGTCAACAATCTGAGGTTTATTATGATAATGTTAAGAACCACATGTATTGACCCCCACGAAGTACTTGCCTCACACACGGCTTTAACTTATATATTTTTTTTTATAAAGCCAACGACACGCTGTCGACTGAAGCAAACAAAAAAGGGATCATATGTTGATTTTACAAAAAAAAGACACCGTTCGTATAGTCTCGGTGTAGTCATGAATCCAGAGAATCTTATCTGTACTCATTATTTGTTTTAACGACGACATTCAATGTCGAAACGATCTATCACAATCCTATTACAGAGAAAATTTCAGATTACAAAGACATGCCAAGAAAGATGCAAGTAATTTCGGAGTAGGTAGTGGCTAAAATTAAAAATATAGGTAGCCTAACTTTACATGTTGTAACAATGTGTAGAAGGCACTGGTATCGCTTACAAAATGAGCTATCTGAAGTAACCGCTGCAAATATACTTATTGGAAAGGACAATACTCGTATAAGGCATATTATAGGTAAGTGTTATGTATGAGGGAGATTTTCAAAGATTCAATTTCAAACAAATGTGTACCTTAATTTTCTACTGAATAGTAGGTATACTGGATAATGAATTTAGTATACTGGATAGTATACTGGATAGTATACTGGATAACAGCTACTACTGAGTACGTAGAGCGACGCGTCACGTGACGCGTTGCCACGCGACGACCACGTCTTTAAGATACACCGATTAAAGTACACAAATTACTATTATACTAATTACCAATTACAAAAAGGCAAATGGAGTCATGTATGTATCAAAAACTATAAATATTTTTATGGATTGACTCTGTGGCCTTTTAATTCAATATTTTATTGACAAATACTACAACTGCCAAAAACTTAAATTTCTCAGAATCAGAAAGTCGTGAGTATGGTTTATTAAATAATGATATCACTAGTGTGACAAGTGGTTTCATTGTTGGCAAATTATGATGTGTATATACTTATTACAAAATATAAATGTGCAACTCTGAACACATATTTCCTGCTAAGAAATGGTCTCCACTACACGTGCTCAAAGGTTGACTTGGTGTAAATAAATAATACGATAATTTTTAAGATAACTCTTTCCAGACAATATTAAATCTATAACTACACTTACCAGGTGCTATGTTCCCTCTAGGTTTAGCTCCAAGAATAGCCAGATTAACGTTCGCTTTCCTTCCGTCGATTATTGGGTTGGGGTCTTTACACGCTCGTTCTGCCGCTGCCCTGTCACCCATTATCACCTGGAAACAAAGAAAACATATTAACAATTAAAGAATACGAATAACCATAAAAATTCTGTACACTCAAATTAATGCAATAAATTATTTTGCATAAATTAATAAACTATTTTTCTGCATTAACGAATATAATAATATTATAATATAATATAATAATAATATAATAATTCACAAATTAATAATATTCGTGTTTCAGTTCAACGCGAGAAAGACTAGTCCCTGTAGCACAATATGTATTAAGTTCCTTCTAAAATAATATTTATGGTTCATTGATCGCAAATGAATCAAAAAAAAACTAAAATCAATATCATAAGGTCGGAGTTCACATTGAAACGAAATAAAAAAACCATTCTCAATGTTGTATTGATTGCATTAAAATACAGAACAGTGTGTTGGGTGACGTCATCAGTGCGGCATAATTCATTGTAATACATGCGCGAGCCCCGGGTCGCCACCTCGACTTCCTAACTTACCACCAACAAATGAACTTCCACCTCCCTTTCTTACTATGAAGTGTAACAAAGAAAAGACCAACCTCAGAGCTCAACCTAAATTGGACCGATTAAATTACAATAATTTAGGTGCAAGACGATCAAAAAGCAACAACAGCAAAATATCTGATAAACTTGATAACCTTCTGTTTAAAAGCTCTGGCTGGCTTTTTGCCTTTTAAATAAATACACGACATTAAAATTTGAGTATTAATTAATCTATTAGCAAAAAAAACTAACCTAATCTAAACAATAAATGATTTATCAGCTAAGAAACCTATTTGGTCAGCAAAAGAAAGTTGCTGACTAAATTTTTTTTTGTATTTATTTCTTTAAAATTTATATTAAGTGTTGAAATTCTTTTTTGAACTAAAGTTGCCGATATAGCTGAGAGAATTAGCAAGCTGTGTAATTCTCTCAAATAAGTGGAGACTCATGTGTTCAAGTAAACAGGGAATTTTTTTTTACATGATCAGTATTTTCCAATATTTTTATATTGGAAATTACATATTATAAACATAGCACACACAATCCAATATTAATAAAATATTGATAAAACCAATATTAATAAAACGCTTTCCACTTGTGTCTGTTTCACAGCTAACTTCTTCTAAACCACCCAACGGATTTTAATACGATACGGTTTTCTAATGGAAAGAGCGAGAAAGGTTTGTGTACTTACCAATTTTGGATTTTATTTCTAATATTTATTATAAGTCCCTCAATAAAAAAACTCACCCGTGTAGTATTTACTCGGCATTTTATAAAAAATCCGGTACGTCACCTTGTAACAAATTCGAAAATACCATTTACAAACTAATATTTAATCAAACTACAAAATAAAACCTTCTGTAGGATTTAATGTAATTTTTCCATACAAACTTTTTTTCCTTGCCCGGCCTAATATAATTAGTAGATAAAATTTTCATCCTGCGAAGCTAGTGAAAAGTAAAAAAGTATTAAAATTAAGTATTAATTGTCTAGTAAAAATTATTAAAATTAGATAGAAATTAACATAAATTTTAATTGCAAATTGATGAAAAAAAAATTATAATGCAAACGACAAAATATCTAACTTAAGAAGATATATGTAAGTATATTTCAAAACCAAATAAAATAACTCTTTCGTGCAATTAACTATCAAAACTAGTCGATTTTTATTTCCACACTAATTAGACATAAACATCCTTGTTATCTAAATCCCAGCAAATACAAAATTGCCTGAATAGGCAATTAGAGTAAAGTGATTTCTGAAGTGGTTTCTCAGAAATCTCGGTGGCAGGCTTTGATATGACCGTTTGTTAATTTTATAGAGTAAACAATGTATATAGGTTGTTGAATATTACTTTTGCTCTGTAACGCGAAACTTTTATCACTAACAAGTTTATCTTCTTTAGCACTTATATTTTAAAGGACATTGAGTAATAAAACTCAAGATTATTTACTGGCAAGAAACCATTTATTAATTAACTACGATTCTGTTATTTCGTTATCATAGTTCCAAAGCCCAGTTATTCATATAATTTATCTTCACCTAGATTATCTTTATATTTTATTATATCGGGGGTCGAAAGTATGTACAATTTCATCTTTCTGGTGTTGCGTGTATTCATAGGTTACCGTAGCTCCCTCCCAATAAGTGGACCGTCAGCCTGTCTACCGCCCCTAATCACAAAAAGGCACGCATAAAACTAGTTTCAAAATAATTTAGTAATAAAACCCTAGGTCTATGAGTCGCGTTATCGGTTTCCGTAACATTGATTTGTATGGTTTAATAAACACTGTGTTTCAGTCGTAAAGTCGATTAAAAAATGTGCTTCTATTAAATTTAAAGAATAACAATTGTTGATATCATTTATCGGTGTATCGGTTTATAAAGAGAGTTCTTTTCTGCTAAAAATTGTTGCTATGCGATCTGGTTTAGTTCTCGGTGTTATTAGTGATGACTAGACATCATCCCTTTCATAATATGGTTCTTTCAATAATGGTCGCCCAGTGGTCAAAATTCAACCGTAATATTAGCATTTAATTTTTAAATACCATATCAAGTCTCAGTTTGACCACAAACTTTGACCATACATATGTATATATATGTATTTTAAAACGTATGTGCGTGTGTCAAAAACTCGGTTGTGTGTGTAATCTATACTAATACGATATTATAAAGAGAAATATTTCTATTTTTGTTTGTAATGAATAAACTCAAAAACTACTGGACCGATTTTAAAAATTCTTTCACCTATTTAAAGCTACATTATTAGCGAGTGGCATAGGGCCATATTTTATAAAGTTACGCAGACTAAGTCGCGTGTAACAGCTAGTGTTTAATGTATTTCTATTGCATACTAACTATAATATATTAATGGAGCTTTCTTCAATACTTC
Organism: Synanthedon andrenaeformis; assembly: GCA_936446665.2. Classification (NCBI taxonomy): domain Eukaryota; kingdom Metazoa; phylum Arthropoda; class Insecta; order Lepidoptera; family Sesiidae; genus Synanthedon; species Synanthedon andrenaeformis. The sequence goes on along the minus strand of OW387778.2, from coordinate 11,459,609 downwards.
TCCATATGAATGAACTTTAAAAATGTACCAATGTATTTTATCCCAATTATAATCCTATTATATAGGAAAATAATTATAAGTGTTTTTATTATTATTCATTTATCTGTAGGTATTTGCTATATCAATCCTGACGTAGAAGGAGCAAGTTTCCAAGAAAGGCGTGCCTTAAAACGTTCCGCCCAACAGTTTTCCTGTTCAAACTGTCACGCCCATTGCCTTAAATTTACTTTCCTCTTACACAATTATCTTGTATTATCTACTGTATTATATTATAAAATTCCATATCTTAAATTTAGTAAAAAATAAGTGGATATTATTTTATTTCTATAATGATAAAAATAATCGATAAAAGTTAATTAAACTAGCTAGTCAGTGATTCCGTATTATTTTTTCCTACTACCACTTCAAGATTGACCTAAAACTCGCGTAAGCGGTTGGGGGTGATTGCATTATCGCTCTGACGTACAGGGCGCAGGTTCGATTCCCAGCAAGGCTAATTTTGGAAATGAACTGGTAATATTTGAGTTTGGTCTGGGCGTGCCGAGTTTCGCCCAGTCCGTTGTGTGGTTAACCGTTATAGTGCTTACTTTGGGAGCAATACAATTAATTGGTCATTTTAATCCTAATAACTGCGATGTTAATATTACAGATGTATAGCTATGCTATAGTGCTCATAATTTTTTTACTGACATAATCCCTTTACTGACAACGTATATGCAAAATTTCATAATGTTCGGTTGAATAGTTAAGGCATGAAAGCTTAACAAACACACAACTAAGTATAGGGTTGTCCGTCTATCCGTATTATTGGATCCATTTGGGGCACACCATAAGTGCTATTCTGCTTTCGGTGTCAGTAAACTAAACGCCACTTTTCTCAAAAGCCTTTCAGCTCCATATTAAGTAAATATTTTGTATTACTTCTCTCCTACTTTTTTCAATTTTCTCTGTATATTTTTTTCACACCTTTTTTCGTTTTTAAAAGGTTTTATCCAACAAATTCCTTCCAACCTTGTCATGAATTCCTCCTATCTTTATTTTCACCAATGCCCACTTTTGCATAACTTGTGATACCGAAGAGTTTTGTAGCTTTTGTTTTGTTATTAAAAACTATGAACGGTATTCATTTTTATGGAACTCCTAAATATCAGTTTTTTAGCAACTAATAAGTGTAAGTAAGTACAGTGTGTAAGAAGTCTAGTACTAATGTCAAAAAAAGAACAAACACAAGCCGCAAATCTAAACTCATATTATAGAGAAAAGATTCGTATTTTTGTTTGTTACCAATAAACTCAAAAACTAGTGGATCGATTTTAAAAGATCTTTCATCTATAGAAAGCTACATTATCAGCGAGTTACAAAGGCTATATTTTCTAAAGTTACGCCGAAGAAGTCGCGTGCAACAGCTAGTTCAAAATAAAATAGCTCTACGCTTCTGTATGTTTCACTATTTTCATCTGAACCACCCAACGGATTTTGACATGGTTTTCACTAATAGAAAGAGCGATGAACAAGAAACAATTGCTGCAAGACCTGTACTGTATCCAAAATCATGAATCAGTCCTACTCAGTCATTTATGGTAACAATTTGTGATAAGCAAAAAATATCAATTCATAAATATAAATACATGTGAATGGATTATTTGTACACGAAATATAATCCCATTGTAGATGTAAATAGGGGAATCCCATCATATTTGTTCGCAAGTGTAGGGGAAATTTTACACGTGGTCGAAACCACACGATACCTCGTGAAATATACTTACTTGCTTTTGTAAGGCAAGCCTTGTCCAGAGAGTATCTATAAGCTATCATGAAAGTTTCTGTTTCGTCAACTTTATGAGCTGGCGGTTATTTCTAGTTTTTTAAGTATTCTTTGGTAGACAAGAATAGGCAGTTAGGCGCCTTATCGCCTTACAACGTAATCATCAATACTAATAATAAATCTGTAAGGGTCATGGAGTAAGTTACTTTGTTTTCAGAGATATCGTGTTTATAGGCTCTATACATGATACTGAAACTAAATTGACGATTTTTAGAATTTTTTTCTGTATGTATATGTATGTATGTATGTTCCTCCATAACTCTGAAACGAATTAACTGATTTTCATGAAACTTGGTAGATAAACATTTGGACGTACGGGACACAGGATAGGCTACTTAATATTTTTCAACACGGACGAAGTCGTGGGCACGAGCTAGTGTAATATATAAATTATCATCGAGATTTAAACACTAGGCGTCACCCATTGAAGATGACGTTACTTGTGGTTTGCACTACATACTCGTCAGTATGTGACAAGCTACGTGCTGAAGTATACTGGTTGAAGACAAAAGAGCGTCACCTGATACGCGGTGCGGGCCGGCAATGGTGTAATTTGCAGACGCTAACTTTATAGGGCTTATATTAAAAAAATGAATCGAAAATTCGTTAAGATACTAAACGTTACATAGGAAAAAAATTTGCAATCTCGGTGTAATTTTTTTTAATGGCTGACAATCTCCTTAAAGGTAGGTTATTTCACATGCACATACGGGGGGAATTTTTCATTTAGTAGAATGAATGACGACTTCCATATAGGTACTAAAAAATTTATACGGATACCCATTATGTAAAGGTTTTTCAATGCACTTACTGGGTTATTGTATAAAAAATACTATGTTTTTGTATGCCCTCTTCATATTTACGCATTTTGTGTTTATATTTAGATTTTAGGAGAATGGAATATTTTTTAATTTGGAAAAATTTTGAAAGTTGGCAAGTGTTTTGTGCAAAATGTATTTATAAACCTAATCATTGTATCATGAATTAGCTTTTGGGTGATATTTTTAAAGGGTTTTTCAACAAGAACTTTGTTTTTCAATATGGTCACACCGGAACTAAATGACAGTTTTGACATTCCGTTTTTTGACATATCTGTAGTAGAAGCTTGGGCAATTGTTACAATGAATTCAATTTCACTCGAAAATCGCATTAAAATAATAAAAATTCACTATGAAAATGGTAGTTCTGTAAAAGTTACATTTCGTAAAATTCGGCATATTTTCGGTCAACATAATCGTCCTTCTGAGACCGCTATTAAGAATTTGCTCAATAAATTTGAGTCGACAGGCTCAGTACATAATGTGCCAACACCAACGCGTGTTCGACCGGGTCGTTCAAGTAAAAACATCGCAGCCGTGAGCCACAGTGTTGAAGAAGATCCGAATTTGTCAATTCCTCGACGTTCTCAACAATTGAGGTTATCCACAACAACCACATGGCGAATTCTGCGTAAGGATTTGGCTTTAAAGCCTTACAAGGTGCAACTAGTGCAACAATTGAAGCCGGACGATCATTCACATCGCCGTAGATTCGCTCAATTTATTCAAGAACAACCCGCTGGTTTTTCTGAAAAAATCTTTTTTTCAGACGAAGCCCATTTTCATTTGTCAGGCTACGTCAACAAGCAAAATTGTCGCATTTGGGCTTCTGAAAATCCAAGACAGATTGTTGAGAAGCCTTTAAATATTGAACGTGTCACTGTATGGTGCGCTATGTGGTCTGGAGGCGTGATTAGGCCGTTTTTTTTCGAAAATTCGGCTGGAAATGCGGTTACGGTCAATGGATTACGCTATCGAGAGATGTTAACAACTCAATTTTGGCCTATTATTGATAATATGGATATCACTGACACGTGGTTCCAACAAGACAGTGCCACAAGTCACACAGCCACCGAAACAATGAATTTATTGCAAACCAAATTTCCCGATCGCATAATTTCACGAAATTCAGCTGTTAAGTGGCCAGCTCGATCATGTGATTTAACCCCGCTGGATTATTTTTTGTGGGGTTATGTTAAAGACAGAGTCTATACGGAACCAATAGAATCGGTTGCAGCCTTAAAACTTAAAATTCGTGGAGTGATTAACGAAATAGACCCGCCATTTTGCCAAAAAGTTATTAAAAACTTTGATGAAAGAATCAACATCTGTAACCGTGGCCGTGGTGGACATTTATCAGATATTATATTTCATTCCTAATTGCCAAACCTTACTTTTTTTAATACAATAAAAATTTTAATCATTGTCATCTAAATTCATTGTTTTATTTTGATTTACAAAACAAAGTTCTTGTTGAAAAACCCTGTATAAATTATAGGCTACGTGCATATCTTTATAAATTACAAATTACTAGCGACCCGCTCCCGGTTTCGCCCGGTGTGCAATTTTATATATAAAAATCTTCACCGTTTTTCCCTCGTTTCAATTATTATGTGAACGAATTAAATTCGGTCAACCTCTTTTCGAGTGTTTGAAGCGTATCTACACAAACCAACAACATTTTTATTTACTTATACTTATACTAGCGGTCCGCTCCCGACTTCGCCCCGGGGTGCATTTTTTTTTACGTAAAAACCTTCCCTGATTATCCCTCTATCCATGAGTGAAGACAGAATTAAAATCGGTCCACCCGTTCTCGAGTTTTGCGCTTAGCAACACATTTAGGGATTCATTTTTATATTATAGATATAGAAGTTAGGTACGTGTTTATGCTGTATAGCCTATAATACGATCCTTCATCACGATCCTTTCAGTAGTTTTTGTATAAAAGAGAAACAAACATCCTCACACACACAAATATTCCTATATAGCTTTTGCCCGCGAATTCGTTTGCGAATTATAAGTTATACTGATGTATTTGTATATTTTTGTATATTTAGTTTCATAAAAATCCGTTCGGTTTTTATTAAATAACCAACCTAACTGGCTGAAATAAGTTATAACTTTAAACCTTAAAAAATAACAATATTTCTAGAAAAAATGCAATTAAAACAAAAATTTTTGGCGCCAAAAAAATTAAAATGTTCCTTAAACCTTAAATCCCCATTTAATTGCATTTTTTCTAGAAATATTGTTATTTTTTAAGGTTTTTGTTTTAATTATTGTTTTAATTGCATTTGTTCTAGAAATATTGTTATTTTTTAAGGTTTAAAGTATAAATTGGGACTAAATTTCTAGGATTTCCTCGAGAATAATTGTTATGATGAAGACGTTAAACGCCTTTTCTCTCATATATATCTAGGTTTTTTTTTCTTGTCACTATTAGACGGTACCAGGGTTACATAAGTGTGGCGAAGGCGAACAGTCCATTTCGGTTATTACAGTCATTTAGATGTCACAGGGAGGGTGCACGTTCCTCCCTCAGACTCGCGGGCGACCCACCCCACCCTAGCACGTATTGAAAATAGGGTTGTGATTCATTTCCCACGAGCTTCGCACATACAAAAAGCCCCAACTATATTTGATGTTGCGTTCAAACATTTACAATATACATATTAGTATTGAACTATTTTTCCAACATCAATGGTGGTACCATTCAAGTTGTTTTTGTCGTCGAATTTAACGAAGCGTCACTATAAAATTTTCAGTTAACTAGATTAGAAATTATTTAAACATAAAAACAAGGATACGTCATACAAGGACTATGCATAGGTACGATTGCATATAGCATACCTATCTATATACCTAGGTTTACAAGAATTTAATCATATTGATATTGCACGTCCAAATGTTCATCTACCAAGTTTCATGAAAATCAGTTCAGAATGAAGTTTCAGAGTTATGGAGGAACATACATACATACATACATATTACCTACATACATACAATACCTACACTTACAGATTTATTATTAGTATTGATGATACCCACGTTCCTACTGATATTTATCTTATCTAATCTGGCTTAGTTATTTGTTTTTTTTCTGTTATGATTATTATTTAAAGTCAGATTAAATTATAGCTAATACAATAAAATAATTACCTACCTTTAACGTTATGGTATAATAAAACATAAAATTAAAGACATAATAATTGTTTTGATGTCAAAATTAGAATATGTAATTATATATATTTCATTATCTACTATAGTAGTTACTTCAGTACTAACAGTACCAAGAAACTAATAACTTTAGATAGCTAGCTAATTGGAGTTTTAGAAAGAAAATTTATGGACGTAGGTATCTCAAACATGTAGAACAATAGTTATTGACGATAAATATGTAGGATATGCTTTTTACGTGTTGAAATAACAAGGGGATCATTATAACGCATAGTTTTAAAGAAAAATGTTGTTACAAGACACTGAATACGTTTTCAATGCTTTCTTTTTTAAGGTAAGCCCTGCCGGGAATCGAACCCGTAACTTCATGTTAGGACGCCCTCTATTGGACGGACCTTCCCCATAATTTTCTAATAGGAAATAACCAACGAGTAATAATGTCTTGGCTAAAACTCGTCAGTTCACTGTGGAGTTTCTTATAAGTTACTTAGATATCAGGATTACCTACACAACCGCGTCTAAGATTTGTCGTGACAAAATGCATGTGCCCAAGTACCTATATTGTAATAGACAAGTAACCTATCTAAATAGGTGCGCAAAACAAGTGCGACTTCCGTGTTTGATGTAATTTTGCGATACAATTTGTTCGTTATCATACATATTTGTAGTTAGTCGGTAGGTATAAGCACTGCAAGCAGTCAAGGTGCGATAACGCCACCGTGTGTTATTTCACGTTTTCCAGTTAAGTACGCGCGAGCAAACGCTGAAATTTACGAGTCGATTGACTCGTAACTAAATTAAGAAAATTGTGTAGGTACTTACAAAACCGTATCCCCTGCTTTTGCTCGTCTGTCTGTCCGTTATGACGACTGCTTCCTCTATGTCTCCGTACACGGCGAAGTGTTCTCTCAAACTCTTGTCCGTTGTGTGATAGGGGAGTCCGCCGACAAACAGTTTCGTCCAAGTCGTGTCCTTTTGGCCTGGCAGAGAGCTCAATGCCAGAAGTCCTTCGGACTCGGCAGGCAAAGCGCCCGCCATCAACATGCCTTGTACCGCCTCCGTTGCGCCGGCCACAGTTACAAATTTGGAACACTGTCACACGCGCTGTTGCGTTTTGCAGTTAAGATGGGATTGTAGTTTTGTAAACACTATTGTATAGCGATCTAATCGGTTTGTACGCGTGCGACTGTTCGTCGTGGTGGTTGAACGCGGACTGGACTGATCTGATGTTAGCACGTGGCGCTCCAATACTAATTTTATTTCGCCCCCTCTCCCTCCCGCCAACAGATGCGTCGACACTCGGCGGCGGGCGGCGCGGCGCGGCGGCAAGGCAGTATGGCTACACCACATGCGTTGCGTTGCGTGCCCTACTGCCTGCACAGCTCGCTTAACCCTCCATTCGTAATAGACACCTTGAAAACTTATCGAATACTTTTCCTATGACAGTTTAAATATAAAGTGAACCACAAGCTGAGGCTGAGCGTCCAAATTTTTCGAAATAATAATTTATAATAATTTTTTTTTGAAATATGTATATATTATGTCAAAAGTTTTTTAATTATAAAAGTTATTTTAAAAATTTGAGTCCCAGTAAACTTCCACAGCTTTTCAGCCATGAGTTCACTTTATATTTAACTAACATAGGACAAGTATTAGACAAGTTTTCAAAGTGCCTCAAATACATACTTAAATTTTTCACTCAGCTCTTGGACGATCATGATACTCGTATGCCTCGTAATCCTAGTCGTGTTAGTCCGCAAAACGCGAAAGCTTCAGATTAGGTGCTCAAACTTCTTAGCGATAAAAATGCTATCTATATCTATCCACCCATATATCTAAATTATAAAATACTATGTAAATAAATTCGATGTTCACCTCTAACTATTTTTCCGCTAACTGCTTCTTAATAAGCCAACGGTTTTCACTAGACAACCTTTCTTGTTTATACCTGTAAGAGGCATATTTGGGTATATATATAATTTGCAATAAAAAATGCTTCCGTGCGATGGCGGGGACTGCTCGCTAGTATTTTCTATTTCGATGTTTGAAAATGCTTTTTCAAATAGAAACAAGTGCCCGTAGTTACACCCAGGTAAACTTGCCATGTGGGCTACGGGTAAGCAGTCGATTTTTCTAATATATAATATGTTTTCAATAACATCACCCATGTTATTGGGTTATGTTATTGAAAAAAAAAAACCGAAGTCGTCGAAAGTGTCAGCGCCTTAAAGTCAAAAGATATCAGTGATTAAATGTTGCTTTATTGCACGGTTGACTTGTTTAATCAAAGGTGTGAAGCAATAGCTGATAAGATCTTCTTGAGATAAAATTTCCAATGAAACTTCAATAGCAACACTGGTTGGAGCGATGAGAAAAATGTTGTTTCACAATAACATCACTTTATCTTTGACTAAGACAAACAAACACTCATTGAAATAATATATCTTCAAAAACTCAATTGATAGATTGAGTACCTACTAAATAATTGAAACAGCAATGAATGACTTCCAAAATTATAGAATATTATTTAGTATAGTCAAATTAAGACGAATACGAAGTAGTTCTTCTAATGGCTCTATCATAACCAGCAAAATATTCCTTGTCAAGCCCCCCACCCTTTTATTTTACGGATGTTAGGATTTTTAGTATGTTCATCTGGATATCATAAGGTATAATTGTACCAATTTTCAAAACTACACGAATTATTTCCCCTGATTTTATTAATTTGACTGGGCTTATGTTTTAAATTTAAGTGTAGGTACTTATAACGCCCCGCCTATCGAAATAATATATCATTGCCAATTTTTGCACGAGTGCAATAGGTAAAGTACCTGGAGGGTTATTTTTATTGGGACATGTCGCTTTTTTAATCTCAGGAGACAGTGGCCTTGTTAAACTCTTTCCTTTCTTTCAAAATAAACACATTTAATACATTTGTCGATGTTACTAAACTTCCCCTAACAAATATGGTTTAAAATTTGGTAAGAGATTATATTTCTATTTCCCTATTCACTACGCTTAAAATGTTAACCAAAAGGAAAAGGATTTTATATATAGGTATGTTCCCGTTCACTGGACTAAATTAAATTTTTGTTTCCAGGCCAATGTGACATTATTTTTACTATTTCAAGCTGGCCACTGCCTGGAAGCCCTAGTCTTGAAGGTCCAGGGACAAAAAAACCTGAATACCTCCTGGAAAAATAGTAGATACAGTTGGATAGCGTATACATATTTATCGATTAGGTACCTACGTTAATTGTGTTCCTAAGCATAAGTGTAGATCAGGGATTCCCAAAGTGGTCGATATCGACCCCTTGGGGTCGATATCGGTTTCCTAGGGGTCGACATAAACGAAAAGTGATTTTGGGGGTCGACGAGGTCTAAAAATCGACCCCTATTATATTAACACAAGTTCTTATTTAAAACTTTCAAGATAGGTAAGTAGGTAGTTACTGTATTGTTTATGTTGTGTTACGTGTACTAAGAATAATTAATATTTTTGTAGGAAATAATGTTCCAGGAATGTAAAGTTTCAAGTTCGTACAAGATGAAAAACTCGGCAAGTCTATGTGGACAAGTTTGTGCAAGATTGAGTTGGAGCGTACGTCTTTCAGCGGCGTTTTGACTTGCTCTCTATTTGACGATAAAGTGCTTATCACACTATTCAATTTGAACGATTCCTATTTAGGAATCTAAGTAGTGAGCTCGTGATCACACTACGCTAAATTGATTTCTAAATCGAAGATATAGAGTTGAAAATGGATAAACTCTTAATTGAATCCAATCTGTTCTAACTGCGATCACACCTTCCGATTTCCTAAATTGGAATCGTTCAAATTGAATAGTGTGATAGCGGCTTTACGCGAATTAAGACGAACGAATTCATGATCAAGTCCAAACATGTTCCTGATATTTTACTATTTAACGAGCTTGCATTTAGGTTGAAAGTTCATTTGCGTTTTGAAATTCGTTGGAGCTTGAACGATAAAAACTCATATAGCTAAGTACTCATTTATTTCAAGAGATTACAAACTTATTACAAAGCTAAATTAAGTGAAGTAAAGTGACTGAAAAAGTGTTAAACACAACATACAACATATTTTAAATAGGTATGTATAATTGTATTTGTAAAAATTACTAACACTTAAGTCTTTGGTTTTCGTTCTTATTCTACCTAATTACCTAATACGAAGTTTCTATACCTAATTACCTACTGTAGTTACTTCCCAATATAGGTATCAAAGTTTATCAAAGAGTAAGTCAGTAATACTTAACAAGAATCCATTAACTGAGTGTGATAAAAATAAGATAGTGTGCAAATTTAACAGTTTATTATTGTTTTTTATTTAGGTTCCTTATTTTTTTGTTTGCAGAATTACTGAAAGTTTTATGATGGCGGACACGAAAAAAAAATGCAGACAATACAGTTTGGACTACTTGAAGTTCGGATTTATTGCATCTCCATCAAATCAACACTTCCCGATGTGTCTCATATGTGAAAAAGTATTTAGTAACGATGCCATGAAGCCTTCAAAAATGGATGACCACTTATCAAGAGTACATGCTAACAAAAAAAGTAAGCCCTTGTCATATTTTCAAGCACTGAAAGAAAAACTAGACAAAAGGCCATCCATAGGATCGATGTTTGCGTCATCATCTATTCGAGACAATGATGGTTTACGAGCGTCCTATAATATATCTTTACTAATAGCGAAGTCGGGGAAACCCCATACAATTGGAGAGCAGCTTATCTTACCAGCCATTGCGGAGGTCCTTAACAATGTATTGCACAAACCCGCACATGATATTTTAAAGAGAATACCTTTGAGCAACAACACCGTTCAGAGACGCATAGATGAGATGGGACGCGATGTGGAAAACATTTTATGCAAGTTCTTACAGACCCGCAGATTCTCTCTCCAGTTGGACGAGTCTACATTACCCGGCAATGAAGCTCTATTGTTAGGATATGTTCGATTTATCAAAGATGAAAATATGTGCCAAGAACTGATTTTTGCTGCATATTTAGAGACTGATACTAGAGGAGAATCGATTTTTCAGGCCGTGGAACATTTTTTTACTGATAAAGCTATTCCATGGAAGAATATTGTTTCTGTTGCGACTGATGGTGCACCGTCTATGGTTGGTCGTCATCGTGGCTTTATAGCTCACTTAAAGCGACAACTGCCTGATGTACTGGTTATTCACTGTGTGATTCACAGGCAGCATTTAGCAGCAAAAAAGCTGAGTCCTAGATTGCATAAGTCTTTACAATATGTAATAAATGCTATCAACAAGATTCGAAGCAATTCTTTGAACTCTCGGTTATTTGCTCAACTATGTGACGAAAACGACGAAGTCTTTACTCGGTTACTTCTGCACACTGAAGTTCGCTGGCTATCAAGAGGCTCTTGCTTAGAAAGATTTTCAGCCCTTTTTGAATCTGTGTTGGAGTTTTTACAAGAAAAAGATCCGAATTTGAAAGAAAATCTGAACAATTGTAAAACAGATATTTATTACTTGACTTTGGAATGTTCAACAAAGTTAATTTGCAACTACAGGGTGATGATCTTAACTTGATTAAAACAAAATCAATAATATCGGCCTTCGTGGGTAAACTAGTTCTTTATAAACAAAATTTAGGCAGAAAAGAATATTCGCAGTTTCCGCATTTGTCAAAATTACCAAAAATGCTTCAAGATGATGACATTTTATTATATGTTACTCACTTGGACGCATTACACAAGGATTTTACGGAGAGGTTTGATGATCTTTTAAATTTACAAATTCCTCAATGGATAATAAATCCGTATAACACCACAGCCATAGAAGAAGCCAATGTGATAATGCAAGAAGAGTTGATTACCATCAGCACAGACGAAGAGCTTAAGCAAAAGTTCAACCAAGGCTATCAGAAGTTCTGGTTGCAACGCAAAATTGAAACACAGTATCCTACATTGTGGAACATTGCTGAAAAATACCTTATCACTTTTCCATCATCATATCTAGTTGAAAAAAGCTTCAGTGTGGTAACAAACATTTTGACAAAACAAAGAAACCGTTTGAAAATCAACGAACGTGGAGATTTAAGGCTGCAACTCACTAATATTGAACCGGATGTAGCTAGATTGGTAGATAGTCACCAGGTTCATCCATCGCACTGAATGTTTTATTTTCTCTTTGCGAATTAATAGTTTTTAAAATATAATTTCCTACCAACTTAAGATGCTTTATGTATTAATTTGTAATAATTATAAATTAAACTTGATATTTACTGAATTGGATTGTCTTTTTATTTTGTTAAATTTTGACGAGAAAATGAAATCAACTTCACTCACTTAACCAAGTGCAAAGTTTTCTAATTGGCACCTTAGTACCTAGGTATTTTGTACCAATAGGAAAAAACTAAAGATAGACTAAGATAGATAGCTGCTTTAAGTTAGCGGACCATTATGAATAAGGGGGTTGGTCTTAAAAGTAGGTAATTTGACCATGGGGGTCTGAGGTAACAGTTCATTGTTGAAAAGGGGTCACTTGTCCAAAATAGTTTGGGGAACCCTGGTGTAGATAGTGTTACTGGTGATGAGAAACAAAGACGGCTAATTAGCAAATAGTAAATAGGCATTCTTACCTACGCAGTGTGACCCCATTTGTTTTGCATGAAAATAACTCTGAAACGACATTACATTCCGTTAATATTCTATCTGTAACATGATGTTGCTACTTGAACTAAAATAGTTCACAATAATTTTACCAGATAATTAAATTAAGCATTTTGTTCAAAAAAAACTTTATTTTTCTTAAACGCCAGATTGTGAAGATACATTTCTAAAATGTCTTACAGAACGTGATATTTATACAAAACATGCTAACACAAAACATTGTTAAATTATCATTATGATATGTAATTTAATTATTAGCTATTTTTTATATTTCCAAAAGTAATCCCTAGCTTATCCAATTAAGAATAAATCTGATAACATGCTCACTGCTACTATGTCGACAGTGGCCGAGGCCCGCTTTTTTTACTTGATGGTAGGTGGTTATCGTCGCCTATAACATAAGCAACGATACCGAGTATTAATAATTGGGAATGGATAGGGAAATGAGCTCTGGCAATACTCACTCTGCTGTTATTTCACGGTGGTCTTCTGTAAAGGGGTGGTTTCTGCCGCCACAGGGGCTGCTCAAATTATTGCGAAACGCTATATTAGGTATTATAAATTCTGAGATTAACTAAATCTAAATTTAGACGAGAGCAGACCGGCCTTTAGATCCAAATAAGTACACTTTTTTCTCTACTTTATCTGTACCAATGTAATAAGGAGGCAAGGCAATGTCTTAATAATCATATTTGTGTGCGTTACAATGACGCTCCGCCATTCTCTAAGGTCAAGTCTAGACAAAACAAGTAAACTCAGCATTGGGTTTCTATGCAGTCTCATTGTGGATGGAGGCTGAATAATTGAACGTGTTTAAGTTACACAATAAGTTACACAATTAGTGTCTCCGATCAGTGGTGGTCTAAAATATTGTATATCGCACGGCAGGAAGCCTCACTGCGCCCGCGCTGTGGGAACCGCATTGTTCTTGAGCAGAATGTGTTCCACCGAGCGCTTCCTTTACACTCGTTTCAATGTCATCTAAGTAGTTTGTCAAATTATAATTTTGTGACGTCATTATTGCATTATTTAATAAAATTGTGTTTATATTATTTTTATTGGTTGACGTTTGCAATGTCATTAGACATAATGTTACCGGATGATTTTTTGTAGTTTTTACGAGTGAGATACGCACGCTGCGAATTCTGCAGATTTAGAACCAGCTGTCTTACCGTGGCATAAATTATTTTGATTATAGGTACTTATTGTGATAAATAAACACATTCTTCTGATTATTCTATATCTAAGACACCTCATAAAATAGTAGTAATAAGTTTAGTAGGTATTTACAAAAACAGGGAACACTGTTACCAAAAAATTCTTAGTTACTTTGGTAACATTACCCGTCGACCGCCAGACAACCTCGATAAATTAGTTATTACGGGCAATAGACCCCGCTGCCGATCATCTAGCTGTTGACCAAGTAAGTACTTGGCCTCTTAAAGGCCAAGTAACACTTTGGCCTTAGAGAAGCTAAGAGGCGTATAGTGCACACAGCCACGAAAGACTTTAAGGGACACGACGTTCAGCACATAAGAATACGACAGAGAAGAGGAAATTTAAATCATTTTAACGTGAGAGTAAGCCGTGTGTGTATGTATAGGATCAGCTGTTGGTGCGATTACGTCAAAAGATGTTGAGCAGCTGCACTCTGAGATTGGCAAAAAACCGAGTCTGTACCTGACAGTGTATGGCCGAACACCGAGGGATAGATAGAGGGGTCGCGAGTTCATTGATCGCTTCTATTGTCGAATGTGCGCGTGCGCTGACAGCTGCCGTTATGGCCGCCCTGTCGCTGCATGGTAAGCAGTAGTCTGTACTATCCATAACCTAATATGAATATCTATACTAAATATGATGAATCGCTGAATGCCCTTTATCCACATTCATAATGTGTTACTAAGCTCAAAATTCGAAAATGGCTGAACCAAAAGACATATTTTTTTTCAAATCTACGCCTAAGTACGAGAAGGGTTCTTATGAAGAGAAAAATTGGAAAATTTTTCCAGTAACATTTAAAACCCATTTTTCTTATTTCCATCCATAGTTGCTAGCTGACAATTTCTTCAATTCAATTCAACATTGAACAAGAAAATACCTACGTAATGTATAGTGAAGCATTACTTACCACTGGGCTACAACATGCCCCCGCGCATTGAATGAGGGGTTACGCACCCCGGGTCTTGCATCCCGGGAACATTATTATACCCCGAAACGAACTGAACCGGATATTTATTGATTTGTTCACATAAAACATATTTTATTTTATTTTTTGTTAGCTTTTCAATACAGTTGGTTCTTATGTCTGATGAAAAGTGAAAACTCTGGCTTAATAAAAAAGTTAAGAGGATGTTGGAAGCTTAGCGTGTACTAATTTTTCAAAAAAGAGTTAATGATTAGCCGTGATTGTGATGCGAGCTAATGTCAATTTTAGAGAAGATTTATTGTACACAACCTGTAAGTACGGTACGCACTGAGCTGTAATTTTAAATTTGATTCGAATTTCTTTTAATGGAACCAATAAAATTCAGCTTAGACAAAATCTTAAGTTTATGGAATTAATGAGGCATCTAAAAACTGTTGTGAATGTTATTTATTGTGGACGCAAAGATTAATTTGTATGATTTTCTTATGTAAAAATCCAAAAAAAATAAAAAATTTCTTCGTCTGCTTACTTAGTTGATCTGATCTAAGTGGAACAAGACAACGACACATAAGTGTGGAAGCTATAAGTTGTTCCCAAAGCCTATATAAGTATATTGGGACTCAGTGGTTGTTCCTCTTATAGGGTTGCCATAGTACTTCCGTATTCTTTGGAGTAAAAGTAGCTCCTTGGGAAAGGCTATGTACCTGTTTGCTTCTTTTTACTGAGATATCGCTGGGTTCGAAAATCTAGTAAGCAAACTACATAATATCTTTGATGAAATCCAAACATCGATAGCCGCACATGTTCCTGCAAAGATGAATGGACCCTCCTTTGAGCAGGCATTTAACCAAAAAAACAACCAAATAAGTACTTTTGATCTACGATCTATGGTTTTTAAAACCAAGAGAATCATTTCATTATTTGATTACTCGTCAATAACTTTTGTGGGGCTTGTTCATGTTTTGAACACGATCTCATTTAAACGAAATAACAATGTCCAGTCCATGAGTTCTTTGGTTTTAGGAAACTTTTTAATAAGTAGGTAGGTTTTCTCATACATTTTTTTAAATGACAACCTATTTCCCTATCCCCCCACTTTGGTCAGCAGCTCACTTCCAGCGCCTGTGGCGTTGTTTTTGTTATGCAAACAAAAACTTTCTTAGACATAAGGCACTTCATAATAAGAGCCCTCTATATGTTTCGAAGCGAACTAATTTTATTATTACATGACATTCTCTTCTACTTGTTTGATGCGGCTATAAAACCGTGCGTGTTTTATTCTATACTGGATAGATGGCGCAGTCACATCGCAAAATGTTATGAAACGATAAATAGTTATTACATTTTGTTATTTTTTTATATAATTATAATATATATAGTAGATACCGACAAGAAATAATTCACTGAAGCACTAAACACACAAATAATATTTTTTTAATTGTTTACATTTATATGGATTAGAACGGATGATGTACTAAAACTTTAGCCTTCAGTGTCAACTTATATTTTTCAATGAAAGTTCGGATATGAAGTGCTTATTTACCAGAATTTAGCGCTAAGCATAAAGCAAAAAATATTTCACAAAATATACAATAAAAAAGTATGACATCAACATCATCCAGAGCAGGGCAAAATCTTTTTTATAGGTAAGCTTACAGATAATATTACGCATTCGTTGAGTGAGATCATTGATACGTCACTATAGTATAGTGATTCATTTTTATAATGACATCATCACGATCCTAAATACAGAGGGTTAACTTGGCTTTAACTTTTATAGCTATTTTCTACAGTAAATTGGATTCATGTATTATATAATTATTTTAAATTTAAAAAAATAAAATCTAATTAAAGTTTCTTATAATTTGACTAACAAACTGCTCCTTATATTTCTTATAACCTTAGAAGAATCAAGCGAGAAATAGCGTGCAATGCGAACTGCATGCCGCAAGTTTAGGTAAATCAATGCCGTACTCTACGGTAACAGATCCTACTAATATTATAAATGCGAAAGTTTGTGGGGATGTATGTTTGTTACTCTTTCAAGTAAAAACTAATGGACGGATTTGAATGAAATTTGGCACACAGACAGTTTATTTACTGTATTAACATATTATAGGATATTATTTCCTGGGAAAATATTAGATTCCCGAGGGATCGTCTAAAAATTTAAAAAATTGGGCGCCATTGTCACCAGCCAGCCCTTAACATTACATCTGCTTGTCTGCCGACCTCAACATAAATAAATAAGCCAAGGTACATATTTGTTAATTTTTAATATTTGCAATATCACAAATATACTGAAAATTTTAAAAACAGCTCTCAAGGAATCCAATGAAGATGATTGATACTTTCTGTTCTACCATGGTTCTACCATTGAAAATTCTATTTGATTGACCGCGCCTCTTCGATATTACGTCATGGATACAATCACGTCATCGTAGTCGTGTCATACAAACACCTCACACACAATGTTAATAAAAAAACCTCATATACAATAACATTAATATTCTAATGTGAAAGTTTGTATGCTTGTTTGTTACTCAATCGCACAAAAACGGCTTAACGGATTTGGACGAAATTTAGCACACAGATAGTTTATTATCTGGATTAACATATAGGGTACTCTTTATGGTGGAAAAATGTTAGGTTTTTCGAGGGATCGTCTAAAATATAAAAGTTTCGCCGCTACCGCCCATCGATACAGCGATAAAATTGTTAGACTTTATAAACTCATTTTTAACTAATTTTCATTTTTCAACGCAGCTAGTTTTTTTTTAGATTCAGCTAGATGTTTGAAAAAAAATAATTAAAACCATCTATAGGGTCGATGATGATCAGCTAAAAAAATATTTACAGAACCATACCAATTTGTTAATTAGATATGATTTTTTTTTGTTAATTATATTTTGACGAAGATAAATGTTTTGTAAAAACTTACATCGAATAAATTATTTATTATTATTATACATAAGGTACCTACGTAAGACATTACATTAAGTAATGACGTCATGACCATTGATTAATGTTGTTAGTCACTGTGAGATTTCACAATAGCCTTGACCATGTATTATGAAGGTCGCTCGTGTTTATCTACCTTGTCCGTTCACGGATTGGATTCCATACTTACAACCTCTTATACCCTGGATGTATCCTACGAACGTAAAACCTATGGATGTCCTATGTTCATTCTGTTTCTGCATATGCACAATAATGTGGTAATAAAACCAGGCAAAGACCATGTCAAAGACGTCTAGTCTAACACTAACAGGATAGATATCTAAAAAATTGTATACTGTATAGACTGGAAATTGTTGTGTGGGTACTGTACCGGAATAATTTCAAAAGGCAGTAAGTCGCCGTAGGCGAGTTTAAGCTACAATGGTTTTTAAGTGTTTGACAGTAATGTTGCTTTTCCCAATTCGGTATAGTATGACATCATCTTGAAATACGGTCGGCGCCGAGGCCACAGACTAGAGATGTGACTGCGACGAACGAACGACTGCTAGTTCGAAACTGCCCTCACTCTGTCCTAACGTCGACTCGGTGTATACTTACAATTTTATTGTGAACAAACTTTGGCTGGAATCATGGCTAACCTTATGGGTAAGTAAATCTTCTTATAACACCAATTTTATTATATCATCAAAACATTTAAATCAACTAAATTCTTACTGAATAAATGAAAAAATTCATCAATTTTTTAAGGAATAACTGTGTCAATTTATTTCATAAGAAAACAACTGTTGTATGATTTAATAAAAATATTATTTATTCGTTATAGATAACTATAAAAATGTATAGGTAGATATATAACAGAACTCATTTTATTAGTAACAATATACCTACTTAAATAGTATAATTCAATTGCAAACATAGCTTTGAATCAAATAAGAATTATACTATAGAAAATTACGGATTAGTATTTCGCATTTTTGAGTGTACTTTTTTTCGTAAAAACACTTAGTTTGACAAGCCGGCGAAACAAATACCGATGCGAGTATGTATTTGCGGCAAGCGACCGGTATTATTCTGGCGCGAGGCCAATAAAGAATGGGTGTGGTAATGCGACATATAGATATTTTTTAAGTACATAATCAAATCTCTTATAGACTAACTACTGTAATTTTTGGGGTCCTGTGGACGCAAGATAGGATTTATAGTTAGGGAAATATGCTCATCAGATATCCTTAACTCAGGCAAGGAACAGCAAAGGTGCTCTTTATTTTATGGTGATTTTAAATGCAATTTCATGTTCCTTTATTTAAAAAAAAAATTCTTTATCACGTAAAAACGATAGCAAATCATATTTTGTATTGTGTTATCTAAAGATGAAAAACTAGGTAGGAATATGTGAGTTTAGTTAGTTTTAAATTAGGTATATAACAATTTTTGCATAGATTTTTAAATTTTTATACGTAAACAATACATCATTTTCTATAATGCCATAACTGGCGGCATCATCTCGTTTACTCGAATCTTTGCATATATTTACTTAGTCATAAAATTAATATTTTGTTTATCGTAAGACGTGTCATGAGATCATCGACATATTTGCCTAATAAGTAGTTGATATACAATGTTGACCGTTTTAACATCGTCACAACAAAATCTACTCACCACCTACCTACCTGTCTTAAAAATGATGTTAAACAACTAAATGATTAAAAATAACTCAAGGAGAAATCAATCGGAGATTGTATAAACGCAACATTCCTCAACTATTGGTATCTAAGTACCTAGGTACTATTTGTACTAAGCTATGCAAAATTTAATTTTTTGAGTTTCGTAATGACAACGAGGTGATAAGTGAGTGGTTGATATGTAAAGTAATCTTCAAGTAACATATAACTTAAACTAACATTTTTTAAGCTTTTAAATTTAAGCACATTTTGTTTGCCTTGTTACGTGGTCGTAGTCAAAACTCGTTATTGCACTTATTATTGGTTTATTATAATGTCTTAAATACAAATTAAAGGTTTAGATACAAATTAACTGACATAAATTATAATTGAATATGGAAGGATGCGATGTTGTAAGGATGGAGTCCGAGAATTGAATGCATCAATGTGTCTCTGCTAGTTACTTATATAAAACTTGAGAAACTTATATAAAAACTAAGATTTATGGGCTACGGGTGGCGGAATGGTGCTGGACGAACATGTGCACGTAGCTATTGTCTCTCTGATTCCACGCTTGCAGTTGAGGGTCATATAACACCTCCCCCCTTAGAAAAAAGATTAGGCGTCAGTGCCTGATCTTTGCGAGCTGAATGATGTTTCGGGGACCTCAAGGTCTTCATCTTCGCCTTCTGAGATGCACGAGGTTGACGGCAGTGATATAATGGTCATCGATTTTCTTCTCGAGTGTTGAGTATTGTGATCCCGGTAAGGAAGTACATCCGGGAGAATTTGAAGGATTCTTGTATGTACTACTGTTGTGCGTAGCTCTTCTGAATTTAGTTTTCGTTTCTTGAAGACAATTATCTGTCCTGGTATCTTCCACCAAGTATAGAGGAAAGTATTGTTGACTTCGGAGAATTGTAGAGTCAAAGAGTGCTAAGGCCGTTGTGAAGCTTGCAGTTTCGTTTCAGTTTCAGGATCTCGTTTTCCTGGGACATATGATAAGAAACGTTGTACTGTAGAACACGTCAAATCTTTCTGCTTAGTAGTAGGTGTATAGAAGATCATGCGTTGTCATCTCGATTTCAGCTGGAAGTGTGGTTGTTGTTCTTTCTCGTATTAGCTCTGTAGAAGTGCTGAACTTTTCCATAGCTGCAACTCTCTGAGGAACTCGCAGACACATATTGTTGACCGTTAAGGTTCGTGGCTATTTAATTGTGCTCTGGTAGGATGGTGGTATGGAGGGATAATTAATTTGCTATGTCAATGGAATAGGAAAATATGATACAGCGTTAGGAACAAGGGGGAAATCTAGAAGGTAGATTAATTATTCAGAATATATGTATATATAAACTTTCAGTTTCTAATACGGGACTTATACTACTAATTTTAATAAGGGCTACTTTATTTGATTAGACGATGATATAGTAGAAACTTTATTTTTTATTTATTTTTTGAAATTGTACAATATAATAAAGATTTTGTAGACTAATGGCTATATTTAGAATAATTCTAGATTGAAGTATATGCTTATTTTAAAATGGTTATTGGCGATTTATGAATACATTGAAAGAATTTATATAAAATGATATTTTACACGATTTATACTAATAATTATTATTAACTAATTTGGATCTTGTTTGTTAGCGGGACGGAGTCTGTTAGCGTGAACTAACTGGTTGCGATTTGATTTCCGAATTACATAGTTTCCGTTAAAACCTAATCTAACAATAGTGTATGGACCGTCCCACTTAGATTCTAAGCTATTTGGATTTGGTATCTTTAACATAACTTTATCTCCTAAATTATAACTAGATATATTTTTAATTTCTCGATCGTACCTTTCTTTCGCTCTTTCCTTCATTGCTTCGACATTGCGAATGGCGGCGTCTCTGGCAACTTTGAGCCTTTCATTTAAGTCCCTAACGTAATCACACGTAGTGTACTCAGAATTAGGTTTTAGCGTATAAAAAGGACGAGGTTTTATACCAAAAAGGAGTTCGTATGGTGTGAATCCGGTAGAATTATTCACGCAAGTGTTATGGCACATGATCGCGAATGGTATAATCTTATCCCAATTTCTTAAGTGCCGGTTTTGATACATACGTACATGTTCGCGTAAAGTGGCGTGAAATCTTTCTAATGCGCCATTTGTTTCGGGATGGTAGGCTGTATTGAAAGTTTGACTAACTCCAAGAAATTTCATGAATTGTTTCATTACATTATTCATGAACTCTGTTCCTTGATCGGAATGAAAGCGTTTCGGAGTTCCAAAATGTTGACAAAAATGTACCAATTGTTGAGCTATTGTGGTAGCCTCTTTATCAGGGATTGGATAGGCTTGAACGTACCTTGTTAGTTCATCTTGTAAAGTTAACACATATCTATTATAGTTATCCGTTATGTCTGGAAATGATACTAAATCTATGGATACTCGTTCAAAAGGTTCTAGGGATTGAGAAGTTATGACCATTGGGGCTTTATAAGTTTTCCTCTGAATTTTATTGCGTTGACAAATTAAACAATTTTCTATATAATTTTTTATATCGTCTGTCATGTTTTTCCAATAATATTCATTGCGAATTTTTCTTGTCGTTTCTGTAATACCACGATGTCCTGAAAGGGGTTCGTCATGGAAGGTTTTGAGAATGTTAGGTATTTCGTCAGTTGTAGGATATTGAATTTTATTCTCACAAATAGTTATTTCGCATTCGTACATATCGGCTAAGTAACTCGTAATGTGATATTGTTCATTACCCTGTAATTTACATGTAGAGTCATTCTTTAAGTCAGGAACGTATAATGTCTTGAAGTTATTATTTTGTAAGCAGCTAAGTAACGTCTTAAAGTAGCTTTCAGTGTCCCAAGGATCGTTAAATTTTGGTCTAGTACATCCGAATACTATATTTTGCTTCTTATTGGAAACTAATAGGTCTGTCTGATAGAGATCCTTTGGTTTTTGTAAATAGCGGTCTGTCTGGCAACAAGAATTTATCGCTTCATTATATAATTTATTTAACTCTGATAATTCACATGAAACAGGGATGAGTATATTTTTATGTCGTGAATCTAGAAGGTTATCAGGGGATATGTGAAGATTAGGAGTGTCGAAATTGTGTATGGGATTTTCGTAATATCGCTCAAAATTTATTTGTAAATAATTGTCTGATATTGGGTTAGTTATATTAGAATGCAGTACGGAGGGACGGGATAGTGCATCCGCATTCGTATTGTTTTTTCCGGCTTTGTAAATAATCTCGTACTCGTATTCCTCTAGTTTAAGTCTCCAACGAACTAATCGGCTTCCGGGATCTTTAACGGAAAAGAGCCATGTAAGGGGCTTGTGATCGGTGACTATTTTAAATCTTCGACCAAATAGGTATGGCCGAAAATGTTTAACAGCCCATACTATTGCCAACAATTCACGTTCTATGGTAGAATAGTTCGATTCGGCTTTATTTAAAGTACGAGAGGCGTACGCTATTGGGAGATCTTTACCTATTTCGCCTTGCGATAAAACAGCTCCGATGGCTTGCATAGAAGCGTCGGTGGTCAAGACAAACTCTTTAGAAAAATCTGGATATTGTAGAATCGGAGGATTTATAAGTAGGCGTTTACATTCTTCAAAGGCCGACTGTTGTGAGGTGCCCCATGCAAAGGGGATATCTTTTTTGAGGAGACTTGTGAGTGGTTTAGTAATTTTACTGAAATTAGCAATGAATCGTCGATAATATCCTGCAAGACCTAGGAACGACTTAATGTCTTTACAATTCCTAGGTGTTGGAAAATCCTTAACAGCTTGAACCTTAAGGGGATTAGGCTTTACGCCTTCGTTTGAAACAATGTGACCTAAGTAAGCGACTTCGCGCCGAAGAAATTCACATTTGTCGGGTTGGACTTTGAACTCGAATTTTCTTAATCTGGAAAATACTTCGCGTAGTTTTTGTTCGTGTTCCTGAAGGCTAGATGCATAGACTACTACATCATCTAAAAAAGCGTAGCATCTATCTCCCTGCAGTCCAGACAAAACAGAATCCATCACTCTTTGGAAGGACGCCGGTGCATTTTTTAGGCCAAATGGCATCCTATTGAATTCGTAATGACCATAAGGAGTACTGAAAGCAGTCTTATGAGTATCGTCAGATTCCAATTGGATTTGGAAAAATCCAGATGCCAGATCTAGGGTCGTAAAGTACTGAGAATGACCTAACTTATCAAGTATGTCTGAAATGTTAGGAAGAGGATAGCTATCTCCAATCGTAACTTCGTTTAGTTTACGGTAGTCGACTACTAAGCGCCATTTTTGTTTTCCTGAAGCGTCTAGTTTTTTAGGGACGACCCATATAGGACTACTCCAAGGAGAACAGCTAGGCTTTATTATATTTTGCCTTAACATTTCTTGCACTTGATTTTTTACTTCGTTTTCGTGAATTTGAGGGAAACGGTATGTTTTTGTGCGAATGGGGGATTCAGATGTAGTAGGTATTCTATGTTTGGTATGGCAGCTAAAAGTTAACGAATCTCCTTCTAAAAAAAAAATGTCTGAATACTCGGCAATCAATTTGTCCAATGAATTGGATTCTTCATTATTTAAGTGATCCTTTCTAATAAGGGACAGAACCCTTTTTTGTCGGTCATCCGCAGAAACGTTGAAATTGTTTATTGCCTGTTCGTTACAATGGTCGGGGACAAAGGGTGCAACTGTGATGTTAGGAAGATTTATGACTTTGTCGAAGTTCGAAAGGTTTGCGCACGTGGTCACAAAAGAATTATTTTTTACTTCAACTAAGGCGTGAGGTATAAGGACGTCGCTGACCAGGTATTGTTTTTCTACAATGGCTATACCGGAACTAATGCTGTTCGTATGGCATAAAATCACTGTTTCAGAGCGTTTTTTAAGAATTTGTTCTTGTGAGTTGGATGTTATCTTTGGACGCTCGTTTATGTAATAGAGATCATAAGACTTATCGTTTATTCTCATGGTTTTTGACTGTATAAAAATATTACAATTAAGCTTAGTTAAGAAATCATTACCTAAAATTCCATCTGCTTTTATGTTAAGGTTTGCTACATGAAATTTAAATTTTGGTAAGTTGTCTAAAGAGATGTCCGCAGTGCCTAAAGTCGTAATCAAAGATTGAGTACTGGAGATTCCCACGATTGAAACGATGTCTGTTGTGTTTAGGATAGATGAACCTATTTTATCATTTCTAATTATCGAAATTCCTGCTCCCGTATCAACGAGAAGTTGCAACGGTTTACCATCTACGTGGAACGTACAGTGTAGTAGATTTTCAGGTGGTACGTCGTTCAGGCAAGATATGGAAAATGTTTGGATGTTAGGTTTGGTGTTATGTTTAGATTTCCGCTTTTTCTTTTTTTGTTTGGAAGATTGATTAAGGTTAGGGTTAGATTTCGTATTTGAATTAGAAGTTGGATTTGAGGTTATGTTAAAAGGTTTGGAAATAGAATTATTATTAGATTTGGTAGTTATATTTGAAAATGAGTTGGACTTAGATTTAAAATATGAATGAGAGTTTGTGATAAAAGTTTCGGTGGTCTGCGTCCCAATCTCGCAGGAGTGTCTTCGATAGACGGGTTGCGAGGCAGGGTTACAGTTTTGGTTTGTGATTGGCGTTTGTCCCCGATGGACTGAATTGGACTCTGTCTCGCGAACTTCAATTTCCTTTTTTATTGTATTTGATGGTCTTGAATTTTTACAGTCGGTATCGAGTAAAGGGCTGAAGCGATTTCCGATGAGGCCCAACTCGTCGGTCGCTTGCGAGTTTAAATTATTGATACGTGCTGGAGGTGCTACGAGTGCTCGCGATTGGTTAGGTGTTGGATATATATGTTGACTGTTTTGTTGGTTATTGAATCTTGCGTTATTATAAGCCCTTTTACGACATTCATTTAGCAAGTGCCCAGGGATTTTGCAATAGTTGCAAAATTTTGTACTAATATTCGGATCATACCGTGGTGTATTGAACAATGGTCTTATGAGGTTGTAGTTATTGTTACGTTGACTATGTTGCACAGGCCTGCTAGGTGCGGATACGGCTGGCCTAGAGACATTATGCTTAAATAATGCTTGTCTCGCATTGTTCATAGCCCGTATCTTATCTTCCTCAATGGCGAAGCGACCCGCTTCGGACAAGGTTTTAAAATGTTGAGTCCTCAGCATTGTTCCCAATTCAGAATTTACGCCATTCATGAAGACGCTTAAGGCGGTTTCTTCTGTTGCCAAGACTCGGCCTATTAGAGAATTATCGGATACTTCCGCGTTTAATTTATCTATTATCTCGCTTCTACATAAGTCTACCCGGTGATAGTAGTCAGGAAGGGGTTCGTTTGGGCGTTGAAACATTGAATATAATTCCAAATTTAAATGTGCAATTGTTTTATTGTTTGAAAACTTATCAATTAAGAAGGATCTTAGATCGTCCCAACAAGTATATTCTCTACAATGTACGTCAGACGCGCCAGTACCGATGACACTATTTAATGCATACACTAGTAATACAGCTATTTGGTCTTTTGAAGCTAGTTTGAACGCGGCGTTGCATGATCTAGTGAACCTATAAACTTGACTAGGTACGTCTGTGTCGAAATTTGGCACGAGTTTTAGAAGCGTGGCCATGTCGAGGCTCGCGTTGTCCTTAGTTGCCGGTCTTGCCATTTTATTATATTTAATAAAATAAAATAGATAAAATATTATATAATAATTATTTAAATGGATAGATAGTAAATAAGGCAATAAAGATAGTGAGGATAGAACGATTTAGGAAGTAGAGTAAGGATTCGAGCAAACAAGTTAAGCCACTTACCACAATAACAACAAGATATGGAGTCGCGTGTTCGGCGAGAGTATTTAAAGCCTGCAGCTACCGCACGTTGGTCTTCTTCTGGGCGATGTTGTCCCGTTGAGAATGTTGAACGTCCGTTTCTCTCGTCTTTTTGCAAATCCTACCGACTGCGCCAATTTTGTTACGTGGTCGTAGTCAAAACTCGTTATTGCACTTATTATTGGTTTATTATAATGTCTTAAATACAAATTAAAGGTTTAGATACAAATTAACTGACATAAATTATAATTGAATATGGAAGGATGCGATGTTGTAAGGATGGAGTCCGAGAATTGAATGCATCAATGTGTCTCTGCTAGTTACTTATATAAAACTTGAGAAACTTATATAAAAACTAAGATTTATGGGCTACGGGTGGCGGAATGGTGCTGGACGAACATGTGCACGTAGCTATTGTCTCTCTGATTCCACGCTTGCAGTTGAGGGTCATATAACAGCCTGCAATCTTTTCGCAATCAAGTTAGGACGTAAGAAAATGATGTCTATCGCACCCAAAGTAGGCATGTCAATTCGCTATACTTACTAGCACCTGCTGACATGTTATGTGTGTTGTGTGCTGACATGTACGTGTGTGTTGTGTCAGCACACAACACACACGCGAATTCACACTATCATAAAGTCTACCAACTAGTTACTATTTAAGGCCCACGACGCCATTGCAGTGCAGTGCTTCCGCCTACCAAATATAATAGAAGATACTGACTCAGTTGTAACGGAGCAATAAAATTATTTTCTTACTAGCTGGTGACCACGACTTCGTCCGCGTTGAAAAATATTAAGTAGCCTATCCTGTGTCCTGTACGTCCAAATGTTTATCTACCAAGTTTCATGAAAATCAG
This sequence comes from Synanthedon andrenaeformis, assembly GCA_936446665.2. Lineage (NCBI taxonomy): Eukaryota > Metazoa > Arthropoda > Insecta > Lepidoptera > Sesiidae > Synanthedon > Synanthedon andrenaeformis. The sequence continues at coordinate 11,432,651 of OW387778.2, read as the reverse complement.
TTAATTCGTTTCAGAGTTATGGAGGAACATACATACATACATACAATACCTACACTTACAGATTTATTATTTTAGTATAAATTAATTAATATTAATTATGTATGGTAAGGGACGCAGCTACCACTATTTCAGCCGTTTCAATTATATGGCTATTGGCTACAGGCGCCTTGACGTGTGTAAGGAAAATTTCCTATAATGTTATTCACAATTTTTAGGCCACACGCTAAACTCTAAAGTTTAGACTTTAGCGGTATACAGCCTACAAGTTTAGAGTCTAAAAGCGTTAAATCTAACATATAGTTCAATGGTTAAATCTAAAAACATGCGAGCATTTTTGTATCTTTTGTAAAAAGATCTTTACCCTCCATTCGGGATTCGCCGTGGGTGCTCGACAAAATTTTATACAAGGTCAGCATGTTTGACGACCTTAACATTGAAAAAACATCTGTCAGAAAAAAGTACTGAATAACATACAAGGTGGTCAGTTATTTTCTTGATTTAGTTTAACCTGATGTAATTATAATAACTATACTTATTTCGGATAATTTACAATCGATTATCTAAAAAAAAAAGTAAAGCCAAACTGATGGGATACAAAAGTTCATTCACCCTACTAGAAACAGACAATCTATTATCTCTTTCTATGTTGCATGTATTTGACACAAGATAGAAAGAGACAATGCAGCATACGAGCTTGCGTTTGATAATAATATTCGAGGACAACCCGGACATCGCCGCGCTAAAGCCCTGCATAAAAAAAATGACCTTGCGGTAACTTTGTTTACATTTGGTATCGCTTCTCAATGGCCCTAGTTATAGTTCTACAATAGATTACAATACACTAGTTCTATATTAAAAGAAACTTAATATAGAACTATTATATAAAAAAATATTTACCACGGAGAAAAATAACAAGCAACGTTATTTATTATATTATTTAATAACATTTAAATTTAAACATTCGCAAATACTTTATTTTACTCATACAGTCGATGAAACAGTAAAAACATCACGAACGCAGGACCCAAGTATGCGGTTGTACGTGCAAATTGAACGTTTACTTATGGATCGATGCAAATAATCTCAAGATGTGTTGAGAATTAGCATTGTCAAGTCGTGAGAAAACAATACAATAAAACTTTTTTACATTTAGGTACAGTAAAAAAAATACAATTACTTATTATTCACAAGACAGCAAAAACTTCAACGACAAGTAATTTTTAAAAGTTACATGGAAACACAAGGAACTTCATATTTTAAGAAAGTAAATAGGTAACCTATATGTAGACATTTTTGATAACACCTTTTTGAAAATGCAGAAATTCAAAATAACTTTTTATTCTATAATAACTAAAAATCAATGTGTAATATATTAATATTTTTTTTCGATGATGCTTCTAATATTTTCGAATCATTTTATTATTTTGAAAATAATTTTAACATTTTTCATGTTTACATAAGATTATTGGGCCATATAGGTATACCCTATTTAATAATAAAAATCATATTTATTTATTAACTAATCTTTTTTTAATCAAAATGGAAAGTAGTTATTTCATAATTATATAGGTTTATTCATAATTAGATAACTATAATTAAGTACCATATTTTTAAGTTTAGGCTCAAAATATATAATAATACTATATAATAATATAGTAGTTAGTAAATTTAGGTACTTACGGTTTAGGTATTAAAATTAGTTACCTACTTACGGAGAAATTATAGACATAATGTTCCCTTAGTTCTAACCTTTTTAGTTAGAACTAATTGTAAGAGATTTAAACTACCAACTTATTGATTTTGCTCCAAATTTCATACGCGGGCGCCTGGAGGTCACGACTCGCTTCTACATCGATTATATTCAGATGACATCACTGCGTATAAATTGCTCCTTTTCATAATAAACCTTCGGGTCGAGAACACAAGACACTATTTCCTTAAACTAACCAATTTTCGTGGGTGGATATCATTCATAAAAGTAGATATTATCAATCATAACAATGGATATTTTCAAACTTTTATAACATTTCTTAAATGTGATACATAAGTAGGAATACATAGTATATCTATGTTAGTACTAGTCTATACTAATATTATAAAGAGAGAAAATTTGTACCTATGTTTGTAATGAATAAATTCAAAAACTACTGGACCGATTTAAAAAAAATCAACTATAGAAAGCTACATTATCCGCGAGTAACATTAGGCTATATATTATAAAGTTAGACGGGCGATGTCGCGTGCAACAGCTAGTAGTAGGTAAATTAAAGATTTCAGGAGTTTATCAATAGGTGATATCAATAGTGTACCTACATACCTTATTGTACCGTTGCACCTTCAACGGGCACATGCTGCGAACTCTTTACTAATTAGGCGATACAGGAAAAACACAACGACGGTTTAGGAATTTCAATTAGGTACTAAAACTCATTCAACTTAAAGCATTTGTTTAAATTTCGTACTTTCCTACTAGTCAGGTCGTGTGAAAATGAAAAAACACATGCTTAATTAACATACCTACTGAATTTAGATTTGACGGATGTAGACATTTAGGTAAACTTCTCAAGTACCTAAACACATGTCGCTGCTTAAATTCAAAATTACCACAAATCAAAATTAGACTTTTTTACAGGAGAGCTAATCGAAAAAAAATTAAATTATATCTTGTCTATTTTTTTCTTATTAGATATATATCCAATATATGCATATTATACATCGCTAGAAGCGTATTTTTAAGAAGCATTAAATGTTTTAAGTACTTTTATAATAAACTGAATACTAGAGGAGATATAAGCATATAAGTTACTTTTGAATATAAAAAAAATATCAAAATATACTAAATATGGAATAAAACAACCATAAGTCTTTTTGAAACATACAATTTGAAGGATTGTGATTGTATTTTTGCAATAAAGACATTTTTGGAATTTTTTGATTTGTGGTACTTTTGAATTTAAGAAGCGATGTGTGTGACCCCTTTAAATAGTAGGTACAAGATACATAACACAAACTTAACTGGAAATTTGTTTTTTAATGGCATTTTAATTGTAAAATTTATGAGCATTTTGATTCTCATTAAAATTTAAACAGTTGGATATAATATTCACATTATGTAGGTCATTAGTACCTATCTACGTAAAAATTTAAGAATTTGAGTCTTATTCATAAACTTTAATTCATTAAGTACAATGTTCTAACTACAGCTACTATCTTTCTCTTTCAGAGGTTCAGACCGCCGACAACCTCCAGTACCAGTTCTATCCAGTTTCCAGTGGTTCTGTGCAGTTTAAAGTGCGTGCTGACCATGACGCTCACGTCGCTCTGACTATGGGACCCCAAGAGTCTAACCCTATGATTGAGGTAATATCTAATTAACTAGGTAGCAATGAATCTGCATGGTGTATTGTTTCTTCATTATAGTGAGATCTATTTTTGAGAGCGTTCTCTTCCATTTGTTTTATAGCGGTAGGTTCTGACGTCTTTTTCGATAGACTAGACTAGACTCGATCGCTAGAATCTTGTCATAACAAGAATTAGAATTAGGTCAGAATTTTGTTGAGACTGTTACAATTCATATATGTTTTACTTAGCATTACTTACTGTATTCTACTAACCATGTCCAATGAATTTTCTTTTTTACCCTATAGCCATCAGTCGGATTTATCCGACAATTATTTTCGTGTCAATTTCGCCAGAGCCAGATATATAAGACAAATTCCTCTACTTGTATAATGTTTATTTTTAAATCATTGAGTTGCTTTATCTTAAAAAAAAAATTACTAGTCAGGCGCTAGAGGCATGACACAACTACAAAAGCAAGCGGTTTAAGGGTTAATTAAACATTAATTATGAATACGTAGTAGCTTTCAATGATGATTAAACAACTAATGGTTAATTATTGGTTATTTGCTTTGACGGTACCAAGCAATCGGTAACAACATCTGCAAAACCTGCATATTGTAGTCTTCAAACGCCAACCAAGTGCTAAATGGTTGTAATAAGAATGGCCAAAAACAATAGTTTAACATTAAATTTATTACTTTCCAGATATTCATTGGTGGTTGGGGAAACACAAAGAGCGTCATCAGAAGAAACAAAACAAAACCAGACAAAGTTGAAATTGAAACTCCACAAATCTTGAACGGTGGCGAATTCCGTGGCTTCTGGCTCCGTTGGGACAGCGGGATAATATCGGCTGGCCGCGAGGGAGAAGCTATCCCTTTCATATCCTGGTCTGATCCCGAACCATTCCCTATTGGTTTCGTCGGCGTGTGCACTGGATGGGGTGCCACGGGAACATGGAAAATTGAAGGTATGTCAACACTTTTTAATCATCGCACAAAATGTACCCAAAATTTTCCAAATTTACCTTCCATTATCCCACACAGATGGTGACGAGTTCAATACAGAAGACAAATTACAATACACTTTCGGGCCCGCGGTTACCGGATCTTTGGAATTCGACTACCGCGGTCCCCACAATTGCCACGTTTGCTTAACGAGTGTGCCCGCCGAAGTTGACCCTATGTACGAATGCATCCTAGGCGGATGGGAGAACACCCAATCAGTCATTAGGCACTGCAGACAGAAGCCAGATAAGGTAGGGTAACAGTAGACGTGGACTAGACATTCTTTCGGCTTTTGTGTTGAAGTGAAAACGACCATTTAAAAATGTTAATTTCCTAGGTCACCGTTCCGACTCCCGGCATTATGAATCCCAATGAGTTTAGAAAATTCCTCATTCAATGGAGGTGCAATAGACTTATGGTGCGAGACGGCGCTACTGGAAACATTATTATGGAGTGGGTAGACCCATCGCCGTTCCCTATTACCCACTTTGGAATCCGCACCGCATATGGTGCTCGCGGACATTGGCGCATCAAGCATTTCTACAAAGCTGGCCAGCAGCCTCGTTGAGTGCCTAAATTTATCGAATGATACCGCTTCATATGTTAATCGCTGTTACCATGTGTTCGATGAATCTAGTCTTCACCTTTATTACAATATATACTAAATTATAATCACTTTTAACTATAACCAACACAGGAAAATACTGGATGTAATTACTAACAATATTATAAATAATATATAGTTCTATATAGGAAATGGTGTGTATTAACTGTGATGCCTTATTGGATATTGTTATGCATTATAGATGTTGCATTTGACAATGAACTATCCTAAAACTTTGGTCAGACGGTATGTTGGGTACATTTTGTGTGTTTTTCTGGAAGCTTTATTTCTTTCTATTTTAACATCCATCATTCTTTAGGTACACTGTACTGTACCATCATCATTTAGATGCGTTGTACTGTACCCGCATTGAACAAAAATGGGTCCATGCACAATTCACATTCATAAGCTTCATTCATGAACAATTTTGCTTCCTGATCATTACCAACACAAATATATGGAATATAATTGGCACTGATCAATCGAACACATGATCATTATTTTAATTTTATGCAGTAACAATCATCTAAAATCAATCAGATTCAAATATTTCTGGATCCACTTTTAATATTTTATTTCTTCGACAGTTGCCCCGTCAGCTCCAGTTGCACAAGCTTTGTACAGTAGCCCCCCTGGTTATCCTGGCGCCCCAGCTCCAACGGGAGGTGCCGGAGTATGGCTAGACGCTACTGGAGGTCAGGTGCCCCCCGGTGCCGTCGTGGGAGGTCAAGATTGCAACGGAGAGCCTCTTTATGTAGCCAGAGCGCAACACGAAGGCGCTATGTTGCCTGGCAAGTTAGTTCCATCCCATGGATGTGCACATGTACCGTGGGGAGGTCAGGAGCACAGCAAACCTGAATATCAGGTAATTTCAAACTCTCGTAATTTTTTAAAAACTCCCGTGAATATCGTTCCGTTTTCAAATTAAGTATACCGTTTAGGAGTAGGTAGTAAACCCAGCGTGAATAGGTGGTCTCCTACAGAAGACTACCGTGAAATAGCAGCTCGTGTGCTGTCGTGATCTGGTACTATGTCACCTTAAATTTAACATCTCTTGTCAGATGGTGCATCGGTGACGCCTCTAATATATCCGCTCAAAAAGATCTATCCCACCAGATCAGATGAGAGTCGGCAGCGCATTTTCTAAACACCACCCTACCCTTTATCAAAAACATAAGAGTTGATAAAATTGTAACATGTTTTTAGGTTCTCGTCGGTGGTCCCAACAACTGGATACCAACAAACGGCGCCAACGTACCCCCCGGCGCGTTCCCGGGTGGAGAAACAGAAGACGGCGAACCTCTGTACATTGGTCGCGTTAGGCACGAGGGAAGTGTTACTACCGGAAAAGTGCAACAATCTCACGGCGTCTGCTACATTTCGTTCGGTGGACAGGAACTTGGCTTCCCCGATTACGAAATCCTCATGCCCTAATTGGCCCAATATAAAGTGCTTATGCAATAACGTGCACTTAACTTGTTGCAACAACATCTATAAGCAATAAATCGATGTCTCTAGTAAAATAGTTATATAGCACTGCACTGCACTCGGTCGTAATTTCAGTTACGAATATATATCAGTACCTAAGCTTGATTAAATGGAAAATATAATATCTACGAGAGTACATATTTATGTTAAAGGTATATTTTTAATTAAGTTATTTTTTAATGTAATAAAGTCACTATTAAACTATCGAATGCTTTTTTTATTCCTAATAACTTTCATACATTTTTAATGTACCCACTAGATCTAGATTTTAATTGCTTGTTCTAATTATTGACAGAATAGTTCTTTCTTTGGCAGGCTAGTAGGAACATGTTGTTCGGCGGGCTGGATGTTGGTTGATATTGATATCTATAATATAAAATGAATCCCTAAATGTGATGCTAAGCGCAAATTTTTAATTTTAATTCTGTCTTCACTCATGGATAGAGGGATAATCAGGGAAGGTTAGCCAGTTTTTTTTTTACAGTCTTTCAATACCAAAAATCTGGATAATAACTAAAAATTTTCCAACTCGATTTTCTCGAAAATGGTTAATTTTCGACCCGTATGGCTCAAATATAGCCATTAGTTTCGTCTCCCGAGCAGATTGCAAGCAATTTCGAGGTCAACCTGTATAGACGGAAGAAACGAGACTCAAAAATTTAACAAAAATTACAATATTTAAGTTTCAATATTACAATTTAAATTTAGTAATTTATTCCCAATTTTTTTATTATTATTACTATAATTTTTGTAAGTTCATATTGCGTACCCCTAAGTAGTTTTGAGGCATACCATACCCCACCTTATACATAAATATACCCAAAAACTACTTCTTGTGTCATTTACAATAAATCGTGGGTTTTCAAAAACATAAAGTTCCATATTTATTGACAAAACAAAAGCAATTAGGTATTAATATGAACTAGGGTGTCGAATTGCAGTAGTCAGTAGAGGCGGCAAAATTTGAATAGCCTACTGGCGGCAAATGTGTAAATCCGCCACTGATGACCATTCATTAATATTGTTAGTCACTGTGCGATTTCACAATAAGGTCACACAAGGTCGATCGTGTTTATCTACCTTGTTCCTGTAGATTCCATACTTACAAAGTTGCTCGTCAACCGCGATGTACCCTGGTACATCCCTAGATACCCTGGATGTATCCTATGAATGTCCCTATGTTTATTCTGTTTCTGCATATACAATGTTGTAATGAAACCAGCAGACCGTCTCAAACGTCTAGTCTAACAGTATCCTGTTAGAGTAGTCTAAAAAATTGTATAGACTGAAAATTGTTGTTGTGTTTGGAATTATACTGAACCGGTATAATTCCAAAAGGCAGTAAGTCGTCGTAAGCGAGTTTAACTACAATAGCTTTTATTTTAAGTGTTTGCCAGTACTGTTGCTTTTCCCAGTTCGGTGTACCGCCTAGGCCGCAGACTAGAGATTAGAGATGTGTCATGTTGTTGTGACTGCGACGGAGTGCGACGAACCGACGAACTACGAACGAACGACTGCTAGTTCGAAATCTGTCTGTCCACTATGGGCTAACGTCGACTCGGTGTATACTGTATACAATTTTATTGTGAAAAAACTTTGGCGGGAATCATGGTTAACCTTATGGGTAAGTTTAAATCTGCTTTAAACACTAATTTTATACTGTAATCATAAATTCTTAACAAATAAATGAAATTTATATATATATTTTTATGAAGTTCTTTATACTTTTAAAGAATAACTGTGTTGATTTATTTCATTAAAAAAAACAACTGCTGTATGATTTAATAAAAAAAGTATGATACTTTTATAACAGGATTCATTTTATGAGTAACAATAAACCTGAGTATTTGCATAGAGTAAATACATTATACAATAGTAACTTAACCAGTACTATTTACTCTATGGTAGCAGGTATAGCAGGTATGTATACTTTGAATCAAATAAGAATAAGACTACAGAAAATTACGGATTAGTATGTACTTTTTTCGTAAAAACACTTTTAGTTTGACCAGCCGGCGCGGCGGCGAAACAAATACCGTCAATACTATGAAAGTATTTGCGGCAAGCAAAGACGTAAAATGTCTTTGGCGGCAAGCGACATATTATAGTCTTTCCAAGCGACCGGTATTATTCTGGCGCGAGGCCAATAAAGAATAGGTGTGGTAATGCGATAGATATTTTTTAAGTAGGGGTAAAAGTACCAAAAATAAGTTTTAAGTTGGGGTCTTGTGGACGCAAGTGCGCTACTGATAGGGTTTATAGATAGGGAAATATGCTCATCAGATATCCTTAACTCACGCAAGGAACAGCACAGGTGCTCTATTCCTTAACCTGGTTGTGGTTAAGGAAGATCCCCTTACATCTCCTTACAGTCATAATGTAGTACCTATGCAATCATGTAGTACTTTTTTTAGTTAAATTAGTTTAAATGCAATTTCATGTTCCTATATTTTAAAAACATTATTTCTTTATCACGTAAAAACAGCGTAAAAACGATACCAAAACATGTTGTGTATAGTGTTATCTAAAAACGAAAAACTAGGTACCTATATGTGAATTTAGTTATTTTTAAATATTATAACAATTTTTGTAACGTCGTAACTGGCGGCATCATCTCGTTTGCTCAAATATTTAAATCTTTGCATTGTAACGCGACATCAGGCCCCACGTTGGGCCTTATTACAGCATATATTTACTTACTACTTAAGTCAAGAAATTAAGATTTTCTTTATCGTAGGACGTGTCATGTGATCATCGACATATTTGCCTAACATCTACATACGAGTATATCTACTCGACATATCTATTTAAGTAGATTTACAATGATGACCGTCTTTGAGTTTTTCCGTTCACTGCCGTCACAACAAAATTACTCATATAAACAACTCTAATGTTAAAAATAACCAAAGGAAAAAATCAATCAGAGTTGTGTAAACGCAACATTCCTCAACTAAGTATTCGTACGACTATGCAATTTTTAATGGTTTTTTTAAGTTTCGTAATGACAAGGAGATGACAAGTGATTGGTTAATAAGTAAAGTAATCTTCAATAAATGTGTAACTTCAATTTAGATTTTCTTCTAAATTTAAGCACAATTTGTTTATAATTTTTACGGAATCAAGATAGGACCTAAGAAAATGATGTCCAAAGTATGTCAATTCGCTATAAGTATATTTCGGGAACTATATTTCTCGTAAACAATAGTTATTTGATCAACTAGAGAGCAAAATTGGATTTTGCTGCGAGTGCCGACTAAATCACGAACTAAATAGTATCGCAGTAGTGATTTACAGGCACGAGACATAAAAAAAATTACTTTCGTGTTCAACATAGTACAACTTTTCACCTCAACAGAACAGCGAGAAAAGCGTTACTAGGTCATCTTTAGGTAAGAAAATCAATTAAGACAATTTTAAATATTATGTTTATTTATAGCCAACATTCACATAGCCATAGTCACATTAATTATAACTAAATTAACAAAAATATTAAAAGTTGAAAGTAAAATTACTGCAATTTGTAAGATTTTAAGATAACAGTTTTGTTCGGAACTGTGATGGTAGTATAGTATTACTTGCGTGTTAGGTAAGGGTCCTGTCTATGTTTGTACCAATGAAATAATTCGTACGAATGAAGATATTTTTCACGGGACTTTTCTGCTTTCATCATTTCGGTAAGTTCGGCATTTGAAACTTGTTCTCTTAATTCTTCTGGAGTTAGACTATCACCACTGAACGTAGGTACTCGTTTTTTTTTTTATATTTACCAAAACAGTACAAAAACACCAAGACCTAATGCTAAACCAGTTTCTGAAAGGCTGTGAAACTATTTTCACAGCTGGGCCAACTATAGTCGGCTATAGACTGCCGACTCTAGTAGCTAGTAGGCTATGGCTGGACACACTAATAAAATCAAAATTTTATTCCTGTGAGTTAAATAGCGTGTTCGAATTTCGAATCACGCTCGCATCAGAAATCGATTTTTCTGCGAGTTTTTAAGCATCAAACGTTCCCTTTTCGTATTAGAGGTGAAAAATTTATATTTTGCCTACGAATTCGTAGGTCTGTTTCACGGCCCCCCCTAGGTGGGCCATGACCCCTCGCCAGTTCATGGCGTAGGGGACCAAGAAGGCCCACACCGGTGTGCTTCGAGCGGGCTCCGCTTGCGGAGTTCGTGGCGGAGCACACAGTTGAGGTTCCCCTGGAGGCCGGCTACCACCAAGGTTTTTGTAGAGTTCAGGGGAACAGGGAGGCCCTTAGGGTGGCCCCTGGTCCCCTGCTCGTGTTGGAGGTAGGGCGGGACTTGTTCCGCCCTCATTGGAGGTGGGGGAGCCAATGGACACTATTGGTGTCCATTGAGTCCCCCATTAACATCTTGCAGACGGCCGGGCAGGAGAAGGCGGGCACCAGCTCGTCTTCAAATGTCTGGGGATTGCCCGGAGACACCCGAGCAATCCCCCTGTTGGCGTCAGCCTAGCCAGCAATGGCTAGGCCGCCCGAGGGAGGTGGGTCGGAGCAGTTGGCTCGGCAGAGCCCGTCCACTCCCCACTTATGCGCAAGGAGACACCGGGGAGTTTTAGTGGGTAGGGGCCAGTTCTGCCTGCTACAGCACGCGGAGTATGCTGGTCGACCCCCATAAGGATTTCTCCTCGATAAAAAAAAAAAAAAAAAGGAGTGAGGGTGGCGGGTGGGGTGATTATAGTACTTTGTGCGGGTGAGCGTCGGCGCCGACACGTTATTGGTAGATAAGACGCTCTTCACCTCCCGCGCTGCATTCGCGCGTCTCCGTCACTCTTGGATACTGTTGCGTACAGACTGTTAAAGTTTTATTGTATTAGTAATACGTCTTAGTGAAAAATGGAAGGAATATCACGATGATTTAATGGAAGGAATATCAACACTGCCGGATGTTTTTTTTTTTTAATTTATTGAATATAATATTAACTAAAATTTAGTTTTTGTTTTTTATTTTTCTTAATATACTAGCAAGATAAGTCACAAGGAAAAAAAATTAGTGTTATTATATGTTAAGTTAGTAAGGTGCAAAAAATACGAAATAATAAAAAAAAATCAATATTTTTTTTTCATTTTTCTTAGTAATTTTGTGCGCAATTGTACACATGTGCCCATTGCCATCAACTGCAGTTGCACAAGCGTTGTACAGTTACCCTGGCGCCTCAGCTCCAACAGGACGTACTGGAGTTTGGCTAGATGCTATTGGAGGTCAGTTGCCCCGCGGTGCCGTCGTGGGAGGTCATGATTGCAACGGAGAGAGTATTTATGTAGCCAGAGCGAAACAGCAATGCGCTATGTTGCCTGGCAAGTTAGTTCCATCCCATGGATGTGCAGAAGTACCGTGGATATGGTCGGGAGTTCTGCAAATATAAATATCAGGTAATTTTAAGATTTTTTTAACTGTCGTGAATATCGTTCCGTTTTCAAATTAAGTATACCGTTTAGGGGTAGGCAGTAAGTTAGTAAACCAAGCGTTAATAGGTGGTCTCTTACAGAAGACTGTAGGTACCGTGAAATAACAGCACGTGTGCTGATACTTAAGGGATGTCACCTTAAATCTTAAATTTAACATCTTTTATCGGGCGCGCCATGGAAGACCGACGCCTCTTATCTATCTGCTTAGATCACAGACAGATCTATCCCACCAGATCAGATCAGAGTCGGCAGCGCATTTTCATTCCCATTGTTTTTATAGCCGATGGTGGCCACATACTAGGAAATAAACAGCTGGAATGACCTCTACCCCTTAACTCAAACACAAAAGTTGATAAAATTGTAACATGTTTTTAGTACTTTTTAGGTTCTTGTCGGTGGTCCCAACAACTGGATACCAACATTTGGCTCCAACGTACCCCCCGGCGCGTTCCCCGGTGGAGAAACAGAAAACGGCGAACCTACATCTGTCGCGTAAGGCACGAGGGATGTGTTACTACCGGCAAAATGCAGATATCTCAAGGCGTCTGCTACATCCCGTTCGGAGGAAAGGAACTTAGCTTCCGCAATTACGAAATACTCATGCCCTAATAACCCAATATAAAGAGCTTATGCACGATATAACGTGCACTTAACATGTTTCAACAACATCTATATAAGCAATAAATCGATGTTTGTAGTAAAGTAGTTATAATATAGCACTGCACTGCACTCGGTCGTAATTTCAGTTTAGAATATATACTTATCAATAAGTAATATCTACGAGAGTACATATTTATGTTAAACATATGTTTTTAATTAAGTTATTTTTAATGTAATAAAGTCACTATTAAATTATACACAAGCTTTTTTTTATTTCAAATAACTTTGAATGTTGCTTTTTATGTTAAGGTCGGCAGACAGGCTGACAGTCCACTTTTTTTTTGTCCTACCGGCTAGGGTTCCTCTAACACAGGTCAGAGATCTTGTATAGCTGGCAGTGTAACAACATAGTAGTGTTTTTTAATCTGCGTTTGGAAGTACATCTACACATACGGTACAATCAGCCACTTTTTTTTCCTTTTACCAAAAACGACAAAAAGAGATAGGTATCGCAGCCTTCGATAGACCGCAGCATTTTTATCAGATAGGAATTTCGCCGACCGGCGAGAGCAAAGCAAGAGGGCAAGCAAATTAGGCTAAATCCCAGTAGGTAGGTACATACATGCATCTACAATATAATATTATATGTATATTATATTATTACTCTCACGATTTTTCCGCAGTAGTCGACAAATCTACCCCTGATTGCCCTGTCATAAAGAATCTCTTTAAGTTAACTTTTGTCTAAAATTCTATCCATTTCCATCTCAAAATCAAAGCGTAATAATGAAAACCTGTGGCAGTCGAAAAGTAGATGTTCAATTTATTAGGCGTATCATCATTTTTTCCAATATTTTATTAGCCACCTACCACCAAGTGGACTATCAATATTAAAAATATATATATTGACAGTCCACTTGGTGGTAAGTTGGCTACCGTCGCCTATGACACAAGTAACACCACAGTGTTGCAAGTGAGCTGCCGACTACAGTAGTATTGAGGATAGGGAAATTAATGAGTGAGTGAGGCTCTGGCATACCTCACTCACTCACCGAAACACAACAACATACATGTTGTTACTTCACGGTGATCTTCTGTATGGGGGTGGCTACTGTAGCTAGACAGGTTGCCCAAATGACTGCGAAACACAGCGTGCTCTACCACTACTAAATAATTGTTATATTAATTATTGAATTTGGCACTAAATCCTGTTTGATTATCAAATCTTCCATCTGGATGGAAAGACTGCGATCAATACTATAAGTTTCAGCGCTGTTGTTATTTTTTTAATCAAATGTATTTTTGTAATTTACACCTGCAGAAGAACTTTTACCCATCTCCAGGAATAAAACCGAATTCCAGTCAGGTTTTTCTCATGGACCAACTGTTTTTGGTTTTCAAGGCTAACCTTCAGTAACAGGAGCTTTACAAAAGTTAACAAAAATAAAACACCATATATAATATACTTTTTCATTTTTAATGAAAAAATATTTTAATAAAATTGACAATTGTTGTTGAAAAAAAAAACAATTTGAAGACTAGGACTAACTTTGAAAATTTCATTTCCATAGTCGCCCTTAGAACCTTAATAGAACCTAGAACACAGGTTTAGGTCACAACGCTATTAAAATAGAAATTTTGATTTATATTGCTATAGCCTTAATCAAATCATTTAGTTGATTAAGGGCCTCTTTCACCAACTACAAGTAAAGTGTTGATTAATTAATTTTCAAGTAACGCTAATTACTTGTACATTCAAGTACGCTAATTACCGTTAAGTAATGCTACTCGAAGATGGTGAAACTCGTACGCTTTCTTACCGGTGACTTTAAATGGCGGTTAGTCTACTTGACACTTTACTCAGAGATGGTGAAAGAGGCCCTAAGGCTATCTAATCAGCCACAACACGGCGCCACAAATTGCATCGAAATTATTGATTCGCGAATTCGCTTCGAGCGTTGGTTTCTAGAGCTTAATTTAAGTTTAGTTATTCCCTTAATCGATGCTAGCGCACCCATACGATATTATATTATGATAAGTTGGTCGGATTTTATAGTCATTATAGAAAAAATAATAATAATAACATAGCGCAAGTGTCTGTGACAAATAACGTTCGAAATTAAAAACTCGACTCTGCACATTTTAATAGCAAATTAACACCAGCAATGACTGATGCCTAATAACTCTCATCATCAGTACCAGTGTCAGTGTCAAAGTCAAGATCAACCAAATCATGTAAGTCGTCGTACTCTTCATCTCTCCAGTGCATTTGCGATTGTATTTCCAAATAAGTGGGTGGCGGTTGAATGGGTGTTTTGAAATTCGAATTGACACATCTCTGTTCAGCCACAGGAGACACCATAATCTCGTAACGTTGACACGCCACTTCTCTCTCTCCTCTCGACACATAACACGTTTCGTGTGAAGGCTGAACTTTGCCTGGTATGAGATGTTCATCGCAAAACCCTCTTCCAATGTACAAACGCTCGTTAGAGTCCTCCGAGTAGCCACCTTCGATTGCATTCACTGGTATCTTGTCGCCCTCGGTCGGTACCCATTTATAGTTGTAACCGCATAAAACCTGTAACAGTACATGTTATTTAATTACAGTGAAATAAATAAATATTTCCCTGTTGACTGGCGAGTGTTTGTACGAGGAATGTAGACGACTGTTGATTATACTGACACTGACACTTATATAATCAAGTGACACAGTTCTGCTTTTATTTTTCAATATACTCCGTCGACCTCTATACTATACACTTTTTAGAATAGTTTAATTAACATTTCTAACCCTTTATAAAAATATTCAACAGATGTCTCTTTAAAATGAGGACACACTGCAGCAGCCATTTCATCGTCACCAAAAAATCTTCTACTCCTTAAGTCACGTGATGGCCAAGCACTGGTTGGCAATGCAATATTTGAATGCAATATAAAATATTTTAAACCAGAAGTTGTGCAATCCATCCCCGGTTCAGGACTTTTCCAGTTCTGGTTAAAACGGATTCCACAACTTACATCTGTACGACATCTAGTAACCGACTTCATGGCTGTGATAGGTTCAAACACTTGCTAGACAATGGATATCCAGTCACCTTCAGTAGTTGTCTGACGTTCATAATTTGGCCGGTACTCTCCCAATCTCGGTATACCTACCTTTGGTCACTTTGAAAGAGATGATTCTGTCGGTATTTATGCACCCATTCTTTTTACTCAAAGTATAATCTTTTTGTTCCTATCACAATGCCAGCTATACAAGATCTCTGACCTGTGTCAGAGGAACCCTAGCCAATAGAACAAAAAAAAAACTTTTTGTTCAAAGTACTCAATGCGTTCCGTTGCCGAGGCCAAGTAGTCTTATGATTTTATATTGTCCTAAATATTATCAGCTAAAACCAATTTTTTTAACGAACCCAATATCATATCTAAATAATTTTACAATAACAAGGAATAAATTAGTATTGATACATGCAAATCTTGCAATACCCAACTACATAGGTTACTTACTTCAAACTCATTGCATTCATTGGCTGCTCCGCCCCATGAGACATACCCAACGCCTTCGGAGGGCACGAACTTTCCCGGTGTGAGGGAGCCACGGTGTTTTGCTCTGATTATGTACAGAGTTTCCTGCTCGTAACCTCCTATCACAGCGTCGTCCGGCAGCTGAGTGTCCGCAGCTACCCATTGCACTTCTCCCCCATCAATACTTTTTAACTTTGGCTTTTCTAGGTATGGAGGTGGTACTGCAATGTGAAAATAACACTACCTGATCTCTTTTCTTATACAAGTTTCGTTGTATTCCTTGGTCGTATATGCATCATATACGAAAACTATACTAGATACTCATGGCGTTATATTACTAATAAAAAAACGATGGATATCTTCATGGACTTTTTTCTCAAGACTTTTAATGTAAACGTCATCGGGGGCTAACGGACCACATGATAGTACTTGCAGCTTCCGTGGCCTATTAACATAAGCAACGCTACAGTTACTTGCTGTATATTATATATTTAAACTTAGCTTATTTAAACTTTCTAATAAGATAACATTTGAACGCGAATGGGACTAAGTTTCAGGGACAGCCTGTATGTTAAATTCATATTAAATCCCATTGCTGGGCACAGGCCTCTGCTTAATGAACCCACTGGATTGGCATCATTTTTTATGTTTGGAGGTTCTAACACATGCCAGTATTCTCAAGATATTTCACAGTTAGATGTGCAGGCCTAACCAGGGAGAGATGAGTGTTTGAGCCATAGGGCCATCACATATTTCAAACACATAAGAAAAAACGATTTGGTCCCATATCGTCAGAGTTTCATTTGGTCAGTGTAAAATCAAACATAAATTATATTCAAATTTTATTAGTGAATTAATTACAATAAATCAATTTTAACATTAAAATAAAACTAATAACTACAACATTTCTCTTACAGAAAAACCTAGGGCGATAAAAAGATAATTTTACTTGTAATACATTCTTTGTAAATCAATTAAATAAATAACAGGTTGTTCTTATAAATAAACTACACCAGAGCTTAATGAAAGATAAACAGGGCTTAAATGCTGTTATTAAAAATTATAAACTAATTCCCGACATTCTGTTGTGACCATTCCAATGAGCCCAACAAGCTACATCTACTGTAAGTTGCTGAAGAGTTGGGTATTTCGCAGACTACTTGATGCTGTAGAATCAAGTCAAGGTTACCATGTCATGGACATACGTAACAGTACACCGAACTTGTGGAAGTTAGTGAGATCCCTTCTTCAACTAGGAAATGAGATGATGATCTTCAAACGGCTGAACAAATCTTCATAAATTATATAAAAACTACTTCGAACTAATTAGATTTCAAACAAAAAAAACTATTAAATTTGGTCTATCCATTTGGGTTATTTTTATTTTAAAATTGATTTATTGTAATTAATTCACTTCAATAAAATTTGAATTATAATTTGTTTGATTATACACTGACCAAATGAAACCGAATCGATTTGAAACTCTGAACAGTTGAAACTCTGATGATTTGAAACTCTGACGAGTTGAAACTCTGACGATTTGAAACTCTGATGATATGGGACTAAACCGCAAAAACATATTATCATAGCTATAGATCTACTGTAACCCTAAGCTCACCTTCAAACCTCCAATAAATCACATCGTCAGATCCGTTTCCGCAAAATGTTACATATGATAAAATTTCTACCATTTGGTTCATACAAGAGATCATAGGTTTACTGTTTCCATTCTGTCCTATTTTAATACAGATTTGATCCCATGTAATCCAAAACCTTCTATATTCTTGGGAGGAAAGACTGTTCTGTGCCGGTGAGGTTGTTAAAATGTTATTGTGTTTCCTTAGTACACAATAGTTATTAATTCCAATAATCACCTTAAAATTAATTTAAAAAAAATTAATTAAATTCGTTTGGTCTAGTGGCTAGTAACCATAGCTGTTAACCAAACGTTCGCGGGTTCGAATCCCGCTAGGGGCAAATGTTTATGTATTAACATTTACCGTTGTACCTGAGTCATGGGTGTTTTGTATTTATAATATATGAGGTGTGTTCAGAAAATAACGGGAATTTTTAAATTTTGCGGGTTTGGAGAGTCCAATTGTCAATATTTTTTATTTATTATGTTGGTATACATGCCCTTGAAGTATGATAAAATTTTCAGCTGTATTCATTGCTTACTTTTTGTGTGGCAGCCGCTAAGGTTAGACGTGTTTTTATGAGCTCGGCGATTTTCGTTACTTAAAAGAACTAAAATCGCCGAAATCGCCAAACGAAATGATGAATGATCGCCGAATCACAATCAGAGAAGTCACTGATGATGTTGGCATATCGATTGGCTCATGCCATGAAATTTTGTGGAAAAACAATTCAAGGCTTTTGCACCACGATAATGCACCTGTTCACACTTCATTGCTTGTTCATGAATTCTTCGCCAAGAACAATACTGTAACGATGCCCCAGCCTCCATATTCGCCAGACATGGCTCCGTGTGACTTTTTCCTATTTCCAAAAATAAAGAGAACCTTAAAGGGCCGTCATTTTACAAGCATAGATGACATTAAAAGCGCATCGCTAAAAGAGCTAAAGGCTATCCCAAAAATCGAGTTTGAGAAGTGTTTTGAGGATTGGAAGAAGCGCTGGCACAAGTGCATAATATCTAATGGGGACTATTTTAAAGGCGACAACATTAATGTAGACAAATAAATAAATATTTTTTTCAAAAAACGAAAATTCCCGTTATTTTCTGAAGACACCTCATATATGTATGAATTTACAAAAAAAATCTATGTAGTATATCAACTGTCTGATATCCACAATACAAGCATTAGTTGCTTAGTGTGGTGCTGTGTGGAATGGATATTTATTTATAAAAGAATAGAAAAGAGTCCAGTGTCTAATATCCATTGCTTCAATGTTCTTCACTAACATTTACTACTTAGTTATGAGACCAATTTATTTTTTTGTACATTCTTATATGCACATACTTCACTGATTCTAGTTTAAAAAAAATGTGAGGGACCACAGGAATTATCTAGGCATTACGTTTTGATGACTTCAAACCAGGTGAATTGAATTGGAGAGGAAACACATTTCTCGCATAGGGCATGTTGAAATTTTAAAATAATATTTAAAAATAAAATATACCTTACCTCATAATCAAGAGGCAAGTCTGGTCCACTTGATAGGCCAATACTAGCATTATTGGATCCCTTTATGTCAACAAAAAGACCATTGTTTGACACTTTATAGAATGAACATTGATTTTTAGGCCAAGTTGCAAATTCTGTAAATTAAAAATGAAATTAAATGATAATCTAAATCCCACAGAATTATTTTTTGGGATATTATTCATACAATGAA
The DNA here is from genome assembly GCA_936446665.2 of Synanthedon andrenaeformis. Lineage (NCBI taxonomy): Eukaryota > Metazoa > Arthropoda > Insecta > Lepidoptera > Sesiidae > Synanthedon > Synanthedon andrenaeformis. Next base: position 11,413,292 of record OW387778.2, on the reverse strand, counting down.
AAAAAATTTACAAACAACTAATGAATTCATCATTAATACTAAATAGTGCTGTGACCCCACAAAACAAAATAAAATAAGTCAGTTAGTGATTTTCTTGTCAGTTTAATTATAGATTTTAATAGATGAATTAAAAGAATTTTGAAGTGACTGGCACCAAATAAAAAGCAAGGCTTTTTTTTAAATAATAAAACCACCGGCAGCTTTGGAATTGTATAGTTAAGTTTAAAAAAATATACAAATCCTATAGAAAGTAGTGGATCCTTTAACAAAACAACATTTTCAGGTCTGAAAATGTTAACCCTGCAGGATAACCTCACTTGATCATTTTTTGCCAAAAGAATTAGATGTAAAAATAGCTCTATTTCTTGCTGATCATACCTATTTCTGAAATCTGTAAATATACTAGCTACTACTAAAAATACTAATAAAGCTGTAAATATGAACTTGGTGCTTTATTCTATTTTAGAGGTTTGAATTTTAAACACTGGTGTAAAGTTTAAGAAACATAATTTAGGTTATTTGAAAAAACAAACGAAGGGGTTTTTTACAAATATAAGGCAGAGGGCCTAGTGCGAGTTTTACTCGATCAAACGCGACGAACACGTAAATGTCAATTTGTATGGGAATGAAGCAGACCTACACGTGAGCCACCAGGTGGCGCTGCTTCATTCCCATACAAATTGACATTTACGTGTTCGTCGCGTTTGATCGAGTAAAACTCGCACTAGGCCCTCAGTTGATTTTAAGATATTGAGAAGTGAGGTTTAGAAATTGTATTGAGATGTTTATAAAGTAATTTTGATGAATATATTTATATGAAGTTATACATACCTATGTAAAATGAAGTAATTAAATTTATGATATGGAAATATAAGAAAGTTTTCTTATTTAATTATCTTACTCGGCCCATGACACGAAAGGTTTAGAAGAATCAGAAGTAAAAGCCGAAAGATTTTTCCAAGATATTCATGTTCTAGTGATACAGCAGAACTATCTAAATGGTAAAATACCTATTGATTTTAGTTTTATTAAAAACTAGCGATCCGTTCCCGGCTTCGCACGGGTGCAATTTTTTTCTGCAAATTAAATGTAGAAACCTTCCTCGTTTAACGCTCTTCCCATTAATGAAAACAGTATAAAAATCCGTTCGGTAGTTTTTGAGAATCAAAAACATACAGACAGACAGACAGACGCGGCGGGGGGACTTTGTTTTATAATATTAAAAAACGTAAATTTAATAATGTTGTCTGCGTGAGCGAATTGATTTTTGTTTAATTGTGCGTAACTTTGTCTTTTTCCTGTGTATATTTGTTCAACTGAGATAGGAGAACGCAGTTCGGCGAAATATGGGTATATTCTATCTCAAAACTTCGATGATGAATACTAAAGCTGTCTATCAAGCTGAGTGATGATCGTTAGGCAGAAAAGATAAATGTTTCAACTGATTCGTGTACATAGACTTTTCGAGTTTAATGAGAATGATGCTTATGCATTAAGATAGCCTCACTCTACTTCCTTCGAAATAAATATAACAAATCACCCATCACGTTTAACAAATTTTTAAATTTCTAAAAATTTTGACGATGTTCTGAAATTTCAAAAAAATCTTATTAAATTATCTGAAAAAGTGAAGAAAGTTTTCATAGAATTTTCTAGAAACTTCTGAAATTTTCGAGTAACTTCTAGAATTTTCGAGAAACTTCTAAAATTTTCTAAAAACTTCTAGAATTTTCTATAAACATCTAGAATTTTCTAGAATGTTAGCGAAAAAAAAATCCGTTCCTATTAATAATACATAATGAGCGACTCAGCCAAAGAAAAGATATGCCGCAAGGAGAACTCATCGTATTGCATGAACCTTCGTTTCAGTTGTTAACAACAAATGCAATTGTTATGAACGAAAAAATTCTTTTTTTTTATTGTCACAGGGTTAGTAACTTTTTTTCAGTAAAAGAAAAAATATCGCGTTTGAAAAACTCGAATATATTGCATAGATCCCGTTTTTTTATTGTTTATGACGCTTAGAGAACCCTCTGGAAACTAAAGGAAGGGCGAAGAATGGAAGCAAACAAACAATCTGTGCGAGCAAATTCTAGAACACCTTTTTTAACACGTGTACATAGACTTTTCGAGTTTAATGAGAATGATGCTTATGCATTAAGATAGCCTCACTCTACTTCCTTCGAAATAAATATAACAATACACCCATCAGGTTTAACAAATTTTTAAATTTCTAAAAATTTTGACGATGTTCTGAAATTTCAAAAAATCTTATTAAATTATCTGAAAAAGTGAAGAAAGTTTTCATAGAATTTTCTAGAAACTTCTGGAATTTTCTAGAAACTTCTGAAATTTTCGAGAAACTTTTAGAATTTTCTAAAAACTTCTAGAATTTTCTATAAACATCTAGAACTTTCTAGAATGTAAGCGAAAAAAAATCCGTTCCTATTAATAATACATAATGAGCGACTCAGCCAAAGAAAAGATATGCCGCAAGGAGAACTCATCGTATTGCATTAACCTTCGTTTCAGTTGTTAACAACAAATGCAATTGTTATGAACGAAAAAATCTTTTTTTTTTTTATTGTCACAGGGTTAGTAACTTTTTTTCAGTAAAAGAAAAAATATCGCGTTTGAAAAACTCGAATATATTGCATAGATCCCGTTTTTTATTGTTTATAGCGGCTCGCTCCCGGCTTCGTCCGGGGTGTATTTTTTCTAAAATAAACGTAGCCTAAGTTACTCCTTATTACATCAGCTACCTGCCAATAAAAGTCCCGTCAAAATCGGTCTAGCTATTTCAGAGATTAGCCGGAACAAACAGACAGACAGACAAAAATTGTAAAAAATGTTATTTTGGTGTATGTACCGCAATTTACATAAACAAAAAGTAGCCTATGTTACTCCTGACGACCCCCTCTTCATGTCTGCAAAGTTTCATCGAAATCGCTTCAGCCGTTTCTGAGATTACCCCGGACAGACAGACAGACAGACAGACAGACAGACAGACAGACAGACAAAAATTCTAAAAAAAGTTATTTACGTTTTAACAGCATGCGAATGACTCTCTAAGCTTAGTTTGAGGCAGTTTTTCGCAAATCACAGACAGACACTCTGATTTTATTTATATAGATAAAAGACTTACTGAATTCAATGTCAACAAAATTTTAAGTTTTATCAAATTTTTTTAGTGTAATCAGATGACTAATAATTATTAGCTTAGCTTATTCACAGTTCCTTTGTGTGCCTCAGTAAGTATATTATTCATTAAGTAATATGAAATTTAAAATCTAAACACCTACAAGCAAATTTTATTTAAGTGTAAAATTAACATGGCTAAATATTATAACATTATTATTATTATAACCTAATATTATCTGGTGACCTCATCAGCTTATTTTGTTAGAGTATTATGACTAATATACTACTGACTGGACAGTTATGAAATCTTTCAAATGTGTAAACATATTAAAATACTTATTAAAATATACGTACCAATTATATCTCCCATTATATCTATTCTTTTTGCAACAAAATGTATATTGAATTTTAAAAAATAATTAATTACATAAAGAAACCTTTATTTGTTAAAGTACTGTATTTTAAAGAAAAGCTATGCACTAAGACAAAAAAAATAAAAGTAGAATATTAACGACTGGTTATAGCGTTTTAATTCTCTTACATAGTAAGTTTATTTATTTTAAAAGTAATAAATAATTTCACCGTTCGGCGCACAATTATATACAGGAATCGGCGTAGTGTTGAGTAGGACATACAAGAGGCGGTACATTTGTCCCATACATGACGTCAAAATGTAAGAGTAGCTCAACATTTCAAAATGTACTACTTCAAATTTTATGTCGCGGTCGTCGCGTTCGCGTCACAGAGTGAGTACCCACAAACTTGTAGGCAAGGCACTCTGTGGTCGCGGTAAGTAAACTATACTAATACGCTATGTACGCGTCGCCTCATTTGAAGTGGGACATTGTACTGGCTCAGTTGAAAAAAGAGGCTACTCTTACAAACTCTTTTTCATGACGTGTCCTACCCAACACTAAATCGGCGTTCTGTCACAGGTTCTGTTTTTGATTAGTTGAGTACATCAGTCAGTACAGCACAGATTATAATGCAAAGAGTATATAATCACTGCGTTTGTGAATGAATGAATACCACAGAGCCCACACACAGAAGGTACAGAACACTATAAACTCACGAGGAATAAGTATATCTTTCTATGGAGTATACACATGCTATAAACAACCACAGGAAATAAATGTTTTTATGTTGACGTTTGTTTGATGTCAACGAGTGTCTGATGTCCAAGGAACATATATACTGTCTGATGTCTGACAATGAGTACTATCCATGGATTTAATATAATAAGCAGGATTTATTACTTGCAGCTAAAAAGCGAGCCGAACAGGATAGAGGCTGTGAGTCCGTTTCTAATAGGGTGACAATAAGTTTTTTGTTATGTGAGGCAAATTTAAATGTTGTAATATACCTACATATAGTAGTAGTTTCTTATAAATATATTTTTTAATTTAAATATGATTTAACCAACTCTTTTACATACCACTTGTAATTTTCGCATTGTTCATTTTATTGCTTATAATAGTTTTGCACCACTTGTACGTAATCATATCCACCAATGCTACAAATTTATTGTCATTTACCGTCATGTTACTAAAGGGATACCAGAAGAAAATAAAATAGGCCTGAAACAATAAATATTAACTTTTTGTAATTTAGGAATATATAACGAAATTAATGTGATTATAATATGTGGACTTAAAATTTATTAAAATAATTGAAGTACAATTAACATAAGTGTTACAACTAAGATTTTTTAATTTAAATTTTTAATAAACTACATTTTTTAGTCTGGCAAGATAAGAGAAAGAGACACATGACCTCCGCTTGGCTCTCTCTGCTTGGATTAGCCTCTGTATCAGGCGCAATGAAAAATATATTTTAAGTATTGGTAATACAGTTCATTTTCGTAAATGAAATTTTTTCAAGCAATCGGTCCTGGTTATATTCTACTAAAACAGACAGAATTGAGGTAAGTACATAATGGGATGCAGGCAGGCGCAACTCAAAGGAAAGAAAATGATGTATGAAACGGAGGAAATTTTTAATGGCGGAATAACCCGACTAAGTCAAGGCGATTGCGAAACCCATTAAGTTATTAAGGACATCGCCGATTCTCTAGTTTGGCCGTATTATACATCAAAACCACAAACAACCATCGGCGCCATATTGATGTGTTGTAATATGGCGTCTTTCATTTCAACTGTGTTTGTTTGTTGTTTATTTTCGGATTTTTCGGCAAGCAGAGTATTGATTTTTATAAAACTTGCCAAAATTTTAGTGTTTAAATACTCTTTCTTCGTAGTGTTATATTTGGTGTATCGTGTTTAGTGTTCTAGATGCCGAAAGTAAGCTGCGAAATATGTGGCCTAAGAACGAGTCGCATTGATAATAAAAAACGAATATTTTTGGCCCAATTCCCGCTGGATGAAGATAGGTTAGTACATATTATATCTTGCTGCTGTTCTAAAACCATGTATGATATAGTTTATTGGGACTTTAGTTCAAATTTTCGAATAAAATTGTGTTGCATATGTGTTGCATGTAAACAATAGTGCAGTGCCATTTTTTATCGACAATCGGCAAAAATTTCTTTTTTATTTTATTGCACTGAATGATAAGAAATGAACACATGCATACACCCCAATGTACCAATTGGTTTGTTTTAGTTTTATTTTGCCTTTCTTTTTTATTTATATGTATATTTAACTAAAAAATAACATTTATTATTGATTTACTTTCTAGGTGAAGGCAAGACTTTGAAAAGAAAAAAACAACAAATGAAATGCTGTTCCATGTATCGGAATCTCTGCCAATCCATTGAACGATCAAGTTTTCAGTGAATTCCCGCTCCATATTGCTAAAAATGCTGTAAGAGATGTACACATGCATACATCCCCAATGTACCAATTGGTTTGTTTTAGTTTTATTTTGCCTTTCTTTTTTATTTATGTGTACATTTAACTAAAAATAACATTTATTATTCATTTACTTTCTAGGTGCAGGCAAGACTGAAAAGAAAAAAAAACAGCTGTACAAACAATAAATGAAATGCTGTTCCATGTATCGGGCCAATCCATTGAATTACTTTATGAAATTATTAATACGTTATAATAATCCAATATTTATGTGTGTTACAGAACCTTCAACGTCGACCTTGGATACTGCCGTAATTAACTTAAAAAATAAATAGATCCTGCAGTCCTCAAAGATTTTATGTGAAGTTACTCTTGTGGCTAGGGAGCTGGGTGCCAATCGGCGATAACCGTAAACTGTATGATAGTAATAAAGCAATGATTGTAATTATTTGATTTTTTATTTGTCAATAAATAATATTTAAAATTATGTAAGGGCTTTTTTGGGATTTTCATAAACCATAGACTATAGAGTCAATTATACTATCGACCTCATTTATCGCAACAATAGCACATCCTTATTTTTTGTTCGTTATGTTGGCAGCATCGTACTTTTTAATTTTGGTTAGGTTGGTACTGGAGCACTTCGTCGCTGGCATAGAACAGTGAATTTCATTTTCATTATATGGGAGTCCCGTCTCTTGTAACGTAGTGATTATATACTCTTTGATATACTCTTGATATACTCTTGTAACGTAGTGATCAAAGAGTATATAATCACTACGTTACAAGAGACGGGACTCCCATATAATGAAAATGAAATTCACTGTTCTATGCCAGCGACGAAGTGCTCCAGTACCAACCTAACCAAAATTAAAAAGTACGATGCTGCCAACATAACGAACAAAAAATAAGGATGTGCTATTGTTGCGATAAATGAGGTCGATAGTATAATTGACTCTATAGTCTATGGTTTATGAAAATCCCAAAAAAGCCCTTACATAATTTTAAATATTATTTAATGACAAATAAAAAATCAAATAATTACAATCATTGCTTTATTACTATCATACAGTTTACGGTTATCGCCGATTGGCACCCAGCTCCCTAGCCACAAGAGTAACTTCACATAAAATCTTTGAGGACTGCAGGATCTATTTATTTTTAAGTTAATTACGGCAGTATCCAAGGTCGACGTTGAAGGTTCTGTAACACACATAAAAATTGGATTATGTCATGTATAACGTAATAATAATTTCATAAAGTAATTCAATAGATTGGCCCGATACATGGAACAGCATTTTATTTGTTGTTTGTACAGGATTTTTAGCAATATGGAGCTTAAATTCACTGAAAACTTCATCGTTCAATGGTTTGGTAGATATTCCGATACATGGACCAGCATTTCATTTTCTTGTTTTTTTCTTTTCAAAGTCTTGCTTGCACCTAGAAAGTAAATGAGTAATAAATGTTATTTTTTAGTTAAATATACATATAAATGAAAAAGAAAGGCAAAATAAAACTAAAACAAACCAATTGGTACCATTCAGTGCAATAAAATCAAAAAGAAATTTTTGCCGATTGTTGATAAAAAATGGCACTGCACTATTGTTTACATTTTACATGCAACACAATTTTATTCGAAAATTTGAACTAAACTCCCAATAAACTATATTATACATGGTTTTAGAACAGCAGCAAGATATAATATGTACTAACCTATCTTCATCCAGCGGGAATTGGGCCAAAAATATTCGTTTTTATTATCAATGCGACTCGTTCTTAGGCCACATATTTCGCAGCTTAGTTTCGGCATCTAGAACACTAAACACGATACACCAAATATAACACTACGAAGAAAGAGTGTTTAAACACTAAAATTTTGGCAAGTTTTATAAAAATCAATACTCTGCTTGCCGAAAAATCCGAAAATAAACAACAAACAAACAGTTGAAATGAAAGACGCCATATTGCAACATCAATATGGCGCCGATGGTTGTTTGTGGTTTTGATGTATAATACGGCCAAACGAGAATCGGCGATGTCTTTAATAACTTAATGAATTTCGAAATCGCCTTGACTTAGTCGGGTTATTCCGCCATTACAAACTTCCCCCGATTCATACATCATTTTCTTTCCTTTGAGTTGCGCCTGCCTGGTAGTGATTATATACTCTTTGATGGGATGGGTTGTGTTTGAGTGATGATCACCCAGACATGTTTTCTATACTGCTTGAATATTGTGGAATATCGCATCAATATTACATATATATTATAAAAATTTCGCAAATTATTTTTTTAGTTTAAAGATTATAGTCGATATTTTGATTTGAAGTTTGATTGAACCTCATGACATCGATATCGCGATGTTCAATAGATACACATCGTTATAGATGTTAGAACAACTAGGTAAGTGTTAACGTCGACGAACATCGAAAAAAACACTACATATATATACTTATTCAATTTTATTATTAATCAACAAAACAATTTGGCAAAAGGGCCAACTTTGAAAACTTCATTTCCATTTCTAATTTTTACCGTTTTCCTAAAATCGTTAAAAAATAACTTTTTTAATTTTTTTCAACCCCTTCTCGGGGGTGATTTTGAAAAAATCTTTTACAGTTCGTTTTTATATCTTTCAAAATAAATTATATCAAAAATTCAAGTATTTACCCCAAAATTCGTATTTCGAGGCCTATTTTCTTGGACTAATAGTCGCACCTGCCTTTGATTAAATCTAGGATGTTTAGGTTACAGCGCCTTTGCAATAGAAATTTAATTTTACATTGCTATAGATAGCCTCAATCAATCAATCGTTGCATTAATTAAGGCTCCCTAATCAGCCTAACAGCTTTATCTTAACCTTGATAGTGCCTAAGGGCCGGCGCTGACTAATGGTATGGCACGGCACGGCAAAGGATTTTGTCATGAACAAATTATTTTTAACCTTATTATAATGATTTTAGCACTCGCACTCCTTTATTTCAATATCAAGAGGCCTAGCGTTCCGCGTCATGCCACGGCATTTCATCAGCAACAGGTGCTATTTTTTTTATTAATATTGGATTTACTCTTTGTCAGCATCTAGACATGCAGGAAAGACGAGGCCGACAATGGAGCGAGCTAACCCAGAAAATGCTTATTCATTTGAACTTTAAAAAGGGTTGGGTTATATGAGAAATCTAGTTCATAGTTATAAGCTCATCACTGTACATTTTAATAGCAAATTAAATTAACAACATCAATGAGTGATGATCACCCAGACATGTTTTCTATACTGCTTGAATATTGTGGAATATCGCATCAATATTACATATATATTATAAAATAATATTATATTATAAAATCAATGAGTGATGCCTAATAACTCTCTAATCGACCTCTAAATTTAAGTCATCAGAATCAGATTCACTTACATAATAACCAAACTGGCGCTCGTTTAGGAATCGCGTTCGAAGTCGCGTGCGCCACCCGCCCAGGACATATAAGTGGGACGTGTAGGCGGTGGTATAAAATTTGAATTGACATATCTCGGTTTCGCCGTAAGACATCATAATCTCGTACTGATTACACGCCACTTCTCTCTCTCCTATCGACACGTAACATATTTTGTGTGAAGGTTGAACTTTTCCTGGAATGAGATGTCCATCACATAACGCTCTTCCAATGTAAGGGGTGATTCATTTGGAGGTACTTTTTCAAAACAAAAAAATATATTAATAAAAACAAATTTATCGGGTAATTTTTATTATTATACAAAAGAACTATTCTTTACATTTATTATTTAAAGATTATTTCTTTCAAATGTTGGCCGTTACTCCGGTTAACATAGTCCATTCTGCAGTTCCAATTTTCGATGACGCGTCTAAGCATTTCGATTGGTATTTGGCGAATAACGCGAGTAATGTTGGCTTCCAGTTGCTCAATCGTACCTGGCTTATCAATATAGACTTTGGACTTTACATAGCCCCAAAGGAAAAAGTCTAGGGGTGTGATATCACAGGATCTAGGCGGCCAACTCACCGGTCCGAAGCGCGAAATTAACTGTTCACCAAATTGTTCACGCAATAAAGCCATGGTTTCACGTGCTGTGTGGCAAGTGGCGCCGTCTTGTTGGTACCAAATGTCCTGAAGATCACGGGCTTCAATTTCAGGAAACAAATAGTCTGTTATCATGGCACGATAACGGTCACCATTGACAGTTACGTTCTGGCCGGCCTCGTTTTTGAAGAAATATGGACCGATGATTCCACCGGCCCATAAACCACACCAAACCGTTGTTTTGTCTGGATGTAATGGCAGCGCTTGAATCTCTTCAGGTTGCTCTTCGGACCAAATACGGCAATTTTGTTTGTTGACATATCCGTTAAGCCAGAAATGTGCCTCATCACTAAACAAAATTTTTGACGAAAACAGTGGATTTTCTTTAAGCTTTTCAAGAGCCCAAAGACTGAATTGGTGACGATTTGGTAGGTCAGTCGGCTTCAATTCTTGCACTAGTTGAATTTTGTAAGCTTTGAAACCAAGATCCTTACGTAAAATACGCCAAGTCGTTGCATATGACAAGCCAAGTTGTTGCGAACGGCGCCGGATCGATTCTTTGCGGTCATCGCGTACACTCTCAGCTACCGCCGCAATATTTTCTTCGCTACGTGCTGGATGTGGTCTTTTTGGTCGTGTATTATCTATTAAAGTAAATTGGCTCTCAAATTTTTGGATGGTATGGCGAATCGTGCGTTCGGTAGGCCGATTATGTGGACCATAAGTTTCTCTAAGTGCACGAAACACATTCCTCGCTGAACGCTGATTTTCGTAATACAGCTGTATTATTTGTAGACGCTGTGCGGGGCTAAGTCTTTCCATGATGAAATGTCAAACTATACAGAACAAAAATACCATAAAAGGTTATCACGACTCACGCTTCATCTGTCAAAAAATCCATAGACAAAAAAGTACCTCTAAATGAATCACCCTTTACAACCGTTCCTTAGTGTCCTCTGCGTAGCCACCTTCAATAGCATTCCCGAGTACCTTGTTACCTTTAGTTAGTACCCATTTAAAACCGCATAACACCTGTTACAATTACAATACACATTATTTAAGTACAGTGAAATAAATAAGTCTTATAGTCCTTAGGACTATGAGTGTTTATACGAGGAATGACGATGACTATAGGTAGTGCGATCTACCTTGATAGCTTAAGGAAGAACAAAAAGGGAAAGGATTGGAAACAAAACAGCACATGATCTGTTTTATTACAATGATCTTGAAGCAGGGAGATTTTACATCCAGAAAAGACTGCCCACTTAATGATTTCCCAAAGGCAGTGTGCCCTACCTAACCAATGGTCGATTTTTTTTGACTATTCTGAAATAAGCTTTAAATATTAGGCAAAGAGATACTGATCTGAACAAAATGGAGCTAAAGGGTTTCATCCCGATGTTTCTATTAAGAATCGCCCGTAAAGGTAATTTACCGAATGACCCCTAATATAATATCTCAATAATATTAGATACAATAACAAATACCTAATTTTATATTGATATAATACCAGACATTTTAAGTTACCTACTTACTTCAAACTCATTGCATTCATTGGTTGCTCCACCCCATGAGACGTACCCAACGCCTTCGGAGGGCCCGAATTTTCCCGGAGTGAGGGAGCCGCGGTGTTTTGCTCTGATTATGTACAGTTTCCTGCTCGTAACCTCCTATCACAGCGTCGTCCGGCAGCTGAGTGTCCGCAGCTACCCATTTCAATACTTTCGAATACTTTTTTCTAGACGTCATTCCGAATCCAATAAGCTATCGCTCATATTTTTAGGAGCTTTATCACTATTTAACACGAATATGAGTTTATTGATTAAACTAAAATACTCGCCGTTAGCAAGACGAGAACAACCGGAAATAATATGTCAGTGATTCTCCTGGGCGGTGGCATGCTCGACAAATGTCGAGCGTCCCGTCCTTGGGAATATATTTCCGGTAGTTTATTGAATTTAGGTAATTGAAGCAATACCAAAAAAATATTAATATTTGAACTATCTTTTTACAGAAATCATTGAGAGTGATGGTTGAACCATCAGCTAATGATAAAAATCATGAAGATAATATCATAGACAGCTCTGACGATAGCAGCGACGAAAATGAAAATTATGATACAGATTCTACAGAAGAGTCAGATGATGAAATGAATTTGTAATTTTTTTATAAGTAAAGTTAAGATTTATTCTGTTTAGTAAAATTTATTAGTAAAGCAAAAAAGAATCAACACAAAGTAAAATAATGTAAAAAAAATGTTTGAAAATTGATCAGTCATAGCTTGAAGTGACATTAATTTTTTTTAAATTAATAAAATACTGTTTGAAATTAAAATATCGAGTAATTTTATTAATAAGAAAAATAAAAATCAACGTCAGCTGCATATTATTGAGTGTAAAGATCGTCAGTTTACTTGTCCAAGCAACTATGCAACAGTCAGATATACGTATAGTCCGTACGAATTAACTTGAGACTCCGCTTGAATACGACAATATATATCACTAATTATTCTTTTTTAATTTCAAGAACATTTTATTCTGTTCTTATTAATAATCTCATGCAAATTTAAAAAAAAAAATACTACAACGCTGATGCGTGTGCAAATGATTTTTGCACACCGTATATTGAAAATGACGTTATCGGCCCAGGTCTCAAGTTAATTCGTACGGGTTATAAGTATCACTACATATATAGTTTGTGAGTCAGATGCTCTGAGCGCGCAGCATGTTTGTGACGCTGACTGACGGTCTTACCCCCGCTATAAATACAGCTTACTATTTTCTTTATTAGTATAAAAGTATAATAATTCAGCTGTATAAAATTCATGTGGTATAAAATGACTTTATGCTTGAAAATTTTTGATAGATTTCATATGAGTGACTGACGTATAATCCGCTCTTCTCAATATAGCTGATTATTTTTTCATTTTAAATAATCTGTATAATAATTCTATAAATTTTGGTACGGCATAAAAATACTCATAGGTAGCACATTTCTTTAACGACTTTCATGTATTGCCGCGCTCCACCGCGTATTTTGAGCTCCACCGCGTACACGGCAGCTGACGCTCATTTTGCTTATTATTGAATATTAAACTACTATTAATTTAAAATGAAATTTATTCGGTATAAAATGACTGTCACAAATGCAACGCTACCTCCCGGACTATTAGTTCAATCAATGGAACAATGAAATGCAACAAGAGGAATGCACACAATGCAAAATTATTGTACCTTGTAACCATTTTTTATTTTCTTAATTCCCGTGGTCGCTTCCAATTGTAAAAAATAAAACGAATTTAATAGGTACATTTAGTTACATATTTTATTCATTTACAGTATTATATATTATTATTATATCAAACATTCGTGGACGTATTTCCAATTTTAACGTTAATTAATTATACTTCAAAATGCAGTTACATATATAATATTAGTAAAATCAAAAATTAAATAAATAAAAAATCAATAGTAAGGAAGGAATTACAAGCATGAAATAAAATTGGCTTCAAAAATTAGCTCGAATATAAAAATGAAAAACCTTTACAAAAGTTATTTTAACAATCAGCTTTAAGTCTCCTTTTAATGTCTTTAACCCATTCGCGCAGAGGCGTATTCATTGTAAAATTTTTGAGCATGTACGTGGCTACAGCGATTAACCACTTTCTTCTTACATTCGCCCTTTTTTTATTTGTCGACAAGACAAACAACAGCGAAACCCATACTTTAATTTTATATGGAAACTGATGGAAACCTTTCTTAGATGAGAATAATGCTAAATCATATTCCCCAATAGCATTGTAAGTGATACTCTCTAAAGGCAACAAAGTAGAAGTAGCAGACATATCACCGCGATAATAGTTACCGTCATACATTTGCATTTTTAATAATCCTAGAAGTAATTTGAAATCTATATCAGATTCTATTTTATAATTTCCAAGACAATATTGCGCATTGAAAATGAAGCACGATTCAATAGAATTTTCAAGAATTGCACTTGTAGAGATTGGAAAATGCTGTTCCTCCCAGTGAGAATAATTCATGTTTCTTGTTGTTTTTAGATATGCAATGTCTTGCAGTACTTCGACTTCGTCCCAATATTTGTCTAACTCGCTCAACGCCAGTTTGTATAAACTCTTATCAGAATAAAGGTGTCCAAGAGAACATAATGCAAGCAAACTATGCACTGTGGGCCTTTTAGGTAAGAGTTGAATACTCTGAAATAATATATACTTCGCTTTTTGTACATCATTCAATTTGTACATTACGCCTGCCATGGCCACTAAAATGTCAGCTTTGTCCAATTTAGAGCTGCACAACCAACGAAACGCTGTCATATATGCTAAATATGAATCGACATACATGCGTTTCTTAAAAAGAGCCAGAGCTAAACCAACTGTGGAATCCAAACTGGCTTCGGTAACAGAATTGTATACATTCATAGCTTCATCATAACGACCCATAAGATTTAATACACCTCCCATATTTAAAAGTGATATATTTTTCTGATTTTCTCCACCCAGCTCTAGTGCTTTCTCATAGCACCTATATGCCGATTCAAGTTTTCCGCACATCTCATTTATGTTACCAAAAGTCGTAAAAGCAAATGCACTGTTTCGGTTATAAGATGTATACCAAGTCAATAAATCCATTACTCGTTGTCTCGCATAGAGGTCGTCTACTGAAAATTTAGTATAAGGATCATCTTTATATTTGCAGTCTTTTATGGTGCGACAAACCCAATAGGAGTATGCCGTTGCACTTATATGATGATATCCAAGGAAATCTGCTTGTCTAAATAGATCCATTGCTTCCTCCTCTCTTAAAACTTCAGCTAGTAGACCTTGACCAATCCAACTTTCAGGGTGCCTTGGATTCGCAGACTGTCCACGGAAAAAACAATGATTCGCCGGTATATACATACTGTTTTTTGTAAGCAAAACACCCAAGTTGCACCATACATTAGGAACATCGCCTTGTGTCAAAGTTAATGCTTTTTTGAAACAATGAAATGCTTTTTCGTCCTCATTTAGAAAAGCCCACAATTTTCCGAGTAGATTCCACGTTTGCCTATAAAATGGAACCTTTTTGCCAGTTAGTTTAAAGCAGGTCAAAGTGAATTTGTATGATAAATTCCAATAAGTTTGGTTTTTCGTTTCTTTAAATAGAATAAAATAAGCCAATGCTAAATCGTAAGATGTTTCTTGCTTTCTCAGTTTCATTATGTAACTATAGTAAGTAATTGCCTTTTTAATTAAACCAACTGTCTCAAGTTTTTGCATGACATTACTTTCATTTTGTGAAATGTTAAATGACTTTCTTATATCCAAATAAGCGTATTGCTTTGGCAAATCATAGACAAACATGCAAATATTGGGCAGGATTTTTATTAGAAACATGTATTTCTGTCGCAGTAACAAGCCTCTTGAAATGTATTCTAAAGCCTTTTGAGCGCATTCCCTTGCACTGCCAAATCTGTGCAGTTTAACTCTTTGTTTTGCAATTTTTAACCATGTCTCTGCCATTCCTTTCAACGTTAACGGGCAGTTAGGTTTAACCTTCAAAACTATATCAAATGTCGTCACAGCTTTATCATACTGGAAACGTAATGCTTGAATATAGCCAACTTTTGTAACACAATTTGTAGATTCTTTCACACCTCTTAGTTTTATAGCAGCAATATAAGCATCTAATGCAGCCCTATAGGATCCGATATAATAATACGATTCTGCTAAACACTCTATTGCAATTGCGTCTTTCTCGTTGCTTCTTACAACTTTCCTAAAATTGAACACAGCATTCTCGTAATCTTGCCTGTTAAGGTAATGAATTCCTAACCGGAAATGTATCCATGAAACATCTAAGACCTTACTTTCCACCACAGTTTTCAACAGTTCAAAGTCATATTTCATCAAACCTAACTTATTGCAAGTGTCACTTAAACCTAGAATGATATCAATATCATTCTCATTCAACTTATAAGCAATCTCAAAATATTTTTTGGCAGTCTTATAGCTCTCTTTAATATAATAACAGCGACCCAAGTACAAGAAAGTGTCTGCATGATCACTGTTTAGCTCCGTTGACTTTTTTAAATTAATTAGACTGTCTTCATATTCCTTCAAATAGTAGTAAGCTTTCCCCAAATTAAAGAAACTCAAGTAATCATCTGCCAAGTCCTTTAACAAATCTATTATTTCTGAATACTTATTTTCCTTCAATAATATCAATATATGAATATGTGTAACATATTTAACGGATTGAAGGTTTTGTATGATGTGATCGGCTGGTTTGTTAACTTCTATTAAGCATTCAGCTAAAAGGGCTTTCTCATTTTCGTTGAGTAGTTCTAACGGTGTATTTTCCACAACTTTAACTGCTTTATCCCATTTTTTTTCTTTTGTTAATGATAAAAACAGATATTTTCTTAATTCTAAGGAGAAATTGTCAGTTGTTCGTTTATTTAAAAAATGTGTTGAAATTTTCTGTGTGTAAGACCAAATCTTTAACTTAATAGTACATTTCAATATAAATGTTATATCAATAACATTTATCTCCTGAAACTTTACAAAAGGATAATATTGATTATAAGCTTCTAAGTATTCCGCTTTAATATAATGGTGAATGCATTTTAAGAGATGAGCATATTTGTAATCATCAACGCCTGCAGTGATATCATTGATATGAGTTGCTATATCAAAATTGGAAAGTGATTCGTCTTGAATAAAATTTTCACATATAAATTTGCAGATATATTTTTTTAATATGATATTCTCTGAGAATTGATTTAGTTTTAGCGTTTCTTGAACACAATTCGGAAAAGGAATCTTCTTTAACAGAATTTTAGCATATTGAAATTCTATATCTGTATTTGGACATTTTTTTAGAATATTACTAAGAACACTAAGTACCTCTTCAAAATCTTCTTTTTCACAATCAATATCCAATTTTAACAAGGCTAAAATCTTTAATTCAGCATAGTCGATGAGTTCATTGTTCTTGCATTTTAGTATATAATTAGCCAGAATACCTATCGATTTCTCGTTTTTCAACAAAGAGCCCAATTCATAAACTTTCAGTATAACTTCTTTTGCCTGCTCTTCTTCAATTTCCAGTTGTAACAATGTTTCATACACATGAAATAGTTTTATTTTGAAATTGGTATCTTTCTGATGTTCATAATATTTGGCAATGCCTTGCCAGGCTAATGGACGATCCGGTTTAATATCAATAGCTTTCTGATACGCTAACACTGCTCGTTCATCGTCTTGCAAAGATTTTCCTAAAAGTACTAGAGCAAAGTAATTCTTTTTATCAACACGCAAAATGGTCTTACAACATTCTTGAGCTTCATTGTATTTTTTTTCCTCTATTAATTGCCTCGCTTTTTTCAGTAAGACCTTTGGGTCTCCAACCTAAAAAAATATAGGTATTTTATAAATAAATAATATTCCTACAACTTTTAGTGTAGGGGTAGAGCTGCCATCATGTAAATTGCCAACGCCAGACAAAAAATTTAAAAACCCCGGACATTTGAGCGATATAAAGTTTTTTATACTCGAGAAAAAAACTTCTTTTATGAAGTAATGAAAAAAATATTTTACAGTACATGACCAAGTCGATTTGGAACGAATAAAAAAACAATTCACAATTTTATATGTGAAGTCAAATAAATAAAAAATAGTATAATGCATTCCATAGCTATTATTTTGTGATAATTTTATGTCACCTATGAAAATATTCTCATCATAATAATTATTATATAATCGAAAAGAATTGCGACTTATAGAACTGACTTTGCAAAAAATATAACTTAAACAATTAAATAATAATTAATATTAATTCTAAACTAATTAATGTTCTATAAAGCATTGGTTACGGTTTTATAAAACCGTAAGTTTTTTAATAAGTTCGATTTGGTGACATCACTATTTTTGTATGGTCAAAAACCTGCAACCCAGGAAATATCATATTACTCGTTCGAATTATGAAATGCGGTATAATCTTTAATACTCCCCTAATACAAAAAGTGTCCGGGTTTACCTAGTCCGGATGACCCCGGACGACAAATCCGGGGAATCCCGGACGGATGGCAGCCCTATGGAGAGGGGATCCGACTTCGCCCGCTTTGACATGTTGTGCCAACTTTTACGGTGGTTGCTCAAAATAAAAGTGTTGTCAGTCTGAAGATTTCGTAGGTATATACATTTATACATTCAATCATGCATAATTTAAATAGGTACAGACAAATGTTACATACCAAATATTTCTCTAAAGCATTGGTATCTACTTTATCTTTCTGGGGTAACATAATTACACGCTTTCTTCACCTATATGCCATAAGTATTACCCTATCTTTTAACAATTTTTTTTTTGTATTTAACAATAACTGCTGGATAATCAGAAAATGATGGAAATGTAAATATGAATGAGAAATTAAAGTAATTCAAATCAATAAACATCTGCTTTTAGCAAATAATGTTTATTATTATGTCATTGTCATGTTTATCTTGGCATGGAAGGCAGGCAGGACAGAAAAGGAAGAGGATGGTCATAGAGTAAAATAATATATTGAGGAAGGCACTGTTAAATTTAATTTGCAGGAAATCTGTTAAACAATGTTTTCTATGAACCACAGATTATTATGAACCATTTAAACATAATATCGATATAGACTATTCAGCTACTCATTAGCGAGAATGAGAAATGCGAGAGAAAATGTATTCTACATTTATTCTATTCTGCATCTATAGGGCGGCCCATAGTTTAGTTTACTCACTGTCATTAACTCATGAAGTGTCAAAGTCAACTGTCAACTTAGCAACAAATAAAATAAACAAATCAACTTTATTATCATATTTCATCATAGTTTATGTTGGTGTACGTTAGATGCAAATAATATATTAATATATATATATTTTTTATTTTATCTAGAAAAAAGTAACTAAAATAGAAAAGAGACGTTTAATGTGGGAACAGTTGGTTATGATGAGAACTGCAAACATATGAAACAACAACAAACAAATAATAATATATGAAACCATTTGAATTTGCAACTCCAGTGGGGGAGATCGTTAACATATTATTAGGCACTAGGCAAGGCAAGTAAGCAGTAGGCACTAAAGGTTAGTGAATATCATTTGTACAATTGTTAATTATGAAGATCTTATAATGAATCTACATTCTAGCTGCTTGATTTATGTAACAAAAAAGAGCTTGACTTTTAAAATTTTAAATCGACAATAGTAACCCTGTAATAAAAGCTACTACAATATCTGATATGATTCATACAATATTGAACGTCATTTTAATATGTCATAATATTCAATAACTAGCTGTCCCCGCGACTTCGAATGCACTGTAGTCGTTTTTTGAAATTCTCACAGGAACCTTTCAAGGATCCTTCAACCTCTTTCAGGATAAAAGTATTCTATATGTTAATCCTGGTGATATGTTGATCCAACTATCTGTTTGGAAAATTTCATCCAAATCTGTTTAGCCGTTTTCCTGTCATACAAACTGTAAGGGGTTGTAAATCCCTTAAATAGATAATAGAAGATTGTCTGTCGATTTATAAATTCGTTTGTTAACAGCAATTATGTTAAGGGGACACAAATCAAACCAATCTATTCTTGGATATAACATACTGATGGCACTTATAAATAATGTGACTTGTAACAATTAGATTTGAGTTAGAGGTTCACAGAGTTACAACATTCAGTTTGTTTACTTGTCCAACTATCGTTATAATCCTTAATAGTATAATTTGAAGTCTCTTTCCGTGTATGTCTTTTCTTAGCCACACAACGAATTTTAATGTAGTTTTCACCATGAGTTAAGAGATAATTTTCCATGGAAGATTTAAATATATAAAAAAGCCTAATTAAGTTTTTATTTATGCAGAAAAAAGAAAAAAGTCACCAAAACAGTCTGTGTTAGTCTATTTTTCTGCTAATTATTCTTAACCATTAAAGGAAATAAGAAAGATTTGTATATACAAAAAAAAATTCATGCCTGGCGAAGCCAAGAGCGGTAGTGACAAATAAAATAAAATTAATTTACTTTAGGGTTCCTTAAAATTGTGAAACTAGTCCTAATTTATCATGTAGGTACCTAAATATCAGTTTTCATATTTTGCACAGCTAAGACAATATGGATCTTGAAAGACAACCATTGAGAAATAATCAAAGGTGGGTGCATTTAAATGTACCATCAACATCACCAGATCGTCGTGTGGGTAAGTTCACACTTCCTAATTTGGCAGAGAATTTGCAGCACCTGTGATGTTGCTTGTATTATATGGTAAGGGAGCCCACTATGCTAAATGCGGAGTTACTCGAGCGTCGTGGTTGACCTATTGGATTTTGAAGATTAGATAGTAGGAAGAAAAAAAAGGTTATAATTATGATGTTTACCTTTCGACGGTGGGGACAGCGTTTAAGGGCTTTCAAAAGACTGTAGAGGTATTAAGAAAAAGCCTCCAAATAATCAGATTTATAAACAGCATGATCAGGAATTTAGGCTGAACTGTCTGTATGAAAATCTTATGTGCTGAATGCTCGAGTCAAAAAGCTGCCACGAGCTTGCATTACTTCCGAATAATCTGTATTTCAAATGGGAGCTTAGTTTGGGTTCACTTAATCTGACGCGCTTGAGTAGTATTTATATTTTTTCATTTTCAAACCTTCCATACCACTGACCCCACCATCCTAACCGGCAGATTAACATGTATCTGTTATCAAAGACATGTGGGACATAGTTATAATATACATTAGCAATATCTGATGCGCTCGAGTAAATCCCAAAATCCCCTCTTGGGCCCCCCTACTAATAGGCAAAGGTAGTAACCATCAAGTGGAGCTTCAGCTTGTCGGTTTCATCAAAGAAAAATGTAGCTTACATTTGGTTATTCATCATTTCTATTGAAGGTGGATCTAACGCCTATTTCACTTTTATAACCTTAGCTTTGCTTGAAATGTTTATGTGGGATAGTTGCACATACAACATAGTTTTCTATAGTACAACCTGTCAGTTATACTTAAAAGCGGGTACAAATATACACTAGTGCCACTCCTTTGAAAAAAAAAATTATCTCATGACTGAGCAGTAATTATGAATAACGGCTCAATCTGGACCCTCGGTAAATGTGTAGAGTTTTTTAATGCCTTTTATAAAGTTTCATATTGAGACACGAAGCAACAAACTACAATTTAGAGGAATGTGGCCGCTTTTTTAGATCGAATTTTGTTGCTTCGTGTCGTAATATTTTTTTAAAGAAGTGGCGCTAGTGTACCGCTGTTATGCGCTCTTAAATGTAAAGTATAAGTATGTTTTGTGTTGACATCAAAACTTAAAATAATAAGTTTGTATGGAATTTGAATTAAGTAGGTACGTAGGTACTTATGTATCTATCTGTACTAATATATAAAGCTAAGGAGTTTGTTTGGTTGAACGCGCTAATCTCAGGAAATAGTGACATTAAATTTAATACTGGCATACTTCAGTGACAAAGTCTTATTTTCATCCCATCAGATGGCGCAAATAGCAACTACTCATTTTCTTTTTCAACGCGGACAAAGTCGCGTGCACCAGCTTGTTCTGTATATATAATACATATATTCTTTTTAAGCTATGTTACTGTGTATATAAATATCATAAAACTTAATCTTTATTAAAGTTTAGGTATCTATAATATAATATTAAAAAATGAAATAAGTATTTTGTTTGGAATAATTATTTTGTCTGTTTTAGGATCAAGATTATGTAAAATGAATAGAGATGGAATAAGATTTAAAGTAAACACTGACTCAGGAATGCAATTGAAATTGCTTTCACAAATGGATTCCAGTATTTGCCTTTATACGGTAATGAAATTTTACATAAAATTTACATTTTGTGTTCAAATAGCTGCAGTATTTACTGGTATCTTTATTTCTATGTTAATATCGAGTGCATGTTATATGCTATTTAATCATATAGTTATGTAAATCCTTTGATTTTCAATATTGACCCTTTTATGCATTTTTTTTTATTTGGGGAATTTTGATGTTATCTCTTTATCATTATTTTTCTAATAGAATCGGCCCATTTAAAAAGGGTTTATACAGTGTACCGTAGTAATGCATATAATGTATATATTTGTCATTTTAATTTTTTTTTATCGATTTTTATTAGTATGGAAATGGTTCTAGGTATTTGTATTTTTGATCTCATTGAAATTTGTTGATTTATTTATGTAACTAATTTCTAATAATGACGTGCTTTCCTATAATTTAAATTCATACTTTTAATATTCCTATCCGGGAGGATTGTATATTGTGATAGTAGGTCGTAGTTGGTCTTAGCCTTTTCAAATAATTAATGTAATTAGTAATTTGGTTGGCCTAAAGAAAACCATATTACCGAGAGGGAATTTGATATAAATTAAAGGGCAGGTTAATATTAGTAGGTTAATAGGTTACAGATAGTAAATATAACATTATATTAGTTACTACAAGTCTGACCCGTTATACCACACTTTACTTTGCATTGTTTTAATACCTACAGTTTTATTTTAATGCAAGTAAATAATAAGTAAATAAGATATATTTATTTGTATAACATTGTGTAGTATTTTTTTTTTATTGAGAAATTATTGTTTATTCGCTAAATGGCAGATTCTGATGTATTGTTTGAGATCAATTTATTAAAACCAGAATATTATTCTAGTCTATAGTCATACTGATAATTTAATTTCTCAATTCCCAGATCGTAATAGCATCTGAAAGTAACATTGATGGATTGAATGGTGACAGTGTCACAAAATCTACCCCAGAAATGTTTCCTATTTATGGGTGGCAAGAATTCTGGTTGTCGTGTAACAATGAATTCATAGAAATCGGTTTGCCAACACAGAAGCCATTGATACAGTTAAAGAGAATTTTCGAAAATGACGAAGTCGATATCATTGGTTACATTGAATTTTTGACAGAGTTCCATCATATTCCTGTGAGGTGGATGTTTGAAGGTAAGTTTTCTTATGACCCAGTCAATGAAGGAAAGGGTTTGAAAATGATGGCCCTTCACTCACAATTTTTTATATTCCTTTTATGTTAAGGTCGACAGATGGGCTGACGGTCCACTTGATGGTAGGTCCTGGCTACCGTCGCCTATAACAAAAGCAACGCCATAGGTGTTGCAAGTGCGCTGCCGACCATAGAAGGATTAAGGATAAGGGATAAGGATGGGATAGTAATTGATGTTAATATCTTTATCGGCATTCGTTGGCACGGTTAGTATTTTTTTTCGCCTAGCAATATTTTTTACTATGTCGGGCACAATATTAAATAATAAATTACACTATTAATTCTCTCGTATTTTAACGTTCGACGAAAAACGGGGCGTTATAAGTCTGACGTGTATGTCTCTTTGTGTAATCGTAGTTTAAATGATTTAAATATTGTTTAAATGAACATTATAATATAAAAATAAAATATAAAACAGGTATGTATTTAAATCAGGGGGGTATAGCATTACTGCAAGGTGCAGTAAAAAAAAAATAGAAACTCGCGCGCGTTTTAAATACCATACCATGTGTGGCATAACCTTAAGGAAGTATTGAAATTTAAGTGTATAATAATATGTTTAAATTTGATTACAGAGTCCCCGGTGGATCTAACACCGGTTAAACATAGGAAGGTTGACGGCGGCGAACTGACTTGGGTGCGAATGACGTCACGAGATCCTATTCCATTGGACGCGATGATCGGAGGCTTCGACGAAGAGCCTACTTACATAATACGGGCCGCTCACAGGGGATCCTGTTGTCCCGGAAAATATATACCGTCAATGAAAGCTGCTTTTGTGCCGTGGGGAGGACGGGAACATCGTAAAACTGATTTTGAGGCAAGTTGTGCTAACTTCATTGTACGCCGCTGCGGTCGCGCGGACGCATATGATTCGAGCCTAATGCCTCGTTTACACAGTGCGAGCTGCTGACTGCACAGTTGACAGCTGCTCGCATTGTGTACTTGTGTGTCAGTAGCTCGGCTTGCCTAAGCTGTTTATATAATGAGAGTAGCTGCCTAGTCTCTTGCGAGCGGTGTGCTGGAGTAGTGCCGGAGTCTTGCAATATCGTGATTTAATAAAAAAAAATCTATGATGAGGTCTATGACCATAATACTAGGCTTTGATATAGAAAATTATAAAATTCTTCAAAAAAAAAGAAAGACTTCCTACTGACTGGCGAGCTACTGTTGAAAGCGTCCGAACGATGCGAGTGATGTGCGAGCTGCTGCCATGCGAGTGGTGGGGGAAGGCGAGCAGGCGAGTGAAAACAAAAAAAATTAAAGTTACTCAGATGCGAGCTACTAACCTACTCGCACTGTAACTCGTATGATACGTCCGCACAGTGCGAGTTACTGCACTGCAGCTACTGTATAGGCCTACTCGCACGCTAGCTTGCACTGTCTAAACCAGGCATTAGGATGTTACCGCTAGTGTCTTTATTGATGACCGACTTTTCAGATTCTGTGTGGCTTCAATGCGTCGTGGGTTTGGACACAGGGCGCTAATATTCCCAACAATGCGTTCATTGGTGGAACGTCTAATCAAGGAGACGATCCAATGTATATCGGCCGCGCAATGCACAAGGGATACGTTGTCAACGGAAAAGTTCACACATTGTATTCTCTATGCTATCTGCCCTTCAGAGGAAATGAGATAGAAGTCAGTGTTTACGAAATACTGGTTGAGCCTGACAAAGAGAGTGAACGGATATGTGCATGGGAGTGATAATAGGAATGTATTTTATTTATTTATTAATAATTTTATTGCTGATATATTTAAATAAAAATATCACATTTTAATAATTTTTGTTTTTTTTTTTAAATTTAATTTCATAGTCAACATTTAAAAATTTCTATTGTCAAGCCATGTCAAACGCATCAATTGGTGACGTATTGATATTGACATCATCACTGACATTGACGTATTGACAACTAAGAGTGAACGTCCATTATACTTTCATTGAGTTACTACTGTGGAGGGTAGAAGTAACGACTCATATGAAAATCAAACTGAAAAAATGTACTCTCTAACAATAAAATAAGGGTTCTAAAAGTGGCCAGAATGGCACTAGTGTAGCGTATCTTCTATCTATCTATCTTTGTCTATTTCTATTACTTCTATCTATCTATCTTTATCTAATTTACTCGACAACACTACACTAGCGCCATCTTAATTTGCTTGTATTCTGGGACCACTTCTTAATACATAGAGTCGGTCCTCCTTACCTTTATCTTCCATAGTCACTACTACTACATAGCCAAAAGGCGAGAGTTCACTTACGAATTTACAGCCGCTGAATATGCGCACTGACTCTTCGTTTTTTGAAATAACGAAGTTTGGATCAGCATCGAATTCGTCAATACCACTATAGATTAAATATAAAAGTCACTCTGATACCCGGCCAAGTGAAAAAAAATCGGCAGCTCTGTTTTTATATACAGCAATAAATAGGTAGAAATTAATTGACCAGATCGTACTGGCCAAAATTAAAGAATTATACGAAGAATAAAAGTGATGTTTATTTTAAATGACATTCCAGACATTTCAAAATCTACGTAACTAACGATAACAATGTATCAATGTTCTGCCTAGATTGACATTTAATATAAATTAATTAAAGGACTGTCTCTAAAATTAATTAAAACTAGCGAAATGGCCGCGGCACCAACTCCACCGACCGCAACAGCTTCTGAATATGCTCCAAGTGAACTGCCGGCGTCAGAAGCTGGAGAAGGTTTGCTTATTTTTGTTTAATTTTCTTGAGGTTTCTTATGTTTATTTCTTACTAGCTGGTGCCCGCGACTTCGTCGGCCTTAAAAAAAACATATTAGAAATTATGTTACGAGTAATAATAACGTCTATACGATGATAGTTATAGTTATGTAAGCGTATTACTAAAAACTGTTACAAACCTTACTAGTTAAACTTACAAATGTCTACGTGATTTTTACTCAAAGTTATTGTCGTTGACGCGACCGCAAAACGACCCTTGCACGATTTAAATGTTATATAATCTGCGCCCAAACCTGCGTTATATTTACGTATTAACGGTATTAAAAACTATTATAAAACCATTTTCATATTGCTGAAAGTTAAATATAAAACGTTATTGTACCCTTTATATGACACTATTTTGCTAGTTGGGCTGACATCTTTATTGCAGTGATGACCGTGGCGCCCCCACATTTTTTGATATTTTTAAATGGTCCCTCGCGGTAAAGTTTGTTGCATCGTTATTTGTTTGTATTCATCCGATTTAAAAAAAAGTTTCATTAACAGATAGAATAGCATTTCAGAATCATAAGCTAAATATTCCATCAGTGCGAAGCCGCGGGCACCAACTGTCTTAAAATAAAAATTCAACACTTGGCAAAAGTATAATGTTAGGCGCCAATATCAGGCGTTGTATCGCTTTCATATTTTGTCAGGCGTTACATCCTTTATTTTTAAAAGCGGACGCAGTCGCGGGCACCAGCTAGTAAGTATATTAATAAATGACTAAATTTACGTGTCCTTACTTACATATAATAGCAACACCAGTTCCGGCAACAATGGCATCGTTTCCACCATATCCTCCGTACTCGACGGAGACTGCGCCTCCTTCAGTGGCTGAGACGATCATGGCAGGCCGCGATCTTCGATTTCAGCACAAGTCGTTACCCCCAATGCCGGTTCGGCCACCGCCAAAGCCGGCTAAACCGAGGTAAATAAATATTGTATCATTTATTCAAATCCAAAAATGCCGACAAGGGTGTCGATTTTCCCCACATCCAAATGTTTCTCTATTATTTCTTAACCACAAGTGTCTAGGATTTATTTTTCTTATTTTTTCCAGAGCTGGTATGACCCAATAACCTATCACCCCGTGCCCGCTTGGCTTTGATTATTGGGACACATTGTATAGATAAATAAATAGGAATAAAGAAATGTATTTTGTGCAGGGGTCCGAAGGTGACAAATGTGAAAATGTCACGACGAGCGCTGAGGGCTCACGCTCGCTGCCTGCGAAGACACGGCGCCGTGCTGACGGATCGTTTGGAGCGGATATCGAAGCCGCCACGACGTCAAATCATAAACCTATGGCGGCAATACGGCACCACTCTTGCGCCAGAAACGGTCGGTCACGTCACTTTATAATATCATTACTTAGGTCATAATTTTAAATTATTGAAAAAAAAAAAGAAACAAGACTTCATTTTATGAAAAAATTAAAAATATAACACCTGAGAAAATATCTCACATCTCCATCGCTGTGACGACGGTGGCGCCGCCACGGCGAAAGAGCTGCCTAATCTATAATAATATTTCAAAGAGAAAAGATTTGTATATTTATTTGTAATGTTAATAAACTCAAAAACTACTGGACAGATTCACCCATAGAAAGCTACTTTATCAAAGAGTAGGTAATAAACATGGGTCAGTTCAGTCAGTCCATGTACCCATAACCTTTTAATACCTGTGATATGATTTCTTACATTTAATATGTATAAAAAAACATTGGTGTAAAATTTGTACATGCAAAATATTATTAATTTTGTCCTCAGATTGCGCGTTTGCGTTGCATGCTAGATGCAGACGTACCCTTCAAACCAGATCAGGCTTATGAGTACTTCATTAATCTTCGAAAAACTAAAAAGAATAAAGCTAAGTAAGTTCTTCAAGTTTGATGATCCTTTTGCTTGTGTGGTTAAAAAGGTTTTTTTTTTATATTAAGATCTGCAGACAGACTGAAGTTCCACTTGATGGTAGGTGGCTACCGACGCCTATAACTACAGTAGGATTATTGATCAAGGGATCTGGCAACCCATACGAAAACGCAACAGCAAACGTGCTGTTATTTCACAGCGGTAAGGGCACAGTTTTATAATCAATATAAGGGGGTGGTTACTGCCGCCACACGGGCTGCCCAAATGACATGTGCCCAAACGCAGTGTGTTCTGCCACTAATTTACAGATTCAAACCAGAGCCAACTTTGAAAAGTTGATTTCCAAAGTTGACCCTGCCGGGAATCGAACCCAGGAAGCTTGGAATAGAGCGTTACGGCAAGCACCATAACTAACGGGCTCGTCAAAGTCAGTGTTAGCTTATGGACTCATGGATCTCAAATTGGGCTTGGTTTTGGTGAAGTTAAGTTTCGCCCCCAGATTTGTTCTATGATTACTATAGTATAAAAGCCTAGCGTCACTGAAACCTTTATTTCGATTCATAGAACTAAATAAATGACTGTGCAAGTTAAGACTGATTATAATTTCCAGACGAGATAAATTTTGAGAAAGGCCTCGACTTATTTACAGTCCTTTTTTGTAAGGTATCAATGTTTATTATTATACTTTGGCTATCAACGCACAGCCAAAACTAATAAATCTGAAATTTGGAATATAGTTTTATTTTATAACGTAAGTTTCCGCTAAGAAAATATTTAAAAAAATTTAAACTCCGTGTGAACCAAGTCGCGGGTCGTTAATATATGTCGCTGTCCGCTTGTGTCTGTTTCTTCGCTAACTTCTTTTAAAACCATGCAACATAATATTTTATTTTTTATTTTGATACGGTTTTCACCAATAGAAAGAGCAATAAACGAGCGAAAGGTTTCTGTAAATAGTTGGGAGCGGGTCGTTAGTTTAATTACAATAGTTATTTTGTATTTCTCTATCCAGGACTCGTGTGAATGAGTTTAAGAAAGACATATACGCTTTATGCGGCGATAAACGGTTTACTTGGGCACGTAACGCAACGATAACCTTTGCCAGAGGGGTTCAATATAAATTGTCCAGACCAGGACGGTGTGCACTTGCAGATGGGTAAGAACATACTCTTTTGAAATGTGTGCCAACCCGCTCAATAAATCCTATTTATATCTACTGTAGAGGTTAACATTTTGTTTTTATTAATGTTCTGGATTTGCACTAATCTCTGCTTACCGTTTTTTGAAAAATTAGCCGCGGTGATATAAGTCTTTGATTCCCACCGATTGTTCTGGTAGTGACCTATACACCTATGACCTACCTAATAGAAGATACGCTACTGTAGTATTATGCATAAACCCCCTTTGTAAAGTTATACAATACAGAGATAAATGTACATAATTATATTTTAACAATAATAATTTTAATTTACATAGGAACTATATTTGTTACAAGGAACACGATGGAGGAGAAAAAAAAGTATGTCCATCACAGATAGTTGCGGTATCTACCGAGTCGACTTGTAGTCTAAAAATTTTTAGATAGGTCTCCAGCAGTTCAAGTCTTTGTAGGCACCCCTGCCATAGAGCAACATAGTATTGGTTACCTCGTAATGGAATAAACTCAAAATTAATAAAATATAATGCAATCATATTAATTTTAAAACAGTATGTTGCGGCTATCTAATATAATTCTCGACGAAATCTGTGGTTACATGCAAATGAGGACGCCGTCGCGTCGATGCACACATCCGAAAGCACGCTTTATGATGGAAATATCGGACAAGGTAACTCACATTTACCAAATATTCCACCCTAATAACATGTTTTTATTTATTTATAAAATAATAGCAGTTTTCATCTTTTATGTTACAAAAAAAAAACTTCAATTTGTAAGTATCTTTTGAGAACCCCCAACGCTCAACGCAAAACGGGGTATTACAAGTTTGACGTACCTATGTGTCTGTCTTTCTGTGTATCTGTCTGTGGCATCGTAGCTCCCAAACGGATGAACCGATTTTGATCCGATTTTTTTTTCGTTTGATAGCTGACGTGATCGGCATTGTTCTTAGCTACAAAATTTATGAAGTTCTCTTCAGGCGTTTGAAGACCATCAGACCTTTTCCTAATTAACGAAGGGATGGCACAGGGTCGATTGATGTGAAATTCGGTATCTGATGCTGCAGCATCAAATAGTCTGCGGGACACCCAACTCCTCCGTAACTTACAGCAGTTATGGCTCAATAGAAAGACGGGAGTTGATTTATAATTTTAATTAAAGCTTGTTGTATTGTTTACAGATTGCAGTTTGGATCGACGAAATATTGTCAGAGTCTGATGACCGTATGCTCATGATGGACTACGATGAGGATGACGGTTAGTGATACCTTGGAATAAAGAGTAGCTTATATATAACACACGTAGTATAGGGGTAATGAGAACTATTTTTGTCATCAAGACTTCCTATTATGACAAGGTAAGCTTACAGTTGAAGTTGTGACAATTATTCGAGTCATATTTTTAGCATACGGCAACATTACAAGAAGCCTGTGTTTATTATTGTCAGTTATGCCAAAGGAATTTTTTTTAATTTAAATATTACAGAGAATAAAGAGCAAAAACTTGTTGTAGGCTAACATCTCAAGCGTACTCTTGATTGCATACTATCAAAGATTGCTTTCATTTTTCGCACATTGATTCAGACGAGTATCATCACAACTGAATATCTTAATATTTAATAAAGTAATGTATAGAGTTAAATATAGCTACCCAATAAAAGTGGATTATTTCAGAAAGATTTATTATATATATTTTTAAAATTTTTCAAGCGGTAGAAGTTGTTTTAGCGAACAATAATTGTCGTAAATTCAATGTGTATTTTTCATTTCGTGATCCAGCACCACTTTTCTTGGAAGCTACTGACGCTAATGCAGGTTTCAAGGTAAATATATCCCTTTTTTCTCTCTTTGAAGAAGTGGAAAAGAGTTACGAAGATGACACAAGGCCTCCCAGTACAGCGCCTTCCGTTCAGTCGACGAACGTGTCTCCGGTAGTCAGCACCACCCCTCTGACTGAAGTGCCGGGACAAGCGACTCCTGCCTCCGGAACCACTTCAGCCGACGCATCGCCGGTCCCTACTCCAGCGGCTTCACCCAATGCCTCGAAAACCGCTTCACCCAATGCCTCGCAAACCAAAGTCTAGATAAACAAGGTATACAAATTCATTTTTGTCTTATTGTGTAAATAACCTTTTACATTTTTCAAAAAAAAAAAAATGTTGCTGATATAAATGAAAAAATTTGTGAGGATGTATGGGTGTTTGTTACTCTTTCAGCCAAAAAGTTAGATACCTATATGTGGAAATTTTGACGAATCTTCACAGTTTATACAGACAGAATTAGCTAGTAAGAACATTATAGTTGGTACTTTAAGTAGCTTAGTCACGCTTTGTGACAATGCTGCTTCCAAGAAAATACCGTACCAAGAAAATGTTAAATTTTTTATGTGTAATATTTTTTCGGCGGTCGAAACCGGCTGTTAGCGCCAACATTTGGTCAACATTTTGCCGGAACTTATAACTCTCTACCGCGGCGGCTCAGTTTTTGATTATCGTTGTCGTGCACAAAATAACAGATATTCCTGGTTTTTAAAGCCAAAAGCTTTAAAATTATTTTTTTCGTTCCAGATGTGATAATGGCGGATGCTGCCGGTGGTGATGCCGGTTTCGCTGACGATTTTCTTAATATGATGGCAGGCGTAAGTACCTTAATGAAATCTTTGCCACCTGAGAAGTATTAATTAACATCGGCATCCCTTGCTCACTCACCGAAACACACATGCGCTTTTATTTCACGGTGGTCTTCTGTAAAGGGGTGTGTACTGTAGTCAGTAGACGGGCTACCGAAATGAATGTGAAACGCAATGTGTGTTGTCACTACTTAAGTTCCACTCTTCCCGGCGCACAATGTCACTTTCGCAAAATGTCACATTAGCACAGTGTCACTTTCGCAAAATGTCACATTAGCACAGTGTCACTTTCGCAAAATGTCACATTAGCACAATGTCACTCTCAAAATGTCACATTAGCACAATGTCACTCGCAAAATGTCACATTCTCACAATGTCACTCGCAAAATGTCACGTTCGCAAAGTGTCACTTTCCACTAATGCCACTACTTTTATTTGTTTAGGTTGGAAAATTAGAACTTGAACGAAAACGTAAATTTAATTTTAGAGACAATTTTTACAAAGTCCTCGAAAATAGTTTTGTGAACAAACCCGAATCGACAGCTCCAACTTGAAACGAATAAATGAAAAATGATAAAAAATGAAACATAAACGTAATAAAAAATGTATAAGTATTAAAAGAAGTATAATAGAGAAATAAGAAACGATGTCTGTTTTTTTTAAACTATTGCATTTATTTACCTAACAAGTGAACACGGCTGAAAGGTAAAAATAATCCTTTTATTTAATATATAAAAAAAACCATTAACACAATCTTTCTTCATTTTCTCCTATGCGAATATATATGTATTACTTTTTATTTGTTCATTTTTTTTATTTTTAACCGATAAACGTGTTCATTTGTTAGTTAATTTTTACGTGGAGAATGAAGGACGGTTTGTTATTGCGCTTTCTATTATAAATCTTATTGAAATGGAGTATATAACCGAATCTTCTTTGCTTTAGAAATATTTTAATTATAAAATGATTGAAGCTAGAACTACATGTAAGTAAATTTCATATGGAAAATGTTTAAGTAAATAAGTGTGACAAACACAGTGAGTTTGAAACACTTTGTAATTATTACTTTCAATCAGTAAGGTTTATAACTTGAAAGCAAGTGGTTTTTATTCACATATTACCTTACTCCATTCTTATTTCACAACTAAATCTTTTCTTTATTTTACAGGTTCCTTCAACTACAAAAGGACGTATGTATACCTAACTAGAGCATTTTTAATGAAAATTTAAAATCACTTCTAAAATGCCTTCCCTATTAACTTATCTTTTTTTTTCAGCTAAACCAGCTTATTTGAAGTTTAAAGGTATGTAAAAATTAAATATAATATTTATTTTGTTAATACGTTGACTTACTTACTTGACCCCGTAATAAAAAAAAACATCGCCCATAAGCACAAGTAAAATTTGCCAAGGCCAAGTACAGTGTCGCCTATAAGAGTACCGACACAAGAGATATAAATAAAGATAAATG
Organism: Synanthedon andrenaeformis; assembly: GCA_936446665.2. Classification (NCBI taxonomy): domain Eukaryota; kingdom Metazoa; phylum Arthropoda; class Insecta; order Lepidoptera; family Sesiidae; genus Synanthedon; species Synanthedon andrenaeformis. The sequence continues at coordinate 11,380,352 of OW387778.2, read as the reverse complement.
GGTTCTAACATCCCTTACTGGTTTGATTCTCAGCAGGGCCAACTATGGAAATGAATTTTTTAAAGTTGGCTCTGGTCTGGATCTGGAAAATAGTGGCAGGGTACACTGCGTTTTGTAGTTATTGGAATAACCCGTCTGTCTGGCGACAGTAACCAACCCGGTTAGCCATTTATGTGCTGTTGTGTTTCGGTGAGTGAGTAAGGGTTGCCAGAGCCCTTGCACTATCCCTACCTAATCCCTTATCTCGTGTTATAAGCGACGGTAGCCACATACCATCAAGTGGTCGTCAGACTTTCTGTCGACTTTAACATATAAAATATAGTCTTACTCGAAAGAGCGTAGAAAGAATATTAATATTAATATCTTTACACTTCAACACAGCACCATCTAGTTCCACAGTAAGCAACTAATGCTTGTATTATGGTTACCAGACAGTTGACATAATACATCTTTATATATATAAAAATCTCGTGTCACGATGTATGTTCGCAATAAACTCTGAAACTACTGAACCGACTTTGATCAAACTTCATAAGTATCTGTTATTTGGTCCAACTTAAAAGATAGGATAGTTTATATCTCATTTTGTTTATTATTATTTTTAAATTATATAATATTATTAACATAGCGCCATCAGTTGATACCTATTCAATACAGCAATTATTTATCTGTGAGTTCCGTAAGAATCTAACAGATGGCGTTGTAAGGTATTTTATCAGCTGGATTGAGTAAAAAATTGCACCAGTGCGAAGCCGGGAGCGGGCCACTAGTAGATTACTATATTATTTTTTTGTGAATACATACATATTATAAATACAAACACCCATCACTGGGGTACAATTGTAAATGTTAAATACATAAACATTTGCCCCTAGCGGGATTCGAACCCGCGACCGTTTGGTTAACAGCTATGGTTACTAGCCACTAGCTAGACCAAACGTGTCGTCATATATTTTGTATTACAGGAGAAATGCTTGAAGCCTTTTTGATGCTAGTAGATTCTATGTACAAAAAAGGAGACACACAGCTACTTTCCTATGGAAAATTTGACGAAACTTACACAGAGGCTGCTGACGAGTAAGAGGATTTCACAATTTTACTTTTATGTTGAATTTTTTTTTTTAAATTTAAATAATCACTTTTACATTTTAAGATTAAAGCGAACACCTGATTTTGAAGCATCGGACTACGATTGTAGTCTGGCTAACAAAATCGAAGGCGAGCTTACAGACACAGTTAAAGCAGATACACCGAGCAAACTACAACCTCATATGAAAGGTGAGTAATTAGTAGTTAAAGTAAGTTTAGTTAACTTAAAACAGTTAATAACGCAATATTCAGACAAAAATGTGGCAAAGTACAGTATTTAGGTGGTTCTACCTATCCCTACTAAGTATCCCAACTGGTAGGGATGTCGAAAAAAAAATTCCAGTAAGTATAGGTGAAAAATTTTCCTACTACATAAAGGTACTATTGAGATGAAAAACCTTCTATATATTATATAATCGTTAGAACACTTTATTGCATTTAAAAAAAATGTTAAATAGTATTTATTACATAGCAATTTGACATTATTTATTACATACTTCTTACTGACCATATACCATAGTAAAACTTATTTGACTTTTGATGTCTTTTTTATATAAATGATGTTTTTACTTACTGCTTCAGAGGTCGTCGGAATTTGTTCAAATTATTTAGCGCAGAACGCAGAATACAACAGTGAGTTGTTTTATTACATTTTTGCTTGGTTTAAAAAAAAATTAAATAATTCTGCATTTATATTTTTTTAACAAATTTTTAGAGGATAAAGGTCCAGCATTCAGATTGTTGGTTAAAACAATGCATGGAAAATCTGGTGACATGTTGTATCAAAAGCAAAAAGCCAGTAGGACCTATGGAAAAGCGGCAACAGAGTTAGTAACAAAGAGATAGTATGTTTAGAATTACTCAATTAATCTCTATATTTGCTCTAATAATAATAAAATTAAGCTTTTGGCCAGTTCAATTGGAAAATTATGGGGCCTATGTCTATCAGTGGAGTGGACTTTCTATGATTGAAATGATGATGATGATGATATGTAATGTACATCAGGTTGAACGAGGCGAAGGGACTGGAAAATGATCATGACGATCCGAATTTATCTCAAGATATTCACTCGAAGCTTTCTGCTTTGGTTAATAACATTACGCCAGATGATCTAAAAAAAGATATGCAAGGTAATAAAATAAGAATAATAAAATCTTCTAAACTACGCAACGGATTTTAAAGCGGTTTTCACTAATGGAAAGTACGTTAAACGTGGAAGATTTTTTTTTTATAATTATAATATGCAGAAAAAAATTGCATCCATTCGAGCGGTTCGCTAGTAGTAATATGTAAAGTAAGAATGGTAACACTTTGGTTTTGAACTTTATGTTCATGAAAAATTTATTCATTCTTCTAGTATTTAAGGGTACAGACAAACAGTTGGGTTTTGCTTATTCTAAACTAAAGTGTCGTTTCTAAAAAAAACGACAACGTTTGCTTAAATCGTGCACAGCCTTCTTTACACAGTTTTTAAAGTATTGTTTGTAGAGTAAAAATGAATATATCCAAATTTGTAGAAAATTTTATGTAGAAACTTTTGTTTACCCCTACACCCTCAGCACAACCCCCACCCTTGAGGATTTTTAGTATGTTCATCTGGATACCGTAAGATCTGGATCTACCAATTTTCAAAACTACACGATTTATTTCCCCTGATTGCCGATATTCGGCTTAATTTGACTGTACTATTACGTTAAAAACGTATATTAAGGTAACTGTTACCCTACATTATCACATATTTAGCTATCTAAGCAAATAAATGTTACGTTTGAAGTGTAGGTCTTTAACGAGTATCAAGCTTAACATTATGTTTTAGGTCACTAAATATACTTTAAACACATATTTAATACAGACTTCTGTTAACAGAGACCTTGGACATTTCTTCGAAGTATCTGTCCCAGTGTGCTGTCGATGAAAGTAAGCGTTTAATGTACTGTTATAATTGTTCAATTTTTATGTGTCTAGATTACTAGATGAGATTACTAAACTATTATTAGATGAGATTACTCTTGCTGTTACTGTTTAAGTAAAATTGTATTTAATTTTATGTTTTATTAAGTTGCAGAATAAATGATTGACTTATTGATATACACTGTATTTTATTTTTTATACTATCACAGTTGAACGTGGTCCAGCTTTCGATATCCTCATCAAAGAGCTGGAGAGGACCGGAGCTGAACATTTCAGCGATTTTCAACCTGTCTCTACAAACTTTGCGGCGGCTTATGTGTAAGTAACTGTTTGAAAATTGTTTTTGAATTATGTCTTTTTATAATACAATCTGTGCCCGCGACTTCACACGCGCTGTAGTTCGTTTTTCGAAAATCCCACAGGATCCTAACATTGTTCCAGGATAAAAAGGTATCCTATATCTTAATCCAGATAATCATCAATACATCAAATCGGTGAAAACCGCATTCAAATCGGTTAGGCCGTTTCTGAGATTAGCGTGTTCAAACGCACAGACAAACAGACAAAAATTCTAAAATCCATATTTTTACCTCGGTAACATAAGTAGTACAAGGTGTACAATTTTTTTAAATATTTAATGTACAGACACGTCAATCATAATTATGTTATGATGTAGATAATATAACACATCGTTCAATAAGTCCCGGGACTAACTATGAAAACAACATTTTATCCGCAAAATTCTTTATTATTCATCAACATAATCTCCTTCAAGTGTAATACAATCATTCCAACGCTTCTCTAACTTTTCAATGCCATGTTTGTAGAACGATTTGTCTTTTGACTCAAAATGAGCCTTCATGACACCATGTAGTAGTCGCTATTGATGGTTTTTCCTTTTTCGAGGTAGTCAATGAAAATTATACCATTCGCATCCCAGAATACGGACGCCATCACTTTGCCGGCCGACTGTTGTGTTTTTGGACGCTTCGGGCGGCTTTCACCGGTCGTACGCCATTCAGCTGACTGCCGACTTGACTCCGGAGTGAAATGGTGAATCCATGTTTCGTCCACTGTCACATATCGATGCAAAAAATCCTGTTTATTGCGAGTAAACAGTGCCAAACAGCTCTCCGAATCATTGATACGTTGTTGCTTTTGTTCCATTGTGAGCAAACGCGGCACCCATTTGGAAAAAACCTTTTTCATAACCAATTTTTGGTGCAAAATAGTAAATGCACTACCAGTTGATATGTTCACCATCTTAGCTATCTCGCGCACTTTCATTTTGCGGTCACCCATCACGATTTTCAATACTTGCTTGGTGTTTTCGGGAGTTACTGCCGACCCGCTTTTTTTTTTTTTTTTTAATACGAATCCCTCCGACATAAAGTCGTAGCCTATTTTTACTGTTTCCTTTCATACCAGTTCTCGCTTTTATACTGCTCGCACATTTATCCTACATACTTTTTCTTTCTTTTGTCCATCCTCATTCATTCCATGCGGGTGGGATTCCCGCCTATATTTCCTGTTCTGTTAAAACTATCCTTTATTGTATTCTCTAGCTTACTACTTCCTTAATCCTTTATCCTCCTTCAATGCGGACCTTGAATCGCTGTATATTGCAACGGATGTTTCGCTGCGCCCGAGGACAACCCTCGACGCCTCACATAGCGCCAAGAGCTCTGCCTGGTAGACGGTGCAATACGACGGCAGAACAAGCTTGACGGCCCTGGTTTCGGCGTCGCCCTTCCATAAGGATATTGCGGCGCCAACCCGACCGTCAATCTTGCTGCCGTCCGTAAAGATGCGAAGGTGGTAGTCGCTGTTATCTTTCAACTGTTCCTCGTCCACCAGGCTTCCGAACTCAAGGCTAACCAGCTCGGCGGGGTGGGGAGCCTCGGTCGCAAGAACCCCCCGCTCGATATCCCTGTCCCCGAGTTCAGGCTGTGGTACTCCCCTCTTGGCCTCGTATAATGAGGCAGCCTCGCGAACTCGCAAGTCAAGGGGGAGTATCCCAGCCAGTAGTAAAGCTGAGTTCAGGGACACCGTTCGGTAGGCTTTGCAGATTTTCTGCGCGAAACCCCGCTGCACGGCGTTCAAGATCCGCACAATCCCCACTCTGCGGGTCGCAGGTGCCCACGCACTCGCAGAGTAGGTGATTATTGGTTCCACCGCGGCGATGTAAATAAAGCGAACGACCTCGGGATGGAGACCTCAACTGACTTTAGCTGCTCTCCCGAGCTGCTTATAAACCCCGAGGGCCTTCTTGGTCACGTTTTTGACATGATCCTTGAAGGTGAGACCCCTGTCTATGGTTAGTCCGAGCAATTTGATTCTGTCGACCCGAACGTTCCGCATCATTTGTATCAGCACGACCGCGTTTGAAGTCAGCGTACCACCGACATGTTGTTTTCGACGGAGTAGAGTCCGGATAACGTTTTTCAAGCCATTGCTGAGCTTGAACAGTGTTTTTTTCCATTAGAAAACAATGTTTTATCAACACACGAAACTCGTTTTGGTCCATTTTTTCACGATTGCAAAGGTAGCGTCACTTTAACCACTATAGCTTTCTTGGTTATGTTTCGAATTACATCAAATTTTGACACATCTCATCTACAGGTTGGTACTTCTGAACCTTGGTATATACATGGCATTATTAGCGCCATCTCTACGCTAGTCCCGGTACTTATTGAACGATCTAGTACATGTAAATAATTGTATAATATAAAATATGTATTTGTACATTAGTAGAAAACTTTCTAGTATATACTTTTAAGCTTCAACGGTAGGTCGTCAGCTTGTTAAACTCCTTCCATTCAACAATCACACCAAGAAGTTTGTTGTTCAATGGAGGCATGGAGAATAGAGGTAATAAGGAGGACCAACTTACCGAAAAAGTGGCAAGCTAAAAGCTTGTAAATTAAATAGTGGCTCATAAATTGACCAGAATTTCGCTAGTGTAGCATTGGTGTTTGATATGATTGGTTGGTTGCTTAGTTCATGAAATAACCGCAATTAAAATGCTACTAGTGCATCACATTCCAATGCTACTACAGCGGCACATAATTGAGCGTATTGAATGGACACACTCTCATGTATAGAGTTGGGCCTTTCTTACTTCTATTATCCATGAATGGGAGGCAACACTGCTCCACTATTAAAACTTGAGCAGCCACGATTTGGTCCTTCGCGTTATTTTCCCTTCCACCTTTTCAGATTGAAATCAGCGCCAGGCTTCTCGTCCACCACACCAGACGCTGCCAACGCACCCAAATTCAGTTCAGCTCTTCATAAAGTCATCGATGCTGCCACACCAAAGGCACTGCAACAAGACATGGCAGGTGAATTGCTTGTCTGTTTTATTAAAGATTAAATGATTATTACAAATTACTTATGGATGCCCAAATAATAAAAATGTATTATGTTTCAGAGACCATTGAGAGGTGCAGCAATTATTTGTCGGGCTTTGTTCGCGACCGAGGTAATTATTTGTCATTTTTCAGGGATATTCTCATTGTCGCATCTAGCCGCTTCCTACGAAGCCTTTCAGGTCATCTGTCCATCTGGCCGCAGGTTGATCCATTCGTGGCCTCCATTCGAGAATTTTTCTACCCAATCGGTTATGATTGATTCATTGATAATCGACCTTATCATTAACAGATGTGACCGGCCAATTGCCACTACAACTTGCTAATTCTCTTGTCTCTATCGATAACCTTGGTTCTTCGGCGAATTTTAGAATTTCAGAATTTTTCAATTGCACTCGGATAATTCTTGGAAATTTAAGTAGAAATATTTAGTTATTAAGTGTTAAAAATTAATTTCTGTACTGCAGATGAGGCGCTGAAAATAATATTGAAGTCACTGAAAGCATCTCCTGATAAAGAACTTGTAAAACGAAATAATTACGCTATGAACTACGTTACTGCTGCGAAAGAGTATGTATCATCAACCAATATCTAAGGAAACTTATAGAAACTAGTACCGTAAGTTTCTTTTAAAATAATATTTTATTAATTGAACCATTATTTCAGCACTGAAACGTCTCCAATCATAGTCCCATTTTTTCCCGTCAAAGATGTCGCCAACGATATAAGACAAGTTTTGTCCAATGCTGTCGAATCTGCCACACCGTCTAACCTCAAAGTCGCCATGACATGTATGTAGGCACATAATAATGTTTTCAATTGATAATACTTATTTTTTTAATGATTAAGCCTTTATTTCAGACTAGCTGTTGCACGCGGCCTCGCCTGCGTAATTAACCCAAATTAACCCAACCGGAATTTACCCAAATAATTGCAAAATACAGTGTGCCCTACCGCTGTGTTAAAATAGTATTTTTTATTTTATTAAATACTTATACTATTTTTATTAAAAGAGTATTTCTATTTTGACCCAAAAATAATGTTATTCCATTTCTTAGCATTAATCTACGTTACAGTTCCCATTTAATACTTAATTTCCAATAATTTATTTGTATTTTTTTTTCATTGCAGCGCTTGTTCGAGATGTGAGCAAATATTTATCTCAGCCAGTAGCACTAAGAAGTAAGTTTTAAAAACTTTATTGTTTTTAAGAGAAAACGTGGCAAATAGAATGACGGTTCACTTCCATGCCAGTGGTACCTGAATTGTAGGTGGTTGTGTTGTTTATAAAAGTTAGGAACCAAGGTGTCATATACCCTTTACCTTCCGAGTAGAGGGTAAGACAAGGTGCATGTAAAGGGAACTTGTTCTGATATACCTTACGCACTCACTGTGAAATGTGTCCTGTGTTGATTACTTTTAACCCCCGACGTCTGGCGCAAAAACAATGTGTTATAAGTTTGAGCGTGTGCGTTATAACAATGTGTACGTCTGTGTATGTGTGTATCTGTGTGTCTGTCTATGGAATCGTAGCTTCCAAACGGATGGACCGATTTGGCTCTTGGCTGTAGTTAATGTAGGTCTGTTCAGGCGTTTGAAGATTGTCACTCTATTTCCTAGTTGATGAAGGGATTTAGTACTTTTACTTCGGACATTAACATTGGTCTGATGCTGCAGCATCAAGTGATCTGCGGAACACCCAACTCCTCACCAACTTACAGCAGATATAGCTCAATAGAAAGTCGGGGGTTAGTTTATAATTTTAACTAGGTAAAGCATATAATGGGTTTTTCATTTCTAATGTTAAGTACATAATTTGAATAACTTAAAATATATGAATAATTTAAAATATTGCAAATAGGCGGAGTAGCCGGTGAAAGATATCCCTTGAACTTCTTGGCAGCAGTGAAGAAGTCCTTAGGGTCAAGACACCTATTTAAATATAAGTCACTTGGTCAAACTTATTCCGAGGGAGCAGATGTGTGAGTTGTATTTTTTTTACTTTTTGTGGATGGAAAAGTTATTATTATTTACACTTATTTATTTTGTTGTTGAAATATTATTTGAAAATAGGTTAAAGTATGCTGGCCCTTTAGGATCAGAACCGATTAATCCGAAAGCTGAAAGCCTGAAGAAAGAGATCGTGTCTGAATTGAATCAGGGATTGCCCGTTAGAGTGGGCGAAACAGTTTTGAATAATATGAACGGTAAATTTATCATTAATTTTCTCATAAATTAATCAGGTTTGTGGACAGATCGCTTATTAATACAAGCAATGCCATGGTTAATGCAAGAAATGCCATGGTTAATGCAAGCAATGCCATGGTTAATACAAGCAATACCATGGTTAATACAAGCAATGCCATGGTTAATACAAGCAATGTCATCATTGCAAGTGCCCTGCATACTTTGATGGGATAAAGGATAAGGGATAAGAAGGAATATATAATTGTGTTTTAAACATATCCTTTGATCGCTCTATTTTCCACTAGAAATTCCAGACATTACTTTGTGACGCTTCGCATCTAAATATTATATATATACTTAGCAATAAGTCAACCAAACTTGTAAACTAATAAAAACTTGTTTATAACTAACAAAAAACATGTAAAAGCCATATAGCAAAAGTTCTGTTCCTGTAATTAAATTGAAGTCTAACTAGCATTTACATGATATTACCTATTCTGTTGTATTACGTAGTTCTTATTGGTAGGCAAATAGTTTAATAAATACCTACTCTTTTGTTATTAATGGCATATCAATAAATGCTAACAACTTGCTCCAATTTATATTTTTTTATGTTAAGCTCGCCAGACAGGCTGACGGTCCTCTCGATGGTAGGTAGCTACCGTCGCCGATAACACAAGAAACGCCAGTAGTGCTGAAAACGCGCTGCCGACCATAGTAGTATCAATAAGGGGAAGGAATAACCGTAATAGTTACATGACTATAGGTATTTTATTTTTAATTAAAAAATATTATTTAAAAAATAAAAGTTATTATTACGAAATAAAATGAGATCATTTAAATTATTTTTTCGACAATTTTTATTAATTTGTTACTACATAAATTATGTTGAGTTTTAATTATTTAAAGTGTGTGTTTTTCCTTTAACTTTTAATGTGTGTGGTTTTACATGATAACTAAAAGGGTACGGTTGGCAAAAACATGGCACGTCGCCATGTTGGGACTCTATTAACTAGTTGTATATATATAAGGTTTATTAATATACTTTATGTGCAATTTTAGATACTCTGGAAACTGGCGCCAAACACTTGGCTAAAGTTGGAGTAGAAAAAGGTGAGGTCCTACAGTGAAGATATATAATATGTGAAAATACAATTGTTTAACTAGAACATATGTATTAATTTTTATAATTTACTTTGTTTTTAATAGGAGAGGCTTTGGATTATTTAGTTACTCTCATGAAGAAGGAAGGAGACGCACCGATCGGTGTGTTGCAAGGATACGAACAATCTTACAACGATGGAGCGCGAAGGTTGTCCTTTAGTTTTATTGGAATTTATTTTAAAAAATTGCACGAATAAAATCCTCTTAAGATGTTTCGTTTTACTACAATATAATTTTGGATATCTTCAAGAGTGCTGTAAAGAAATTCTTGCAGAACCGACATCGCATTTGGCACCCGCGCCACCCCTTTTAAGAAAGCTTTTCTAAAAATGTCAAACATCATATGTTTACAAGTAACGTCATATAAGTTGATGTGCTTCGCCATACGATAAAAGATTTGAAATAACGACGCGGGCTCTTATTCACTCACTGAAACACAACAGCACACCTGCTATTAGGCGATCAAATGGGCTGCCCTGTTTATATATGTATGAAGAAAGCTGCGTGCGTTGCTTTTACTAATATAGAAGTAGATGTGCGTAATTTTATGGTTATTTTTTATTTTTATAATTTAAAGGGTAGAAAACTCATCAAGTCTGGCCAATGAGCAGGTCGACAATAGTGCTTATACCATGGTGAATACCAAACTTAATGCGCTTACCGAGAAGAAGCCTTCAGCGGAACACGCAAACTATTTGCCAGGTAATAAACAAAGATCATATCTTGAAACAGCTTTTGCCCACAACTATTTTCGTCCCTAGCATAATTACTGATAAGGGAATATACCCTAGCATAATTACTGATAAGGGAATATACCCTAGCATAATTACTGATACGGGAATATACCCTAGCATAATTACTGATAAGGGAATATACCCTAGCATAATTACTGATAAGGGAATATACCCTAGCATAATTACTGATAAGGGAATATACCCTAGCATAATTACTGATAAGGGAATATACCCTAGCATAATTACTGATACGGGAATATACCCTAGCATAATTACTGATAAGGGAATATACCCTAGCATAATTACTGATAAGGGAATATACCCTAGCATAATTACTGATAAGGGAATATACCCTAGCATAATCACTGAAAAGATAATATAAACTAGCATAATTACTGATGCTGCCAAACGAACTAGTATGTAGATAGTTTGTGACAGGGGGATCTGGTGCACACTCAAGCGCTATTTTAATTCTTAGAAACATTTGTTTATTTATTTATTTATTTATTTATTTATTTATTTATTTATTTATTTATTTTTATTTGGAAAATCAACAGTTAACAAAAATAAGATAATAACTAAGTCTAAAAACATAAAACCAATTAAAGATTTTCACCTATAGAAATAAACTAGATATATAAACAGTACAGCGTTCACAGACAACAGTAACAAAAAAAAAAACAATCGAAAAAAAAAAAAAAAAATATTGAAAATAAAATCACAAATTTGCAAGGGTAACGTTAGGATAAGGAAATACATAAAACCAGACTAGCCTTCAAAAAATTTTTGCGCCAACAAACGCCTCGCCGACACCACGCTAGTGTTAAATAAATCAAGATTAAGTTCGTTTTCATTACTTAAGATATTGAACATGTTGCTCGCACGCCAAATAAAAGTATTCTGTCTATAATTGGTTGATGCTAACGGCAGGTAAATTAAATTATTAGATCTAAGAGTTATAACTGGAACTCTGAGATAGATTTGAGATAAAAGATCTGGACAATCAATAAGACCAGATGCAATTTTAAGTAGAAACATTAAATCGGCTATTGAACGACGGTTTTCAAGGGGTAGTAAGTGGTGTTTCTTACAAAGGCTAAGATAGAATTCTGAATCATACCTATCACCTGTTCTGTAGCATAAATAGCGAATAAATTTTTTTTGAATCCTTTCAATACGGTTGATATACGTGGCATATCTAGGGTTCCAGACTTGCGATGCGTATTCCAAATTGCTTCGAACATACGTACAATACAAAATTTTGAATGTTTTGACATTAGTAAATTCCTTGGAACTGCGCATCACAAATCCAAGAGCTTTTGATGCTTTAGATATAGTAAAGTTAACATGATCATCGAATAATAATTTCGAGTCATGCAGCACACCCAAGTCCCGCACAGTACTGTCCCTTTTGAGAATGTTACCCTTTAAAGAATAATCATTAGTTATAATGTTTCGTTTGCGAGTAAAAGTAACAACACTGCATTTAGATGGATTAAGATCTAACTGATTGATGCTACAATAGGCTTCAAGTCTACGGAGATCAGTCTGTAAGGCGTCTGCTGCAACTCTAGATGGGATAGCTGCAAATATTTTCATGTCATCAGCAAAACAAAGTAATTGGGAGTTTTGAAAACAGGGATCTATATCACTCACATAAACTATGAACAGGAGGGGACCAAGCAAGGAACCCTGCGGTACCCCGCTCGGCACAGGAACCCAACCTGAAATGTAGTTATTAATAACAACAGCCTGAGAACGGTTCTCAATGTAAGAAGAGAACCATCTCAGCAAATCACCACTAATACCAATGTTTGAGAGTTTAATAAGTAGTAAACTATGCGGAATCCTATCGAAAGCCTTACTATAATCGGTATAGATAACCAGGCCCGGTCTGGCTCCATTGGAGGCCCTCGGCTAGATGGTGATTTGAGGCCCCCCCCCCCCCCCCGGAAAAAAACACTGCATTATATTAAATAAAACTTTAATGCAACGCCCTAGTGTACGTTGATACTAAAATATGGCCTAGTGTATAAGTATAACATAAATAATTATTACATAAGGAAGTTCAAAAAAAAATTGTGTTAACCGTATAAACACGACAAAAATTCCTACCATAGTGATAGTAGCCTTATCATTATCAACGATTGCCTAGCCTATCCCATCAGTTTTCTTTTAAGTTCGTCGCTACTACTGGCCACGACATTAATGATTTCTTCTTTGTCGATGTCAGAAAACAAGTCTCTCTCTATGTTCATAAAAATAAGGCTAGACATAAGGTCTTGGCCTAAACTAGCCCTAAGACGATTCTTTATTATTTTTAGCTTAGAAAAAACCCGTTCACATGTAACCTGTGTACAGGGTATCGTTAGGATAAATTTATAAACTACATATAAGTTAGTGAACAATCCTGATCCAGAGAGTTCAAAAAGAACTGAGAAGGCACATGACAAACACTTGAAACATTTTTTGCTGTCATTGCAGAAACCACGAAAATTGTCTTCTTCTGATTCAGGTTCCGAATCGAGTTCACGGTCTTTTAAAATTTCTTCTGCTTTGTTTGATTCTTCGTCTGGGATCTGTTCATCTTGAGTGTTTACAACTTTTATGAAACTTTTGCACTGATCTGCAAATTGTTTAAGTTCTATTAATAATATACTTCTTTCAACATTGCAAAGTTTTGAGATTACGTCGCTGTGAAACAGTAAAACAAAATAATTTTTTATAATAAAATTGTTTACTTGAATTTTTTGACTTTTGGAGGCCCCCTTGAGCCGGAGGCCCTCGGCGATCGCCGACCAGCCGCCCTGGCCAGACCGGGCCTGTAGATAACGTCAATTTGTAGACCACGATCCATGGCATCTGTCAAGAAGTCATTAAATAATACAAGGTTGGATATAGTTGACCTTCCTTTAAGAAAACCATGTTGAAATGGGCTGAAAGAGTGTTTGAGTGCAGAATATACCTGATTGAAAACCACTTTTTCAAATACCTTGGATATAATACACAATTTGGATATTGGCCTGTAGTTAACTACTTCAGTTTTTGGACCCTTTTTGTGAACAGGTGTAATATAAGCCTGCTTCCATACACTAGGAACAATTCCTTCTTGCAAAGATCTTTTAAAAAGTATGGTAATAGGTATAGCTACAGTTTCATAGCAATTTATAAGGAATGTAGCAGGCATATGGTCGGGGCCTGCAGATTTTGATGGATCTAGTTTTTGAAGCAATTTAGATACTGCCTGAACATCGACGAAAATAGAAGAAATATTAGAAGCGGTCATAATACTGGATCGAAAATTATGGTTTGAGTTAGAAGTGGTCTGAGCAAGAAATGTAGAAGCAAAATAGGATGAAAAAGCATTACTTATAGTTTCACCAGTATTAACAGTAATGTTGTTATATTGTAAGGAACTTGGTACCGCATTAGATTTTATCTTTGATTTGTTATAAGACCAGAAGTATTTAGGGTTCTTTTCTATAGATTTCTCAACTATGGCAATATAGTTAACATAACATGCACGTTCCAAATATTTAACTCGGTCACGTAACACCTTGTACGATTGCTCGTCAGATGGGTTACCATATATTTTAAACTTCCGAAGGTATTTAAATTTTTCTTTAATTACTTTTTGAAGAGCATGAGTATACCATTTGGGATAGGATTTCTTTACAATTAATTTAGATGGTATGTATTTGTCTCTTAAAGCTGACAAAGAATTATAAAACAGTTCCACGGCAGTGTCAAGTGACCCCGTTGAGAGCTTCGCTGACCAATCCATACTTGATATTTCTCTATTAATTGAGCCATAGTCACCTTGTTCATACAAGTACCTAGTGCATGGCGCGTAATCAAGCGAATCACACTCCACAAACGGAAAATCCAGACAAAGTGCACCGTGATGGGGGTCAATGGGTATAGCAAGGGGGTCATCACTGCAGTCTCTTACAAAAACAGTTTCATTTGAAAAGACGAGATCGAGCGTCTTGTCAAAGGCATTTCTTATGCCATTGAACTGTCTCAGATTGAGCGCATTCAAATCGTCAATTAATAAGTGTTCGACTTCCGATCTAATATTAGATGGATAGAGGAAACTGTCATTAGCATTTTGTAGCCAAACTATGTCACTGAGATTAAAATCACCTACTAAAATATATTTATCCAACGGGTTATGCATCATAATCTTTTCTACGTTAAGAAGAAAATTAGATAGTTGTTGTGAGAAACTAAAACCAAGATTTTCATTACATAAATACAGGGCACATAAATGTAGTCTAATAATTATTTTTGTAATGCTAGTTTTAATAGAAATTGTTACCCAAAGATCCTCAGCACTAGAATTATAAGATGGCTGAGGTGTCACAGATAGTTCTCTGCGGGTCGCGATAAAAACACCACCCCCACGACATTGACCGGTTGCTTTATAATTACGGTCTCGCCGCCAGACAACATAACGACAGTCAACCAATTCAGAGTCCAATATCCCTTCCAGCAGCCAGGTCTCAGTGATAATAATTACATCATATTGACATGTACAAACATTCCGATAAAAAATTGCCGTTTTCGATCGCAAGCCACGTGCATTTTGGTAATAAATGTTTAAAGGCTTATCTTTGATATTGGCCATTAGTATTATACAAATAAAATTCCTTCAATTAGTAATATAGTAATACATAAAAAATAGTAACAATAATGTAATAGTAATAATAAATAAAACTTGTATTGAAAAGCAAAAAGGTTAGGCAAATTCATCTGGCGACAAGCGTTTTTGTAGTTACTTAATAAAAGATAAAAGTATGTTAAACTGGTGCGAGCAACATAGCAATACGTAGGAGAACTTAGATGTGCGAGCAGGATGGATAGGCGTAACGTAGTTTGTATTAAATTATCTGAAAACAAGTTTTCAGTGGGCATGGAATGCAATAACGAACAATAGCAGAGCATCGGCGAAGCAGGAAGCGCAGGGGTTGCAAACAATTTGTTAGATTTTAATAGATTAAAAGTAAAGTGAAAAAGATCAAACGATAATACTAACATAACTATTAACCAATAAATAATGCAGTACAGGAGATAATTTACAAAATCTTGTTTAAATTCTTTTCGCTTGTAATGACTATTACGTTTGACGTATCATTTTTACGAACATGAATTTTACAATATTTCACCCACTTATACTTATAGTTTTTCTCATCAGCGATGGCCTTTACTTTAGTAAGCAACTTTTTGTTCTCTGGAGTCAGATGGTCATTAACAAAGATCATTTGCCGATTATCCTTAAAACCAATGTCACTGGCTAATATGGACTTCTTTGCACGCGCCGCTGCCACGAATTCTTCCTTAACATATCGATTGATAAAATTAATAATAATATATTTATCGTTTGGTTTATAAGTTGGAATTCTAGAAATATAATTGATTTGCGATTTGGGAAGCTCGCAACCTATAATTTTCCCCAGGGCCTCCACTATAGAAAAGAGATTTTCTTTATTGTGCACAGGTACTCCCTTAATCTCCACGTTATTCATCCGCAATAGTTGGTCCCTTGCATGTACCTCAGTTCTAACAGCCTCCACCTCATGGGAAATTGCTTGAATTGATTCCTGGTTCCTTGAAGCAACTGAAACCTTATCCTCCAAAATACTTATCCTTTTATCGTGTTCATCCAGCATTTGGCCACTGAACTCGCAGGACTTACGCAAGTCACCCAATTCGCTTCTGATAATCTTGATATCTTCCAAAAGAGCAGGCATGCCAGCAAGCTGTTGTTTCATAACCCTGATTTCACTCAAAATGATATCAAGTGTAGCTGGTTCAGGGCTTGGTTGGTTGGATGAGCGACATTGATAGCACTTCCATGCTGCCCTACGGTCCGGTCCAAGTCTGCGATAACCTGCTTCAGTGATATTGGCACAGGAAAAGTCAAGGTACCTCAAGCAAGATCCACACTGTACCCCATCAACAAATTCACTGTCACATGATGCACACTTATTCATCTTTAAAGTTAATTAATATTTTGAGTAAGAAACAGAAAATAAAAAGGTTGTCAATATCTGGATAAATTCAAAGCACAGATACGCTTTGTTTAAGTATTTACTTTGTTTACTTTGTTAAACTTTGTATTTACTTTGTTTAAGTATTTACTTTTATTTATCTTATTATTGTAGATATCGTCGAAGAAACGTCTAAGTTCCTGTCGGCTCCGCCTCCAGAGAGTAAGAACATTCAGACCTCTTTTCTGCTAGGAATATATCGTTTTATAAATGAAATATTTTTCTTGTTTAGCCGAAGCCGAGAGAAGGCACTTGTTATCAGATTTAATGAAACGCAAGCAAGACGAACTATTTGCTAATGAAGGTGTTTACAAGATCACATATGAGGAAGCAGCCGATGAGTATGTGAATTGTAACATAAACTATAATATTTTATCCATTTTGCTGATTTTTGCGACTGATTTTCGACAATGCTATTTTCAGGTTAATGAAAGCTCCGGTAGGTGTGACGACGTGTCATAGCGACGCAAAGAAACAAGATGTGAAAACTAAAGAGAAATGTGTAATACCTGGGAAGAAATTAGAAGAAAATCTTCAGGGTAAATATATTTACCCTGAACAAGAAAAAAATATTTCTAAAAAAATGCCTCTCAAACGGTTTTTGGTTTCATCGTAAACGACATTTCGATATAAGATTAAATATAGATCCATTCAATAAAAAATAAAAATAAATCTATTTCAGGAACTCTCGATGAGACCTCTGCATATCTCACGGACATGATTAAAGGGAGAGGTGAATTAATTTTCCTTTTTATATCTAACTAGCTGTTGCACGCGGCTTCGCCCGCGTAACTTCATAAAACATAGCCTATATGTTACTCGCTGATAATATAGCTTCCCAACAGTGAAAGAATTTTTTCAAATCGATCCAGTAGTTTCGGAGCTTATTCAATGCAAACAAACAAACAATAAAATATTTTCTCTTTATAATTATATCTAATAATTCTAATATGTAAATAAGGTGTTGCTTATTTTTTTTTTATATATCAACGCTACTATAAGTTAGGCCACTCATTCTATTACAAAAATCGTAGTTACCTAACCTATTGTAACTTTTTTTTTAAGCCTTCTAACCTACTTCTAACAGAATATTATATAATTACACATTATTTCTAAAACACAGCCGAAGCTATGCAAGTAATACATGATGACATGAAGGTTGCAAAAACTGAAGAATTGATTAACGTTGGCCAGTTTAAAAAGACGTACAATGAAGCTGCCGAGATGTAAGTTAAGGCTTGACATCTAAAGTTAGCTTGAAAATAGAATTTTTGACATATAAAAAAAAACATTGAATTTTACTATACTAACTTTGCAGTAAGTTTGTATTGACAATGTTGTAGGTATTTCTTTAATGTAACGGTCTAACTAAATTGTTGTCCGTCGCATATAACACAAGTATTGTGTATAGGGGAGTCATATTATATTTTAACTTGAACATTAACTTGAAGTAAAGTGTCGCAGTGTTTCATAAAATTTGATAAAACTTGAACGAAATAACAAGCGAGTGTATTCTTAACAACTTTGTTATAGTGTTGTATGAGATTTACTAAAACTAATCATAGTAACAATATTAACTTATTGTATTGTTATCGTTAAAGGTTAAAGTCTGCCCCTAATTTCAAAAGTCAAAAGAGCTCTGGTATACTATTTGATATGGTACATAAGAAGTTAGAGACTCTACCTAAAGAGGTCAAGACAGAGTTAGGAAAAAGCCATATTCCAGGTATAAATCCATGTTAATTTATAAGTTTCCTTAGGTTAAGTTGTATAAGCGGTTAGGGTGCTTGCTTTAACGTTCTGTTCCACGGTCCCATTGGGTCAACTTTGGAAATGAACCTATTAAATTTGGCTTTGAGACCACGGTGAAAGAAACCAGTCCGTCTGGTGGCAGTAACCACACCCTTACATAAGACAACCGTTAAATAACAACACGTATGCTGTTGTGTTTCAATAATTGAGTAAAGGATGCGAGTGCCCACTCCCATATTCCCTCCTTAATACTTATTATCAAACTCGGCAGCACTTACAACCACTGTTAATAGGCGAAGATATCTACCATCGATTAAACGGTTTATTTTTCAAGTAGGTATATGGTTTAATTTAAACCATCTACTTGCCTGACAACGTTCATATAAAAACAGAACAATGAAGTTTCCGTAATATTTAGTTAACGAAATTAACTATGTTATCCTATTGATTCAATCAATTCAATATATATGGTTATTATTTTCATCGTCTATTACAGATTCCCTTGACATCTCGTCTGGTTACATAGCTAATGTAGCAGCTAAAGAGTGTAAGTACTATTTTTTTTTATTTCGATAAAATTGTGATTGTATATTGTATATTCGAATAGAAGGCTTATCTCACAGCTGAGGAAACAGTTAGCACATTCTTGTCGAATGTAGTTCGCTTATGCAAAGGGAAGGTACTAACTATAAGTTAAATAATAACAAATTAATTCACACACACACACACACACACGAACATATTTTAATGTTTTAAGAAATTTTGTTTCTCAGATCGGCAATATTCGAAGGCTATTATTAGGCTTCAAAGGCTTATAAAAGAGTAGATTAGTGATTTGTTTAATTTGGATTCATATTTTTTTTAAATTACATTATAATACATACTTACTTTACAGGTGGATTGGATGAACAAAGTTTAGCAGCTTTAGCCAATCAACCTAAAGTGAAGTCGCCTAGCCCAGAGTAATTATACAAAATATACGAGTATTTTTATATTTTCAAATTGTATATGTTATTTAATATATATTTAATTTTGTTCGCGAATCTTTATAAATTATCTTCATGTATCTTATCAACTATAATACTACAATGTTTCATCAATATCTATTCAGTAGTTTAGCGTGAAACAGTAACAAACATCAATACATTCGCTCTCACAAACTTTCACAATAGGGATGTCGACTATTTTTGGCAAAGTATTTAAATTCATGTATAATAAGTAATAGGTATAGCCCAAAATATTAAATATTATTTTTTTAATACAACTAAACTTCAAAAATTGAGTATTCAAAATTCCGTTTCAAATTTCTCTCTACAAGCTAACCTTTGTCACGTGACCGTTGTGACGTCACTTGTTCCCAAACCAAACAAGGTTAACCCAACGACGTAGTATTAATAAGCGGCGATGTTTGCGAACAAGCGACGTCGTGCACGTTGATTGATGTTCGTTGTAACGTGATTTGAGAATTTATTTAATTACATTTTTATTATTAAATAAAAATTGAATTCCTTAAAATCAGCATTCCTATTGTAAAATTAGTAGGATGTCAATTATATTGACTATATTTTTTGTAAATAACTCACTCCACAGACCAGATTTGGACGAAGAAAATCGCAGGAGAGCGGCTGAAGAAGAGGCGCGTAGAAGAGCAGCTGAAGAAGAGGAGCGTAGGAGAAGAGAGAGAGAAAAAGCTGAAAGGGAAAAAGCTATGGGTAGGAAGGAACAGTACAGATATGAAATATTATTTTCAACGCAAAAACGGAGTGTTATAAGTTTGATGTGTGTGTCTTTGTAATTGTGTATCTGTGTGACTGTCTGTGGAATCGTAGCTTTGAGCCGATTTTGATTAATCGGTTTTTTTTAAGCTAACGTGGATCGGGATCGTTCGTGGTTATAATTTGTGAAGATCTGTGCAGTCGCTTAAAGACCATCAGCCCATTTCCTAGTTGAAAGGATTTCACTAACTTCCACATGTTTGATTGATGTGAAATTTAGTATACTATTACTTCGGTGGTGTTTCCATGACATGGTAACCTTGACCTGATGCTGCAGCATCAAGTAGTCTGCGGGAAACTCAACTTCTTAGCAACTTACAGCAGATATAGCTATGTTTGAGTTTCGGGGGTTTGTTTATAATTTTTATTTATAGCTCGTTTATGTAAATGTCCTTCAGAAAGGACAAAAGCAACGCCACAGGTGCTGCAAGTCCTTTGCCAGCCATAGTTTTTATTATAAGGATTTGGGATATAGGCATTCGCATCCCTTACTCACGCACTGAAACACAAAAGCACACATGCTGTTATTTCACGCTGGTCTTCTGTAACGGGGTGGTCACCGTCGCAAGATGGGTTCCCCAAATGAAATGACTGCGAAAGTTATTTCTTGGATTGTCAAAGTTGTACTATAAATAATGTGATGAAGCCTAATTATTTAAAAAAAAAATGTATGTGAAATGTTATTTTAAAATGAAATTATCATATAAAATTATTTATTGAAATTAACAATATTCTGTTATTAATGAAAGGTGGGGAGGAAGATGAGCGCGAAGCGGCACTGAATATTTTACAACAGCAGATGCGCGCCAAAGGCGCCGAAATCTTTTACAAGCAAACTCACGCCGACCTCACCCACGCCACTGGCTCTGAATGGTAAGTGGTCAGAAAGGCTATAGCCGAAGCCGTGTAAGTGTGTTTGAAATATTTAGCATCAAAAATCACTAAGTTAATATTGACCTAGAGACGTCTGGTTTTTTTGAAAAATTATTCCACTTTAGGCCATTAACAACATGCGTTAATTACAAAAGAAACGGACCAGTAGTTTTTAAAATATTTTGAAAAGTAAAAAAACTTTCAAGGAAAAAATTTAGCGGATTAATAACTAGCATTATCACCAATACATAGGATTTATTCATTGGCTTATAACATCAGGGGCACTTTTTGTTCCCTTACACGGCTATAGCCGTTAAAAAAAACTACTTTTGTTTATCTTTATTGAAATTGATTTAATCTATACGTATATTATAATAAAGTCTCGTAAACGAGCCCTCTCGTTACATTATTATTATTATTATTATATTTTTTTTTCAAGGAAACCATTTGTACATACCTATGTTGCCGAGGTGAAAATAGTTTTTGGAATTTTTGTTTGTTTGACTGTGCGTTTGTATGCTCGCTAATCTGATGTATTGACTGTAGCAAGATTCCCGTAACATATAGTGTTTGTTTCATTCCAATCGGCTTAAAAGTTATATCGAATACCGTAATACCAATCGTACGAAAACCGCGTTGTTGCGGGCAGAGCCTAAGGTCTCATATGTTCCATAGATCATATTTAGAAATCATCCTAAATACATATCAGCTGTGTAATAAGACAAATTATGATTAATTATGATCAATAACTGGTATTTTACAATAAATTAGGATTATTAATGATGAACTAAGGCACAATAAATAATTTTCCATCCTCTACAAATGAGAAAATATACTTCGAATCATGTAAATTTTATTTCGAAATTGTTATCCTCAAAGCGTTTCACAATGAAAATGTACATTAAAAATCAGGTTATCGATGAAATCTCCCGTGAAAGTGGACAAGTCTGTGAAAGAAGGCGCCGACACTGCGCGATTGACGAAGAAATTCGAGAAGAAACTAGATACACTTGTCAAACATACACCGGAAAGCAGGAATGACTCTATGCAAGGTAGACTATCTGACCTTTATAGTCAAGTCCAGTAACTGGCACTAGTCTCTTTTTTTTTGTCCTCTACCCCTTTCAAACTTCAATTTGACCTCTAGGTTATACACAGTAAAAAAAGACATATTTTTTATTGGTTTTTGAAGATAATATATAATGAAAGTAATATACATATTTAACAACTAGTAACAATTTCGCTTGTGAAGACTCGGTCAAGTGACTTCGACTTTTATACCTACAAGCCTTTTTCACAATGAATAATTTACAATATTATCTTTGTTTTAAAAAATATGTTTACATGCTCTGAAAATTTGTTTTTTTATGGAAATTCAACGTTTTAAGATTTTGACGTTGGTCTAGCTCTTACTATTAGATATTCTATTGTGAAAGTCCATACTGTACAAGTATACCTAATTGTCTAGATATAATAATGTAACATATGGGTCCAGTGGTCTGAAAATAAATGAATTTTAATTTAATTTATATTAATTTAATTTAATTTTAATAATGTTTTATTTACAGACGTTATCATAGAGTCTTCACGTATACTGTCCGAGATGTTTGTTGCCAAGAGTAAGTTTTTTGGAAAATGTAGTTTTAAATACGAAACTTAAGCAACTTTTACACTTAACTTTTATCTAAGTCTAAAGCCCCAATTAGAATTACAAAGTCCCATTATGATTGGTTGAACTGTTTCCTTTTGACGTACCAAATACTATTTCCTTCACTTTCAAAATGTCTTATTTTCCCGTTCTTATTAATCTAATTTAAATAGATTGATAATAATCAATCTATTTAAATTAGATGTTAATTCATTTATAATGTTGCAAATACTTTTGAAATTTTTAAATTAAACTATACGTACGTTTATGTAATAGATTACAAAGCGCTTGTTCGCGAGGCGTTGATATCGGAGATGCAAAAAAGAGGCAACGAAATACTCACTCAAGTGAATGGAGAAACGGAAACGTTCTTCTTTGCAGCGCAAAGGTCTGTTAAGGTTTAGAATAAATTTTTATTTGTATATCAGCTATATGTGTAGTAGTATTGAGAGTATAGTATAACTAGTAGAAAGTTATAATCATCAATAGATATATAATTTCAGGTTGAAGAAGACAAACTCGCTAGAAGTGAAAGAACCGTGTAGTCGTGCGGCTTATCATATCTCGAAGAGATTGGACGACATGATACGATGTCGATCTATGGCGCGAAAATTAACTAACACCATGAAAGGTTAGGTGACAGTTTTTAACCAAGAAGGTGACGGTTAGTCAGAATAGTCAGGAGCCGATATATAGAACTGTGATTTTTTCAAACCATTTATAAAAATTACATTTTGTCCTCTTTCAGAACATATCAAAGAGACAGCCGACTATATATCAGAAGTCCGGACTAAGCCAAGTGAGTAGTTTATTATTAGTAAATTAATTAAAAAAGTACATTGATTGTCCATTTTTTTATATTGCTATGATTTTTACATTATTTTACTTATTAGTATTAATATAAAAAATATTAAAACTCTTTTACTTTGATTGTGCTATAAAAGCTTTGTTTCGGTAATTTAGTTATCATGGGATAATATTATAAAAAAAAAGGTAAAACAGTTATTTCACATATTCAACTAAACTCAGGCAGCTACGAACAAAATAGAGGAAATTTACACTAAGCCGGACTAGACTATTAGATAAAACAAATGAAATGTATGCTTCGAAGATAACATGGAATTACGTACAATGAATCCCGAAAATAGGTTAGGAGCCGAGGTTCAGCAAAATAACTATTATTTCTATAAATTAAAGGTTACTACCCAAATTAATATTCTACATCTATCTTATAAGAACAGTCTACAGAATAAAACAGTTTTTATTTCTAGAACCTTCCTACTTTTTCTAAAAAATCAACCTCAAAGTAGAGAGTGCCTTAATATTCCGTAATATGGTACATTTACTTTATATCTTTTGTTTAGATGATGAAATCGAAGCATACATAGCACTGCTCGGGGAAATGGAAGTGGCCGGAGATGCGCTGCTCATTGAAGGGAACATACCCAAGTCTTATAAAGATGCAGCCGCCTAGTAAGTGAACTTATATCAATTTCATTAATTCCATATGTTGCACGCAATTTCCAGCTTTAACTCTATGGAAAATTAGGTCGAAAATGTGTAAACGATTTCTGTTACTTGTGTGTCACACACGAAATCTCTTAAAGGTCGCTAGGTATATGAAAAACAACGATCAACGGTTACAAAAATAACATATATATGCAAATTTTGTAGCTATGTAAACGTTTGCAGTAGTCTTTATTTCAAAAACAAGTTAAGAGTTATTCCAGGGTCTAGGTCTAATAAGTATTTTTTTTAAAACACTTGATTATCGATATTTTTCTAAACATCTACGAATCAAAAATCAAAAAGTTTTTAGTTTATATGTATAGTTTATATGCATTTTTTGTCACAATTTATTTTTTCAATTTAATCTGGCATTCACTTTTTTTTACATCGAATTTCAACTGTTTTCATTTAGCTGTGATATTAGCTCTGTTTTTAAACTTTTTAAAGTTGACCTTTGGTTAAACTTAAAAAAAAACGAAACCAATAGTATACTAATGAAAAGTACACATTTCAGTTTACGCAGTTTGACGACATTTGAAGACCGAATTAATAAACAGAACAGTTCGCTGCATTCTTCGGTTGTTTCGAAATTGAACAATATAATGGCGAATGTCACTCCTACTGGTTACGCCAAGTCTGTTTTGGATGGTGAATAATATTTATTTTATTCTCTTTTTATTTTCCGAGTGCTCCCAAAACTAATAACAGCTTTTGACGTGATGTAAAGCATCATTAACTTGGGTTGTTATGTATGCGAACAGATATTATTTTAATTTACAACACTTCAAGTTTTTCTATTGTAAAATAGAAGAGTAAATAACCATTTTTCTTACATTTGTTTAAGGTATTATTATATGTATTATAGAATTATTTTGTGCACAGCACAGACACAGACTCTCTCGGAATCCTAATTGGGAGAATCATAATGGGGTTTAAACTAATGTATAGAATCACGACATAAGTTTGATAATAATAATATTTTTTACCTGTTGATCTAATGATATATAGTGTAGTAACACTGTCTCTTTCGACCGACACTGTCTTAAGATTATTTGTGGTCACCTATTTCATCTTAATTTAACGATAAATGATTATATAGGTATTTTGGATATGACGTATTATGAATTTTGGATTAATTTATGAATATTTCATTACTTTCAGGTGTTATTAGCAATTCTGCAAAGTTATTAGTCTCGTATATTATGCTTCAAGGTAAGTTAACAACTAGTTTAACACTTAGTCTTTTCAGACGAACTGCAAAATTCAAGTTTGGATGTGGTTTTGGTACAGTTTATATAAATGCACGCCTTGCATGCACAATATATTCGTTAACACTTTACAAGAGTGCCAGTTGTTGAAAGTTTCAAGACAGTTATATCAAGTGGACCAAAAAAAAATACACCAAAACCGCATCCAAAGTACGATTAAATAGGTAATTATTACACTTATTTAGCTTTCATAGGCAGGGCATACTGCGTTTCGCAGTGTTTTGGGCAGCCCGTCTGGCGGCAGTAACCACCCCCTTATACAGAAGGCCAACGTGAAATAACAGCATATGTGCTGTTGTGTTTCTGTGTGTGAGTAAGAGATGCTAGAAGCCCATTTAGCATGGGAATTATAAAATAAACTTGTCCTCAGTTTGGCCCATTTTAACGCTAAAGCTGTGATTAAACACTGAAAGCTGAACGGACTCGTACGCAATTCTAAACATAACCGGTGTTTTCTATGAAAAAAAAGCTTAATTGAGATGAATAAATATACTTACTCCTATATTCAGCTACTTTGCACTCCGTCTCCGTCTGGAAACCCTTTTAAGGGTCATTTTCATATCATTTCTAAATTATTCTCTTTTCATTACCACTTTTAAGAGGTGAAGACTGAGGTTCTGAAGATTATATTAGAACAAATGGAGAAGGCTGGTGATAATGTTTTGCTGCGACATGGAACGCTTAAGAAGTCTTTTCTTGATGCTGCCGATCTGTAAGTTTTTTTTTAAATAAAATAACTAGCTAGCCCAACAGACGTCGTATACTGTTAAAAGCTATTGATCTATAACTATATTTTTCTCAATTGTTTCAATTGGCCTAGTCTCAGTTCGGTAACTTTCTTGGTCTCATTAATTAACACTTCTGCTGCCAAAAGGAGTGTCATTTAGAAAACGATGCTATAAGTATGGTATAAATGAATCTTCTTATTATATGCTCACACCAAAATAACACGGAAAAAATGTATCACTTTAGTAAATATCTGAATGCCGATTTTCAGTTTAGTTTAATTACTGTTCTGTTAATTCTAATGTGAACTGTTACTGTTAACTATTTAAACATCTTTTTTAATCTTTTTTTTTAAGTAAGTTAAGTAAGCTTAGAGACTTCTAAATCTAAGCCCTAGTTCTTATTTTTAGTAGACTTAGGAAAAATCTAGAAGCAGGTTCCCTTCCTTTGCAGCCTCGTTAACACATTCTTTAAATACTAACATGTCGATATCTTTTGCGTTTTGCTCAATTTAGAAAGGTGGTCGCTTGTCTTCGTAATTTTATCCTCGATCCTTTGATTTGAAATCCTTCGTAATATCGGAAATAAGTTTATATTGATTTTTTGGAGTTTACTCCTTAAGAATCGATTTGCATATATATATATATACTAGCTGGTGCCCACGACTTCGTCCGCGTTGAAAAATATTAAGTAGCCTATCCTGTGTCCCGTACGTGCACATGTTTATCTACGAAGGAGGAACATACATACATACATACATACATACAATACCTACACTTACAGATTTATTATTTGTATTGATATAAGCCGGTGATATGAAAATTTATTTATTTATTATTACTGTAAAATAAGAAAAAAAAACAAATTATTATTATTTTAAAAAAGAACAATGTTGTTCTTTCGGCGTGTTCGAATTGTCAAAAATTTAAATTTTATAATCGTTCGTAAGGAGTAAACTCCAGTCGTGTGTCGGAGCTGACACATATATTTTTTTGCATATACAGTTTGCGTGGAAAGAATACAGATGAGTTGGGTGTGGTCGGAGCAGACCCAGTGGTCGCTAGAAAAATACAAATAAAATTGGAAAATTTGATGGCCGGCCAGACGCCTGATAAATATCAAGCTCTTCTTGAAGGTATTGAAAATGTGAAATACATTCTATATACTTTCATATAAAATAAATACATATATAAAAAATAAAACGTATAATTTTTCAATCCTTCGCTACATTGATACGTCTATAATAATGTATTTAAAAAAATCCCGATAATTCGAAACATTTAGTTCAAACAAAGCGTGATTTTATTTTTAACCCATTTCAGATGTAATTGTGGATACTACAATGTACTTGGCTGTGCGACTAATTCAACCACGTAAGTTATTGCAATATTACCTGCGTTATTGACGAACCAATATATGAACAAATAAGCAATAATTTTTAACTTTATTTTTTAAAATACAAAACTCTTAAATATGTCTTCATTTAAATATGTCATACCTACGTTACATAGGTATGACCATCTACAGTTGGACGACGTTTTTTACTGACAAACAATTGGGATAGGTTCTATCATATCGCATATACCATTATTTGGTTGTTGCGAGGCACATTGCGTTAATCAATTATAAACGTGACAGATCCACTGGCGGCAAGCAGAAATCAACAAGTTACAGAAAACTAACTTAAAATAACAGCTTGTGTGCTATTGTGTTTCAGTGAGTGATTAAGAGATGTCAAAGCCTAATCTGTCTCTTATTCTATCAAAGTTCACATGAAACTTTTGTAGTGTTGCATGTGTTTAAAGGGCGATTTTTTGGTCTGAGAAGACATATAGCAATGTGTTGTATATTGTTAAATCTTTAAATCGGACAAGTGTGAAATTAATGCGAGAATATTGTGTCGCAGATGTGATCCAAGTGTGCAAGTGCATGAAGAGTGTGTTTGTGCAATGCGAGTTGTGGTGCGAGGAGATATTGCGGCGCGTGGCCCAACCCTGCTGCGCTTGCTCACACCATGTGTCTGCGCAGACGTTGGCCGATTTGGGCCCGGCGCCCCCTGGCGGACGCACGATCGCACTAGTCCCCTGTCCCTCTAAATTACCGTCGAACGTCCCCTGCCCTGGGTCCAAACAATCCACCAGCTGCATTCCAACAACTTCGTATGTGCTTCACTCCACTGTGTTGGACAGACAGCGGCGAAGTTACGCGCCCCTCTCCAAATTTCGTGCCACTCGAGACACTGACGCTGCAAGCACGGAGTTATACGCGAGACGGAGCTCTCCCACCCTCTGTACGATTCGTGCTGCGCCCACGCAGGGCAGTGAGAACAGGGGAGAGGACTTGTACAACATGCCTTGTTGCACGTCCAGTCTGAAGCCAGAAAAGCCGCTCACATCTACAGAAGAGACATGGCAAATGCCAACTGCGATGTTCGCCAATGTGCAAACGCACAATAGACGTATGAAACCTGATCAGAAACAATTTAAAAGCATTTCGGAATTGTCACAAACACAGATTAAACACGGATACGTGTCGCGTGAGTATTAAATATTTATTAATTATGGCTAATCTCCTACAAATTTTTAAGTCATTCTAATTCTGGCCTCATTTACATTGAATTAGAGTCTAAATTGCATTGCGTCTGAAAACATGCGAGTATTCTTTGTAAAAAATATTTCCCTTCATTAGGATTTCTCCACAGTTAGTTGTTAGGTCAGGCCCCTCAGTTCAGTGTAATTAAGAAGATACTTAGGCGGCCTAGGCGCACTAGGCGGCCAGGTCGCGGCGGCCAAGATTGTACGCTGGCCGCTGGTCATTAAGTGTGTGCGATTTTAAAATCAACAAACCAAAGCAAGATCTCATTGGTCGCCTAGTGCGCGTGTACACTTAATTATCATGTTTTGTATTCATTCAGGTACACCAATCGTGACAACGGACCAGATGTCTGACTGGCACGGTATGATGGTGAGCCTTATGTGGAACGTTCAGGCGTGGCGCGATTGGCTGCAGAACTATATCGACAAGGCGCTTTCCTATGAACAGGAGTCACGCGTCGCGCCCGGTATATTTATTTTTCACGTATTTACTGTATTTTTATGTATATAATAAATCATATGTAGATGATATAATTCTAATAATACCTACAGTTGTTTCAGACGAAGCGGACAAAAATTGGAATGATTTTCAGAAAAAAGTCACCACAGAGTCGCTACAGTGGAGACAGTATAAATCATTTAGCCGTCAACTCACGTTGCGTCTCGCTTTACGATACAGAGACAAACAGGTATGACTTTAATTAAGTATGCACTCAATATTTGGATCAATTTTTGTCTATGATAGCTTCGTAAATAAAATAGTATGCATTCCCATGATAGTTTTTTTTTTTTTTTTTATAAATCAAACGAACTCCCATATTTTGCTGACAAATTACATATTTTTGGTGGTTAATATAAAATACTAGCTTGTGCCCGCGACTTCGTCCGCGTTGAGAAATGAAATATATAACGCCAGACAAAATATGTAAAACAGTATAACGCCTGAAATTATACTTTTACTAAGCGTTGGATCTTTATTTTTACATATTGGCGATTGAAGTTCTATTTTAACTATTGGCGATCGATTTTTTTAATTGGATGAATAGTTTAGAATATTAACCTCCTAATACATACATACATAGGTTCTCGTGGGGTCGTCTGGCGACGCCACCGTCATTACAGCGATAAAAATGTCGAACTTGACTCATATGTTAATTTTTCAACGCGAGCGAAGACGCGAGCACCAGCTAGTAATAAATAAAATCAATTTTAAATGATAGGTTCAGGTCAGTTACGTGTTTTGGTGTATGTAACTATTTCTCTTCAGCGATTGAAATTATTTGCTACATTTGAATTTAACTTGGTATGAATCTTGCAGATATTGTCACCAACGCGAGCGACAGTGAAAACACAAGCTTATATGGAATATCAGCAGGAAATGTTGCAAATTGTCAACATGTTCTACAGATGGACGCATTGGCTATCTGTTATTGTAAGTATTACGCCTAACTTTTTAATCTGCACATTCCACACAGCACCATCTAGTTCTACACTAAGCAACTAATGCTTGTATTATGGATACCAGACAGTTGATATACCACATAGATTACTTTTTTTTGTAAATACATATTGTAGCTACAAACATCCATGACTCAGGTACAAAGGTAAATGTTAACACAAACATTTACCCCTAGCGGGATTAGAACCCGCGACCGTTTGGTTAACAGCTAGGGTTACTAGCCACTAGAACAAACGTGTCGTCATATAATTGGCACCTAAGGCCTTTTTTGTTCCTGTGTAAGGTTCGTTGCAGCCTGTTTACACGAGGCTGGTTCTGAAATTTCGCATTGTTTCCGGACAGTATATTTGCTGGTCCATATGTTTATTGCGCAAAAACAACCTCAGAGCCTGCGGACTAAAAGTATAAGTGCTGGAAGAGTATCATCAACTTCTACCTATTTATTTTATTAACTTTTAGATGAACGAGGCCAATTCTCTTCAACTAGATCCGGATCTAGAGCAACCGTTGTACCAATTGTTAGTTCGATTATTTATTTACTTTACATATTACATACAAAGTTACATATTACATATCATGCCAAATGAATATTTGTTTGAATAGACGCTGGAATTATTTCAAGACAAAAGTGTCGGAACACTATGACGACTGGAGCAAATACAACGTCTACTTGAATACGTGTTGGACACAAAAATATAGAAATATTATTTCTGGCAAGTGTATTTTTTTTTCAGTCTTGTGTTTATTGTGTTTCATATTAAAGAAATATGCTAAAAATTCAAAATGGTCTACAAAAATCAGAAAAATTGTTCTAAAAAACATCTTTATTTTAATCATAAATTTTTATTGGGTCCACATGAGCTAGGAGAGTTTAACCATTGAAAATTTCGGTATAGTAGTAATGATAACGAACTGGAAATAGAGAAAGAGTAATTGGAGGTTTGTAGAGTGGCTGCCGTGCTGGAGTGGGCAGAACGGGGGCCCCGTGTGGGTGATCAGCGCGGGAGGCGCGGTGCCGAGCGGGGCAGTAGCGGCGGGTGTGTGGGAGGGCGAATTGACGTGGGTGGCGCGTACCACCCATCGTGGCGCCGTACTGCCCGCGGCTCTCGTGCCCTCTCTTCACTGCTGTCTGCTCTACGACGACGGGGCTGTACACCGCTACACCAAGTACCAGGTGTGTACTCGTCGATCCGGATCGAAGCTTCTACCCCCTTTGGAAGTGGCGCCAAAAAGATATGGTGTTATTTTTTACCGAGGGCTACCTTATCTGGTCGTTATTACACAAGCTGTACTGTGCATTAGTATGATTTTGTTTTAAAAGGTCAAATGTAATAATGTGTAATGATTAGCAGCCTTTTTAAAATGGGGCTTATGCAGTTATTTTAATTTTGATTCTCAATGTGGTGAGTGTACTAGGTGATGTGCAACGCGGAATTGCAATGGATATCGTGGCGAGCTGCGGGCGCATCGTGCACTGCGGGCACAGCGGAGAGTGCTAGAGTGGGGGGAGGGGAAGTGTGCGCACGCGCAGTCCGCGTGGCGGCCGGCGTGCACGTAGGCAGAGTGCTCTACCGTGCCTCGCATCTAGTGGGCGCAGTGCGCGCGCCACGCTACCGCTGTCACGTGCTCATTCACAACCGACCCTTCGCCTTCAACTGCTACGAGCTGCTCGTACTCGCCTCCGAGCAAACGGATCTTGACGCCAACCTTGGACAAACATTTGCTTAATCGCATTTTCTAATGTTCGGGTGAGAAGCAATGCAACTTTCTTGGTGATTGCAATAATTGTGGACATCAGATAGGCGGCGTATTTATTTATGCGACAGACCGATCGAACCACGTTGTAAATTAATTAGTCTGCTTAAATTATTTTGCATTCTTCCTAGATATCGCTCGTTCAAACTTAGGTACGAGCGATATTGAGTCGACACTAATTATTATTGCCAATAAAGGTTTTTTTTTAATTTATATTTTCTGCCAATGCGCGAATCTTCGTTATAGACGAAGGTTGATAATTTATAAATCGTATATTTCCATTGTTTTGTATGAGTTTATTGTTTAGCGATTCTGATGTATTGTATACAATAATATACAAATATACACTATTGTTTTGTAAAAAATAACTATATTTTATTTATAAATTTATTATGTTTTTGAAAAATCTAAGCCGTGCTCTCATTTTGGTGATCTTCGGCCAGTTGCACCCTCTGCAAAGTGCCATCTGTGCCAGAGAGTTGCACCAAGTCGCCAGTATTGAACAAGTCCGTCGCGTTAGTGGCGCCCACTATCGCCGGCAAGCCGTACTCCCGAGCTATTACAGCACCTGGAAATTAATAAATTTTATTAATTTCTTGAATTTATTTACATATATCAACCAATTTACCACTCAAACCGCGGAGATGGTCCGCTTTTTAATCCCTTAATTAATTTTTAAAAATATCACTAGACAAGTCGCCTCTTCACTATAGTAGTATATTTCAGTTATTCATAGAGGCACTCTCTATCTACGAATAATGCGATCAATTCTATTTTCTGATATGACTAGCTGATGCCCGCATTGGAAAATATAACATCTTTATCGCTGTGACGACAGTGGCGCCGATTTTTTTTCATTTTTACACGATCCCTCGGGAACCTAACATTTTTTTGATTTAGTACACATTCGTCCAGATTCCACTTTCGTCATAAATCGAAATTTATGAAAATTTAGTTCGCTTTGTTCATGAATGACGAATGTGGAAAACCAATAATGACACTTTCGTCAGTTTCTACCAAATAGTGTAACAGAAGGGACCACGTGTCCGTTTTTAACTTCGAGCTAGTTAAATAAACATTTTGCTTTTAACAGATCCACAAAAATAAATTTAGTTTTCAAAATGTAAAATGCGTAGCCAGGCACTTATTATTCAAGTAGGTGTTTACAACAAAACGATTTAGGAGAGGCATGAGGGCTGTTGAATGCGAGATTATATATTATGAAAGGTTCGTCCAACTAATCTGACGAAAGCGGAATCTGTCGAATGTGGAATTACATTAAGTGCGGTTTCGTCATCAGTTTTAAAATTCTGACCTATACGGAAAAATATAATGATCTGACGAAAGCGGAATCTGACGAATGTGTACTAAATCCATTTTTTCAGGATAGAAAGTAGGTACCTATGCTATATGTTATTCCAACTAATAAACTATGTATCTGTGTGCCAAATTTCATCCAAAAACGTTCAGCCGTTCAACATTCTTCTTGATTTTCTCTAAGCTACATTTTTACCCTTTACTTTCAAAAGGACAGACTCAGATGGTCAGTATAAGCAAGCAGGGGATCCTAGTGAACTGTAGCATATATGTCAATCCCCTGAGGGGATTCTGATGAACCAAAGAGGGATTCAGTTAGGGGATCCTGGTGGACTCACCCAGTTTGGTACAGTCTCTTGTATAATCACAGAACACATTTCAAATGGATTAATTATTATTTTAATAAATGGTTTAATTGAAGATAAACAAGATTATAGTAGGTACCATGTGATATGAGTCCTCCTAACTCTGTGACGACGCCGGAGATGAGCGGGTAATAGGGCGACCAGCCGATATCAGTTGCATGTGTGATCAGTACGTCACCCTTTTGCAGCTTCACGATCTGAAAAAAAACATTAATATTATATGTAACAACATTATATTTTTTTGTAATAATGTTAGTTAATGTTTACTAAAAAATCTGGTAGGATTATATAATTAATGCGTCCGCTGTTTTAGCCTACGAGATATTCGTCACATTCGCTTTTTACCACATTAGGCATTCGTATAGTCGTTATTGGTCACACCAATAACGTAGCCAAATCCTTATATCGGTAGGTACTCTTTTTTCAGACTATATATTAGCTTTGTCTGAATTTAATTATGTAATGAAATAAATGGGTAAGGTAAAGGCCAGTGGAAACTGTTATAAGCCAGAAGTTATAATAATAGGTACTAATTTTTAAGTACAGTTTAGCGAACATATGACCCTTGGGATTACCATTGCCGTACAGTGACATTAGCAAACACACTTTTTATTATATTATAGGAATCAGACTAGAGGCTACGACTAGATGCAACAACCAGTACAGCCAGCCTAAAGCCAAATTTATATTGAATTGAAAGGAAACAAATTACTCATAGGTCAAAAGCCTAATAAAGTCATTATATAATAAGCCTAACATTAGTCAGCTTTTGCTATAATCATATAAATAAGAGGAACCAAACGCAGGACTCACCTCGTGGTGCTCCCGTACAACGCAAGCCCTCGCGATCACCTCTCCCGCGCACACCGAAGTGCCGCGCAGGACGAAGTCGGATGACATCACTTGCAGCCCAACGACGCTCTCCGGCTGCGGCCATCCCACACAGATCTCCTTGAACCTCAGTTTGCACCAGCGGGGGTAGTACTGCATGCGTTGCTTTGCTCTTTAATTGAAAACATAAAACATACTGTACGCGCGCGACCTGAGTGCAATCGGAGTATGAGGTGTGGTGCGTGAGCATCCCCCCCCCCTCCCCTGTACGCCTAAACTCTCGCCTGCACTGTAGTGCCGAGCTTAAATAACACTATCGCAGGAATCGAAATATCTTTGCATTCAAGTTCGCTGATCGCAGGTGTATCGATAGTTTTTTTACTCAAGCTGCATATTAGTATGCATTTCGTTTTAATCTATCTATCACCAGTCACCAAAACTTAATTATTCTCCCGCAAGAAAGCAATGCAGACAAAAATTATATTTTAATCCGTGTGATGGCCGCCTGCCTGTCGACTTTTACATTTAAAAAAAAACCACTGTCTTAAAACACAATTAGCTTCGAAAATATTAACTTACTTTTTCAGTATCGCTGGATCACGACTCACTAAGTATTGTTGAAGCTCATGAAGTCTGAAGTGGAAGATCAGTTCAGGATCAGGCAAGTACCATTGTTTCACCAAAACTGAGGCCAATTTCCTCACAGCTAACCTCTGTTTGTGGATGCTCAGAACTAAATTCGCTTTTGTGGTTTCTCGGTAGCGAACTGTTTGCCGGCAAAACGGCAGCAGCCACCGTAAAATAAACCTAAAATATAATACAGTTAGATGTTAAATTCAAAACGTTTCTATTATCAAAAGGACCTTAAGAAATTAAGATTGGCCTAGACGGTTTCATATGTAAATTACGTAAAGATTCTTGCGATCATTTTTCAATCAAAGATTTTTCTGAATGCCTTAAAATCTATGAAATTTACCGCGTCGAAGATTTCTTTGGTGTTTTCAAGGCGGACACAATTTCAAAATCACTCTTCTGTTTGTTTCCGTCTTCTTTGAATGCTTGCATGTTTTGCAGCACCCCCATTAACTTCTCTGGATTCAATGACCATGGTTTCGTTGCGATATCGAGCTGCAAAAATATCCACACACCATATTAATATGATTTTGGTGGGCGCCTGCAGTAATCTTAGAGCTGGCAAGAACTTTACCTCGCCAATACCTCTGTAGCCGTGCTGTTGCAAAAACTTATTGACATCTGTGTGAATATCTGGCAAATTTTCTTGGAGCCAACCCATGGCGGTGTTTGGATCGAGGGCACGGAACTGATCTTTTAGCCCGGACTGTTCAAGTTGGCGAGACAGTTTCGCAATGTAAACTGGAACCTCCGCTGACAGTACGTCTCCGGATGTTAGCAAGGTACTAATTTCGTTGCACTGCTCTGGAGTAAAATCTACCCAGAAACAAAATAGAGACAGGCACTTAGCGAAATATAAAAATCTATATTTCCATAAAATTATATTAATCAGAAAATTAATTACATTTTCAAAGAATAACAAGGGGAATGATGTCCGTATTTTTGTTTTTCGGTGTCTCTTGTCTTTTTTGTAAGAACACGTTTTTCTTATTGTTTTTTTGTCTAATTGTTTAAAAAAACAGTAGGTAGGTTATTCATTAATGAATAAAATACTGTTTCATTCAACATTCACAAAAAAATGTAATTATTATGAACATTAATTACAGATTTCAAAGATATGAGATTACCTGCCTAACAATAATAAACCTACAGGTGTGGCCTGTAATAAGAGCAATAAGTTAAAATATAGACCCTTTTACGAATCAGTAATTGATTCCAAATCGTTTCAATTAATTAAAATGAAAAACAAATTTACTGTTATTTTCTAACAAAATTAATCGAGCCAGCAATGTACTACTACAGACATAATGTGTTCAGTCGGAGTACTTGACATTGACATTTACGATCGTTCTCGCCCCAGTACCCAGTACCAAGACATCTGACGACTGATAACCTACAATTTAGCGATCATGAAATTCATTAAATATGTATTGTAACTTTGGATTGCTATATCTCTTGAGTATAAGCACTTTGGAGCATTATGATTAGGTTAATCATCGTTTAAATTTATTGCTCTTATTACAGGCCACACCCTGTATAGAAAGGTTGGTGTCAATTGATTGATTGCGTGTTATAGAATCCATCAACTAACGATGAGATAAAATTCAAAACTGGAGTAGTTGTATGGCAAAATATAAAAAAATAATTTTATAGTAAAATATAAATTTCAGAATTAATTCATATATAATCACAACGATCCGTAAAGCGTCACGTCGTCACGTGACAACGATCACGCAACATCCTACAAACGCCCTCCACGTTGACTGCATGCATCGATGCAAATTAAAATTAATTTAATTTAAATTTATAATGACGATCATAAGAGTTTCTTGAGAAACCTAATCGATAAATAAATATTTTAATTTTTTGATTCAAATCTGACATACTGGTATGACTGACATTTGCTGAACAATTGTCAGTCATACCAAAATTTCTCCTTAATGTTTAGTTTCAAAAGGTACTAAGTGTCTACGACTTGACAAAAGAATAGGTACATTTGAAAAATGACGAAGGTTTTCGTACCCCGACTATACCTACTGAAATATTGAAATTTAGAATTAACATGTCACCTGAATTTCCTTCCAACATCACTGACACAGTGATTACTTGTATTGCATTGTTTCCAGTCGTCGTCGTTGAGTGTGCTTTCCACATCTTCATTAAATCGGGAAGACAGTTTGTTATATTATTTAGAATTTCCATCTTATCATCGGAGCTGACTTCGTGAACCGTCAAGCTGTTTGCGAGCTTCACAGCTTCTTTTTGTTTTCGTCCCGATAGTAGTAAACTCTGGGGAAAAAATCTATTAGATCAACTGACTTGTTTTAGTTGGAAAACAGCTTTAAATGGGGCAGTATCCGCCTCCGTACTGTACAGAAGACCGCTGTTGTGTTTAGGTGATTGAATAAAGGATGCCAGAGCCCATTTTCCTATACCTTAATAATCTTTTATCCTTTGTTCTAATAAGGTCAGCAGCAAGTATGGTTTTCAAGACCTGTGGAGTTGTTTGTTGTAGACGACGGCTGCCACCTACCATCAAGTGGATATCAGCCTGCCTGCCAACCTTTACACAGAAAAACCGGTGAATCGCTCGTAGCTTAGCTCAAGCTGTGCAAAAAGGCATAGGATGTTATAAAACCGACACCGACACATTCAGTGATTTTTAGTATACTTGGAGTACTTACCCCAGCCAGTTACAGATGCGTAAATGTCTCGATATTCAAGTTAGCAGCACTTGCTTTAATATTAGATTTGTTCATAACGCTTTTATTATTAAGACGTTTCTTTGGATACATATTCATGCACTTGCCTCTACAAGGATGTCTAAGCCCCGGGAGCTTAGAGGTTATCAAAAAATCCATATACTTTTGTCAAATTTTTCTTTAAAAACTAATATACTCTGAACGATGTGGACGGTGACGTACCCATACGAGAGTGGAGACGCCAGCGATGTTGTCGGTCCAGTGTGGGGGTCGGCGGGCATAGGCGGTGCGTTTTATGTTGTCGTCGGCCACACGGTGACCATGTGTTGCCAATTCCACTATTCCCGTCATCATCTCTGCGCTCTTACTGTCCGACATCCTTGCGTAATACACCTGTTAACACATTCACATGCTGCCATTGCTTTGTTATTAAGTAATTACTACCGGTTTCATGCGTGAAAATCCGTATAATATGCGATCGCCGGCACTTAAGTCACACAGAGTTTCAAATGTCACAAAGAACAGTATTAGCACGTTCTGCGTGCTAAATTCTTTAAAATTCTTAAATTTCTATTTAAGGTCCTATATGTTGTAGAAATTTTAAGGAGGTAATATCAGTAAGATAATTTAAAAAAAATCTAATTAAACAAACTCGTTTGGTCAAAGATTAGAGCTTATTTTAATCACCAGATGTGAGTAATTGTTTCTTCAACCACAACGATATTCCATTTATCATTGTTTAAACTTGACAACTTTTTCATAAGTAAACTCGTCAGTTCCCAAGATTTTTATAAAAATGGCATTAATGGTGTGTTTTAACACCATAGCTTAATTAAAATATTTGGTTTTTTGAAAATGTTAAAATTTTTCATAAGTTAAGTTTATAAAAACCATAAAACTAGATTCAAATTTAAAAAATTGTAGGACTGTCCTAATTGTAACCATATATTCATGTTGTAGCCTATTAAAATAATTTAAAAAAAACATTAATCATAATATATTAAATTTTCAAAGAAAATACCTGTTTAGTAATACCTGTTTGTTTTAAAATTAGTTACCAATGACAACAATCAAAATATCTTACGTTGTAAGCATCTATGAACAATCTGTTGTGAGTAATTTCCATGCCTTTTTCGTAACTATCCATATCTAGATTCATCATACACAATAAGGTCTTTATGAGCGGCCGAATCCCCAGATCGTAGCTTAAGCTCGATATCGGATTTGGCAAAACCTGAAAGAGGATTTATTTAAGTTAATCCAATATTGTGCCTTAAGATAATGCGACGCGGCGCGCACGTTTTAAGGTAGCAATACAGTATAGAATTTATTCACGACACAATTCAGGATGTAGGCAGAAGTGGCACACTGCGTGACGATGCGTCTCGTGACGTCGCACTGCGTCTTAGAGCGGCGTCGCATCGTCCTAAGACGTTGCGGGAACGTTATGTTACATATCTTCAAGACGTGTCTCGCTGCGTCGCGATATACCTCGCTTGCTTCTTCAAGCGTAATCGCGTCGCGTCGCGCTTCAGTGTGAACTGAGCCTAAAAACTTCAAAAGTTGACGAACCCGTTGTATGAGTGGTTAGTGCCTTGTTCCAGGGTTCCCGGGTTCGATTCCCGGCCGGGTCAACTTTGGATAAACTTGTCAAATTTGGCTCTTAAAAAATATTAAAAGTTAAAACCTCACCTCTCCAACGTTGCCGAAGCTAATAATCTCATCGTCCGCCATAATAGGAAAGTCGAGTTCGTGCAGCAATTCTTCCTCGGTCCACATCTCTAGGGACGTAATTGGCCGGGCTTGTAAGAAGTATATCTTACCCTGAAAATGAGAGTTAAACTTATTTTTAAAAAAGAATATCGATAAACGTGAGTTTAGTATCGTAATATGAATCGTGCTCATTAAATTGGCATCCTTGTGGAGGCTACCATGATAGTAAGTGTGTTCTGTCATGGTTCGGTGCCTGAGTAAGGGATCTCAAAGCCAACTTGTATCCATTTCGGCAGCCTTTAGTTTCACAATACGCTTTTCATCATCTATACTAATATTATAGAGAGAAAGATTTGTATTTTGTTTGTAACTAATAAACTCAAGAAATACTGAACCGATTTTAAAAATTCTTTCATCTATAGAATTGTACGGTTATGCGAACGAAGTCGCGTGTAACAGCTAGTAATAAATATAATTAATTAAGCCATAAAATTTCGCCATTCATTCTCACAAAAAAATAGTTATATGTCCTACCTCAGCGATGGCCCACTCGATATCCCTGGCGGCTCCCCACATTTGCTCGAGTGCGCTTCCCCATTGCGCTAGACTCAAGGCCTCGCTCTCCGTGAGGCATGGGATGCGGCGTTCACTCTCGCTCACCTCCTCACTACTCACTCCCTCACTTGAGGTGTTCACTTTTGTTGTCTTCGAGCCGACTTCGATCTTCGATATGTGGAAGTAACCTTTAGTGTCGCTGGTCACTTCTATTGTGTCTGGTTCCACTGAGCCAGAAACGACGCTCTGTTGGTATAAATTGTAATTATCTATACTTAAGATACTTACTTACTTAAAAACGTAAGTGCCTTGTCTGTACATTAAATATTTTTCAAAAAATCAATTTGTGCACGTTGTACTTATGATATTGAGCTCAAAAAATAGATTTTAGATTTTTGTCTTTTTTTCTGTGCGTTTGCGTGCACAAATCTCAGTAACAGCTTAACGGATTTGGATGGAATTTGGCAAACAGATAATTTATAAACAGATAATTATTTGGATCCTGGAAAAATTGTAGGTTCCTGTGGGATTTCCGAAGCTGGGGGAACCAGCTAGTATTTAAATAAGGCGAATAAAATAAATGAAAAGTGAAGTGTCAGCATGTACCTCTCCGAGGCCATAGTTGGCGGTGATTAGGATCCTGTTGGGGTCTCCGGCGGAAGGGTGACGTGTGAACATGACGCCGGCGGTGCGCGCGCGCACTAGCACTTGCACCGCCACACCCGCTGCGCTTGCGCACGGCTGCCCGTTCTCTCTAATCACCAAACACCTTATTTTTTTTTCTATTCATTTACTCAGACAGTATATCGATGGCTTAGAGATAGGTATGTGCAAATAAGTCAATTTTACAGTAAAAACATTTTATATTTTTAGTTATCTAGTCTAGTCCAATTAGTGAAGTTACCATCCTTAAACTGTTAGTTAATCATAACCGGCATACGGCACACATCTGCTGAAAACAAATAATGTTACAACGGTACTCATTAGAAAGTCAATAGAAAGTACGTGGAGTCATAAGTTTAAGAGACTGCTCTAAGCCATCAATATAATATAGAAATAAGCTATTGATGAGACCTGCGGTAGTGGGCGCTGTGGAAAGCGAAGAGCGAGCCCCAGCAGACCTTGACGGCGCTTAGCACTCCTGGCCCTAAGCAGCCCAGCACCGTCGCGTTCTGTCCTGCTGCTGACAGTGCCTCGCCATCCTCGCACACGCCTTGTAACATTCACACGTAAAATACTCGTTTATTACAGGCAGGTTGATATTAGGCCTACATACAGAACCAACATAGAATAAAGGCAAGTGCACTTCTCTACCTCTTATCTTAAAGCCATCAAACTACCATTAAAAGTCAAAATCATTGGTTTCGGAAATTAACACGTATTATAAACAAATGAACAGACAAAAATTTCTAAAATACTTTTTGTTTGGGATTTCATTAAACCAGTGAAATTGGTCAGTAAAACCACGCAAAATACTCTCATCATATCAAATTTGTATTCTTCAAATAGGACCGGTCAAAAGTAGCCTGATCGATAGTATGTTAATATTATTAAGCTTTAAGTATAATCCTGGTAAAACACTGGCTAGTTGGACTTGAACAAAATATCGACTATGAACAAGACTTCGACTTAACGTTGATAAGAACTGAAAAAATGTCATTTAAAGGAGGACTTAGTAACGTGCATGGATTAAGTTACCTGATGATCTAACTGCAAATCGGACTTCAGAACCAAGGTTTAGCTGAACTGCTTCCTTTGTCAGCTCGTCAAGATATGACAATATTTCTTCTTTGACATCTTGAACTATTTCTGTATTCTCAAATAATTTCACCGCACTAAAAGTAAAATGGCAAATCCATTTAAATATCGAATATTAATAAAACGAAAACTCAATATATATCTGTTTTAAAAATATACACCTTTTGGCTAGATAATCTTATGATATACGGTAAAGATTTCAATTTGGTACCTTTCACATTTATTCCTAAAGTTATTTTCATCGTAGTTCTCGGTGGCCATTTCAATATCTCTAATAGCGGCGCGGAGTTCGGGATTTGCTTCTATTTGCCGGTTCAAGGCTCGCACCGTGAGACAGAACCCGGGGGATGTGTGCCAGCCCTGCTCCTCGTTCATGTGCCAACCCTGAAACCATTTTTTGTAGTGGCAGCGCACACTGCGTATCACAGTCAATTAGGCAGCTCAACTGGCAGCAGTAACCACCGCCTTACAAAAGAACACCGGTAAATAACAGCATGTGTGCGGTTTGTATCGGCGAGAAACTAAGGGATCCCAGAGCCCATTTACTTCTTAACCCCTTATCCCAATTGCAGCATTGCTTGTGTTATAGGTAGGCAACAGTAGTTACCATCAAGTGAACTATCAGCGTGTCATCGTCTTTACTTTAAAAAAAATGAAATGTATCGAAGTTTCTTTATGCTTTACCTCTTCCTTTTGAACTGACGCTAAAAGTGCTAAGGAGGCGCTTTTTCCTCCCACATATGCGGGACAAGTAGCAGCGGGGTCGTCCAAACGTAGGCAGTACCCCACCTCGGCTACTTCTTCCGGATGCCTCCATCGGAGGGTCGGGGCGGCAATCAATGGGTATGACGGTTTTGCAACCACTGTAATAGGAAATAAGGTTTATGCTGTGAAACTTCTTTTGATGATGTTA
The DNA here is from genome assembly GCA_936446665.2 of Synanthedon andrenaeformis. Lineage (NCBI taxonomy): Eukaryota > Metazoa > Arthropoda > Insecta > Lepidoptera > Sesiidae > Synanthedon > Synanthedon andrenaeformis. Next base: position 11,337,696 of record OW387778.2, on the reverse strand, counting down.
ACTTCTAAATAAAATATTGCTCCTTACTTGTGGTTTCATAGCCTAACTCCAAGACTCCAGTGGCCTGCACTCCGTCGATAGTAGCACTGAGCGTGCGGTTCTCAAACTGTTGCTGATAAGGAATTCCACTGAATAACTTGATTACGTCACTATTTATTCTGAACGCTAACTTCAGCGTTCTACCTTTAGCTGCAGAAAAATAATAAAAATTAGATCATCGTTTAAGTTTGAAATCATACTCCGTTTCCTCTTTTCCTGAACGTTCCGGATTGTTTTCTAAACGGTAATATATGTTTTTTTGAAGTGATATTGCTATCCTATTTTTAATAAATTAATTCTACAGTATTTTAATACCTAAAGTACGTATTTAGTAAAAACTTACTGCTGATTTGTATAGTATAGACCTTTGGTACCGACCCGGGGTTCTCACAGAAGTCAGCCATCACTAAATCTGTATCGGTTATATTCTTTACGGAATAGTCCGGATATCTCACAGAGCCGTATATAATCCTGAAAAGTATTAAAATATCAATATATTGTAGTTTCCAAACCGTGTTTATTGCTTTTGAGAGTGATACCTTGCGAGTAACTAAATTAAAAAAAAAACCATTAATGGTTTAATTCTAAAATTCTAAGACAATTCTAAGACAATTTTCAAGAAATTAAAATTGAAAAATATCCTGGATCTGCACCTGGAGTAACTGGATGTGAAATCCAGTTACGAATGTCATGCGAATAGCATGACAGATTCTCAAAAAGACAGAGTACATACAAGTAAAAAACAAACAATTTGTTTTTCCATTGTTGAACTTACTCTGTCAATACGTCGCGGTATGAGAGTGCACGCAGTTGTATAGCCACACCGTCGACGGCTGTCACCATGATTGTCACCGACCGTCTCAGAGCCTGGTACCCGAGAGGAGACCAGCTCCGCTCTTTGACGCCCCTCACCCTTAAGTATTCACTTTTCTCTACAGAACCACAAGAGTCAAACGACTCGAAACGTCCTTGAATGGCGCCCCATTGCAGCCAGCTTCCATCGTTCCACATACCCCTGATAGGAAAAATATAAAGTGGAATTAATTAATGTAAATTTAGTGGACACATATAATTGGGATTTAGTTTTTTAATTCTAATTCTAGTTGAGTTACAAAAAATGTTGGTATTCCTTGAAAATAAATTAAAAGAAAAAATTAATATCAAATAAATTAAACATCAACTGCAAATATATACTGATATGATAGAGAAGAATTGTATTTTTGTATGTTTGTAATGAATAAACTCAAAAACTTGTGGAACAATTTTGAAAATTCTTTCACCTATAGAAAGCTATTGATAGCGCGCGAGTTGAATGCAGTCGGGGCCTGAGGTGAAGGGCGGGAGCATCTCCCCCCGCCGCGTCTCGCACGCTTGTAGTGTAGTAATGTGCGTGCTGTCCTCGACAACTATCATACGCTTACTGTGTTATCGCGTTAATATTCAAGTTGCAGCCGCGTGTTATTTTTGATTTAATAATGTCTGATCCGAATCAATCAAGTTCTGTTACAAAAAAACGAGTTTTTATTCATCGCCAAGCACGGGAAATGGGGAAAAATGTTCCCGAAAAAATGAATGCCAAAAAGAAATGAGGCCATGAAGGGTCTTTTACAAGTGGCGCGCAACGTGAGGCATCGAAGTCGTTTTACATTGTTTTATTTCTAAACTTAAAATTTTAAACTTAAAACAATGTTGAAATTTATCGACATATTGTCAACATTAATTCTAATTAGGTCACAGCACTATCGCATTCCTGAGCTCTGCAGTCAACTCAAGCGCTATCAGCACATTATCAGCGAGTAACTTAGGCTATAATTATAAAGATACACCAGCGATGTATTTCATAGATAAATTGTTATCTATGAGAAAATTATGGGGGAGGCCTATGTCGAGCAATGGATGTTTCGTTTTTTTTTTAATTAAGTATATCCATGAGCGTATTTTAACAGGCAAAACACAATCGCGGTTTATTTTCTCTAAGGTAACAATAATTGATACAATATATTTTTTGTCTCGTAAACAGATGAGTAAAGGACGACCTCTCTTCGGATCTTAGACCAATTGGTTTCAATGATAATTGTCAGATTAATCAAATGGTATGATCGATTTGGAACGCGTATTAAGGCATTATTATTAAGGCGCACAATACCCACAACATTTCGGTCCAGTAGTCATCGCGCCACGGTTCCAAGGCCAACGCTTTAGCTGCCAAATCGTTACTCCAGTCGTCAGGGTATCGAACGGTGTGTGATATAGATGACCACCTGAAATATTACGAAAACAACTGAAAATTTTTAACTTAAAGTTGCATATTTTTTAGTGTTATTGTTAAATTACTGTGTATTTAAGTAATATAAGTCAGAAGAGATGCAATAAAAAAATATGTACTTACATGAAGTTGAATTTAGCATGTAGAGGCTTGCTGTTACCCTCGCCGAGTTTATTCAAGAGACCATTGAAAATAATCCTGATTCGTGTTTGCTGCTCCAAGATTTGAAACTTTAGTCCCCCAGAACTCCAACCATTTTCAATGGCTGTCCAATCTCCAATCGCCGTATCTGGATGGGCTAAAATAATAATAATATATTACACAAAAAAAATAATACAAAATATTAATAAACAAATTGATAACAATTTTGTCAAACAGCAACCAATGCAGTACTTGATTGTTGTTTTGGAGTATTATTTTAGAAAATGTCTGAGAAATCAAGTTCATTTATAAAATTAATTTATTTCTATGTATTAAAATTTAAAACTGTATAATTTAATAAAGATCGGACAAACCGATAAGAATTGCAGACAATCTAGAATTGTATTGAGGGGACCACACTGTTGCTATGTTGCTTGTGTCTAGGCGAGTAAAGTGTGTTACTCTACTCGCTGTAATAAGTCTTTTACCCATCTCAGAGGAACTCTAGCAGGTAGGATCATTATAAAAAACACCAAGTGATCTCTCAGCGTTCTAAATTATCTATAATATTTTATTATAAAAAAAAACATACTGTGAAATTTGTAGGCGGTTCCGTCAGATAATTTGAGGAATATGGTAACTTCTGACAAAGGTTTTCGGTCGCATAACTTCCTTATTGATAAAACAACAGAAGCTCCGTCGGGAGACGAAGTTCGGAAAGTGAGGCAGTCCAATCCACTATGTAGTTTCTCTTGCGGTTCTTCCCCTATGTCCGATATCTTTCGCTTTCCTTTCCAACGCTTCACCGCGTACCATGCACACACTATTTTCAATGGATAGTTCCATCCTGAAATATATGTATTTTATATAGTCTACTATTTGCAGTGAATTGCAAGTGCGCTACCGATTTTATTTCGCGGTGGTTTCCTGTAAAAGGGCGGTGGCTCAATTGACTACGAAACACCTGAAGATATATAAGATCCGCTTAAAATTGAGTCTAGCTTACTTAAAAGATGAGGTCTTATCTCAATTTCGAATAATATTATTTCATTGAGATTTTTACTACTTACCTACACGTGAAACAACATGTTTACCTACTGTTGATTGCAATGCACAGTCGAATAAAATATTGCTATTAGGAAAAACATTTCTATAGTTTTTAAGTAATATAATAGGTATTTCTGGATTGTTTTTAAACCAATATAACTAATTGTAAGAAATCTCCTACAAACCAATTAAGAAATCGCCTTGGCATTTATTACTATGCATTGTATATTAAAATTATATTCGAAGATTTGGGAACAGAGGTGTTATCGAGATTAGAGGTTTAAAAACGATAAAAAATCAATTACATTATCAAATGGATAGTGAAACACTTAACACCTGTTAAATAGTGAGAGCGCGACAGGTAGGTATTTACAATCTCCATTGAATGAAAAGGGCAAATAAAGAAATAAATACTATCATGAGATAATCAGTACAATTAGCAGCATAAACATAAAATTATTTAAAAAATGTGTCCCTCTAGGGGTGTACAATTATCCCAGTGAGGTGATTTGAAATAACTACTTGAATGAGGTTGTGAAATAAATTATTAAATGCTTTATTCCTTCAGTTTTATCATTAAGCATGTGATTTAGTTAATATCAGTGACAAGTAATAATATTCTAAAATACCTACGTAGCGGATGAAACGTATTACTTATCGTAAACGTCAATTTATATACTCATTCATTATCTAAAGTGAGCAAGCAAAAATTATCTAAAGTGAGCAAGCAAAAATTATACGTACGAGTATCTGAATCCAGGTTTAAAGAACATAGCTGATATATTTTATATTATTAAATAGGTCGCTACATCCTGCCCTTAAGAGCGTTACACGATCAGAATCAGAAATTTATGATTTTCGACGGAAAATAAACCAAATGATGTGTTTAGTTTGCAGATAAGATATTAACGTCATATTATTTGTAGTTTTATAATCTAGATAATTGTACAAAAATATTTTAAAATATTGGGAACAGTTTTTAAGCAACCCTTTTTTAAAACTAGCGGTCGAAGGTCGACGCAAAAGCGATATATTAGTAAAATTATATGCGACAAATTATAAAATATTGACAAATTATAAATTCATATCATTTATTAGTTTATAGTCCAAAAAAAATACGATTTCTGTAAATTTTCATTCAAGAAAAGTACATATATAATCAAAAGTGTCACTTTTAGTAATTGTTCGTGATATTAAACGTGTTTTTTAGGATCAAATTTGAGATATTTCTGTTTTTTCTTGGACCTAGTATGTGAAGTCATTAATGTTCTAAAAGATAGTGTTTTTTTTTATAACTTTTTTGATAATTTTTTTAATAACTTGTATATTTATCTGCGTAGGCCGTCGACCGCTAGTTTAAAAAAAAGGGCTGTTTAAAAATGTTCTAATGAAAATTCACTTTCAAATATTTTTCAGCTATTTACTAGATTATACAACTGCAAATAATATGACGTTAACATCTTATATGCAAACTAAAACATCTGAAACTACTGAAATCATAAATTTTGACTCCAGCGTGATTCTAATTGATGAATGCTCTAAGGCGAGCAAATGTATAATTTAATTTAAAAAAAAAGAAAAAAAAAGCAGAAAATGAAGGCACAAGATTAAAATATCTACACTATAAATTAATTTAGTAATAAAAATTGACAATTTATGAGGACACAATATTTAATTAATTATTTTGTTTCATCATTAAAATATTTCTTGAGAATGTAAAAACATTTTTATTATTACAAGTATTGACATACAGAGAACGTTTTAGACAAACACACGTGAAATTATGATGAACACATTAGATAATTATATGAAACACTTACCTTTTACTCGGTAAAATCCTTTAATTGATGGATTATTTCTGTATAGCGTCAGATACACAACTATTGCTGCTGTTATCAAGCCGGCTTGGAGAAGGATATCAAAGAGATCCATGTGTGTGAAGGTCACAAAACTAGTCTTGCTTGCATAATACACGCGTCCGTTGCGACGCGGTATCTACGTTGTAGTGGTCAAACAATAAATTGAACGTCTGACTGTTATTACATCACTTTAATCAATTACACATAATCATACATCTTTAAAAATTTATTTCTTAAATATGTGAAATATTATCCGCTTTTTATCATCATTATCAGTGTCTCTCCACTGCTGCATGAAGACCTCTCCTAAGGCGCGTTGTTTTCGTATTCAGCCGCTTCCTGCGAAGCCCTTTTTATCGCCTTAAAAAAATTAAGATTGTTAAATTTAAAAAATTAACAAATTTTTTAATTTAAATAATTTAAAATTAATTAGGTAAAACTACTTGCTATCTATCCCGCTCCATCGCACCTTAAATAACAAATTAACATACTTCTATTAGATTAGATTAAAATAAAGAATGAGTGAACGTAAAAGACTTTTTTTGAATTGGTTATGAAATACTTTTTTATTAATATTAAGGTCGTTAGACAGGCTGACGGTCTACTTGATGGTTGGTGGCCACCGTCGCCTATGACACAAGCAACGGCACAGATGCTTCAAATGCATCTGCAACCTGGTAGGATTAATGATAAGGGATTAAGAACGGGTAGATTCTATCATGTAAATTAATTTTAGCATTATTATTATTATTATTATTATTTTCAAACAACGACGCTCGACGAAAAAACGGGGTGTTATAAGTTTGACGTGTGAATCTCTGCCAATGCAATCTTAGCTCCTAAAAGGATGGACCAATTTTGATCCGGTTTTTTTTAATATTGAAAGCTGACGTGATCGAGATGTTTCTTAGCTATAGTTCATGAAGATCTGTTCAGGCGTTTAAAGATTTATTATACCAACATATGAACGATGTGAAACTTGGATACCGACATGTATTTCCATGACATGGTAACCTTGACCCAATGCTGCAGCATAAAGTAGTCTGCGGGACACCCAACTCCTCAGCAACTTACAGCAGGTTTGGGCTCAATAGAAAGTCAGGAGTGTTACTTACTTAGTTTATACTTTTAATGGTTCCGTAGTAACTGGACAGATTCCATTAGGTAACTATAACTTGTTTAAGTTAAGGGAAGGTAGCCTATATACACAAGCAATACCTGGAGGGATGCATCTACCCTGAGAAGATAGAGGAGAAAGAGAAGATGGGGGTAAGAGGTAATTGTGCCCCGCCCTCGCCACTTCTTACTCAATCACCGAAACACAACAAAACACGTGTGCTTAGGGTACGTTTTCCGTATTGGTGTGGTTACTGCAACCAGAACGGCTACCCAGTTTACGACTGCAAAACACAATGTGCCCTGCCACTATTAACGTATTTCATTTGTAATATTTATCCATTGTTATCAGTCTATATCGCATATCAATTGTTAAAATCATTGTATAACACAATCAGTACTAGTCCAAAGTTCTAGGAATAACTGAAGTGATTAATAGTTGAAAACATATTTGACTTAATAAAGGCTATTCATTATTATTTTTTAAACACTTACAATTTGATTTACCTGTTTTTTTTTAAACCCACGCACAAACATCCACGAAAACGCCGACATTATAGAAATAATGTTCATAGTTTAAAATAGAGGACCAAAAAAAAACATACTGTATATATTTTATATTCTTTATTCTCTGCAAATGGGTATTCGTTTTCAGCATCAACAATAATTTACAATAAATAAAACAGTTTTATTGAGCAAATACAAAAATTAACTTAATAACAGAGTTTTACAGTTTTAAACCAAACAAAAGTTCAAAATAATAAAATATTTATTTATAAAATCATAGCCCACTTAAATACCATAGAGTAATTTTGGACAAATGAATATTTAAAAAATAAATAAACTATATTCATAAATTATTCGTTGCATTTAACTAAGCACTAAATACTCCAATATTAAGCACTAATAAAAAATTATACTAATACATATGTATTTATTTATACAAATTATTGATTATTATTTTTTAAAACTTTATTAAAAAATAATAATTGCAACCTACTCAACAGATGGGATCTAAAATAGAAAAATATATTAAAATTACTCGTAAATCTTAAACGAGAAATAATATCACTTACCAAAAATTGTGGTGTGTATTAACATCGGTAGAGTCGAGTGTAACATTGTTTTATACTATATGGAATTGAGTTTAAAACAGTTTAAATGAACCTTTTCGAGGTCAAACTTTGTTTTGTTCTTATTCTAAATTATATCAATTATTTTTATGCCACGCCTATGTGGAATTGAAAAAAAAATAGCAGTACACTCAGTGTGATTTGTTATATTAAAAAAATATATACATAACAAATCTGATCAGTAAGGGGTAGTCAAAAAGTACATAAGACAGACGAGTCAATAGAAACTACGTTCATATATACTAATAACATTATAGAGAAAAGGATTTGAATTTTTATATGATTCTAATAACCCCAAAAACTACTGGATCGATTTTGAAAATTCTTTTACCTATATGTACTTTAAAACAGTTACGGGGACGAAGTCGCGTGAAACAGCTAGTATATTATAAACAACACATGACTTGAGAAACGAATACTATCCGGGTCCCGAACACCGTTTTTTATACTCGTCAAGTTTTAAAAACAAGTACATTTAAATTTTTTGCAAAAAAATTTATAGAAATCACAGTTATCTATTTCATCAATCGCGTTAAATTATTTTCTAATCATCTATTAAAGATCAAATAAGTATTTTGTTGAGTGACTTATTTAGAAAAAGAGACTGGTGAATTTTTTTTTTATATAATTAAATTATATATAGCAGCAGGCAGACAAGATACCATGAGAATAAGTATCTTTCTCTCTTTTAAGTCCTATCAAAGAAAACAAAAAAGTTTCGCTATTGATTATATGTTACAAGTCCTGAATAATTTGCTAAATGTCACTTAGGATAGTTTGCTTCCTATATACAGATATATTCCCTATGTTCCCATTCTATATTCCAAAATAATTGCATTTGATTTTGGATTTTCTAAATATATTTAATCTAATAATTAATTAATAAATATACGCGCCAAATACCAGCAATACACCAGCAGTCTTTACAAATTCAAAAATCCTATAATTATATCTAGTACACATAGAGGAATAATTTATTCATAAATTTATTCTATATACAATAAAACTACATATTACATAAACATTCGTTTTACAAAATTTACACATTAATCATTCATTTATTCATTAATACTTTGAATACGTTTAAATCTCAAAATACAAAACAAAGTAGAGGTAGAAAAAAATAAAGTATTTTTATCATATTATTGTATAACGCGCTTTATGTACGAAAACAATATGGAAGGCCCTATATTTATGTAAAAAAATTGTTATAATTTAAATATAATTTATTGCTCCATTTGCCATCCCATCTTCTAGGACACAATTTTCAAGACAGTCAGCACTGTCTTGTCTACACCACACCAAAAATAACCAAAAGACCATTAAGAACTTGGACCAAATAAAAACTAAAGACAGAATTTTTGTGGACAACATAGTAAGCCAGCCCGTGTTGCCATAATTAATTTTTATTTATTTCATTGAAAAAATATGTGTTTCCAAGTTAACTTAGGTGTGAAACGTGATTCTATCCTGCTCTTTATTTTTTTTAAATGTTTTTGGTGTTTAATCCTTAAGAATCAATTTGCATATTATATATAAGCCCGTGGTATGAAAATTTATGGGAGTAAAATCAAAATTGTTACATGAATATAACACATTCGTTATGCGTTATTCTATAATTATTATTTTTTTTGAATATTTTAGAATATCTGAAGTTTCATAGATATTGCACCATCTACACAATATTATTTAAAAAAGAACAATGTTGTTCTTTCGGCGTGTTCGAATTGTGAAAATTTAAATTTTACAATCGTTCGTAAAGAGTAAACTCCAGTCGTGTTTTTTTTTTCATCCTTTCACTATGCAATTCGACATTTTCACTAGTAAATATTTTTAGAAGGCGAGGCGTAGTTTTACCGGCTTCACCTTGCCGTTCACGCGGGTGTATCTTTAGTTCTTATTTTATCTGACAATGAGACACAGACACAACTTTTTAAATAATGGACTTGTAATTATTAACTAACAATGAAAAGTGTTCTGAGCAACACTCGGCCAGTTCTATGCACGAATGCGAGTTCTAATTTGTTATGTATTCTGAGATTTATCTAATTTTAAATTATTATAATATTTCATTTTTTTTTTCTACTATTTGACAAGCAAACAATTGTTGCAATGCAATGCTATGAAAATATACATCTTCATTACACAATATAAAAAAAATATATATTAGAGCCATGATGTCATTGCATATAGGCATTATTATTTTTTTGAAAATTTATTTACAATAAAGAAATCGCCGGAACGGAATAACGCGATAATTTATATACTAAATATCAATAAAATTTAATTAATATTGCCCACACAAAATTAGTTTATAAAAGTGTAAGGCAACTAACTGTAAACATTAAATGCAGCTTAAAAAGTAAAATTAAATTTTTTTGCATGTAATATGTTTTTTATTTTCTAAGTTATAAAACATAATAATTAACGAATAAACCATATTATATCGGTGAGTTTATGTCTTTTGTAATTACGTCATACTTTCGTTTTATTTTCAACAAAGCTGAAACTAATATCAACAAATTTATAACAATTTTTTTTTTAAATCAACACTAATACCGGCTATTCAATTGCAAAAAAAATCTATTTGGTACTTTTTTATAAATAAATAGCAATTGTCAAATTGCTTATATATAAAAATAAATAAAATAAAATAAAAACTCAACTGTAAATGCTAACGCGAGCCATAAGTAATATTACTATTTAACTATTAACTAGATACTCAATTAATATAATATAAAATATAATATTTCCCCAGATAATAGCCTCAATGCTTTTATTGATTTAAAAAATATATATAACCATTTTTGAGACTTTTATTTATTTGTAGTAATGTAAATGCAACCTTAGCTTGAAACGCTTGATAGCTCAAAAAATCATCTCTTGTCTATGAAAAAGTTTATATATGTATTAAATAATATAAGACTATTATTATTATAAAAATAAATTATATGGAGTGTATATAAGGTGCGACATTTCAGTGACAGTCAATATTCAAGTTCAAAAGGGACAATGTACACTACATTAAATTTAGAATTCTAATTTTTATATGAATTTTTTTTTACTGCATGAATTTGTATCTTAATATGAAATACAATTAAAACATATTTATATATTATATTATACTTTACTGGTACTGAGACCACGTAACACTAAAATTACACATTTTTTTTTTGATTAAAACTGTCACGAGAAATGACGCAATTGTAAAAAAGTTCATGAGTATATTGGAATTAAATTAACATTGTAACAATATTTGATTGAACAAGTGTTTAAAATAACTAATCCTCCTTATCTTTAATCGGTTCCATCTCGTCTGGATTCTCGTCCATGCTGGCCGCTGTGTCTGTGCGAGATTTGTCCACCGGGTACAGCCTGCAAAATTCAAAAATTTAAAAATAATTTATTTGCTGAATATAGTTATATATATGTATGTATAAGTTGTTGTAAATTTTAGAAAATGTTCACATATCCAACCTACAAGCGGTGTGCAAATCTAAAAGTTAACAATAATTCTTAAAAGATAATTTAATATTAATATTAATATTAATTTAATATTATGTTAAATGTATTCATGTAAGACATAGCTTGCATCGCTCGCACTATATTATTATAGTCTCATCATTTAGGAATTTTTAAGTGTATAATATGCATTTTCCACCAAAAAATTTCGTAAGTGAACCTTGAAAGTTGCCAGATTCCTGATATTTCTTATATTTTTTTGTTGTTTTTGTTATTTTCCTATCTTCAAAAATTACTGAGATATTAAACGTTAAAGTACGGCCTCCGACTAAGAGACCGTGCTAGCGTGTGACGTCACGCCGCAAGTCGGCGCTTGCGTACCTACATACTCTAATTCGTTGCGCTCGCGGACATGACACTCGCGGCGTGACGTCATCGCATTAGCACGCGAGCGAACGAAAATTCAAAAAATCTGTGAAACTTTACAACGCAGTAACTTTCGAAATCCTAGCCCGATTTCGATGAAACAAAAACTTATTGTTTATTATTTGCACGAGGACGCACATTAAATGCAGTAACTTTTATAATAATATTTTCATGTGTTGGTGAAATGTTATAGAGCAGTGAGCAGTTTGAGATGCGTACTGACCAGCGCTGGTAGAGGTAGAGCAGGAAGACGACGTCGTCGCGGAAGCAGGCGACGCGGTGCGCGGTGGGCATGTGGATTAGGAAGGCGAACACGTCGTCGATAAAGGTGTTGAAGGCCTTGTAGGTGAAGGCGCGCCACGGCAGCGCCGCCACCGACCGCAGCCGCCAGTTCACGAACAGCTGCGGCAGCATCAGCACGAACCCGAACGCGTACACGCCGTTCACCACGCTGTGCAGCGCCCACGAGTACCAGCTGACCCCAAACAACACACGTCATTAATTAATAGCCGTCCATCGACTATAATACTAGATAACTTGTTCATAATTCTTTCTATTAATGAAAACCGTATGAAATTCCTGGGTGTTTAGACGAAGTTAGCGGGGAAACAGAAAGAGTCGGACAGGGACTTTATTTAATAACTCCGCCCCTGCCCTGCGTATTTAAGAAATATTTTAAAAAAAATTGCCAGCTGTTCTCGATTTAGCCTATTCGTTTTTATTTATATAAAATAGATATAGATTGGTCGAAGTAATATACCTCTTGTGGGGCTCGTAGAGGAGCGAGTAGATGGCACCGGCGACGCAGAGCGGGTACAGCACGAGGCCGAGATAGCGCATCGCTTCCGCGTCCGCTAGCGCCGTGCGACGCTCGGCCGCCTCCGCGCTCCGCTCGCGCCACACACTCAGTCGCCACCCGCGCATCGCCACCCGCACGTGCAGCACCTTCGTCACCTTCCACAGCTGCCAACCACATTAACATTTTTACTAATGTTCCACATTCATAAACTGGTCAAATCCACTGCATTAGTACTGCGTAGGGCGATAGCGGAATTGCTCGCAAGTTATCTCACTACTGTACTTGTTGAAATGTAAAAGGGCCCTTAAAAAAATACAAACTTCTAAATAATAAGGGCAACTTGCACTTAAATATAAGTTAAATACCCAGCGAACAATGCAATGCAATGCAATTGAATATTAAAATAAAATAAAGTTCTCGTACCTCAATGACAGCACTGATGCCGGCCGGTACGAGCACAAGCATCGAAGTCTGTTCATCGAGAAGATAGAAGAATATGACGAGCTGTGAAAACGCGCGCCAAATCACTGTGCGCGTCGACAGACCGGCCAGCGATCGCTTGCGACGCCAGAACGATACGTCGTTTTTGAATGCCAAGAAGTCGAATAACAGCTGGAAAATATTTTAATCAATATCAAAACAACAACACCAAATCATACTTCACTAATATTATAAATGTGAGTGTGTGTTACTCGCACTATTGTTACTCTTTCATGCAAGAACAGCTTTACCGATTTGGATCAAATTTGGCACACAAAATTGTTTATTACCTGGATTAACATATAGGATACTTATTTTGCCAGAAAAATGTTAGGTTAACATTTTGCCAGAAAAATGTTAAATAAAATATTGGGCGCCACTGTCATCTTGGCGATGCCACCGTCGTCACAGTGATTAAAGATGTCAGATATTTTCTCAGGTGTTCATATTTCAATATTTTTCATATTTCAACGCGGACGAAGTCGCGGGCACCAGCTAGTACTATGTGAGTAGATATATGTAGCTTTTTACAGACCTTAACATTGCAATGGCAATGGCAATACTCCATTGAACGCAAAAATGACAACGAAAAAATGTTAACAGAGCAGACTTTTGTGACTTTACTAATCCAAAAATTTTCGTTTGTGCAGTTCCTATCCTCTACTGCAACTTTACTAAGTTACTGCTCTACATTCTTAATAAGTCCCCTTTGGGGGATCTCTAATTTGAATTCCTATTAACCCTTTAGCCGCCAGAGTCGGATTTATCCGACAATTATTTTCGTGTCCATTTTGCCAGAGCCGTTACGACAAATTCCTGTACTTGTATAATGTTTATTTTTAAATCATTGTTGCTTTCTTTAAAAAAAAAATCGAGTTAGCCTCTATTGCCATTCCCAATAGTCTGGTATTGACACTCACTCGTGGGAATATGAAGCTCTTTCTCAGTGTTGCGAGTGTTAGTTTAACATTCTTTATATCCTCTATTTGATTATAATTTTCAACATCTGTTGCCTATATATACAAAAATGTACACTTACATGACAACTAGCAATTAAAACTGTAGCAGACAACAAATAGAGATTTGTGTCTGCAAATATTCCTTTTACGTCATCGATGTCCTTCTGAGTGAATCCAAGTGAATGTAGATTTTCTAAAGCCAAACGAACGTGGACCGCAAGCCTCAGTGACCCATAAGACGTGGGATTCACTTCCACAGTCACGTTAACATCTGTTGTACTTGAATTTAGCAATTGAAGTTGGGACAAACGCGACTTCAATTGGTTGTGTTGAATTATTGGTAAGAACTTCCCATTTCTTACTCTGAAATGTGAACAGAGATCCTTATTATTGCAAAATTAAGGGAGTACACATTATGTTTAATTCCTTAATACTTAGTGGAAGTAGCATTTTCTCTTGTAGTGCTTAAATTGTGCTAGCATCAATGGGGCTTGTGTTCAAGAAAATAGAAATATGCATTGAATTGCAATACTAGCAAAATGAAAATGTCTACTGAAAATATCTAATAGTTAAAATTAACAATTCAATGAAAATAATATTGTTTACATTAAAACACAACAATCGTTAAAGTTAATATTTCATGACATATTTTCATTATATGTTTGATTGGTATGTTGAAACAATAAATGGAACAAAACAAGTCATCAAATATTTCATGTTAATAACTAAAATGTTCTAGACATCTATAGAAAATGAGATAACTAATAGTGAGAAAACAATGTTTGATCATTGATCAATACATGTCTCAAGACATGTATAAGATATAAGATATATGTATAAGATCAATGTATAAAACATTATCCTCAATCTTCTATCTTCTATATATATAAAAATCTCGTGTCACGATGTATGTTCGCGATAAACTCTGAAACTACTGAACCGACTTTGATCAAACTTCATAAGTATCTGTTATTTGGTCCAACTTAAAAGATAGGATAGTTTATATCTCATTTTGTTTATTATTTTTTTACAAATTATATAATATTATTAACATAGCGCCATCTGTTGATACTTATTCAACACAGCAATTATTTATCTGTGAGTTCCATAATGTTCTCACAGATGGCGGTTTAAAGTAATTTATCGGCTGGATTGCAAAAAAGCACCCCGGGCGAAGCCGGGAGCGGGCCACTAGTAAATATATAAAAATTACATGTCACATGTTTGTTCGCGATGAACTCCTAAACTACTGAACCGATTTTGACAAAATTTCGTAACTATGTGTAATTTGGTCCAACTTAAAAGATTGGATTGTTTTTATCTCAATTTATAGTATTTTTTTATTGTTATATGAATTATAAATTACCTTACACCGCCATCTGTGAGAATCTCATGGAATTCACAGTTGTTTTTATGGAACTTATTATAAAAGTTCCATAAGATTCTCACAGATGCCGGGTGTGAGGTAATTTATCGGCTGGATTGAGTAAATATTTATTATAAAAATTGCATCTGGGGTGAAATCGGGAGCGGGTCAGCAAGTTCTATATAAATATTAATTGTATAAATATTCTTTACCGAATGTATGGGTATAATTCACCAGGTATTCTTTTCGTTGGAAGCTTTAGGTTGTCGATAAGTATAGATAAAGGAACAAGTGTTGATATGTGTGCATAAGGCTTAACACTTTTTGGTTCTGTAATTCCCTCATCTTTCTGTAAAAAAAATGAAAAATAAATTGAGCATTACATTAATAAAGCCTTAATCTTTTTATGGCCACTTAGTAAAATTTTGTGATTCTTTTTATTTTATGCATGTTATACTTGAAGCAGGCTTAAAGCTTGATAAATTAACAAATACAGTCAGTAACATGTTTGCAAAAATTTCATCAAGCTGGCTTAAACGTGAGCTCCATAAACGATCAAGTTACAAAAGAACCCTTAAAAAAGACCACCATGAAAATGTGTTCATGTGTTTCATTGAGTCAGTAAGAAATTTCAGTCCATTTCTCGATACCATTCTTGGTTGATTTCAGAGCCCATTCTGTGGCATAAGCTTGTGTTATAGGCAACAGTAGCCACTCCCATCAAGTGGACCAGACCAACAGACCAGACCTTAGCATATAAACATTTCAAAAGTTAGATTATATGTAACATATATTCCAATAACAAAATAACAAACCAACTTACATTTTTCTGTAAAAGATTAAATGTTGCTGCTTGAGGTTCGGTATGAGTGACTAAAGACAGAGTATGCAAGGCTTCTGTTGCTCGAATCTTATCAAAGTCCTTATAAAGGCTGTTATCGTCTAATAAAACGGCATGCATGTATAATGTTCCGTTGTTGCGAGTTTTGCGTGGTAACTTCAAAGAGACATGTCTAAAAAGGAAATTAAATTTAATATGAATTTTGAAATAAAAAATACTTGAGTTTTCTTCCGTCAATAAGATTTGAAAATTCAAAGTGTGACATTATAGATTATACTTTATAGTACTTTTCGTCACAAGTAAACAATTACATACATAGTCGCTGAATTACGGTAGTCAAATTTCATAGAAGTATGGACTTTTATAACTGATTCTACAGATGATCCATCAGAATATGGATACTCTTTAACAGATGTAAAGAGAACAAGATGCTGGACAGGATCTGTAGCTAAATAATAAGAGAAACATTTTTCGCCACGACTACACTCTGGAGGAATAAAAATTTCCGCTAAAGTCCATATTGTATTGATCACATAGCCCACAAAAATGCAAGTTAATATTAAGCTAACGGATATATACTTCATTTCTATTAAATTTATTTAATAATTTAATTTAAAAAAGGTCATAAAACTAAACTAAAGAACACGACCAATTTGTTTTTTGTTTTGTTTTGACATTGACAATTTTGACATGCCAATCTGACATGACAGTGAGAGCAGAAAAGCTCTTTTTTGATTTTGTTAATATTATTGTCATGGCAAAAACAAAGCCTTTTTTTAATATTCATTCTCAAAATATTTTACGTAGGAAACTATAAATATTGAAAAGTAAATAATAAAATAACATTCTCAAACTTTTAAACTTTTATCAGACGCTATGAATATTTTATATTTATTAGTACATGCAAATGTCAATATTAACAAAATTATAAATATAAAATGATATAATATGTTTGGTTTTTCGAATTTCAGAACGAAAACACGAAAATTTTTATTTGTTTTTTAAGCACGGCAACACTGTCGAGTGACAACCGAGTATACATGGGGTGAAATTTTGCTCGACGTAAGAGCGTAATAAATCGGTGTCTCCAAGGAAATACTATTGATGTTTTTAGAACTATATGGAATCTTACAGGTATATCCTTTAACGCATCTAAATACTTATTGTGTGCTTCATTTTCTGTTCTTAGTTTACAATTTGTAGGTCTATGTGGCATACAGTGTTTTGTTTTTGACACTTGTCATTAACTTTATTTCGATTCATTGAATTTTGTTTATATTTTTCAGAATGTACGACAACATTTCATAAGTACTGCACCAAGTGATATATAGAGAACACCAAACCTAAAATATACGTAAGAAAAATGATATCAAATGATATTTCGTGTATAAGTTTTTGTGGCCATGGATGCTAAAGATCTAAGAGCCGATTCTGCCGTTGGAGATTGCAATAATGAAGGAAATAAATATGTCCCGAGCGTTGTCGCCGATAGAGGCAAACAGTATCAAGATGTTGGGTCCAATACGTTGGCTAAAATGGATGTGCAGACCTCGCGACCGTGTGCTGTCATTGGACCAGATCGTGTGTTACCATCGTCGACCCCTAACGATCCTTATCTAAAGCGTGCTCCAAATGAACCGTGGCCTTTTTCAGATTTATATCGCCGTCCACCTGAGTATCCACACAATATTGAAGACTATCAAAATCCAATAAGAAACATTTCCCCAAGACAAACATTCCAAGAGAATATGCCTCGTATCATGGTTCCACCCAAATATAATATAACAAAATCCAATGAGGATCTTAACTGTCCCATGGATAGAGTGAAAAATTTCAGGTTGAATATGGCTCCTGAAGCTAAATACTGTGATGTGCCTTATACTGTTAATAATGAACAGAAAAATATATGTATGCCTACTGTGAACCGTGGACTTCCCAGAAATGTGTCAGATAGATGGCCACCCGCAGTCAACATTCATCATGCAAGATCTTATGCTGCACAGGAATTTTACCAGTTCCCCGATTATCCCAGTTGCACAGCACCAAGGCCTACATCAATGAATAGACCTCAAAGGACAGTGCATGATGTACCTGGTCATATGCATCCTGATACTTATTTCCCGGATGGCAGTGTGCGACTGAAGCCTTATCCTCCTATGAAAGAAAGGTATCCAACACCAAGGTATGATTATATCAATAATTATTCTGGACCCTACAATCCACCTTATAAATATGACTTACAGAAGTCAGTGCCACCTCATTCATATCCCACATATCCTGTTATTTCTCCGAAATATATAGATAATAGATTACCAGAAACTATTCCAGATGGCTTTCAAAGACTTCCTCACAATCAACAGGTAAACTACAATGTTCCATTTCGTAACCAAGTTATTCACCCATTGTATGGGCCCATGGGAAATGGCATGCAAAATAAAATGTTTCCATACATATCTGATGGCTCTGTCAAAACTTCAAACAAAATACCTTTAGATGTCAACAATAAACAATATATTGATTATGAAAATATTAGAGCTAAAGCATATCCAACACCAAATGGCTATTACAATCATGAATTATCACGTCAATCTGTTAAAAATCAAGTTACATTACCACCTTACCCAACAAGTAACATGCATCCACATTATCCATATTTTAGGAAAGATGGTGCAATGATGAAAAACTATGAGTATATTCCTCCTATAAGGAATGTAGATCCTTCTATGCATCTTTCTTCCAAACTCCCTCCACATCAGTTTTCACCCAACTTAATAGCTATGTCTCCATCCGATTCCAACACAAGTATAGATGCCCTACAAGGACATCCTTTAGAAAATTATGGATATGTCAATCCATCTTCTATAGCCAGTGCAAGGACTATGGATATCCCTCTCAGATCACTTGATTTTTACAAAAACTGTGAATATAGGTATGGTCAAGCCATAAGGGCATCTCCAATATCAAAACCTGAAGGAAATTCTGCATCTGGAGATAATAAAAATCTTGATGTTAGACAATTTCTTCAAATGTGGAATGAGGGTGACGATGAAAGCGGTGACAATACCAATAAAGATGTGGTTGTTCAAAGTTCAATTGATGTATGTGAATTTACAAGGCAGTGTGGAATTAATAACAATCAGGAGGAATTGTATGTTTTAGGACTAGTAAAGAATGTTCCAAGTGAAGAGCTTAGTAAATATGAACATATACAAAAAGTGTCAAAACTGCCTGAAAATATAAAGGGATATACTTCAATAGAGTTACTGAACCAGTTTGAGGAAGCTATTGAATCATCTAAATTAGATAATTTTAACACAAAACTTTGTGCACCAAAAGAAACTCACAGCTATTCAAAGGTATCGTCATCAAGTAATCAGCAAATTGATTACTTGTCTCGTCCAATGTCGCCTCTTGACGTAGAGGCAAAGATTAGCCAGTCTGTAATACACAAAGATGTTGGATGTAATTTCGAAATAAAACCATGTAGTCCTAAAATGTTGAATGTTGAAATTGCAGCCCCTGTACAAACTTTATTAGCTGAAAGAGCAATCGAAAAGGTTGCAAATCCTCTCATGAAATCGCCTCTAATGATTCCTAATACAGATACTTGTAAAATAATAAAACATAAAAATTCAATAACATCCTCAACCGAAAATACTAAAGTTCCTAGTTGCCAAATTGTCAACACCCAATTTTTAGATGCCACTGATGTCACAAAAACTAATTATACCTTGCAAGATTTAGAAAGCAGTTCTGGTGTAAGCCTCGCTTCCTTGCCCAGACTTGACAATGACATTGAATTCAGTTTTCCTGAAATTAACCAGCAATTCATAAATGCAAACAAAATTGAGGATGTTATAGGAATGCCTAAAGATCTACCATCATTAGATGACCATTTAAATAACGATGGCGACATAACTAAAGTGGAAAATTTATCTCAGTTAGAAAAGAGAACTTCTTACACCTTTTCAACAGAAATTAATTCCGATAATGAATTTACTAAACTAAGTAAGTATCGCAGAGTCAAGGCAGACTTAGAAAATAAACTTTCAAGTAACATACAGAATAACAAAGCTCAAATAATGAGAAAAGACAGTGTAATTATAATGAACCCAGAGAATGCGATGGGAATTGAAGTAAATGAAAAACTTACCCTAAACAATGAGCAAATAATGCAAAGTATTATAAAACCTACAAATGAATTCCAATCGAATCCAGGTATCCCTAATGAGCAACAAAATATTGCGATTGATTTTAGTCTAAGTAGCCTTGACAGTAATATGTCGGAAGAAAGAAACATTATACCAATGAATGACAAAAGAGAAGATAATGAAACAAGGAAAGACGAACATAGTAGAAAAAAACATGATAGTGATCAAGTGTATAATATGGTGCCACATGTTAACACCGACAGTGGTAAAGATAGTTTTACTATTGATAATTTTAACATTGATGATATTAATGGAACCACATCCGATGCTCACACTAACCAGGATTTTAAAGATATTGTTTGTCAATCTAGCAGCAAAGAAAATCAAGAAGAAGAGCATCTAAATACGAATTCAACTGCTAATTTTGCAAAGCTTGTTAATCAAGATAATTCCTTTCATAATCTTTACTATTTTAATGAAGAAAGTGACATTAAAAATAATAAAGAAAATTCATCTGACTTACATATTCATTCAAAACGTGAAAAAGAAAACGTCCATGAAAACAGTACAAGGATAAACCAAAGTGAAAAAATGCAAGTTGAAGAAATAAGAAGTTCATTACTAAATTCGGATCATTTAGGTACAATCACAGGAAGGCAAAAATGCTGCAAAAATAATATTAGAGACCCTTTCGAGATTCAGTTACCTGAAAGTAAAAGTTTTCAAAGAAAAGATGTTGAGAATGTCACGAAAACTCCTTTTGATTATAAATATGAAAAAACAAATAATGGTACCGAAGGAATTTCTATATATCCTTCTAACGATCAGCACACTATTAAATCAGATCATATCACAGATCAACTAACAAACTGCATCGATTTTCCAACACATTCAATAGATAAACCAATTGAGGTAGTTTCCACTTCTGATAAAATAAAAATTAAACCATTCGTGAAAATTTGGAGGAAAGAATTGAATTCTCCGAGGATTCAAAATCTTTTGATACACAACATTGATTTTAATAAAGACAGTTTAAACAAATCATTCTACTTGCCCACAGTGCAGTCAAATAATGAAGAGGTCAATGACGAAATGATAACACCTACGAAATCTGATTCTTGCTATGATGACACATCTCCATTGCCACAAGTCAACTTAACAACGTCTACGAAAGATAATTTCAGCTTAGACAAGCTTTTACAAATACATGAACGTGAATCTGATCAGGAAACTAAAACAATTTTCACTAAGTTAGACAGAAATATAGAAGCTGATGTAATTAGAACTTTAGATTGTAATAATGAGAATAAAGATGATTGTGTTTGTAAAACACCTAAACAAGAAATACAAGGCAAAAAAGAGTGTCGCTTTGATCAAAACTACACAAAAAAATATGCTTTAGAGGCAAAGGCTTTACCCTCAAATCAATTGGACAGTAAAAACCTTTTAACAAGAAATGAAGAAAATTTATTATCATCAAATTACAAAGTTGACGCCATGGTTAACTCAAATAAAAGAAACTGTGATTTGTCCCAAAGTGCTACTTCTTTGTTATTGAATAGTAAAATAAATGTAGTATTACCTGATAAAGATAACTATCTTGGGGATATTTCTATAGAAAGAGAAAATGAAGTAACTATTGAAGCAGAATCGAAAGTACCAACCACTAAATTGAAAGGTGAAATAAACCACTCCGATAAGAACTCTGCTGAGTCAGGGGAAATTATTTTAAGTAATTCGGTGCCTATTACTGCAGAAATAGATGACAATGGCATTGTTGAGAAAATAGTTGGTGATATGGATTCCTCGAAGGAAAATAAGAATTTGGCTGATACGAAAGAATGCGGTTGCGTGACAGGTGAAATCAATAATATACCACTTGTGACTCCTGACAAAATGAGATTTATCTCGATCAAAAATGTTGAGGAATCAATTCAAAGAGAAGACAATTTAAAAGATGAAAAGGACAACTCTATTGAATACTCAATTGATTCGAAGAAAATTATAAACGAATCGTCGAGTTCAAATACTAAAGAAGCAGTCGAAAATAATATTAATAACGAGGAAGATATTCGTAATATTGCATCTTTAAAGGAAGATGAAAAATCTGTTACAGAAAAGTGCGGTAGCGTGACAGATGAAATAAAAAAGAACATTACCGTAAAGTCTGAAATAATAAAATCGATCTCAGTTGAAGATTGCGACAATATTCTTAAAAGTAAAGATAACACGAAAGATAGAGATTCTGTAGAGTTAAAAAATAAAAGAAACTCTTGTGATAAGAACGCTATAAATTCAGAGAACATTAACATAAATGTTTCTTCAAATACTGAAGAACAGGATGGAAATAAAATTAGTGACGGGGAGAATTTGTCAGGTATAGCAGAAGACTCTAATGTGACAAATGTAGACTCTAATGTAGCTTCTGAGATACCTGAGAAATTGAAATTGATGTCAGTTGAACAATTGGACAACAAAATTATTAAAAAGGATGACAACTTGAAAGCTCAAAATTGTGTGTTAGGGATGAAAAATGAACCAAAACACTGTGATAGTTTCGTTCTAGATTCAGAGAATATTAGCATAAATAATTTGTCAATGTCTGATACTGAAAAAGTCGAGGAAAATAATGTTATTTATATGGAAACAAATATTATTGAGAAAAATAGAAACTTAGCTGGGGAAAATAGCAAAAATGTGACAAATGCAGTTACGAGTGTGTATTCTGAGACATATGAAAAAACAAAATTGAACTCAGATAAAGAAATCGATAAAATCCTTGAAGACAAAAATAATTTGAGATGTGTAAATTTTGATAGTCCCGAATTGGAAAGCAAGGTACTATCTCCGAGTGACTACCTCAGAAACTTAAATGGACCTTCTAATATCGAAGTGTTTACAGATTCAGTTAGATCAGTAGTAAAAGACGATACGGGTGATCTCAATGGTATAGGCGATATTCTATGGTGTAATTCTATAATAAGTAATGAAATTACCGAGGAGCCCAATATGCAAGAAAGTTCACAAAAAACAGAAAGTATAGATGATTTAGGACAAAATGCTATAAAAAGAGTATCACCATTTGTCTGTGATAGAATGAAAGTAGAATCACATGATCGAAATGTTGTAACAAGTATTGAAGAAATAAATAAAATTTCAAACGATAGTTCATTGCCGTTACTGGAAGTACAAAATGTACAAGCGTTTAATATTGATCCCGGATGGTCACGTGAGGATGAAAATAGTATGTTGGGAACAAATCCAGTGTTTCAAGATGATTCATGTTTAAAGAATATTAAAAAGTGTAATAGGAAGTCACTCAAACGTTCATTATCCGACTCTGCATTATACACTTCTTTTGATTCTAATGAAGAACAGTACACTCATGAGAATATAGGGCCGAAAAAACGAAGAAAAATTGAACATCAATTCACTGCAGAAAACTTTTGTAATCTCATTCATAATCAGCGACGTAATTCTATTTCAACTGTGTATAATCCAGAAAATGTATCATTCTGTATACTCATAGACAATGACTGTTTCGATAATGACGAAACACAAAATCTCTGTTTTACAGAGATGCCAGTAAATTGTTTGCCCGACATAGATAAAGAGTGTATTGAAACAGATGTCGAAACTTTAGTAGATTATTCACAAAATGAAGATATCAATTTTGTAAACTCTGACGACACAGATTTAATGAACTCTGACTCGTTTATTTTAGAAAATGATTACGATAAAGATGTAAATGAAACATGGGTAGATGACATTGCTTGTGTGGAAACTGTAGTAAGCGACGACATTGTGGATGATATGTTAATTAATGATTCAAATTCTCCTGGCGAGCATGTAATAAACTTCCAGTGCGACAGTGATTTCAGCGAGGGAGGTGATGGAACATTGAATTGCAACATTGATGACCATATGAATAAAGTTAAACACATATATGGCGATGTAATGTCTAGCGATGGTGAAGATTTAGTAAAAACATTATACAGCACACCACAAATGAATGTAAATAAAGCTTTATTTAATAAAGAAAATGTGACTGAAGATGAACACTGCAATGAAAGTTATACTTTGGAAAATAAATTACCCGAAGCAGGAAATCGATCTCCATATTTGACATCATTCAATAAAACATTATTGTCGTGTTTTAATTCTGAAGAAAGTTTAGTTGACATTTTAGAGAATAATCGTGAAAGGAAAGAACACATTGTGGATATTATTTTAAAGGTAGACGAGAAAAAAGATACAATAGTTAAAAAGCAAATGCAAGATGATACTGTCAACTCCTGTGAATCTAGTGTTGATAATGTATTTTCTTACGAGAAAATAGAAGACCCTTTGAATTGCGTAAACTCATGTTCCCCCGAAGTATCGTCAACTACATCGGAAGACAACAATTCTGGAGGCATTTTGCTAAAAATAACCAACTATAGAGGTTCGAGAATATCAGAAATCAAAGACACGAACTCCATTAATAATAACAGGACCCACTGTAAATATACAGAAAACAAGCATTATTTACCTCACGATAATAATTCATCCATGTCTCGTCCTTTGATTACGAAAGGTGCTCAGAAGTATATTCCTCCTTTAAAAGAAATCATACCAGACTTCAAAGTAAAACTATCTTTACCACAAAAGAGTTTGTTAAAATTGAAGCTCTTAAAAATGTCTAAAAGAATTATTAAGCCCGATATCAAGTTGGAAATAGACACAAGTCAATGTGATATGAGAAAAACCTATCCAAAGAAATTGAAACCAAAATTTGAAGATGTTCTTAAGAGTATAGATGAAATACAATTTAAAAAGCATAAAGAGAAAAACAAAAAAACAAAGACAACAATTCCTAAAGTAGTTATTAAGAAAAGCGAGAATGGTTCTCATTACGCTACTCAGGATCGAAAAACATTCGATCCAGACATGACTGGAAGGAAATGGCAACCTTGGGTGTTCATAGAGAAAAATAATTTCATCGATAAAATGGCTATTAAGAATAAAACTAAGGCTGTATTTAGCCACAGAAAAAATACTTACGTGTTAACAGAGAAATTCAAAAAATATAAATCTGTCAGCAACAAGAAGTTCATCATTTCACAACCGAAATTAGATGAAAAATCAAAGGGTCATTTAAAATACACTATAAGATTAAAACAAGCGTACTGAGGTATTTTGTTTTAAGTTTTGCATCATTATAATTTTAATTGGGCTAGACGCATAATGATTGACCTATTTCATTAACGCAAACTGCCCTAAACGCAAAAAAGCCCACCCCCTTTAATTTTTTACATTCCTTAATTTTTCATTCTATGTAGTTTTATTTTATTTATTAGTTACCCATTTTCAAAACGAAGCCAAATTTATTTAATTTTGTGATACTCTAAAAACAAAGAAAAAATATTTTATATATATGTAGTGCAATTTTGATCTGATCTGCATTTTGTTAATACGTTTCAGAGTTTATTATATAATTTGTTATTATTCCATTCCATTTTGTGTAGTTTAAAAGGATTGTTATAATTTTAAAATGTTGCACGATGCACTCTGCTAGCCATAATAATAAAGTATTATTTGTTTTGTTATAAGAAAATATTTTGTGGTAGTGAACGTTATTAATAAAGGTTTTTTTTTGTGTATACACCATAGGTTAGGATTGCTCATAATAAATTGTTTTTAGCGCTCATTTAACTTTTAAAGGTTTATTTTTAATTTAAAACATAATAAAAACTATAATCACATAATGTTTGTACATCACAATGATAAAATCACATTTTTTGAAAGTATATTATTTTTGTAAGTTTATGTAAATATTGTAAAAAAAAAATAATAATAATTAAAATCTATATAGTTTATAACCAACACAAGTTGGTTAGTGATTGCTCACGTATTTTTAAGCACATACTTTATTTATAGGGATATGATACATACATATAAGTATATATTCGGTTCAAGTACAAATAACGCATACTATATTATATGTATATTTGTATGTAGATTATATTGTGTGGTAAAATAGTGTACTATAAGTAATGTTCAATATTTTTACCTTGACGTTGCAAAATAAAGTAAAAAATATATATATTATGTTTACGAAATAATAACATTATCAAAGCCAATACTCAAATGTATTGATATGAATAATTCATATACACAATTATAACTCAAATGTAACGTCCCCCCTTATTACTATATTAAGAAGGAAACATTAACTCCTTCCTTATTAAGATTAAAACACATTTTTTTAATTTTATTTAAATTAATTTGCGCCAATATTTTTTGTATATAAATACGCTACAGTGCCTTTGAAGTTAGCTGATATACCTGATACCTATTATATACCACCGTGAAGATGTATTTACTATATAATTTATGAAATTTTTTGAAACGGTTTTATAATATGTATATGGAGAATCGAAATGATCTCACAAGGCACTTGCCATTTACGTAATATCGCCAGAATTGTGCCTAAACCATGTTAAAATTTTCACTATTTTTATAACATGTACAGGGTGTTGAATTAAAAAAAATATATACCAAATAGAGAATGCTTTTAAACTGTGCATAATTAATTATATTTAGCTAATATTGCCTTCGTAGATGAATATAATAATATATACCAAGCAGCTAATATAATGTTGCGATGAGTGTCTAATGTTTATTGGACTTTATTTATTAATATTATATACTTACAATTAGATGTTTATATTCATAATATAGTTTTATTGTACTGTGTGAAGTAACTAATGTTTAAGAATTCAACGCGAGTTTAGAACTTTATTGTTAGGTGTTCGTGGTGAGAAGAATTCAGATTCGGATTACAAGTTTTGAAAAAAATATTGAATGCTTGATTATAATGGGCTCGACGCCCCCAAAGAATTTGAGGCTGAATTGATTACTTCGATATGTTTCTATGACTGAATTACAAATGTTATATATTTTATTCTTTATCTTCATAGGTTTATCTAGTATGTTTGTTATGCACTACAGAGTGGATTTGTTTAATAGTGTTTTTTTTTTTTAATATTTCTTAGCACATTGTTGGACGTTGTCAACCAACGTGTGGTTAATGTAATAGTTTTAGTTTTAAGTCTATTAAATTAATGCACTAGGTATAATAAATAAGGGTAATGGATTTTAAAACTATTTAATTGGTATCTGTTTGTTTTGTCGTTGAATGTTTAAACGCATATCTTTTTATGCCAGTAACGCACGTGATAGTGTTTCGTGATAGACGTAATACCAAATAATGTGTAATTTCCCATTGAAACGCGGCTAGTGCGTGTGCGACTTTGGACATGCAAGACTCTCCCAAAAATCATCCAAGAAATTCATTCATAAAGGTTCATTCATGCCTCCTACCCAATGTACACTATGACACAAGAGCTAATTTTGTTGGCAAAGTTTCGTATTGTATTAAAAGACGTGAATTTTCAAACATATCCAATTTTATTTATACAGAGTATTTACTATATTATTCTTATATAGTAATCTTGTGTGATTGTGTACATATTTGTAAGTCGTGTTTGATGTCGCGCAGTCGCACACACGACGCGTTTCGTTCGACTTATTGTAAACTATTGTTAACGGGAACATTGTTTTCGAGTGGTACTTGTTTTGAAACTTGACCAAATAAATGTGTTCTAAATAAAAATGCTCGTTTCAATTGTATATAGCCGTTTATTACGCAACAGTCTTTACAAGAAGTAAATCAAGTGGGTATGTTAACTTTTACAGCCTCTTGTCGTATGGCGCTGATGAGGTCTTGGTTTATGAGGAACACGAAGCGCAGTCCAGCAATCTGTAATGAGAATTTATTACGTTTTTAAAGCTAAAAAGCACAAAGTCGATTATGTATCTAACCCCCCATGACATATTATGACATATTATGTAGAATTATGTCGATTATGTATCTAAGTCGATTATGTTCCCTGTGAACTACAAAACCGCTCAACCGATTCTGATGAATAACAAAACGGATAAACAGTTTTTTTTTTATAAATGCCTGACAAAAGTAGGTCATTAGCAATAAATAGAAACTGAATAAATATTTTAAAACCTTAGAAAAGGCGGCGCGGACAAAGACTCAGACAGAAGCTAGTGGTAGTTCTATAAAGTTGCATAACATGATCTGCCATTAGCATAAGTGACCCATTCAACTGTGTCTGAAATAATGAATATTTAAATACACAAACAGCATATTTATACCTCTATGACGCTATTGTGATTGAGTTTCACTTTATTCCCTTGAAGTATTGGTCGGCCGTCCACGAAAATGGGCCGTTTGCCTTCCGAGGACATGAAGAAATCGCCACCATTCCTAAGGCGAATAGTCGCTTGCTTCCTCGACACCTTAGTGGCGGGCCCTTCCAAATTGAGGTCCACATCAATTGTGTGATCGCGAGTACTGCGTCCAACGGCGATCTGTAAAGACGTATCAGAGTCAATTGGAGCAATTAACTTATTGGCCTGGATTGTTGCTCGCAGCAGGGAGGGCTCTTAGGGAAAGGATGTTGCGCACAAGAATAGATTTGTACAATTCAAGGCTATATTACGGCATAAGACAACCTAAAACAACGAAAACATGAGTGCAATTCGATGTGTATGCTCTAAAATAAGTTGATCTAAACCTCTAAGAATCAATCAGCCATAAACTTCAAATACTTAGTAGCTGACGTGACACAAGGACTGACAATTTTTTAGCTCATGCACACATAATTATTATCACGTTCTTGTTTGTAGCCCATTACATATTGCATTTTTATTAATGTTTCACAAAAAAAAAGGTGGTAAAGGTCCATACAAAAAAGTATTTATCCATAAAAAAAGTGCAATTTTTGTATTTTGTTATAAAAGAATAGAAAGAAAATAGTCTCTATTTAATTATAAATTGATAAAAAATTTAAAATTGCCCTGTTTCTATAGAACGAAATTGTTTTTATTTTATGTTTAACCCATTTATTTACAGGCAAATACTTAAATGATTTGATTTGATTTGAAATCGGTCATTAATGTACCAAATTTAAACCAAACATAATTTTCTACTTTAAAAATGGGGTCCAAATATCGGTGTTTCTGTTGTCTTTTGCTGGTATAAGTATGATAATGCATCCATCATGAGTATCACAATGTTGTAGGGATATAGTTCCACAAACTCCTAAGGGTCAGTTCATACCGAAACACGACGCAATATGAAGAGGCCAGTTTTTTCGCGCTACTCATCGCAACACCGCGAATGTATCGTGAAACTATGAAGTAGCATTCGCGCTGCGTCTTGCGGCGTCGCGATACGTTGTGTCTTCTATTGTTGAAGAATTCTGTGACATCAGCAAACTCGTTCAGTCTCTACTAAAGTACAAATACTGGAATTTCGCCGAGGAATTATTAAGTCAGGTTAACCCTTTAGCCGCCAGTCGGATTTATCCGAAAATTATTTTCGTGTGCATTTCGCCAGAGCCGGATATATACGACAAATTCCTCTACTTGTATAATGTTAATTTTTAAATAATTGTGTTGCTTTCTCTTAAAAAAAAATCACGAGTCAGGCGCTACCTTTCAGCAGACAAATTTTTTAACAAACAACAATGCACTATTCATTGCTTTGAAAGCCCTCGTATCGATGTAATTGGCGTGACTAGTATGCACAGCTGTTAATTGATACATTTAATTAAAACGGAGCGCGCAAAAATGGCCATAGTTAAACATCTAACCTTGAACGTTCCTACTATACCGTGTGAGAAAGATTTCTAAAAAGGAAAGTTACCGTTGGGTGTCGAAGAACATTTTTTTAAAATTGTCACAAATTGTCATCACGGAATTGTTCACTAGTGTGAGTAAATCAGCTCCCGCAATAATTGAAATGGTTGTTTAGGTTAACGTTTAGTTAGATTCACGTTATAAAATAAAAGTGTTTTGAAATATGGAATGAAAGTACAATTGCGTTCAAAAGTGATTAGCTTATTACTAATACTGTTTCAATTATAATTAATAGTCAACAAATAGTATAAAGCAAAGTTGCTGCCGGCATTTATTTTTGTTTGCAGCAAAAAAGTAACATTATAATATATAATTAATACTTAATTTTATAAAAGTTAGAAAAAACATTAAATAATAAATAGATCAAATATTGCCTTTTAAACCTTTCCAGTCGTCCGAAAAGGAGGCGATGAAGTCCCTATGCACCTTTCGATATTTTCAGTTGTATTTTAGGCAAACGTCAGACAAGAAGTAAATTTGTGGAGATTCGTACAAGAACTGCAAGGATAACGTTACAAAAAGTGTCAGTTAAATCAGGACTTAATAATATTTTAATGTTTAACCTATAGCTAAAATTCAAATATAAATTTTATACATGTATAATGAAGATTTTAACTGTTTAACTTCAAAAAGTCATGTTGAACAGTATTTTTAATATTTTTTTTACACGGAAAACAGGGTTACGATACGCACAAGGGTTGCAAACCCCTTAAATACTCGTGGTAATTTCCTTTAAATCTGAAGTAAGAGAGTACTACATACGATTCCAAATTTTTTAAATGATCAGTCTGCCTAGACATGGTCCCCTACAACAAAAAACGCAAAAAAAAAACTATCCATTTTCATTTGTTTAAGTTCATAGAAAACAATGCGAATGGCCTTAAAAAATTAAACAAATGCAAAATTTAAACATCCATTAATTACAAAAGGAAGTAGATAAGTAGGTATATAATTATTACAACTACGAATTGGCTTACTGGCGTGTGTATTGAATATAACATTTTTCCGAACGCCATTCAATTAAAATCATTTTCAGATCGCAAATACCCCAAATCAGTTGTAGATATTGTTAAATCGGATTTAACAAGTAGCGACGACTTGTAACTAGATAGCGCTAAGACGCAAACGTACGCGAAAACGATTCTATCATTGGGTCTTTTAAGCATTCGAAATGTTTATTTAATAATGAAGATTTTAGAGCGATTTACCTATCTGTATTCCCTGTGTTTTATTTTCATTTTAAACCTGGGATTATTTGGTGAGTTTTGGGCGCATTTGTACAATATATAAACATGATATTCTATTAAGCATCGCTAATCTAATGATCCTAATTTAGTCTTCCTGGACAGCTGTCCGGACTAATTTATCCGTTCTCAAGGAGCTATTATAGCGTGTCAATTATAAAATTTTGTAATTTTGAGGGAACCAAACCGACCCTCAGGACCGACCTTACACAAAGAGAGATAGATAATTTAGTGGTACCTAAACCACAATAAATTATTAGGCGACTAAATAGCGATAAATTATTAGTGTAATATTTTAATTCTCTGACTAGGACTACACATTTTTGACGTCAACTGTACCGTTGAATAACTATGTGCTTATTATTACACAGCATAACTAGATAAAGAATTGTTGACATGTTAATTTAACTGATAAACCTTTATCAGGGCATTGACGATACAGCCACATTAACAATACAGATGGTCAACTAGTAGAAACTGTACGGTACGTATAACATTACTTTATTAATGGAAAAACATTAATTTTTATATTGTATTACCGTCTTTGGATATAACGTATATTTTATATGTTTGTGACAAATATATAACGCAAAGTATGTTCGTCACAATACATTTAAAAAAAATTTGGTGACTGTAACAAGGGCCATAAATGTGTTTTCAGGTGCGTAAAGGCATTTATTAAGTAAATAATATTCATGGGTATTATAATATTATTATATTTAGACAGATACATATTTTAGAAGACACCTTTATTTCATCATTGTTTTCTAAAAGTATTAATATACATTTTTATATTGCGTGAAGAACGACACTTGTGCTATTCTGTGCAGAATTGTAAGAAGTTAAAAAAGAAAATGTATTTTATGGCCAGTTTTTTATTTCCAGCTTTTTTTTCTCGCTTTTGCTTCGTATTTGTTTAAAATTAATGTTTTAGTTTAAAACAAAAAACATGTTCAAATTGTTTGTAATTTAATTAAATTAATTTTTTAATAAAAGTTGGCAAACGAGCTGACGTTCTACTTCATGATGGCAGGTTGCTAGTGGCTACTAATCAAATAATCACACAATGAATTGGAATGGAAACGTAGAATACACAATCAAGGAAATGCTCCATGAATGACTTATCTAGGAATCGAACCCTAGATGCTTCAACCGGAGAGCTAACATCACCTCCACTTGACCAACGAGCTCATTGAAACCTAAAAACCCTTTGATTATAATTTTTTTTTCTATTTTTTCACAGATTAAGTGTATACTGGTAAAAACATTTCGTTGGACAACAAAAACATGTTTACATTTTACAAATAAGAAGCCGGTATACTGTAGTTAACTAGTAAAACTCTTTAGGAAAGCACTAATATATAAAATAAAAAAATTAGCTGTTTAATTTGTATCGTAATTCACACTCAATGTGCCTCGGTAGGTACTGAATGCAATTGTAATATCAGTTCTCGGTTCATTGCTAACCGCACCTTATCTATACAATATGCTAAATATATACATTCTGTATCAAAACAAATATACAGAGCTGTACGTAAACATGTTTTATTCAGATAGTTGAAACTGTTTACAGTTTCATAGTATTGTATTTATTGTAATAATATTACGTATTATTACAATAAATTCAATATTATAAATTTATACTATAAATATATTACAATTTTTAGCTACATAATCCGTACTTAATATTATAAATGCGAAAGTTTATTTGGATGTATGGATGTTTGTTACTCTTTCACGCAAAAACTATTGAACCGATCACCATGAAATGTTGCATACACGTTGTCTGGGATATCAGAAAGGACATAGGGTACCTTTCATCCAGAAAATAAGGACTATTCCTGAGGGATCATCTAAAATTAAGGAAACTAACTCCTGGCTAAGTGTAATAGCAATAACAATGTCAGGCGATATATTGTTTTTTCAACGCGGACGAAGTCGCGGGCACCATCTAGACCAGGGATTCCCAAAGTGGTCGATATCGACCCCTTGGGGTCGATATCGGTTTCCTAGGGGTCGACATAAACGAAAAGTGATTTTGGGGGTCGACGAGGTCTAAAAATCGACCCCTATTATATTAACACAAGTTCTTATTTAAAACTTTCAAGATAGGTAAGTAGGTAGTTACTGTATTGTTTATGTTGTGTTACGTGTACTAAGAATAATTAATATTTTTGTAGGAAATAATGTTCCAGGAATGTAAAGTTTCAAGTTCGTACAAGATGAAAAACTCGGCAAGTCTATGTGGACAAGTTTGTGCAAGATTGAGTTGGAGCGTACGTCTTTCAGCGGCGTTTTGACTTGCTCTCTATTTGACGATAAAGTGCTTATCACACTATTCAATTTGAACGATTCCTATTTAGGAATCTAAGTAGTGAGCTCGTGATCACACTACGCTAAATTGATTTCTAAATCGAAGATATAGAGTTGAAAATGGATAAACTCTTAATTGAATCCAATCTGTTCTAACTGCGATCACACCTTCCGATTTCCTAAATTGGAATCGTTCAAATTGAATAGTGTGATAGCGGCTTTACGCGAATTAAGACGAACGAATTCATGATCAAGTCCAAACATGTTCCTGATATTTTACTATTTAACGAGCTTGCATTTAGGTTGAAAGTTCATTTGCGTTTTGAAATTCGTTGGAGCTTGAACGATAAAAACTCATATAGCTAAGTACTCATTTATTTCAAGAGATTACAAACTTATTACAAAGCTAAATTAAGTGAAGTAAAGTGACTGAAAAAGTGTTAAACACAACATACAACATATTTTAAATAGGTATGTATAATTGTATTTGTAAAAATTACTAACACTTAAGTCTTTGGTTTTCGTTCTTATTCTACCTAATTACCTAATACGAAGTTTCTATACCTAATTACCTACTGTAGTTACTTCCCAATATAGGTATCAAAGTTTATCAAAGAGTAAGTCAGTAATACTTAACAAGAATCCATTAACTGAGTGTGATAAAAATAAGATAGTGTGCAAATTTAACAGTTTATTATTGTTTTTTATTTAGGTTCCTTATTTTTTTGTTTGCAGAATTACTGAAAGTTTTATGATGGCGGACACGAAAAAAAAATGCAGACAATACAGTTTGGACTACTTGAAGTTCGGATTTATTGCATCTCCATCAAATCAACACTTCCCGATGTGTCTCATATGTGAAAAAGTATTTAGTAACGATGCCATGAAGCCTTCAAAAATGGATGACCACTTATCAAGAGTACATGCTAACAAAAAAAGTAAGCCCTTGTCATATTTTCAAGCACTGAAAGAAAAACTAGACAAAAGGCCATCCATAGGATCGATGTTTGCGTCATCATCTATTCGAGACAATGATGGTTTACGAGCGTCCTATAATATATCTTTACTAATAGCGAAGTCGGGGAAACCCCATACAATTGGAGAGCAGCTTATCTTACCAGCCATTGCGGAGGTCCTTAACAATGTATTGCACAAACCCGCACATGATATTTTAAAGAGAATACCTTTGAGCAACAACACCGTTCAGAGACGCATAGATGAGATGGGACGCGATGTGGAAAACATTTTATGCAAGTTCTTACAGACCCGCAGATTCTCTCTCCAGTTGGACGAGTCTACATTACCCGGCAATGAAGCTCTATTGTTAGGATATGTTCGATTTATCAAAGATGAAAATATGTGCCAAGAACTGATTTTTGCTGCATATTTAGAGACTGATACTAGAGGAGAATCGATTTTTCAGGCCGTGGAACATTTTTTTACTGATAAAGCTATTCCATGGAAGAATATTGTTTCTGTTGCGACTGATGGTGCACCGTCTATGGTTGGTCGTCATCGTGGCTTTATAGCTCACTTAAAGCGACAACTGCCTGATGTACTGGTTATTCACTGTGTGATTCACAGGCAGCATTTAGCAGCAAAAAAGCTGAGTCCTAGATTGCATAAGTCTTTACAATATGTAATAAATGCTATCAACAAGATTCGAAGCAATTCTTTGAACTCTCGGTTATTTGCTCAACTATGTGACGAAAACGACGAAGTCTTTACTCGGTTACTTCTGCACACTGAAGTTCGCTGGCTATCAAGAGGCTCTTGCTTAGAAAGATTTTCAGCCCTTTTTGAATCTGTGTTGGAGTTTTTACAAGAAAAAGATCCGAATTTGAAAGAAAATCTGAACAATTGTAAAACAGATATTTATTACTTGACTGATATCTTTGGAATGTTCAACAAAGTTAATTTGCAACTACAGGGTGATGATCTTAACTTGATTAAAACAAAATCAATAATATCGGCCTTCGTGGGTAAACTAGTTCTTTATAAACAAAATTTAGGCAGAAAAGAATATTCGCAGTTTCCGCATTTGTCAAAATTACCAAAAATGCTTCAAGATGATGACATTTTATTATATGTTACTCACTTGGACGCATTACACAAGGATTTTACGGAGAGGTTTGATGATCTTTTAAATTTACAAATTCCTCAATGGATAATAAATCCGTATAACACCACAGCCATAGAAGAAGCCAATGTGATAATGCAAGAAGAGTTGATTACCATCAGCACAGACGAAGAGCTTAAGCAAAAGTTCAACCAAGGCTATCAGAAGTTCTGGTTGCAACGCAAAATTGAAACACAGTATCCTACATTGTGGAACATTGCTGAAAAATACCTTATCGCTTTTCCATCATCATATCTAGTTGAAAAAAGCTTCAGTGTGGTAACAAACATTTTGACAAAACAAAGAAACCGTTTGAAAATCAACGAACGTGGAGATTTAAGGCTGCAACTCACTAATATTGAACCGGATGTAGCTAGATTGGTAGATAGTCACCAGGTTCATCCATCGCACTGAATGTTTTATTTTCTCTTTGCGAATTAATAGTTTTTAAAATATAATTTCCTACCAACTTAAGATGCTTTATGTATTAATTTGTAATAATTATAAATTAAACTTGATATTTACTGAATTGGATTGTCTTTTTATTTTGTTAAATTTTGACGAGAAAATGAAATCAACTTCACTCACTTAACCAAGTGCAAAGTTTTCTAATTGGCACCTTAGTACCTAGGTATTTTGTACCAATAGGAAAAAACTAAAGATAGACTAAGATAGATAGCTGCTTTAAGTTAGCGGACCATTATGAATAAGGGGGTTGGTCTTAAAAGTAGGTAATTTGACCATGGGGGTCTGAGGTAACAGTTCATTGTTGAAAAGGGGTCACTTGTCCAAAATAGTTTGGGGAACCCTGATCTAGACTAATATAAGTAATAAATGTAAAAGTAACTTTGTCTGACTATCTGGTAGCGTGAAAAGCGCTTTAACTACTCAACCGATCATAATGAAATTTTACTTACACGTTGTCAACGATACAGAGAAGGACATAGGTAGGTAACCTATGTCCTTCTCTTTATCTAGAAAAAAAAGTACTGTTCCCGAGGGATCATCTAAAATTGAGAAAACTAACGTCTGGCAAAAGTGTTATAGCAATAAAGATGTCGGGCGTTATATTGCTTACCTATATATTTTTAAATATTTAACGCGGAGGAAGTCGCGTTCACCACCTAGTTTGGTATAAAAAGTAGAAAAGACTACACGTAGAACATCGTAGAGGTGGACAGTCGTGGGAAGGAGCTATTAATACATGAGAATATAAATTTTATTATGTTACTAGCGACTCGTTCCCGGCTTCGCCCGGGTGCATTTTTTTTAACGTAAAATCCTTCCCTGATTATCCCTCTATCCATGAGTGAAGACAGAATTAAAATCGGCCCAGTAGCCTATGTTACTCCTGACGACCCCCTCTTCATGTCTGCAAAGTTCCATCGAAATCGCATCAGCCGTTTCTGAGATTACCCCGGACAGACAGACAAAAATTCTAAAAAAGTTATTTACGTTTTAACAGCATGCGAATGACTCTCTAAGCTTAGTTTGAGGCAGTTTTTCGCAAATCACAGACTGACACTCTGATTTTATTTATATAGATTAGTCCTACCGTACAGTACGTTTTATGTGAATTAAGAAATAAGAAAATTGAGAAAAAGAAACCATTCATTTAGGTATGTACATTAAAATATAACCGACTTGTCTTTAAATAATTTGTTACAGATTAAAAAAAATTAGAAAAATAATAGTATAAACCGCATTACGCACCTGAAAATAGATCGATCACATTAAAAGAAAAACGTGGTCGTAGTTTCTTTAAAAAAAATTACCAACATGAGTGGGAGACACCGCCACTTCGCGTCTGACCTTATGACAAAAACGGCTCGCTTTTACTTTGAATTTCGTGAAGAGTTCATGTATAATTCATGACCGTTCAATTTAACAATAGAGTACACAATGTTTTCCAAGTCAAATGGCATTAAATGAAACCTTCTCGAACAGCAAGACAACTCAAATTGAATCGTCAAACTATGTGAAAAAGTCATTATCAATTAATAGGAAAAAAAATTCGATGCCTTACGGTTCATAACCTGTAATAAATGCTTGGTAATTATGTACATGTATGCCTAGCAGTTTAACTACATGTTATCTACTTACGTACGTCTAATATAAACTTAAGAAAGCGGGTTGGTGAGTCTATGATGTCTATGACTTTTATTAAGGGCTTAACTAGTTAAGTAGTTTGGATCCTGGGGAACGGCATAGGCCAAATGTTTTTTTAATCAATCAAAGTAGAAAGATAGGTAGAAGAAAGTAGAAAGATTTTGTCACATCAAATACGCGCGAGTAAATCCGAGGGCATAGTTTACTAAGTATTTAATTAACATAAAAATCTATAATGTTGACTGGAAGGAATACATTTACTATCGATATAACGTTTTTGTTTTAATTGAAAAAATTGAATTACTTTTTTCAAATATTTTTCTATAAGTCTAGAAACAATAAAAATAAAAGAAATGTTCCTATGTTTTACTCGATACTTTTTTTTTATAAAAACCTACATGAAATTTGAGAAGTTGATTGGACACCTATTCCTAAATTAATATTAAAAAAAAGTTCGTTTTGGTATTTTGCGGTCGGTGAACCGTGGTGTGTGAAGAAGTCTTTAAACAACTAACACCAGATTGATGACGTAGTTGCGACTCTGTAGCGTGTTCATACACTTCATACATCACTGCTGGATGCGCTACTAACCTGGATAACGCCTCAGATCCTGTATTTTATATATTTTTCGGCCTACATGTCATTCACGTATCATTTACATCACATTTTTCCCTTGTTTCCTTATTATCTTACCGACAGCCTGTTTTCCGAATGTCTGCTATACTTTTTCCTACATTTTCTCATACGTTTTACATGCATTTAGTCATCATATAATTTCAAAAACGTAAATTTATATATTTTTGACATAATATCTTTGTTTATTTATTTCGTTGCCATAGTTCCCATAGTATTTTGACATCATGCTTTCTCATTACATTGTTGCTTTCTCGCTCATTTTTTATTCCTTTTTATATACAACCTCACCTCTAAATTCGAAATGTCCTGGCCATATATATTTATTATTTTCTAAATTTAATTTTCAAAATATTATTTCGAAGGTTTTCCAGCCGGCTAGACGGATGAAAATCAATCAAGGTGTTGTCGCTCCTCTCTGCGATACAACATTAAAATTTGGCCTGTCTTGCCTCTATCTGCTTCGTGTCATTCCGGAAGTCGGTGCTGAGACTCCGGACGCACTTCACTAGAGCAAATTTCACTTCGCGTCGTTCCGTGAGTCGGCACAGAGACTCCGGACGCACCCATCTCCGCTTTTCGTCTGCATCGTGTCGTTCCGGGAGTCGGTGCTGAGACCCCGGACGCACTTCACTACTGCACGCTTCACTTCGTGTCGTTCCGTGAGTCTGTGCATAGACTCCGGACGCCCCATCGCCTCTGCCCGTTTGCATCGTGTCGTTCCGTGAGTCTGTGCAGAGCTCCGGACGCACCCATCGCCGCTGCCAGTCTGCATTGTATCGTTCCGGGAGTCAGTGCTGAGACCCCGGACACACTTCACCACCACCCCAGACGCTGTTTTTATTTTTTTTAATCTGTATTTAATCACCTGTACATCATTCATAACACTACACAACTTTCAATTCATCCATTTTTATATATATTTATTATTTGTAAATATTCTCTAAAATATATCTGTAAATATCTATTTCATTTTTTTATTTTAACTGCCGCTTCACGACAGTTTGGCGCCCAACTAATTTTTCTAAATTCCCACACCCCCCTAAATTCTAAAACAACACTTCTTCTAGTGCATATTCTTTTGATTTATTTTCGGATCTACATAATCCCCCCTAAATTCTAAAACAACACTTCTTCTAGTGCATTTTCTTTTGATTTATTTTCGGATCTACATACTCCCCCCTAAATTCTAAAATAACACTTCTTCTAGTGCATTTTTTTTTGGATTTATTTTTGGACCTACATTTCTTTGTCAACCTTCGAAATATTATTTTCTTCATTTTGCTGTTTCATCTCACTACATTTAACACATTAATATCATTTTATCTTTACAGAAGGAAATAAGGTAAATTTGAACTTTATTTGTTATCTGATTATTTCTTTTAAAAAACTTGATTTGTGTTTTTACAATTATGGCTAAACAAATAAGGTTCAATCTACTTTATACATAGCGCACGCTATGTATAGTGCTCATTATGATCTTTGACGTTCTTTTAAGGAATTTAATGTCGGTGATACAGTTTGGCTTAAGAATCGAGTATTAGGAAATGCTGGTTCGTCAAGTGTAAAGTTTCTAAAAAGCTTTCACCGTTAGTGTATATTCTCGAAGACACCAACGGAACTAAGGGCAAATGGCATATCAAAGACATTAAAACCTAATTAAACCCAGTTTCATCATTTCATCTCATTTATTCATTATTCAAAATTTTTATTTTATTTTATTATACAAGCTTTTAAGCCTGTAAACTAAAGTTTTGGAGCAAATGCTCTATTTCTTCTACGCATGAACTAATGCCGCGAAGCCTCCACTTCAAGCTCTAAAGCTTGAAGTTTAACTATGTAAGATGAGTCTTACGTAGTTTTATCTTCACCTCTTAAGTGCTATACTTAGCGCTCTACACGAGCGGCTGACTACTCGTTAAATTAAGCCCTAGGTCATTATTATTTTTACAAAGGAGCGGCTGACAACTCCTTAAATAAGCCTTACCCGTCATTTGGGATCACCCTTTTCGAGTGGCAGTCATTGAATGTGAACTCCACCCGTACCAGAATGATAGAAGACGGTGTGTTTGAAGATGAATGCTTGAGCATGTCTGATGATGTATGAATCTGCAAAGCTGTGTCCCCTGGATCTGTCTGGTTTTTAATCAAAATTTTCTCGGTCGAAAATTTTTCTGGGGTTGTCGGGGAAATGTAGCGTGTTCATACACTTCATACATCACTGCTGGATGCGCTACTAACCTGGATAACGCCTCAGATCCTGTATTTTATATATTTTTCGGCCTACATGTCATTCACGTATCATTTACATCACATTTTTCCCTTGTTTCCTTATTATCTTACCGACAGCCTGTTTTCCGAATGTCTGCTATACTTTTTCCTACATTTTCTCATACGTTTTACATGCATTTAGTCATCATATAATTTCAAAAACGTAAATTTATATATTTTTGACATAATATCTTTGTTTATTTATTTCGTTGCCATAGTTCCCATAGTATTTTGACATCATGCTTTCTCATTACATTGTTGCTTTCTCGCTCATTTTTTATTCCTTTTTATATACAACCTCACCTCTAAATTCGAAATGTCCTGGCCATATATATTTATTATTTTCTAAATTTAATTTTCAAAATATTATTTCGAAGGTTTTCCAGCCGGCTAGACGGATGAAAATCAATCAAGGTGTTGTCGCTCCTCTCTGCGATACAACATTAAAATTTGGCCTGTCTTGCCTCTATCTGCTTCGTGTCATTCCGGAAGTCGGTGCTGAGACTCCGGACGCACTTCACTAGAGCAAATTTCACTTCGCGTCGTTCCGTGAGTCGGCACAGAGACTCCGGACGCACCCATCTCCGCTTTTCGTCTGCATCGTGTCGTTCCGGGAGTCGGTGCTGAGACCCCGGACGCACTTCACTACTGCACGCTTCACTTCGTGTCGTTCCGTGAGTCTGTGCATAGACTCCGGACGCCCCATCGCCTCTGCCCGTTTGCATCGTGTCGTTCCGTGAGTCTGTGCAGAGCTCCGGACGCACCCATCGCCGCTGCCAGTCTGCATTGTATCGTTCCGGGAGTCAGTGCTGAGACCCCGGACACACTTCACCACCACCCCAGACGCTGTTTTTATTTTTTTTAATCTGTATTTAATCACCTGTACATCATTCATAACACTACACAACTTTCAATTCATCCATTTTTATATATATTTATTATTTGTAAATATTCTCTAAAATATATCTGTAAATATCTATTTCATTTTTTTATTTTAACTGCCGCTTCACGACAACTCTACAAATTCTACGTCGCATTTATACAAATTTATTCATTTCGACGCATATTTTCATGGAAATTAGACGTTTGTGGTCAATGTTCTTATGTCATAATGTCTTCATACGTATTCAGCGGGCGTGGCTTCCACAAAACAATTGCAAGGTTTAATCACTTGGAACTCATACTATGACGGAGTCATAAGCACATCAAGGTTCCTGCGTATTGAAGGTTAACAGGGGATTTAATGTCTGATAAAAGTAATTGCAACAGTCAGATTGGACAACAAAGTTTTATTTGTCAACCCTGCCTTTTCACTCAAAAGAAATAGTTTTTAAATTATTTTCTAATATTAGTAAAAGTAATGATCCCACAAGAATTTCTCATGCTTATAGCGTAACAAACATCTTTTCTCAGGTTTCTATGTTCCTTTATGCTACTTTGGAAATCAACTTCAGTGTCACAAAAAGAACTGTTCCCTTACAAATTTCGTTGACCTATTACTTAGGTACTCTTAGGAAATTTGCGTTGCGTAGTTGTAGATAAATAACGATCTTAGGGGTAAATTCAAGCAGCCGAGATTTGCGGTCGCCTTTCGTGAATACATCTGCATTGAATTATAGACGCGTTAAAATTAAAGAATACGCCCTCTAACCACAGGGCAGATATTTATTTAGTTAATATCTAGGTACTTTTTGTTCAACATTTTAACTAAGTAATATCATATATGCTAATGTGAGTTTGTTACACTTTCACGGCTCACGCCTTAACTAACATTATAAAATTTTGCATACACTTTGTTAGGGATACTAAAAATGACATAAGACATCAAGACACACCTTTCATCCAGAAAAAAA
Organism: Synanthedon andrenaeformis; assembly: GCA_936446665.2. Taxonomy (NCBI): domain Eukaryota; kingdom Metazoa; phylum Arthropoda; class Insecta; order Lepidoptera; family Sesiidae; genus Synanthedon; species Synanthedon andrenaeformis. The sequence goes on along the minus strand of OW387778.2, from coordinate 11,295,310 downwards.
TCCAGAGGAATCATCTAATGTCTACGCCTGACAAAAAATATATATAAGCAATAACCATTGAATAAATGTTTTAACACCTAAGAAAAAGTGACGTTCTCTATACGACTTGGTAATTTTCAGAATTAAGAGTAAGTACATTGTTTATTTGCGTACTACGTACCTCAGATACGAGTGCCTGGTTTTTACGTACTGGAGACAGTAGCGGAAAATGGTGTGTACTGACATCATTTACCGCTTAGTTAATAGACACAAACTTGTTACACAAACTGACGTTTCATCTCCCGTTACTTTTCTTACTGTTATATTTATTAACAAGAGACATTTTTCTGAATGCGGTAATATGCGGAAATATCCACCACAAAGCAACATCCACTCGTACTTCATATACTCGGTGCAAATACCTACATCTACTTCTCACATAGAAGAGTGTTGTAGGAAAATAAAACTAGTTTATAAACTAAAGATAACTTAATAATAATGATAAATTTATGCGTAAAGTAACAATCTAATTAATGATCAGATAAAATCGCATACTAAAGATAAGATAAATGTAGATAAATATTTCGGAATATGTAATATAAGTATTTAGATAAGACTGTTCAATTTGTTATAAAATTAGGAATCTTTAATTTAATTATAATTTTTCATGTAAATGTTATTAGGCTCTTGATGTATGTGCAATTTTGTGCAAATATTAGGCAAATGTTTCCCATATTGGGAAATATCTGTAGTACAGTCATATAAAAAAGTTAAGACATAAAATTTTATATATTTACTTAATTATACTTTTCTTAAAATGTTACCTACATATGTTGACGCAAAATCCTTACGTATATGTTATATTATAAAATCGAAAGATTGGGAGGATCACGTAAAAACTACAGCGCGGATGATTTTGATTAAATTTTACAGTAATTTATATATCAGAATAAACATATACTCTAATTAACAAAGGTACGCGGACGAAGTCGCGGGTTAAAGCTAGTTTAATATAAAATACTTTTGTTAGTGTAGTTTAGAGTATTTAACGTAGTCTATTGTTATGTTTAACTAGCGTAGCGACCGGGAAATTTTTTATCTTCATAAGAACCTCGGACTTCAAAGTATATTTTGATTATTACTATAATTAATGACATTTTTATATAAAACAACTCTTATCTTTGTATACAATTAATTTTGTTTCATTCCATTTAATTTCGGTAGTAGTATATTTCTATAAAAATTGCGCATAATGTCAAAGCCACTTGTCTTGTTTTTATAATGTAAATAAAATAACTGTACACTTACAGCGGTTAATGAGGCTTTAAAATGTAATCTATATACCTACCGGTGAAATTATCATAATTGTATGTAATATAATTTATATTGTTTATCGCTGACATCTAGAACTCTTTGTTGCATAAATTTACATCCGATATTACCTGACCACTGCGATTTTGTTTGTTCGATTATAATCACGTTCAAACGTACATTTTATTGATCGTACGGTAGATAATATCTACTTTATGTAAGTTTATATAAATACAATCTGAAGTAGCCAACTCGTTGCTGGGGACTGTTATAAGTCTGTGCGCACAATTAAGAAATTTAATTGGAACTAAGCTTGTAAATCATTATTGGTTTTTCACCCGTTAACTTTACAGAAAATATTAACGAAATATTGTAACGAATATTGTCGAAAGACAGGCTAATGGTCCACTTAATGGTAGGTGCCTAGTGGCTACGGTCCTCTGTAACAGACGCAACGCCACAGGTGTTGCAAGTGCGCTGCGAACTACCAACCATTGTAAGGGATAGGGTTCAGTCATCGAAACACAACAGCACACACGCTGTTATTTCACAGTGGTCTTTTGTAAGGGGGTGGTTACTAACGCCGGAATGACTGCGAAACGCAATGTGCCCTGCCATTAAAATATCAAACGTCAATCGTCATTCAAGGAACAAAATTAAAGACATCAAAATCCCAATACCCACGAAATTAGCTACTAGAGATATAATTGCTCCAACGAAGCAAAGCAAATCTTTTTATTGAATTGAACTGACTTAATCTGCAGCTGTATGGTGATGCTTGATAACAAAACCATAAAAAGGAAATATACCTAGCAATGTTGAAACGCGAATTTCCATTAAAATCGTATTGTAAGTTACGAAGGTCACGACTCGTAAGCGATGCGTACCCAATATTTGAGGAAAAACAAACGCCTATAAATATTTGGTCATACATTCGAAGCACAAACACAAAATTATATTAATTAATCTTTAGCTACAACTGTTCTGCAATGAAAGAGCTGTTTAAAATAAATGTGACATTATTATAACTATCTTATCTGCGTAATTACATTTTAAGATTATATATATTTTGTAAGACTTGTTGGCCTTACAAACAACAAATATTTAATATTTTTCGATATCAGACCGCGGAATACTTTAGGTACATATATGTATCAACAAAAGCCAACAAAATGGCAATCATTCGCCAAAGGCAATGGCACGATCCTCTCTGTATTTTGGAATTTAACAACCTGATAAATTCATCAAGTTCTAATACAGAGCGTGCCTGTCTACTTGCCGTAGCGCGATGGGAATCAGGCCTCTGGCTACATGCTTTACTGTCCCGTAACATTGGCAATCTTTTAGACAATACCACTTTTGGATTGGCAGTATCCCTACGAGTTAGCGCTCCCCGTACAGTTCCTCACCACTGTAATTGTGGAGAATCAGTAGATCGGTTCGGCCACCACAGTTTATCCTGTATCAAGAGCGCAGGACGCATACCGCGACACGCCAGTCTGAACGACATCATCCGTCGGGCGTTTGTTAGTGCCGCCGTCGCATCAGTTTTAGAACCTAACGGACTAATGAGAGACGACGGCAAGAAACCCAACAGCATGAATCTTATTCCCTGGAAGCTAAGAAGACCCCTGGTATGGGATGCCACATGTGTAGGCACCCTGGCTCCTTCTCATCTTTCAGGAAGCACGTCACAGGCTGGTGCTGCCGCTTATAAAGCCGAAAACCTCAAGATAGGGGTTACATGTTTGTGCCGCTTGCGGTAGAGACCATGGGTCCGTGGGGGGCAGCCGCTCATGAACTGTACAAGGAGCTGGCAAAACGGTTGGTAGAGGCGTCGGGTGACCAGAATTTTGGCTCTTACTTTGCCCAGAAGATAAGCATATGCATTCAACGGGACACTTTTCCGTCTACCAAAGGCTTAATAGGTTTAAATTATTTATAAGTATTTTTTGAAAATAATAAGTTTTTATGTTAAATTTGTATCTTCATTTAAATGTAATTATGTTAATAATAATAAAAATAATAGACAAAAAAATATTCAACGGAAAGAAATTATGTTTTAACTAAACAATTAAATTAAAGACAAAATTAATATTCAAACAAATTACACACTACAAGCACTAAACTTCTTATCACACCAATGTAGTACGTGTCTGGATGTCATTAAATTGACATAATTGTACTTTTAGATAACATCGATAAAAAAAAATGATAAATGTGGAATTCAAAAACTGCGTAACCACTGGCTTCATTGAAACCGCGGTAGACAGATTCACAGGATATTGAACAGATTTCTATCTGTATAATAATTCCGACTTAATGCATTAGCGTGCATATGTTTTGATTGTCCAACGCATATTTGTATCGTTAAACAATCGACGTGTTATGTTGGACTTATTGGAGTGTTGTGTAAACATATGACCGCTTTTAAAACTGCCGATTCGCAAAACACTATTAACACAATGGAGGGAAAATCACGAATGGGTTTCAGCTCTAAATGGGAAACACCTGAATAGCCGCAAATGTGTTTTAGACGGAAATTAAAGGATTAAGACGATTAGAGACCACAAAAATGTTCGGTATAGCGGATGGATGGATGGATCAATGGCGCCTGCACACCGGTGCAAGAACTATGTGCGTGCGACACTGTTTTCGTCCTGCTGTTCAGTGTTAACGAATTTTTTTATTTATTTGAAACCATTTTTTTATATAATTTAAATTATCTATAATATTGTGAAAAAATCATTAAATTCGATTCAGGGGTTTAGAAGTTGGCAGAGATTTCTTGCAAAAAATATAGGTTACTTAGATTTTTTCTGATAAAAGTATTATAACAAAAATAAAAGAAAAGGGAACTATGATTTTTTCTCGACTATATTAAACATAACATTTTATTTTATCTTTTCAGATTATTTGAACTACTCTATTCCTTCAAGGAATACGTCTCTTTTGCCGTTTAGCCTGACTATGCGCCTTAAACAGCTCTTTGTGATCTTGTAGGTACTATTAACATAAAATTAACATAAAATGTCGGCTTGAATCTTTTTACAACAGACTTCACCGATAGCGAAAACATTTCATCTTCAGATATTTCAAAATCTGGTTTGATATTTTATCTTTCTGTCTGGATATCCCCCCCTTAATCTATACTAATATTATAAAGAGAATATTTGCATGTTTATAATGAATAAACTCAAAAACTACTGGACAGATTTTGAAAATTCTTTTACCTATAGAAAGCTACATCATCAGCGAGTAACATAGGCTATATTTTATAAAGTTACGCGGGCGAAGTCGCGTGCAACAGCTAGTTTTAAAAAGAATGACACTCGCAAAGAATGGCGTCGGTCCACTTGACAGATGTCTTGGCTTGGCACTTAGCAGATGGCTATCTCCACAGATACTCGTATGTTGCCGCTAAGGCGTGAAAGCCTAACAAACAAACACTCACTTTCGCATTTACAATATTACTCAAGATGATATATTAATTTTAAACAAGTTGTCAAAAAAAGAACAAAAGATTGAATATAGTGTGCAAATGACAGCGGCATATTAAAAATCTAAATAAAGATGACAAAGAAAGAAAGAACTTATTCATTCTGTAACAATGAAGTAATACGTAATAATTGTTTATTTGGCGCTAAATTTTCAACGGTCCATCGCTCTTCACCATATAAATATGTAACCACTTATTTATTTAGATACTTATTTAGATACCACTGTGCTGTTTATTTTGTTTCTGTGTTTCGGCGAGTAAAAGATATCAAAGCTCATTTCGCTATCCCATCCTCATCCTACTAAGTTCAGCACCGCACTCGACTTACCTTTTTTATGTTAATGTCGTCCTTACTACCTTTTTTATGTTTTATGTTACGGTATCAATAGGCTGACGGTAGAACAGCCTCTATTGATCCATAGGCTATCCACTATCCATTATTGATGGTAGGTGACCACCGTCGCCTATCTATAACACAAGCAACGCCACATGTGCTACAAGTCCGCTGCCGACCATAGTAGGACTAAGGGATAGAGATAGGATAATAGGATAAGAGATAATGAAGGGATAGAGAAATGTCACTCACCGAAACACAGCCGACCATCAAATGGAATGTCAGCCTGCTTGCAGACTTTAACAACAAAAACCTTACAACGGTTACAGTTGTAAAAATAATGCCTAACACGTCTTCAATTCAATTCCCAACGCCTTCAATTGTTAAAACTGATTAATTAAAAATGTGCGCGGAACTGAAGGGCTTATTTACGCAGAATATTTTACGATTTCTTTTCATGTGCACCTATGCAATGGCGACATTGAAGCTCGATAACACAATTAGCTACTGTGTAGTTATTTATCGATTCATAATTATTTCGATTAATGGACATTCGTTGATGAAGAGAGTTGGGACGTTTTCTCTATTAGGGTTCATAATAACATTGAAATGAGGCCGATCGATACGGACATACTGATGTATCGGTTGTGTTATAAATGAATAGGTGCTTTCGCCGAGGTTATCGGGTCGACTGGTGACCGTGTCATTAAGTGGGCGTGACGCGTCCTTGAAACCCTGTACATCAATATGACAGCGCGGTGACCACTCGATAATTATACAACCATTGATAAGACGGAACATCGACTGCAACTTCTAGTTGAACCTTGTTATAGGTTTTTTAAACAGGTTATTTTTTAATCATCATCATCACAGCCATAGGACGTCAACTGCTGGACATCCTATGGTTTTTAAGATTGGAATAAAATTACGTAGTTATAATTACGTAGTTAAAACGGAAACAACTCTAAAAAGTAAATAAAAATGCTTCTGTTTTCAATATATCTAAAAAAAAAATTGAAAACATGTTGAAAATTGAAAAATATGCAATTATGCACAACAATAAAGTAAAATACTTTTAAATCATTGCGTTGCTTTCTCTTAAAAAAATAATAATTTACGAGAAGACATTTATGAGTCACGACAACTCCTACAAAACCAAGCGGTTAAAATAAGGGTTAATTAAAGGGTTAAAATTAAAAGGAATATTTTACAACTTTCAATGTAAAAACGTGTTTATTTAACTAAAAACCATTTGATTGAAATTTCCCAACGTAGGTACACGATTTACGAGCATAACGTTAATAAAAATACGAATGAATACAATAAAAATTGATGTATGTATTTTGATAACCCCTAAAACCCCACTACAAACTTTTTACCTATCTATACATAGGAATCATTTGTCATTGTTGGCGTACACTGCCGCCATATGTCATTAACTAATAAAAATATTAAAAATAAAAATTTTCGAAGCTTATTGCTGCCTATGTTATTAATAAAAGCATAGGTCGCTGCCCGTGTCTATCTTTATATCCTCTAACTCCTAGATCACCAACAGATTTTGATGCGGTATATATTATATTATAAGATCCTAATTTAAAAAAAAAAGAACATCGTGTTGATAATTCCCATTTTCAATACAATGTCTCTAGAATTAAATAATGAAATAACAGTAATAAGTGAGTGAAATGAATATTTATTTTACTAATTTAAGATATTGATTCAGCTGTTGTTGATCTATTATTTAGTTAAAAATGAACGATGGCCTAAATATATACTCTGCGTCATAATTATCATACTGCGTAATAGTGAAATTAATCAAACATTTAATACTCCGATTAATCTAATAAATAAGCCAGCAATTTAAAGAAAAGTGATACCTAAATGATAATAAATTGTCTATAAATTCCTGTTGATGGTGTTTTCCTGTTGTCACAGCAACGTTATGGTCAACACAGATATAGATAGCATCATATGAGACCATTAATCATGCAGGTGTATATATTTTTACCACAATAAACAAACAACTTTCACTTTGAATTACGAAAGTTTTTGAACAATTTTTAGCGAATTAACCCAATTGCGCGTAATAATAATAATAAGTTTTTATATGTTAATCTAGGTAAGTAATAAAATATAATATATGTGCCAAATTTTAACCAAATTCGTTAAGCCCCTCTTGCATCCGTTCCATCCTCACAAACTTTCGCATTTATAAAAAAATAGATTTAAAGGTTCAAATATATTTTAATACAATAAGAAACATTTTAAAAATTATATCACGGTCCGCAGCGAATTTACGTCATATTAAACATATTAACAAAAAAAAGAAGAAAAAGATATTGGTGTCTCACCTCCCTGGAGCGCATGAGGTACCGAACGAATCTGCCTCTGAGTACCGCCAGAGTGTTACGATCCAGCTCCGTACTGGATACGGACGCCACAGACTGGACCAACACTTGCCAACGGGACAACGAATTCTCCAGCAGACGAATCTCTTTCTTCTCCGCCCTGTTCACAGAGTTTACTATTTTGGAAAACATTGTCTCACATCATCACAAACACTTTTTTGAGATTCCAAAATTTTGAACTCACTGAATTAACGTATAAAAAAACTGCTAAGTGCTTATGAGAACTACTTGTCGAATTACGACCCCTTAAAATATGCTACTAAAGACTTATGTGCAAAATTTACTCATCAAAATAAATTTCATTTTTAAAAGACAAATAAGTCTATGTTTAAAAACCCATTCCATATAAAATACTTTTTGTATGTAGGATGTATGTGTAATTTTTCAAGAAAAAGCTTTTTTTCTGTCAATATCTCAAAGGTGTAATTTTTGCATATAGCAAATTTTGGTTTGACAATGACTATACTCAATATTCGTTTTCTTTCTCTCAAAACAAAACAATTTATCCATGCTCTAACGATGAGAAAGAATGGAAGGTTGCGATTGCCTGCCAACAGGATTGCATTGGATATATTGTAATATTCCTTTATATCATTGCAGACTACACATCCTATGTTATTTTTTTTTCGTAAGAGGAGCTTTGCATCAGCATGCCCGACTCCACTGGGAATCCAGTGATCTGCGGACTAAAACGTCCCCCTGTTCCAATGGCAACCCTTTCGGTAGGCTTAGATTTTACTAGAACTTAGCATGGCCACTTTGTTTTTTCAAAAAACTCGACATTGTGCTGACTTGTGCTACGTTGTGCCGTATAGGCAAAAAAGCGGCTCTATTTTTTGAGATAACCAAATGTTCAAATACATAATGGCAAAGATTTTCTTGAATTTATCTTTAAAGGGTGATATGCATTTGAATTTTATAATTTAGCTTTGTATATGTGAAAGAATATTAAAAAACAGTCCAGTAGATTTTGAGTTTATTCATTACAAACAAACATGTAATACTTCTCTCTTTATAATATTAGTGTAGATAATAATGTTATCTAATAAAAGATCTTTTTTCATTTGGCGTTTCATTAGCACACTAATTAGTTACGAGTTATGATATTAGAATACAACAGATGAATCTTTTAAATCAGCATTAAATACCTGTCGGCCAGTTTCATTTGAACATCGATTCCGTCTTCTTTCAAATCTGTCAAGTCATTATCATTGATGGTCTCCTCTGCGTCAGAGAACGTCATCACAGTGTCACCAGCGCCTGAAAAGTGAAAACAAAACAAAACTTAAGAACATTATACATAAATAATATATAACTAGCGAGCTGACCCTGACTTCGCATGGATGAAATCTTTTGAAGTTTACTCCTCAAGAATCGATTTTTCATATATAAGAAGACCCTGGGTATGAAAATTTATGGGAGTAAAATCAAATGTCACATGTCACATGTTAAGCATTACAGGCTACAATATGCTTCAATACATATTAATATAATATATTATATTTATTTGTGAATTGAGAAAATTAACAAACTAATAATAAACTAATAAAATGCATTCATTTACCCTCATTTACTAATCTATGTATGTTGTTATTCATGCGTCCGAGCTGACACACACACTTTTTGTTTCTGCAAATTATAACTCACACAAACCTTATCACTCTTTTAATTAATGAAAGCCCTATCAAAATCCATTGTGCAGTTTAGATAAAAAAAAAAAACTTTTTTTTAAAAGATTTTATGCTCTAATTTGTAAGCAATAAATGGACAAGCTTATTTTATTTATTTTCAGTTTTATGGAACAATGTTAATAATATTGTGATAACTTTTATGTATAATAAATATATAAAACAGCACTTACGTTTAGGCAAAGGCTGCACAGTTTGGTCAGGCAATAGCTGGTACTGCTTCAGAAGTTGCCAATGAGCCATGAGCGACTTTGCGGTCCGGGATGGATAGAACACTTGTGGGTTCTGTTCCAACAGTTCTTGAAACTTCTCCGGCATAGGGAGAGATGTCTGAAACAAATATCCAAAGAATTATAACGATTAATAGATCACTATGTAGCGTTTTTTAAATGTTTAGATCCCCCGCCGCGTCTGTCTGTCTGTAATCTGTATGTACATATGTTCGCAATGATCTCAAAGACTACTGTTTGAATTTTAATGCAGTTTTCACTGATGGAAGGAGTGTTAGAAGAGGAACCCTGCTACTTACTACAAACATTTTATTAATCTATAATTAATATATTATTATATAAAGAGAGAGGATTTGTATGTTTGTAATGAATAAACTCAAAAACTACTGGAGTGATTTTAAAAATTCTTTCACCTATAGAAAGCTACATTATCAGCGAATAACATAGGCTATATTTTATTTAAAAAAAAATTACACAGGCAACAGCTAGTTAGAAATAATTAAAAAGTCAATAATATGATAAATTTTAGATACTCATTTTAATCATTAATTAGTAAGTTATTCAGATGTTATGTATGTACATAGGTTACATAGTAACATTACAGGGATGAAATTAAATATATGCTTACACTGGCCAAGGTGCCAAGAAGTTCTTCCTCTGCAGTTGAATACAAAGCTTGTTGTTGTACAGCGGCCACTAAGTCCGGATGCAAGTTGCGCATGGCCGCCACAGCAACACGAGAAATCTCAGCATTGTACAGCAATGTGTACCAACGTGACTGCAGTTCACCAACAGTGAACCGACAAGAAAACTTTACACCACGGTGTACCGTTCTCAAGTCATTTGTCTAAAACACAATACATATAATATATTTTTACATCTACACTAATGTTATAAGGAGGAAATATTTAATTCTCTTGTATGTTTTGATAAACACAATTTCAGAAAGCAAGTTTTGATATCCCTATGAAAATCAGTATAAAATAATGTAACACACAAGGTATCAAAAATTTACATATAAAAGTCATTATTTGGTGTACACTGCTGAAACTATTGATGATACATAAAATAATGTATTACATGTTTATAGTATTTAGTCATCATTACCCACAAAAAAGTTCAAGCAATATGTCATGAACTTTTAACCACAAGAATAGTTTTTTGTGCAAATTAGTTATTAATCCTTATCCAATTAAATCCCCCTTTAAATTATTTAAATATGACCTTTCACTTAGAAGTAACGGCAGGTTGTGGCAGGTATAAAAATACTAAACATGGTGTGAATGAACACTTAGCCTATATTTTAGAATGCCACCTTCTAGTGGAACATCAGCCTGTCTGATGAATTTAACATTAAAAAAATTGAGATTATAAAATAAATAAAATGTTGAAAACTAGTGATGGAATGGAAATTAAAAATGGGACTTAAAATTTAATGAACTTTTTAGACAAAATGTAAACCTTATTTACAGTGTAAATAAGTAATAAATAATAATTTAAAGAAACAGTAATCCTAAATTATACAACTATAATAGTAATCTATGTATATAATTCTCTTAAAAAACAATAGTTTCAGTTAATTAGGTAAGTAGCCTTACCTGTTGCACTCCTAATATTAAAGCCAAGTCATCAGTTGGCTTCCAGCGACCAAGGTCTTTTGTAGACAGTTGTGTGAGCTGACCCTTCCTTCGAGCCTTACGTATCCCGCCTGAAAGTTTACTAGCTGTCCTCCTCCGCGGTTGCGTCGGACCAGCAGCCGTCTGAGATGTATTACCAGCTATAGGAAACTCGGGCAGTTGACTTGTGTAGGACTGGGTCCGCATACGTTTATCTCCTTTCCCTCCGGAAGCGCCTGGTATTCCCAAACTGGATTCGACCAGCTCATCATCAAAACGTTTCCGTTTTCTCCATCTTGATGAACTGTAATTTACAAATTAACACAATTTATATGAATTAAGGTACGAAAATGAACAGAATTTCAATAAATTTGAAAGAAATCGCACCTGCGCCGCTGTTTATTATCCTGACCATGATCTAGTGAAGCGGCAGCACCAAGGTATTCGTTACTGTCTGAAGCATTATTTGATGGTATAGTCGGGAATTCCATGTTACTGTATTAAGCATTCACGTATGTATGTATGTCGGTATAACAAATTTAAAATGATATAATATTACAAGCCAATATTATTTTCAACTTCGACCTGCAATAATCGTTCCTTCCTTTTCCTTTTAACAATACTAGAAGAATAATATATTTGAAATATATATTATTTCAATACTAGACAAGCAATTAGCAAGCTACGCTAGTCAGTATTTAGTATCTCGATTCTCGATTAATATAAAAACGCAGCTAAACAACAGCTAAACAAAAATAAAATAAACGCATTATTATCTGACTGACATTGGACTGACAGTGAATGATTGTGTTGTGAGTTGTGACTCACAGCCACAGTGCAGCGAGAGAACGAGAGCAAGCCACAGACCATTTAATGCTACATACAAGACCAACCATGGATGTAAGGTAATATAACACGACCGCTTATTTGAAAAAATTGCATTTACGAAAATTAACTGTATTTACCAATACCAATAGTTAAAGTATATTTTTCATTGCGCCTTATACAGAGGCTAATCCGAACAGAGAGAGAGATAGCCAAACTGGGGCCGTGTGTCCCTTTCTTTTATCTTGCCAGAATTAAAAAAAATGTATTTCATTAAAAATTTAGATATAAAAATCTTAGTTCAAACACTTGTATGTTAATTGTATTTCCATTATTTTAATAAGTCTGACATAATCTAATCGAAAATGAAATAGCAGGATTTTTTGTGGATCGAAACCATCTATGAGCTAAAAATCTTGGACTATTTGTCCTAGATATGCAGTATGCAGTGGTCCATATATGCAGTAGAAAAGACGACAATTCAACCTCAGTGGTATGCATGCACCTCACTCACCGTCTTAAGGGTACACAGTATCTCGAATGCGCGACCCTTGTTTACATTATCATCTTTTTTGTTTAGAATTCTCAATGGTTCGGAGTTGTTTTTTTTACGTTGGGTCGGCAGATAACTAGGCTTGCTTATTCCAAACTAAAAATAGTGATAAATAAAGCCGGCAAAAAACAACACCGTTTGCTTAAACCACTATTTTTTTGTCTCTCTGTAAACTCGCACAGCCTGTAGTTCTTAAAGAGTAAAAATTAATATCCAAAATTGTAGACAATTTCATGTAGAAACTTTTGTCAGAAGTAATCATAATGCTATTCTTACAGATATTCGCAATATGAGCAAAAACCTGAAAAAGTAATTCCCTACACCCTCAACACAACCCCCACTCTTAAGGACTTAGTACGTTCATATGGATACCGTAAGGTATAATTCTACCAATTTTCAAAACTACCCGCACTATTTCCACTGGTTGCTGATATTTGGCTTAATTTGACTGTACTATATAAGCAATAAAATGAACAAAATGAAAATTACAACTAGTAAATGTGTTGGTTAAATCATATTTATTTATTTTTTATAATATTTATAAGAAACTACTACTATATGTAGGTATATTACATTTAAATTAATCACATAACAAAAAAAAATGTCACCCTATTAGAAAGTGACACACAGCATCTAGATATCCTGCTCGGCTCGCTTTTTGGCTGCAAGTGATAAATCCTGCTTATTATATTAGATCCATGGTTGAGTGACACAGACTAATAATAGGTATTATCACTAATGTCATCAATGTTCCACAGTTCCATTTCTTTTCTCTATAATTTCTATCAAACAAACATTTAACATAACCTTTATTACAATATAGTAGAATATTTATAATTTATTACATGTGAAGTTGTGAACTATTAATTTTAAATATAATGGCGCATTTGATGCGAAGATTTCCTTTAAAGCCACAGATATTTTTCGTAAGACATTTTAATAAAATCGCTATAACTGATGACGGCTCCACAATAGTCGCACTTCACAAGGATCAAGAATTTCCCTATGAACATTCAAGACCTCTACCAGAAGAAAAAACAGATGATTCAATTTTGAAGATGTCCGATATAAATGAAGTACGGCGTGTATTTAATGAAATGAAGCCAGAATTTGCAAGAAAACAGCTATCATCTCTTACTTTGACCACACAACATAGATGGTTCCCTAGGGCCAGAGACAAAAAAGCCAAGAAAACTCCAATGAACAGACCATTTTTGTAATCTAATTAAAACCTAGTAGATATAGATACCTACCCAATATAAATTTTGGAAAATATATGGTTAATCCCCTGAATGTTGGTCTAATTCAATTTATTACCACTGTCAGACTGGGTATTCTATAATCATTCCTCTATTTAATTAAGAGCAATATTGAAAATTTTATTTAAAATCATTTTTTCCTAACTACTAACTGCAACATTTTCTCATTTTATGTTAAGGTGAGCCAACAGTGTCCACTTGATGGTAGGTGGGTAGGTATTGTTGCCTATAACACGAGTGCACTGCCAATTATAATAGGGTAAGGGGTCATCCTAACTTGAATAGGATAGGATTAACGGGTTCGGGCAATGGCTCCACTACTTACATAAATGATGTTACTAGGTTATTTTTAGTCATTATAAAATAAAGTGACCTCTGTCAGACTAATAAACCTTGAGAACAGTGAAAAAATAGGTCAAACAGTTCTGTATGTTCTCAATATAATATTCTTTTTATAATTCTAGTTGAATAATCATTTAATGAAATCAAAAAGGTATTTTCTCAACTTGTCATAGAGGGAACATATTATATTTAATTTTATTAAACTTTTTAAGGAAGGATACAAATAAAAACAGAAGCACTCCTAATCAAATATAATTCAGTAAATAGATTTGTTATAATGTATAATGATCATTATTAATTAATCACAATCACATAGGTAAAGAGTACTGTAGAAAATGTTTGTAAAATCACCTTTCTAAACTTTGTAAAAATGTAAACACAAAATTAATTCAAATCTATCTTTTTAACTATCCAATAAAAAAATGCAAAAAGGCAAACCAACATCAGAAACGTTTTGCACCCTAGAGAGCAGATTCTTTCTTAATACTCCCAAATTTGAATCTTTCTCTCTTATGTAAAGGATATGCATAATTTGAAAAAATTAAAATACCTAATTTCCAAAATTAAGCTTTTGATACAATTTTGCTCTCAAGAATATAACATACACACTTTATTTATAAACATTTCTACAATACTTTACTGGATTCTCAAATTTTTTAAAAGTTAGAATAGATCTAATTCATTTCAACAATACACAAACAAAAATATGTGTGGATACAATCTTACAGTTAGGTATTTCATGTCTTGTTACATATAGGCATGTACAGAATAAGTATTTTATATATTAAAGCATTAACTATTTCGTGGCCAAATAAAAAAAATATTCATCATAAAATAAATGTTTTAACACTTTAATGTTCAATATCACAATGTTTGTTTCCTTTGGTGCACTTTTACATCTAACTAGTGTTATTATTGCACTTACTAATTATTACACAAAGACTAGTTGCAACAGATGTCATCATAAAAATATATAATTTCATTTATCAACTTATTTAAAAATTAACTTTGGTACATAAATTTTAAACACAAATTCATAGAAAAAAAACTCAAGAGCTAAAGAAAGTTAATTATTAGTGGCGATGAGATGAGATCTTTTTACATACTTGACAGCCATCAAAAAAGTAAACCAATAAATATATGACCAGCCGAGTTCAATACTGCGATGTTATTAATTGAAAACACTACACACCTTGTAAGTAGTCCAAGATCCGAAGAAAGATCGTCCTTCACCTATCTGTTTCCAAACGTAAAATAAAATAAATCGCGATTGTGTTGCCTATTAAAATATTCCCATGAATATGTATTCCTTAATTAAAAAAATATTTAGCTGCCATGCTGCGTCCTTCTCTATTATATTCGACAGAAAAGCATTACTTAAGCGTATGTACTGTGAGAAGGATATCCATGAGAATAATTTATTAGGCAACATAATCGCGATTTATTCTCCCATAGATAAAAATACTTTTCTATTGTACGCGATCCTACTCAATTTCGATTTCAACGCCACAATATAATATAAATGTTGTAACGAAAGTAGGGCGCTTGATTTATTAGTTGTTGAAAATAAACCATTGATGGTGACACAAATGTGCGGCCAAGTGTCACAGGTGTTGGCAACAAGTACCCGCCCTAGAACAATGTGTGACCACACTCCGTAACAAGCTCATCACGACGCAAACGTAATGCTATCCACTCAACACCACGACTCAAGTGCCATTGATAGTTGCCACTTTGCCAGTCTTCAAGAAAAGACTTAACGCTAAGAAACATTAAACAACACGCGTGTATAGCGCGCATAATTTAAAACACAATCCGAATGTAAAGTTGCGTTTTCACTAGGACCTGTCGCAGAGAGCGATATGTCTCTGCGACTATGTGGGACAATGTCGCTCGACGTTTGCCTTGTTCACGTTATCCAGCAACACATTGATTAGTAAGTCGCCCGAGAAGGAACAGTCGCGGAACACAAAACGACACGCGTATTCAAAGCTTGTCAAGTGACAAGAACAAGGAACATATATACTCTCTAGGACAAGAAAGTCGCGCATGTCGACGCTGGCATAGCATCGACTATATCTCGCGACACGTAGATGTCGCAAGCGACATCGCCGAGCACATAAATTTCGTGTCGGGCGACAGTGTGGTCGGACAATTAATATCCCCTAGTCTTTGTCCGGTGTATTGATTGTCCGGTGTATTATTTATGAAAGCCCCTAGTGAAAGCGCGACTTAAATTTCACGCGCTTTACAAGAGCCAACATTAAATTTTATTGCATAATTAATATACATAGTCATTTGATGACGTATAAGGCTAGAAGATTGTACTATAGTCGAATAAGTATGATGCTATAACTTATAATATAGAACTACATCTTACATTGGACAAAATTTCTCATTACAATCCTAAACATAAAAGCGGGTTTACGTTTAGCCCATTGCTGATTCCTTATGATATAGAACCGTTAAGAAATCGTTAATCACAACTGAAAATTTCACTGGCAGGTGTAATAATAAACACATCATTCACTCCACTAAACTAATTTCATTTGTTTATTGGAGATAGGTAATATAATTATTTATATACTTCGTAAAGTAAATGAAATATTTATTAACATAAGTATCTATCAGCAATTCTATTTTCAGCTGTAACAGACTGGCTGCTACCACCAGCTAGGTAGGTACTTTTAAAAGCCAGATTTCTTTTTATTATTTTTTGGCGATATAATTTCGCATCCGTCAGCAGAAGAAATGATTTATCACTGGTCTTCTATATTTTGAATAGGTAACTGGTTATAAGGTGACATTGCATTTATAGTTTTTTTATTAATATTTTAAAATAGAAAATGAACTAGGCACATTGACGGACGTTATTAAAGTCCTATATTGCAGTTTTCTCAAAAATGTATACGTAATTTCTTAGTCTAATACGAAATATAAGTTTTCGTCCCTGGCCCAATGTAAACCCGCTTTAATTTCTTATTTAACATTACAAAAATAACAATTTTATTTATCAATACATAAACAGAATGGCACACGAGATTGTTTTTTTAAATACAGATTCGATCTACAAGTCACTATAAGTATTTGTCATCAAAAATATCTTCGTCTTAGATAAATAAATTATGTAAATTTCCTATTGGATTTAAACATTTGTGGTTTAGCTCTTTTTGTTATTTATACTCAAAAATATTATTCAATTTAATCAATATTATTATTAATTAATTAATGATTATACCTATTCACTGGACAAATTTTAACAGATTGTCCATGACAAATGTTACACTTGGTGGCGGACAATGTTACAATCTCTCAAATACTAGCGGGATTCCAAATACTGAGTTTTCATCTAAAATTGCTCTCAAATATAGTTTTTTTTTTGGAGTAAATTATAGTTTTATTAATGTACTCATTTAAATGTTAGCTGAGAACTGACTGGATGGAATCACGCTGGGATTGAAAGCTCATAATAATTGAATAAGACATCAGTTTTATTTAATAGCGGCTTCCATAGGAGTAGTCCCGATCGAGACTGCGGACTCGATAGCGAGACGACTGCTGCCCTTGCCTGGTGTCGAATTGGAAACTGAGAAGTGAGTGGTGAGGGGTGTAAGGTCAGCGGAGTCGGGATCCGCGCAGTTCTCGGTCCAATTGTTGGAGCTGTCTAAGGAAACCCTCGTTGGGGTGGATGTCGCGACGGGCGCGGACCGTGGCCAAGGCCTCCGTGAGAGACATGCCGCGCTTGATCATGAGAAAGGCCAAAGCACACGTCGCCGAACGAGATACGCCCATCAAACAGTGCACCAGCACACGTCCTGATTTAAAAAACATCATAACATTTTGAGTGGATCAAAATGTGATTTTTCCTGGTGAAACCAGTTTAGCGTTACCTAGACTTAATAATATAACTCAGATTAAACCCGAAATTCAAGCGAGCACTACACATCTACACGAAAAATTTAATCCCGCAGACTACTTGATGCTGCAGCATCAGGTCAAGGTTACCATGTCATGGAAATACCACCGTAGTAATAGTATACCAAATTTCAGATTAATTGAACATGTGGAAATTAGTGAAATCCCTTCGTCAACTAGGAAATGGGCTGATGCTCTTCAAACGCCTAAACAAATTTTCATAAATTATAGTTAAGAAAGATCCTTCAAACGCCTAAACAAATTTTCATAAATTATAGTTAAGAAAGATCCCGATCACGTCAGGTTTCAAATTTAAAAAAAAAACGGCTTGAGAGCTACGATTCTACAGACAGTTACACACAAACACTTCAAAAACACCCCGTTTTTGTATCGGGCGTCGGAAATTAAAAACTTTGACTCACCTCTGGAAATGCCTTCGTCAATGAAGTTGGCAGCGATGTGGAAATACTTGGAAATGTCGGTGGTGGGAAGATCCATCAGCTGGAAGCCCTTGTATCGGAGTCCCGGACAATCGCGATAATACAAATGGTTGGTGTCCACTTGAGTGAAACGTGGACCCTCGGCGGTGTTGAGCACATAATTTATTCCCATCCGTCTCAAAAATGCTTTATCTTTTGCTGCCACTCTGGATATTAAGTACATTGAGATTAAAGAACGAAATCAGGATTGCATTTGTATACTTAAATACAAAAGTCATATCTTTTATCTATTTAAACTTGTCAGACATTCCGATAACATAAGCACTGTCGCCTATAACACAAGCAACGCCGCAGTTGCTGCAAGTGCATAGTGGGATTAGGGACAAGGGAAAAGAAAAATAGGCTCTAGCATCTTTTACTCACTCACCGAAACACAATAGCACATAATATTACGCTGATATTTCACTGTGGTCTTCTGTGCCACCAGAAGGGCTGCCCAAATGACTGCGGAATGCAGTGCCACTATTTGCCGAATTCGGACCAGCCAGAGCTATGAAAAATTTATTTCCAAACTTGGCCCTGCCAAGAATGGAACCCGGGACCCATGAGAACAAGCGTTAAAGCATTAAAACACTCGCTCAAAGGGAGCGTATTTTTTTTTGTAAGTCACGAAGCAGGCTGGCGGTACACAGTCACGATTTTAAACACAGACAACACGAAGAAGAGAAGAGATGCAAGTCCGCTGTTGACTTTGAACGGATGAAGGTCAAGAAATAATTAGGTAATAGATGAATGGGCTCTGTCATCACTTACTCGCTCACTGAAGCACATTATTTCATGTGGTCCTCTGTATAGGGATGATAATTGCCGCTAGATGGGTGATAATTGCTGGGCTGAAACTAGCGTGCCCTGACTAGTATTTAGCTGCAAACTAGACTGGCAAGCTACGTTACTATATAGTCTAATATGTAGCTGCATCCTTATAATTCCCTCCTCTCGTTTGGCTATTTGGCTACGTTGGCTACGGTTATACTTGGTCTATTTGCACCAATACTTACGCATCGCCGACATACAAGCCCGGATACACTTCGTTCACATCGGGCGTGGGACTGTAAGCTACCTCAGCGTACGGTCTTGAATGGCGGAACGATGACAACGAGCTCAACACTGATGACGGCGTGGACCCGAAACTCTGCGGACACGTTTCAGATATTGATACCTCATTTTTAACTTCGCCAGACGCACCATCTTCTTTAGACTCATCTGTTTCTTGAGACGTATCGACTAGGTCAGACGCATTAGCCTCTTGGGACGTTTTCTCCTCTTTAATGCCACCACCGTACGATACAGATCTTTTGAAAGACAGGGAACGGACGCGTGCATACTCTATAGATTCTTGAGGGCTCGAATACGAATCATAAGCGAGAGATCGCGAATGGAATTCTTCAGTCAATTGTTGGCTTTCCTCTTCTGGTGGCGAGCTATGAGAATTAGGCAAATTAATTGTACCAGACATCTTAAAACACGGGCTAAGGTTGGAGCTTCCAAGAACAACTGCGTGTGCAGGAGGCGTAGATACATTACTCGGGGTGTGAACACGCTAGAGATGAGAAGAGTTCGCTTAAACTTCATCGACATTATCGTAGGGCATTAATTGCATTAGTGGCATCGTAAAACAATAATATACACACATAATTTGTTAAAAATAAAATAATACTTAGCCGCGTAGGTATACCTACAACACCTATGTTCTATATAAAAAAAACGGTCAATCGTAGGACTGTAGGTACGTTAGAAGTAAAAACTTCTTACCTTCACAAACTAAGAAATGTCGTCCAGGGTGTTAATTATCTTCATCTATATAAATAAAATCAGAGTGTCTGTCTGTGATTTGCGAAAAACTGCCTCAAACTAAGCTTAGAGAGTCATTCGCATGCTGTTAAAACGTAAATAACTTTTTTTAGAATTTTTGTCTGTCTGTCTGTCTGTCTGTCTGTCTGTCTGTCTGTCTGTCTGTCTGTCTGTCTGTCCGGGGTAATCTCAGAAACGGCTGAAGCGATTTCGATGAAACTTTGCAGACATGAAGAGGGGGTCGTCAGGAGTAACATAGGCTACTTTTTGTTTATGTAAATTGCGGTACATACACCAAAATAACATTTTTTACAATTTTTGTCTGTCTGTCTGTTTGTTCCGGCTAATCTCTGAAATAGCTAGACCGATTTTGACGGGACTTTTATTGGCAGGTAGCTGATGTAATAAGGAGTAACTTAGGCTACGTTTATTTTAGAAAAAATACACCCCGGACGAAGCCGGGAGCGTGCCGCTAAATGTATTGCTAAGCGCAAAACTCGAGAACGGGTGGACCGATTTTAATTCTGTCTTCACTCATGGACAGAGGGATAATCAGGGAAGATTTTTACGTTAAAAAAAAGGCACCTCGGGCGAAGCCGGGAGCGGACCGCTAGTTTCCAAATAAATCTATTATTTCTTAAAAAAGTGACCTGGATTTTTTTCCCATTTTTTCCAAGGTTGGTATTACCTAGCCTATCGCCTAAATACATATGTATATATTTATATCAAAGCGTGACGGTCACGCGAGTTCAGCGCTTTTTTCCCCATACAGAAAGTGTCGAACGCCCCTTAAAAAAATTTCACTTCATAAATTTACTATAGAATTGTTTCAAATTTTTATTAACTAAAATAATAAATGATGGATAGGCCCTGGTTGAACAAACCGGCTCGAATGGCGTCAATTTATATACGGAGGCAGAGTATGTTGCCATTGTAAATAGGAGAATTGCTTGCTTCTAGCAGAAGTATTACCGACTCTACGTACAAGCAGACTGAAGCAGATGCTCGTGGGATAAAAGGGGAATAGAAGAGTCACATTAATTCTTCGAGACTTAGTTTAAAATATTGTGAACACCATCCTTTATTAAACTATATAATGGTAAAATAAAATGTATCCATCTCTAAAACTTGCTCACAAATCACAACGGTCATGGGAGATTCATATTAACAAAGTGTATGTTTTTATTCACGCCTTTAGGTAGTAATGTTGCTGGATTTCTTGTACTTGCCATACAACTAGGTACTCGTAACTACTACACGTGTCCCATTTCTGCTTAGTCCTTGTGTTTTACTTTCAAGTAAAAATCTCTTTAATTACCTACGAACTCTTATAATGTAATTATAATAATTAGGTATGTACCTAGCTACTTTAAATTACAATTACGAGAGTGGAAAATGAACACATTGCCATGTAGGGGCATCAATTTTATCTTATTTGATGAAATTTTCAGACAACCTTCAGATTAGTCCAGCGGGTAATCCTGTGAAGTTTGGTAGCGATCGGACGCGGACGAAGTCGCGGGCACCCACTAGTTACCAATATAATGCAAATCTACAGGATGCACTTGTTAATACGACTGTGTTACGTAATACCTATGTTAATATTTTTAGAGCTAGTACTTCATATAAAAAAATGTTTTGTTAACAAATAACAATGCTAAAAAAAATTTTTTTCTACAGTTAATCTAATTGTGCAGTGCTTGCTAAATGACAAGATATTATTTGAAGTGAACTTTATCCAATGAATTTATGTTAGTAAATTACAAACAGTTCTTGTTTTAGTCAATAATTTTTTAATTATGTAATAATTCTTATCATGCTTAATTCCACTATTGTGAAAGTTTGTGAGGATGGGGATGTACCTAAGTAAGTTTGTTACTGTTGCACCCAAAAACTACTGGAGAGATTTTGATAAAATTTGCAACAATTTATATCTATATATATAAAAATCTCGTGTCACGATGTATGTTCGCGATAAACTCCGAAACTACTGAACCGACTTTGATCAAACTTCATAAGTATCTGTTATTTGGTCCAACTTAAAAGATAGGATAGTTTATATCTCATTTTGTTTATTATTTTTTTGCAAATTATATAATATTATTAACATAGCGCCATCTGTTGATACCTATTCATTCCAGCAATTATTTGTTAAAATTATCTGTGAGTTCCATGACAATCTAACAGATGGCGGTGTAAGACAATCTAACAGATTGCACCCGGGCGAAGCCGGGAGCGGGCCACTAGTATATATATATATATATATGTGTGTGTGTATGTATAAATTCCGTGAAAAAATATCTAACTGGTGATGAAAACCGCATCAAAATCCGTTGCGTATTTTAGGAGTTAGTGGGCATACATACAGACAGACGCGGAAAACGATTTAAAATTATACTACCTATGTAAAGATTAGGATACATATCTATATTATTAACAGAATTAATATGAATATGAACTACGTTGTAGATGAACTAAAATAGATTGTTGATTAATGTTTTATGAATGATAAAGTTATTGAACATTAATTCTACCCACCTACACAATTAGTTATGTTCAGCGAACTTTGAATGTTAAATTGCAGTTAGTACCTAGACGTAATGTGTTATGTAAATATTTGTTTATTAAATTGATAACTAAATGAAAAAATCTACATTATTTTTTAGAAACAATTAATAGTGATAGATTTAGAGTAGGCAACCTTAAACTAATAATAGGAAGAAGTTAGATACCAATATGAAAAATGAAAGTGTCTGTTCACTCTAGCTAGAAAAACATGTGGTGATCAATATACCCTCTCTTACCATTTGGATTGATTGCCCTGTATATATTTAAAGACATGATTTTGGTGGACCGTAATTATAATCTTCCCACAATGAGAAGGTATAGGTCTGTCCCTGGCTGAAAATATATTTTAAATGTGGGGGACACAATAAGACCCTAATATAAAACATCACAGTTTATATGTCATCTATATTATTATATAAACTTTTGTTTATTACAACTACACTAACTACTACTAACTACAAGTGAAAGTTGTTTTATAGGTCATATATTACAAAGGGTAAAGTGGGTATGCTACTACAATAATAACAACTGGGATTTTAATGAGTGAAGTAAATTTCTAGGAACAAAAAATAATTCATTTAACAGGTATTGTGTCAACAAATATAGCACTCTTATGTCTCTTTGCAAGCATATGATGAACACACAAACAAAATACAAGTAGATACACACAAGCAGAGTAATAAATACCATCAAATCCCTTAGATAGGAGCCTACACGCTGTTCATTAGCTGCGCAGTATGAATGAGTTCTTGGATATAGTGAATACTGCCAATAATACACATTCATTACAATAAACAATACAAAAGCTGGACACAAAAATCACATACACAAAAGCATTTAAAATTTAAATGAGAGTAAATTTTAAATGTTTAAGCAACTACTAAGTACATACAGAAATAAAAGTGTAGGCATTGAAAACCTATTATACTTAACTATACCTAAAGAAAAATTATTCCTAAACATTCATAAATAAAATTATTAGGTAATAGGGAAAATTAAAAAATATTTTACATATTAAATACAATGGTGATGTGCCAATACCTTTTTACATGAACAATATTTTACATAAAATAAAAATAAAAACATTAAGTTTCTTTAAAACTTTAACATAAATAAATCTATTTTTTACAGAAAATGTAATAAATGTGGAAGTTGCAGTTAAAAATATAAGATCTGTGAAACACCAAAATACGCGAAAATCGATCTTAGTCATTGAAATAAAAAACTAAATATCTCAAAAAAATGGGAGAGAGGTATTGGCGTTTCACCGTCGATATCATATAGATAGTATTATCCCTAATAGTGTTTATTTAGTAGAATAGTTTAAATAAGAGTAATTTAATCCATTCATATTTGTTATAACAAGATTAAAGAAGCAATGATTATATATAATACTGAGACAATTTTATAATTCGTGGTTAAAAATAGCAAAAAAACATATCAATGAATTTACAAGAAACATGATCCTCTCCTCTTGTAAACGTAACTCCGGATTACAGTGACCTTGAGCGCATGAGTAATATTATAATAGGTACCTATGTTGTTTTAAAAATAGATCAAAATCACATATTTTTTAAAGTGATCGCAATACAACAAATGACACATTTTTTTTTTTAATTAAAAGGCAATAATGTTGCAGAAACAGATAATAATTATATAGAACCTAACAATATTTTAGATCCACTTTACTTACTGTATCTCTGTAGCTCATTTTTATAAATTATTTGCACTTAGTTCAAACGTAAAGGAATTATTAAAATATTTATTTTATAAAGATAATTAACATTTAAAATAATTTAACAATTAAAAATAAGCAGATACAATACATTCAATCACTCAAAAAATTCAATAATCGCGCGCCATGACACTTTGTTGACAGCAGTGCAAGAAAGTATACAAAGAGTATATAAATGTTCTTTGCAGCAGTGAGCTTTGGCACTGAGGTAGTCTTTGGCACTGAGAAGATGTATTAGTGTGGCAGTAGATAAAAAGTAAATCTCCCAAGCAAGCCTCGATATAAAAACATACAAATTTTTAGTCTAATTAGAAAATTATCTCCCTTTTCATATAAAAACAATATTGAAAACTTGTCATTTAAACTTTCTAAATAAAAAAAAGCTTTTTTACACTATACTATTAGTCCTTGCTTGTGGTCTACCATTTACCAAGGGTGGGCGTCATTATATTTTCGTCGACTACATTAGCTTTTTGAGTGTACATACCGTCTGTCGTAATGACCTTCACATTATTCCAGATATTCCAAAAGACGGTAGATTATTCCAGAAAGAACCTTTACGCATATTTCATTATTATACTACTTACATACATACTATGCATCCGTAGGATGCTCTTGCCGGTCCATGGTCTCCACTCGAGAATCATCCAGCCCCAGCAGTCGTCAGCTCTCCGTACTACGTATCCTGTCCATTGCCTTTTTAACTTACTGATCAGCCCAATATGACAGTAATTAACTTTCGTTTGTCTATGGATCTCCTCATTCTTGATTCTAAACCTGAGCTTAGTCCTCTCCATAGCTCATTGATCATTGATCAACCTTGAGCTTTCTTATTAGACCCAAAGCTAGAGATCAAATTTCAGCGCATGAATCATGAAAAATGTAATCTTGAAAGATTTTTGCTGCAATTGTGTAATTCATTATGTAGTGTATTTAATTTTGTACTGAACAACTCACACAATAATACCTATACATTAAAATCATAACTGTTCATCAAGATCCTTGAGTGTAATTTTTTATGATGAAACAATTACTTTTTAGCAACTAAATTTTTTTTTTAAATAAAGTGTATTTTTGCAGTTTCGTTCTTTGGAATCAATAAATTCCAATAATTAGGCAAAAACAGATACTATGTATATGGCAATACATAATTTAAAAAATATGTCTAAAATATTAGGTACTAAATTTCGGTTTGTTACAAAGTTATTATTACATTACATTCAAAAAAATTAACAAAATATTTCTAAACATTTCACTATTTCTGTTTAAATGTGATGACAATATATTATGTTGTTAGTGTCACTGTCATCGCTGTTAATTATATATACATGTGTCAGTGTCACTGTCATTTTGACTGATTTTTTTTATATATTGTGTGTAATTGCGATTAATGCGATTGCTCTGTTTAAATACTGTGTTATTTCTTGTACGAATATGTTCTTGTTATAAACATTGAAATAAATATTATGAAAAGGTCTGTCTGTGTAGTTTTAGCCACCCATTAATATCAACACTATGGATGAAAAAGAAGAGCTGCATCTAACCTCCCAAGAATTACAAGTTTTGTCAGAGCTTGACAGGTATGTACGCTAACCTTAACATTTGTTTATTTGAAATAAAATGTATTTAATTTATGTTTAATTTTTCCCTATAACATTATTACCTTATACACACAGTAATATATATTATACACGCAAACAAATATAATAAACTTAAGAGTTGTGTATGTTTTTAAACATTTTTATTTTTAAAAAGGTTTTTAAACATTAACCCTCTACATTAATTCAATGCCGTTGATATGCCGCATTTTATATATATATATATGTGGAAAGTATGAACGAGTTATAACATATGTTACATACACCTAAGCTGCGGGCCCTACGGATGCCATTTAGCAATCCTCCTAGGCAGATTAAGATTAAGGAGCAATGGCGTATATAGTGATGTGTAAGGAATGTTTACATTGCATCTTCTCTGTTTAAATTCTTCCCTAGAAGTAGATATAATTTAACATATTAATATTAAAATTGTTCTAAAAACTTATACTTTGACTATTAATACTAACTACACATTTTAAATTATACATAATTACTGAACTTAAAAATTCAGCTATTTAGCGTACAAGGCTTTATTTAATTAAGGGATAGACTAGAAACAGGAAAATTTATAATTCTGTCTTATAAAATTCTGTCTGACTAAATTGTGGTCCAAACGGTTTGCTTTCTTAATGAGTGGTGGATTTACATATTTACCACCTGTATGCCTTTCAAATTATTATTTTTTTAATAAACAAACATTAAATTTTCATATACATACATGGTCAATTCATCTAGGCATGCTTCTCGCTGAACAATACACGCTATGTAGATTGTAGAAAAAAGTATGATGTTTTTTGTGTGAACCTAATTAACATTAAGGTACATAAATATGAATCTTTTTAATTTCTATAAGACTATAAAAATTTTGGCCCCTGTTCAATGCCAAACTTTCCATTTTCCTTAACTTTTTATTGGCAAAAATGAACCTTAGACTAAACTATTGGTCATTGGTCAGTTTCTAAAGACAAGCCACAAAGACAAGTGTGCAAAGTTTTATAAACATATAAAATTTGAATTTATTGAATCTGTATTAGTCATTGATTTGACAATCTTTAGTTCATTTATAAAATTTTATTTGAACATTGTCTTAAATTTTCAGTCGCCAGTTTGGATTCCTAAAATTGGGAGGCAGTGAACATGTGAGGACCAGAGCCCTTATACTTAAAGCAGTCAAATATTTGGAAGGAATGTTGGTACAAGTCAAGGTATTTAGTATGAAATTAGGCATACATATTGGGCGTGAATATATTTTTACATTTTTTAATATATTTTAGTATACATAATACCAATGGCAAATAACAGCACTTGTACTGTTGTGTTTTGGTGTCTGAATAAAGGATGCCAAAACTCTTCCACTAACCCTACCTAGTTCCTTATCCTTTATCCTATCAGGTCAGCAGCATACTTGCATTTTGCTGGTTTAGCATGTGTACAGCGTTAGTTCCAGTGAAAAGTTGCTAGAAGTCTCATAACTTATTTTTGTTAACTCATAGTTATTTTGTAAAAAAAATCAGTTAATATGTATGTAGATAATTGTAAGCATGTAGGTGGTTCGTCATGTGCGACAGCGATATCAACAAGTATCATCCCGCACTTGGATCAATAACCACAATGTTATTATTATTATTATATAGTATATAATAACGTAACATAGCATAATCACACCTAATTAATTGTAAAATAAACTAAAACTTGTTATAAATGAGTGGAAAATAAAGCTAAAATAAATAATAATAAAAAATACTGTCTATATTAAACTGTGGATTTGCCGTTTTCATCACCTGGGGTGCAATTTTTATATATACAGTGTAAACTCCATGTAACGTCACTCGATTTAACGACAAACTCCCTAAAGCGTCGAAATCACTTGGCATTGATTGGTTTAGCTTGCCTTCCATATAATGATACACTCTATATAGCATTACACCCACTCTCAATAACGACAACAATTAAGTACATAATAAAAAGTACCTTTTAAGTTGCCAAAATTGGTGAAAACAGCTGTGTACATTCTTTTGTCGCTTTATTATCCTAGCCCGTAATTAACTCGACTGTCGCATCATGCCGACTTTCTAAGAAATTCCTTCTTTTGTTTACAAATTGGGATTGCTTGCACGTGTAGACTGTTGTCGACTGTGACTAATAAGTACGAGTCATGGATTATTTAATACGTTATCATATTCTCAGTTGCTCACAAACTTGTTTTTGTCACACAATCACAAAGGTTGTTTTTTATGTACATAACTACTAGCCTGAAAAAACTTTTTCTTTTTATAATTCTGATTTTTCTTCTCTCCATTTAACGAAAACTCTCTATAACGCCATAAAATGCACAGTCCCTTCAGTGTCGTTATACAGAGTTTACACTGTATCTCTGTTTATCCCTCTTTCCATATATGAATTAAAATCGTAGTAGTAATTTAGAATAGTAATTTAGAAGTATTTAGCAGACTAACGCACGGCGATTGGTTTTAATATATAAGACGATTTATTTTTATATATAAGATAATATGTAGATTAAATAATGAACATGTAAAATGTTAGATTATTCATTTTAGGAGGAAGAACGAGCTTGTTCACCTGGTGCTAGAAGAGACATATGCATTGATCCCAAGACTTATTGCAAGTTGGGACATTTTCATCTTTTATTAGAAGATTATGCTAAAGGTTTGTAGAACTTTAATTTTAAAGATTAATTTTTTAAAATTCAATAGGTACCTTAGGGAGGACTATGGTTTTTTATTAATTTATAGGACGACAGGCAGGCTCATGATGACTACTGTAGTTTGTACTTTCACCTAAACACCATGCAACCATCAAAGTTCAAGTTGAAACAAAGAGATGTTGATACTTGAGAATTACTTTTCAATTAATTTTATAATAAACTTCTATGATAGTCTCTATATGTTGAAAAATATTGATGGCGTTTAAATTAATTGATTATTACTAATTAGTCTAAGAAAAAAATCACTATGTTTCCCATGAAAATAAATAAAATGAAATATATAATGTGTTAAGTGAATAAAGTTACACAATAGAAAAACCTTAAGGTTGATGTCTGTGTTGTATGTTTGACCTGTTTAATATAGAAAGAATACAAAAACTTTAAATTTCTAATTATAGTCATTTATTGCTAATGTATTATCTATTGTTTACTATTATTAGTTAAGTATGTAATAAATGAATAATTTACATGCTTAAATAATTTAGTACTTATAACGAAAAAAAAATCGGTACTAGTATGCAATAGATGGCGTTGGTAGTTTGCGCCAAAGTAGTTTAACTACTTAATATTTCCTAATAATACATCTCATCAACTTTAAATGCAAGTAAATAATATTATCATTACATAATTAGTTTTTTTTTTAAATATTTTAGTAAAGGAATAAATAGGCTTTCTATTTAATATTTACTTTTTATCATAGAAATGCCAAATGTTTGTTGTAAGTCATTTTTCTATTTTAGCTATGTCTGCATATCAAAAGTTCTTTGCATTAGAACAAGACAATTGGAAGGATCCACTATTTTTGTATGGATTGGGCCTATGCTATTACCACTACAATGCCTTTGATTGGTAAGTTCTTATATATTATATTTACATATTAAAATATTATGTACAATTGGCAGGATCTCTGTTAATTTTTAATAAATTTTCTTTGGGTAATTGTTGCATTAAAGTTGAATTATGTAACTTAACAATAATTTTTAGTACTTTGTAATTATTTCATATAATATTTTTTGTAATCATGTCGCAGACAGGAAAGTATTTATTATTATATAATATTTTCTCGCACTCATGAGAAAACTAAAAATATGTGACATTTGATCTCTGCCCACGTCTGTCGCATTGTCGGAGACCGATACGTCAATGATGGAAACCGTTCCCGCATACATACTCTGTCGGAAAATAATAAATACAAGGAACAACGGTGTTATATAAGTAAACAAGTAAACAGAATGTCTAATGAGTTTTCCATTTCGGTCGCACGGACGGACGTACGCACGTTTGGGCGTTTTTTTTTAAATTTTTTTGAGAACAATATTTTTAGTGTTTGATTCGTTTCGTTCGGCGCGGGCGGGCTGCGTCGTGATTCACCGGAGCACCGGACGTAGGACGAGAGAAGGGTGAGGGGGGCGTAGGGCTCGCGCGGAGGGCGCGGTACGGTAGGGCGGAGGGGTGCGGTGCGGGGCGTGGGGCGGTGCACGCTGCAGCGAGGTCGTCGCTCGCTCGCGCCGCGTACCTACACTCAGTCGGGAGCGGGATGCGGTGACGTAAACTGCATTGGCGCGGGCCACGAGCGTAGTGTAGGACGGGACGTGTCGTATTAATTGTATGCGTTTTTGTGCGTGTATTTCGACAATCTAAATGTGAGACTGAGTGCTTGCTTGTGCTGAATTATAATATCCTCCGTTGACAACGTCACCCGCTCTTCACTACGTGGGCCCGCTGCGGCCGCACCGGCCAGCCCTGGATCCGCCGAGGAACCCCGAAATGGTGAGTGAGGTCGTAGCACCCCCGCTCGCCATTTGTTTACGTCCGTTCTCATGCTGCCCCCCATTATCTCTCTCACTCTCTCAACCTGCCGCCAGTATCCCCGTGTCACTTTCGCACACAACTTTTTCTATTGTGTTTTGTTTCCGAATTGCAGACACCTACATACGTCGACGTCCGACGACTTCGGAGCTTGTTCCCGTCGTCGAGAGGTTGCATTTTTATTTTGTGTGCATGTGCGTTTTTTTTTACGTTTTTTCGCAGGTAGTTTGCAGGTCGGAGCGGCCTACCTCCATTCATGTCTAGTCTGTCTGCGAGTGTGTTGACTGGATTGTGCAGGTAAAAGGCGATGTTGCGGTTAAGGGTTAGTGTATAAATGCGGGTAAGGGGAAGGTGCGTGCGCGGCTAGTAAACAATGAAGTCGCCGCATAAAATGTAGGTCGGTGGAGTGTTGTGTTTGCAGCAGTAACGTTGCGTTTCTAGCGGCACGCGATACTTTGATGTTACGTACCTACCTTACCTACCTACATACCTCGCCTCTCCCTTCGCCTAGTTGCCTATGTTTAGTCAACCAAGGCGATTGCATTTTCGCATTGTCGTGTTTAATTCGAATAATCTATTGTAGCCAGCTTTATATTATTTTCGGTAATTTGGGAACCAATTGGAAAATTTGAAAATATATCCCTACTGACAGTAACTAAGATTGGATAAGCCTTAATAATTATTAAATACATATATTCAGTACTCTAGTAATGAAAAAATACTCTGACTGACTTAATCAGGTCAAAATAATATTTACTCCCAAATTTATTAAAATTGATAAATAACAACCTAATAATAATAATGTTAGGTCGATGAAATTTTTATGAAAAGGAAATTGTAATTTTGCAGCCAAATAATTTAGTTTAAAAATGACAACATTGAAATCAGAAATAGATAGTAGTGTACTTATCTTTTTAAAAATATTTAGAAAACTTTATTAATATGACTTATGTATTAATCAGATGATAAATATTTTTGTTACCTACTTAAGTGAATGTTCATTATTGAAGATTATTATTTACCTACTATATGTAATGCAAATATTATAGGTATTTAAGAAATTAAAATGATTTCGTTAAAAAAATAAATAAGACATTGACAACTATTTAAATAACGTATTTTTACTACTTACCATTCGTTGTTCTCGACTACACCATACCAAACCACGAAATAGGTGATACAATTTTTTTCAATTCATATTGCT
This sequence comes from Synanthedon andrenaeformis, assembly GCA_936446665.2. Classification (NCBI taxonomy): domain Eukaryota; kingdom Metazoa; phylum Arthropoda; class Insecta; order Lepidoptera; family Sesiidae; genus Synanthedon; species Synanthedon andrenaeformis. The sequence goes on along the minus strand of OW387778.2, from coordinate 11,263,418 downwards.
CATTCATTACTACGTTTCCTTTATTCTACGATTCGTAGTATTACGTGAGTCTTGTAGTCATGTCGTCATCACAGTTTATGAATCTTTGCAAAAGATACGTGAAAATTTGTGAGTCACGCAGTGACAACCAAGTCCGCAGATTCGCGCACTTTTATCCGGGTTACGTCAGTAGGCAGTGCGGCTGGTAGAGTTAATTATCGAGAGGTGGTATTTTTGCGCGACAATCATATAGTACACTTCCTCCTATTGGGAAAACCTTTGACATTATCGTAAGGTTTTTCTTTACCCGATGTATTCTTTTGGCCATTTATGTAATGGTCACGTTTTTTTCTAGCGACCTCGCGGAGTTTTAGTGTGGGTAATTTTTAAAAATCCTTTTTAGTGGATGCTTACGTTATATAATTACTAGTATTGACAGGACAGATCATTTTATACGCCCGAAGCAAATGAGGGGTGTTATAAGTTTGACCTGTGTGTCTGTGTATCAGTTAGTCTTGTCTGTGGCATCGTAGCTTCCAAACGGAAAGACCGATTTTGATCCGATTTTTCTTTTCTTTAAAAGCTGACGTGATCAAGATGGTTCTTTCTTAGCATCTTAGTTCGTATAAATTATGAAGATCAATTCATACGTTTGAAGTCTATTGGCCTATTTTTCTAGTTGACAAGTTCACTAACTTCCACATGTTCGATTGATGTCAAATTTGGTATCTAATACGTGGTATTTCCATGTGCTCTGCGTGTGATCCTTAGCAACTTGTAGCAGATATAGGATGTTTGGGTTCAATGGAAAGTCAGTTATAATTTTTATGTATAGATAATTCATGCCATCGTTAATCAGAATTTATTTCGATTGTATATCAACATTATATCGCGTAGCAACACCGATATCGCGCGAGTTTATCAGTAACAAAATTATTAGCAAAGAAAGCCATCGGTCACGAACAGGTTTTCGCATTTTATTTCGTCTACGCAACGCTCCGTAACTGCAGCCACTAACGGTGTCATTATGCTTTCAAGCTAACATTATTATCTTACGACTTAGTCTTGTCCGCTTAAACTTGTTAGTATGCTAGGCGAGACTTAAATGCCTATCTAAGCCGGAACACGGTATTTCCAAAGACAATTGCGTCACTCCTAACAAAATTATTCGCCTTTATTTACACATTTTATCAATCTGAATGATATAAAATTTAAACAGATAAAGATACCAATCCTATCTATTAGATTGGGATCTGGAACACTAGGGCATTTGTGTATGAGTACGTGGCAGACCCTGATGTGATAAAGGGTGAGCTACAAAGATAAGAAACAACAGAAAACGTGCTGTAATATCAATCTGAAAGGAAATGCCTTAGCCAATACTTAACAGCTCAGTTTATGACTGCAGAATGCAAACAGACCTGGCACTACTGAAATGCAAAATAATAATGTGGATATTATATTCACATTAAATTTAAAACTGACATAAAGACTAAAGTATTGAGACACTATCCCAACTAATATTATATTCACGCCTTAACTGGTCGACCGATCGTCATGAAATTTTGCATACATTGAAAAAAATACTGTTCCCGTGAATACCGGACGAAGGCTAGTAATATAATACGATATTATAAGTTAAAAAGATAGTTATATTATAATACTATAAAAATAGGTGCTGGGCATACTGCGTTTCGCTGTCTTTGGCAGGTCGTCTGGCGGTAGATATTAAGACTACAATGGAATAATAGCATGTCTGCTGTTGTGTTTCGGTGAGTGAGTGAGGGATGCCAAATCCCATTTCTCTATTCCTTTCTCATCGCTTATCCTTAATCCTATTAAGATCGACAGCGCACTTGCGCGTATGGCATTGCTTGTGTCAATAGGCTCCGGTAGCCACCTACCATAAAGTGGACTGTCAGCCTGTCTGACAAAGATAGAATAATAATTAATAATACAGGGTCGCTTTTCTTACTTTAAATAATAAATATTATGTATTAAATGCACATTAAAAGCTCATATAGTAAATGTGATTGAAATTTTTGGAAATAAATATGAACGTACAATTTTTGGAATACATATGAATGTAAAATTACTATTCAAGGTACATCACTCGTGGCGTGGTTTCTGGTAATTTTTCGTACAGTTTTTATGTGTTCGTTATGTGTTGACCTTTTGTCTTAGACTCGGCTTATGTGCGGTTGAATGTCAGACATTTATGTGTGTGGTAAGGTAAATTGGTTTGTAATGAATAAGTATAATTGTTAGAGCAGCTTGCGGTTAGCGCGTGCCCACGGCAGGTGTATATCAGCTGCTACCACCACCTGTCATTGGCCTCAGCTGCCTCCTTCGACTAGCTTCCACCCTTTGTTAGATGCAACACACACTAGGAAATCTAGCGGATGCATCTGCTGTTCGCATCGTGTCTTTCAAAGTATACGACGCCTTTTAATTTATCGCTCGATATAAACTTATCGATTTAAACATGTAATTCGTATATTCTTAGCGTTTTAGCGTTTGTATTCGTTTTTAGCGTATATTCTTTTAGTATTTTTGTTACCTAATGTAACATAGTACAGACTTGTCAGTAAATTTTGTCATTCATTATGCATTCAATTTATATTCTTTTATATTCCCGTCTCTCGGACTCTGTGCATATCTCACGGATAACCCACAATACTGTTTGTATCGAATGTTTTTAATGTTCCCACATTATTTCGAACATTTCAATCACTCCGCTAACTATAGGTGCTTATTCAAAATTTAATTTCATTCAAAACGAGAGCCAAGTTGAGGGGAGTGGACATCTGCAAGTAATTTTGTTCTTGATGCATGAATGAAACTTAAAATGAAATTAAAAAGTCCGGCAAATGAGAGTGGAGTTTTTGTCAAGAACACAAGAGGGTTCCGCAGAGTTGTATGATGGTGACATGCATAAACATCTGTCCCAAGAATCGAATACCTTGACCTTAAATGTCTTACTATTTCACATAAAATGTGCTACGTATGAAATTGTTTCAGTATGTCCAATACTGCAAATTTAAATTTTGTAAAAATGAAAGTACACATGCGATGAAATCAGCAACTTTGACTTTGTAAACTTGAAAATATCTTGTATTTTAAAGACTGAATTATATTTACATAATTTTAAATCCCTTAAGACTCGCATCCTTGGATTTTTGAACTGAAGCACATGTGGATATCTATAAATTCTGTGAGGATTTAAGTTTGTTTGTTCTTTCAAGGCTGCGGTATAATCTAGATAATACTATTTCCACTATATTATGATTGAAAATTCAAACAAGTGTGAATTGAAACTTTGAAGAATTGAATGTTTCATAAAAATGTGTGAACGCATTTAAATATGATCCTATCATCAGTCTGTTGCAGTCATCAGCTGATTGCTGATTGTCACATGTTTTTACAATGTGAATTGGTTGTAAAATAGCGCCGCCGTTGTAGAAAGCGATAAAATTTCCCCACATGTTGCTCGTTCGCTACTTAACTGTAATTGCATTCGGTTAATTTTACCGGTGAACTTTTCCGGTGCGGTCTTGTGCGTGTCTAGCTCGCGACAGTTTTCTCTAATCATATCAAGATTATACACGACACTCCACATCCTTTACATCTGTTTAAAGAAAGTCATAATTTTAGAGTAATCGGTGTTTTGAGGGACTTTGTAAGGTTTTCCATTGAATCAATAATATTCACTTATTTTTTATCTCACTAGCGACTTGAAAAGACAATGGGTAATGGTGGGCCCACCCCTCAATAGTAACATGTGATATACCGTTAGATAGGGCTTTTTAAGCGGAACATGAGTTACTAATAAACCTAAGGTCAAATGTTAGTACTTTCGGAGATATGACGTCTTAAAGTCGTCTCAGTCTAATATATGTATATTTATAAGGTAGAATAGTAATAATATATGTATTTCACCTTAAAACAAGATTAATTATTCATCCTGTACATCTATAACAATAACATCATTTAAAAATCCAGCAGGGGCCACGAATGGTTGTTATCTCCCAATTCCTAGGTACCAAATCAAAGATATGATGTAAGCGCAAGTGATATACCCGCAGAAAATGTGTGGTTGCTGCAAGGAAGGATACAGTCACGCCACGTAAGAGCAAAAACATATTATTGCTATATATTTGTTGATCGAAACCAAGTTGGGTGAAACGCGATAACACAATATTATTGCACTTGCTTGACCGGACGGCGAACTGTAGGAACTTGCGCTCACATCATATCTTTGATTTGGTACCTAGGAATTGGGAGATATCAACCATTCGTGGCCCCTGCGGGATTTTTAAATGATGTTATTGTTATAGATGTACAGGATGAATAATTAATCTTGTTTTAAGGTGAAATACATGTATTATTACTATTCTACCTTATAAATATACATATATTAGACTGAGACGACTTTAAGACGTCATATCTCCGAAAGTACTAACATTTGACCTTAGGTTTATTAGTAACTCATGTTCCGCTTAAAAAGCCCTATCTAACGGTATATCACATGTTACTATTGAGGGGTGGGCCCAGACTCCATACATTTGTTTCCCATTGTCCTTTCAAAGTTATACCATGGAGTCTTTCTTTGGGCTAATCAATAATATTATATCTTGCTCTGGGCTTCTCAGTTTTGTTATTAAAAATATTTTTGTAGTTTTTTCAATTGGAAGATAAAATAAAAATAAAATTTAAGATAAATTAAATTGAATTAGGATACAATCCTAATTCAAATTCTAATAAAATATAAGTGACTAAGAGTTGATTATAAAAAACATCGAACTTGTAGAAGAACTGTAAAGTCCACCGCATTTAAATTCATTGAGTATTTATTTCTGCAATAAATTATTGTATGTTGTGGCAGGCGATAATGTTGTTAACGCATTTACTTGCTGCATTTATTTTATTTGGAATACCTAGAATAGTTTATCAATACTAATAATAAATCTGTAAGGGTCGGTCATGGAGTAAGTTACTTTGTTTTCAGAGATATCGTGTTTATAGGCTCTATACATGATACTGAAAATAAATTTATGATTTTTAGAATTTTTTTCTGTATGTAATGTATGTATGTATGTATGTTCCTCCATAACTCTGAAACGAATCAACTGATTTTCATGAAACTTGGTAGATAAATATTTGGACGTACGGGACACAGGATAGGCTACTTTTTCTTTTTTAACGCGGACAAATTTGTTTTTATTATCTGTAGTTCCACGAAAATCTAACAGATGGCGGTGTCCGGCGCACGGGTACAGTAATTACTCATATATTTTCTTTTTCAACGCAGACGAAGTCGCGGGCACCAGCTAGTATATTATAAATTCGTCCACAAACTACTGTTGCAATACATTTGACCTCGCCCTAATATTAACTTAACATCAACTGCTTTTATGTCGGCGCCATTTTGTTGTTTACAAAACATGATAATAAAATAAAGAAGGAATTTTGGATACATATTGTTTAAATTGTACAGCTTTAATTTAAAAAGCGCACACAGGAGCTTCTTTGCAATTACATATTTGCAATGTCAGGTACATTTTTACCGTGAAATGTTGATGCGAACCGTGACATCACAATGGCCGCGTTACATAATAGACGCACGGAATCGGCGAGCAGAGATCGCAGTACGCCGCCTGGCAACAGAATAGCGGAATACCTACCTAACCGGAATTCAATAGAGCTTCACCTATCTGAATTACGCGAAGTTACAGCCGTGGCAACTAGCGGTACATTCGCGTTCAATCTCGTTAATGTAAATTAGCCTGCGTATGGTACGGACCGCTAGTGAGTGCGCAGTAGAGGACTCGGCTCTCGACCCCAGTCGAGGAGTGCATCTAAGCACAGCTTTGGGAGATGTGCGGGGTGGGGGCGGGGCGGGGTAGAGTTATACCGTGCTACCCCGCGCTTCGGCCCGCAAGTGCGGCGTCACGTACGCAAAGGCCCTTTCACATAGGGCCGGGACGGGCGAGGGGCCGCGCGCGCAACGACGACGCCGTACCTCTATCGAATGCTCGAAGGGCGTATGCATTATCAGCTTACCCTGCCCCCCGTCTCGTTGCCTCCGTCCGCTTTTTCGGCGTAGCGCGTCTCTCGACCGCTACCACACACCCTATCTATAGCGAAAATGAGTATGATTCTATGAAAATTTTCAGGGTATTATCACTTTTCTCTCGATAACTGGGTCAAGTGGTACATGCTAGAACAGGACAAGTGTAATATTATGGTGACGAGCGCGCGGTCGTCGACACTAACGGATCGCTATATTTATACCTGCCGCGTAGTGCACCGGAACTGGCTCGGTGCACTCGCTGCATCCGCGACGCACGCCTCCGCCCTGTCAATGACCTCGTTAGCTTGCGAGCGTTCGCTTCCCGCATCACCAAATGTTGAAACAAACGTAAAATTACCAGATATACTTAGTTGCGCAGAGCAATGTTGAAGTCACCTTAAATATTAGACACGCTAGTACACAAGCGATAGGGCCATTGCGAAATGTTCGCGTCGTAAGCGGGGTGCCCTTCGACGTTTGGGTTACGTAAGTTCACCCGCCCACATCTGTAGGACAGCCACTCACGCAGGGTATGAACTGTGTCAAGAAGGCTGCCCTAGTTTTTGCGCTAACTAGTGTTTTTGTTTCTGCAGTTCTCTGCACGTGTAGAGGCGCTGCGCTACTTTTTCGTTATTAAAGTGGAAAAAAAGAGTCGATGTTTGTGACGTATGTTTACCTAAATATATGTGTATCGTCAAAGCATCCCCCTTTTACGAAAATAGATTCTATCCGTTGATACCGAAATATTGGATGTTAATTTTAAGTTGTGGGTGTTAATTTGTAAAGATATACCTACTTTCATTTTACGCACGATTAAAGGATATTGGATTACGATATGTAGATGATCTAATCTACATAAAATGCCCAATATTATTAAGGCGTATAAAGTATCCGAATATAGCTTTATTAAAACGATTTAATTACTTACAACTTATAGGCCTCTCACCAACTACAAGTAAAGTGTCGATTAGTTACTTTTGAAGTATCGCTAATTGGCGAGTAGATGTATCTTGTTTCAATTTCATTGAAATTACCCTTGAGTAATGCTTCTCCAAGATGGTGAAACTCGTACGCTTTCTTACCTCTGACTTTAAATGGCGGTTAGCCTACTTGACACTACACAGAGATGGTGAAAGAGGACCTTAGTATTATTTCATCTAGTGAATACTGCATTAAAATCCGTTGCGTACCTACTTTAAGAAGTAAGAGACGCGATCAGACTAATATTCAATATTGACTACACTTGACTTATAGTAGGTACATAATATATAATGTTACAAATTTTAAAGTAATAATTAAACTAAAACTTCACTATAATTCAGAGAATTTGATAATATTCTACTTCTCTGAATTATCGAGTGGGCTTTCGATGGGTTACTGACTTACTGAAATATTCTGTCCTCATAAATTAATTAGTGTTACCGCGACAGAAAATTTATAATCTACTAGCTTTTTTCGAGACTTCATCCGCGTTCCTCGGGAGTACCTAATATTTTTCTGGATGAAAAGTACCCTATATCCTTTTCTGTACTCATGACAACGGCTATGCAAAATTTCTTAATAAAATCAGTTGAGTAATTGGGCTTAAAAGCGTAATAAACAAACAAACAAAATTGTACACTATAATATTAAAGTATTATTAAATTATTTTTTTCAACTCGAATTAAAAGTTGAAAATAGCAAAGTACCCAGGGTTCTAAGGCCTACGGGAAAGAAAATAAACAAGTCCATTCGCGATGTTCCGCATTGTTTGATTCGCGTTGTCGCAGCGCACTTGATCCGCGAGCATCGGCCGCAGTGGAATTTCCGCGAAAAAATGATACGTCATCCCATAATACGTCACGTAAGCGCGGGCGCGCCGCGATATTATGTGACGCTTGCAAGGCCACTGTGAGCAACACAAAATGCTTAAAATCAGCTGCTTATATACACAATATATAGTGCTGGCGGCGCAACATTGAAATCATTGTTGTGAATCATTTCTATTCTAGGTCACTGCTTACTCATACAAAATACCAATTCCGCAAAGAGTACGTACGTCCTTTCATGGAGCGGTGTTACTAATTGACAATAAATTTAGTGTGATTACACAAAAAAAAACTGTTTTTCTTTCCATTAAATTTTACGTTATTTTAATTTAATTTTGCATTAATTTAATTAATTTGCCTTAATTTAGTGTGCCTACAAAAAAAAAAAACAATTTTTTTGCATTAAATTTTACGTAATTTTGTAGAATTTTAACATGTCCTTCAATTCATCCCAAAGGTATAAACATTCCTTACTCATCCCAAACTATATTTTAAATTAAAATATTGTTTACAATATTGTTTTCCTCACTCAACTTGTATAGTATATTTTCTTTGACATAACCGAAATGAGTTCCTTACTCATCCACAGGCAAAAAGTAGCATGAAAATCATAGAAGTAGGAATAATACCAAGTAACCAACAGTTTCTAATTCTATGATGAAAATGTCAGCATATGAATTTCTGGATTTTAATAAGGTTTCATTGTAATTTTTGGCGTTTAAATATTCTCACAGAAAGAGTTCGTTAGTTGACCCTTCATATAACATTCTATTCGCATGACTTCGTTTGCTGTCACATTCTTTGTTAGTCACGTATGCTGTCGGTGTATACAAATATACTTTCTCTCTTAAACCATTGTAAAGTTAATTGTTGAAAAAGTATTTTTAAGAAGTATTTAGGAACTACATACATAATCATGTGGTTTACGTATTTGATGCAATTTTACTAATGAGAAATTAAAGAAAATCAACACAATCTCTGTATCTGCATCAAATATTAATTATAATGTATAGTATATAGACTACTAGGTGAACTACTTAATGTGAAAATTGCATCCATGGAAATCCGGGTTGGGTTCCGCCCCCTGCGGCATACGGCTCGCCGTACTAATATATCCAGTCCATTATCATGACTATATGGACTAATCCGCCGCGTTATTATAGTGTACGTTTGTCTACGGATCTCCTCATTCCTGATTCGATCTCGTAGAGTAACTCTGAGAATAGCCCCCTCCAAAACTCGTCGAGTGAGTTGAGTTTTCTACGAGGTCCATATGTCAAATATTTAAGTATAGCGTCATTGTCTAGGAATAGGAATAACCTATACTATTTAGAGATAAATGATCAAAATAAATAAATAACAATTTTATTGTTAGTCGTATAAGCCTCGCAAGTATATAGCTTCTTAAGAAGCTGATGTGGCATTTTATTATTTCAATAATTTCATAAGCGTTAAACTCAGATGTTCTCACGGATGTTGATTCGAAGGTACTTACTACAATCTGGCCATCGGTGTAGTAGCGGTCGTAGATACGCACCATGGGCATTAGAAAGCGGCGGTGACCGCAAAAAGGGAGCAATTGGAAAGGGCCTGACGGTCGTACAGTCGAATCGCTCCGTGCATCAAAACTTGCGAGATTGTGTTACGTCACTATTGAGCGATTCGCCCTAAACCCCTCCCATGCCACCTTACCCCTCTGTGCGGCGTCCCACCAAGTCCCACCCGCGCGCACGATATGCGTGTACAAGAAGCACGTATGTGCTAGTGCCCCGGCTGGCCCCGGCCTATTGTCTGATGAACAATCTATGACGTTTGTATTATAATATGAACAGAAAAAAAAATAGTTCTCAAAGGGTTCAACCCTTCTAACGCTGCGGAGATGGGGCAGAGCTTTTAATTTCGCTGCATGTAAATAAGTATTGGACTTGTTACGACACTTGTGTTGCCGTGAATCGTATGGGGTAGTAGTTATCAAGGGCACTCCGTCGATTGTAACACAATAATGGCACAGAATGTTCAGTTAGGGGAACCCTCATGCATAATTTTTATGTGAGCTTCATTGCAAGTTTTGAAACGTAATGGTTTATTAGAATTTGTACACGAAAATACTTCTAAGAAATGCCATGGCATGGCAGCTTAAGACTGTTGGCATTCCACACGCATTCATAGTGAAAAAGCAGGGTTTTCCTTTCTTTATTTTATTTACTGTTTACTATATTAACCAGGTATATTTGTGTGATATGCTAGTATAAGTGTTGACCTTAAAGATACAATTTATTATTATAAAATGAAAACAGAATTGTATAAATGTACTTGCTTATCTAAAAATAATGGCACTATTAACTTCGTTGCCTCACCTTTCGATCGAATTTTTCACTACTTAAATTATTTGCAAAAATCAATTGGCAATTAAGTATACGTTTTTGACAGATTATATCGGTATATATTATATTGTATTAGCTAGTGCCCGAAACTTCGTCTGCGTTGAAAAATAAAAAATACAACACCTAAATAACGCCTGACATTTATCGCTGTGACGACGGTGGCGCTGATTTTTTTATATTTTTTAAACGATTCCTCAGGAACCTAATATTTAAAATATCTGTGCACCAAATTTCATCCAAATCCGTTCAGATTTTTTTGCCTTATTGAGGAACAAACATACAAACTTTGGCATTTATAATATTATTAGTACTCCAATCATGCTTGTTGACAATCTAGGACTAATGCTTGATAATAACTAACACGATTTTTTTTAATATTTAGTAACAATTTTTATTAATATTAATTATTATGAACAGTTTAACTCGTGTGCATTTCATTAGTATGCACACAGGACACTTAATTATTCGACATGAAACGTGCGTTAATAAAATAACATTTGATAGGCCTGGTGCCCTTCGCGAACTTGTTTTGTAACATTCATATATATGTATATTGATGCGCGCTGTGTAGTCAGTAGTCACATACGTACATACATACATACATACATACATGCGCACACATCGCTACTCGTGCACAAGCTATGCAACGAGTGTAATGCAGAGTGCAGCTGTCCCGGCCGCTCACTTCCGCGTTTATGTACTTTGCATCAAGGCCTCGGCTGCATATCTAACATCTTTATGTGACAATTGTGACTTTTAACAAGAATATATTGTACTCTATACAATGTAATACTAAATATTCGAAGACGAACACGGTGTATAAATCAACATTTTGACTAAAATATCTAATAGTTTTATTATCTATATATTACACTGATTAAATTTGGCCTTCGTTTGATGTCAAGACAGTTTATAACTAAGTCATAATTAAGTAATAAAATTGCGATGATCCTATTAAAGTTATTAAAGTGTTGTAAATATAGTTCTCAAACGATTGATTGTAAAGACAAGTGATTGCATACAAAGTTAAGGTGCACTTTTTATGGAACTATTTTTTAATAGTAAGAATCCCATAAAAAGTGATTGGAACAAATTTCAAGTAGAATACTACTAATGATGTATGCATTGTTAGAGTTTCATTGTTTTACAACTTCAATAGCATTCAACCATTTTGTCCGCACTTGCTACTTGTAGAAATGTGTCAATAAATTTTCTTTATAATTTCAATTGTAATCTAGAATATTTTTAGGCGCCATCTAGTTTTGAATCTAATTTTTTTTTAGTTTTCTGGGTACTTATGTATTATACGATAGTTAAGATATAGATTGATAGATAATTTGATAGATTATATATATTATATACTAATAATGATTGACGATATTTACCAAAGTTGTAGAACTTTCTTACAATTTGATGCAATAAATTCATGTGAGAATACCATTGTATTGTTGCATTGCATGTAAGTGAATTTTGAAATATCATTATTCCTTCCTTTAATAGGGGTAATGAAATGTAAATTTGATTCCAGTTAATACTGTCCGCTTTGTTATATTGCCTTGTCGACAACCTAGCTCTTATACGCGTATGAGTAAATAATCCATACCGAGTACAAACTGCATACAACTACATACACAGCTACGATCATGCGTTCGAGAATACAGTAGTTACTGGATAGTGAAATGAGTATTTTTATTAGTTTAAAATAAAATCTTTAAAGTTACAAGTAACAGTCAAATTTAATCAAATACAAACCTTAATTGAAATTCAATTCGTGTCAATTTCCTACCTTTAGTGGAGCCAACTGTAATATTAACATAGACTTGAAATAAAGTACCGAAACACCCAGGATGTTTCAACCAACTAATTTCAATACCAAATTTATTTAACTGAGCCCTGCTAAAAATTCTTTTGAAAAAAAAAACATATGTAATATAAATCTAGTTTAAATTCTATTAGCAAGTGTAAAAAAGTTCACGATCATCGTGGACTTTCATTTTTTTTTTTAATATGTTCCTAATCGTGCTTGTTTACTCATCAGTAAAAACTTTAATTGTGACTTTCTTAGTCTAAAATAAAATAAACACTTTTTGTTTTCTTACTTATTTAATCTGTTTTTAAATTATAATGTTTAAAAGTTATATAAATCATTCTGATGTTTTTTTTATTGACTCAGTTAAGTTACCTACAACTTTACGCGTGTCACGATTTTCAAAATCCTCGTGTCAATTCTAAAAGAAATGACGAATTAATTTTTGCGTTTGTAGAAGGTTGAGTCTCTATACGGATATGCACTCGTGTCTCGTGAAGTACCGTAAGGATGGCCTCCGCCGTACGTGCACGGCACTAATGCAATGAGCTATAACAAGCTTATCTTGTCTAACTCGATTAGTATTTACTTGCATAATACCTATATCAATAACTGGTAACACATTCAAAGTTGTTCGCTCTTTTAAAACATTGCAAACTCGTAGTGTAAGTGTATGTAGGTCGTCCGCAGTCCCAATTTCCGTTTTAAAGACACGTTAACAGGCACTTAAACGCTAAATTACAGTGCTATTAAAAGCGTGCCAATATTGAAAATAGTCGACACCTACCCAGTTCTAGATAACACATATGAGATCACATATATATAGGCAGTATATATATAATAGGTAGTCGTAGATTATTCTACAAGTGGTAACGAAACGCTCGAAAGTAGGTCAACTAATATGACGCTATAGCGATAAACTAGCCCTCGTATTCATTATCAATTTCGTATGACATTATGTATGTACATAATGTATATGATAAATCATAATGCACTCGTAAATGTATTATGCGATATCGGTACATAATATTAAATTGATTTGCTAAACGAAAATGGCATATCAAAACAATCGGCATTGTACTACTTTTCGGGACTTCCTTTACCATTTAGAGTTGCTTCGTGACTAAGATAAGTTTAAAATACAGTTATAAAATTCGCAGTTGAATCTTTAATTAAATAGTAGGTTGTCTTAGTTTTTTCAAAGTACTCGACCAATGTTGGTGTTAATTCAAAGCACCTCGGCCTTCTGTTATTTATTATACCATATATAGAAAATTTTAATTAGCGTTCTCATAAAGGGTTTCATTAACAGTTCAATTTGATTACTCTGCGCTTACGGAGAGTACTTAGCTCGAATTGCAATCGAACAGAATGTTAGATTGTAAAGTGTGTTTTGCATAATAAAGTGCAACGCTAAACTGCAGCGCACTGTTACCGTGGCACCAAGGCCGTGATGCAATGTGGTCAGGTGAATTGTAGGTTGATGTTGAATGCATCGTGCGATTGCGTCACGCTGCTGCAAGGCAAATGTAGCGAACGAATCGGCCATAATGTGTACAACATTATAACTAGAAATATGTTGTGACCGTGGTCAAATAGGGGATTAAATTAAAGTGTCGCCTCCCCTAAAGTCGCACCAAGACGTCTGTCTGCCTCCGTGGGAAAGTGTTTCGGTTCTCAGGTGTCTGTCGTTCAGTGCGCGCACCCGGCGACGGCTCACTTGAGTTATGTAAAGTGAATGCGATGATGCTATGACGACCGACGAATGAACTCTATAAATAGCGGTCGATCCGTCCTTGAGCCGCCGCGAGTGCGCAGAACTAGGTCAGGCCAAGCTGCCTCATGCCAGTGCTCTCCACCTCGCCTAACAACGCCTCTCCCCATTCCCTTGCCCACTCCTATAAATTACAAAACAACACTTCCTGCTTTAATTCTTTTCTCTTTCGCTCAGAAAACAGAAAATAAACATAAGTTTCTATTATAGTATTCGACGTCATACATGCATACTACTTGGGACTCTTCAAGAACTTCATCTTCGACCTCATCTTCACTTGAGGTCAATCTCTTTCTCGTATACAAATTAAAAAAAAAAACTTTTCTATGCTTTATTCTGAGGATAATCTATTTTATTAGGAAGAAGCAATTTTCGCACACCTATGCCAATAGTTAAAATATCATTCGGTAAGGTTTTGCTGCTTATGTCCATCCCAAAGTCTACAATTATGTGGCCAAAAATTGCCAAGTGCAGTACTCTACTAAGGCTTTTTGAATGGTTTGTTGGCTATCCTCGACTTTAGTGAAACTGAACAGAAGAAAAACAACTAGATATATATGTATGTATGTAGATTTAAGCAAATCTAAAAACAAAATTTCATCCAAATCGTTGAGCCGTTTTTGGGATACGCGTTGTAAATTTGTATACATTTATATAAATTTATAGAATAGGATAAGCATAAATTGTGAGATAAGGAATGGTACCCACGATACAGGCGTAGCCGAGTAGTGTGACAACCATTGACTTCTGAGGTGTTTCCACCTAGCTACAATATGGGCTACTTCAAGCGAGGGGTAAACAAATACTTACAGGGTAGGCAATGCACTAGCAACCCCCTTGGTGTTGCTTGTGTCCTTAGGCGGCGGTAACCACCTACCATCAAGTGGGCCGCCAGCCTGTCTGCCACCTTTATAATATAAAAAATAATAATAATAATAAATTTAATAAATGTTCCTTTCATCTTTGTTAAATCGTCTAAATTTTAGTATTATTGCATGTAGTCGTGAAAACCAGTTTGAACATTTTTAAACCCAGATGTTCAATCGAACCGAGCAATTCAGCACCAAATCGATTATAATTTTTCGCTACGCATTTGAATAGCAACAAGTTGAAAGGGAGCACTTGGTTTTTACAAGACGTGGTTTCTGTATACATAATTTCTTTACCTGAGCGAATTGATAATGCCCTCGTTGGGCAGGTAGCGAGTGGGATTATAATAATCGTATCCCGCTGCATATTTCTGGATACTCTGTGCCGTGTGGGTTAGCGTGATTTTATTGTAAAACGTTGCATGTGAGGATGAGCTCTGTATTAATCTGTTGCAACTTTGGCCGCCTACCTGAGCGAGGTGAATTATAAATACGCGGTATATACACCCGTGGCTGGCTATATTACACAGAAAAATGTGTACATATAATTGTTGCTGTAACAATGGTTGTATGCATTTGAAGACTGCGTTCAATGTATAAAATTGTGATGGATTTTTAGTACCGTTTGGTTTTATCAACGCGTTATCAGCATACGAAGCGCAATATGTTGTTTCATAACTTTTTGCTCTCACGCCCCTAAGGACACAGATATTTTTTTAATAAAACAAATTTAAAATTAATTCAATCATCTAAAAGGAAAAATAAAATAAAAGTTGCTAACAATGGTTCATTTATATGGATTACGTCATCACTTGTCGACTACCACCTGTATGAAGTGGCGCGTGACACTGAAGTCTTAGTCATTATAACTAATGTATTCTGATGTATAAACTATATTTGAGTCATATCCCTCGGTTTTGATCTTCTTGATGGAATTGCAACTCCATCTTGAAGTGTTTATATGTGGAGTGTATGTGGACTTGAAGTGTTCTCTTGCGGAGTACTTATCGCTCCCAATTTCCAATGAATCGATGGTCCATAATAAAACAACGAGTATTTACATTAATAGCTTTGTACTCAACGATATTTTGCACTATTCATGAGATGTAAAAAAATCTTGAAGGGGGTTGACAGCATCTTGCATACCTACGCTTCGATGATGCCTGGACTTTTTAGGCAATGATAGCCTTTGTCATTTATATATACAGTCAGCCGACTATTATCTTATTAATTAATATTATAAATGCGAAAGTTTGTATGTTTGTTTGGAAGATAGTTACTCAATCACACGGCTGAACAGTTTATTACCTGAATTTACATATAGGATACTTTTTAGGCTGATTTTTTTTAGGTTTATGTGGGATATTAAAAAAACGAAATACAGCGCGTTATTTCGCTGGATCAACTAGTATATTATATATATATAATACATAGAATCGAAGAACTTTTAAGGCAATTTTTCTTCGATTCTGAAGTGGAATAATTTATAGTTTCCTCGAAACGGGAATAAGGCATGTTGCGTCGCGTGATATCCACCAATCATGGTTCATTACTGTGAACAATGCATATAGGAGTAACATCTGTCTCGTGTCGAGAGCGCCGCGGTGAAAGCATTCTTCGTCCGCCGCAATTACACGTGTAGGTATAATTGTTATTTAATTTTAAGTATGTATTGAACAATCGGTGCGAGCGTGTCCCGCGCTGAAAGCCACCTGTCTCGCTCCTTTGTTTCGGCATGCAAATGTCAGTGGAGGTCATCTAAATAAAGGCAGCAGTGTATGCGTTCCGTCCGAATCGGACCGCGGTCGCTGTCTAGACGTTGTGTTGCATCGTCCTATCGATTGCTCCGACGAGCCTCAGACGGTCGTCGACCCCGCGGGCGCATCGCGGTGACGTTACGCTTCGGTGATGCGCTCCTCAATAAAATATCCTCAACTAGCGGCCCGCCCTCGACTTTGCACGGGTGAAATTATTAACCTCTCGTTCAACGCTCATTCAATTAGTGAAAACTGTGTCAAAATCAATTTTATTGTCAGCGGTGATACAGACAGACTCGGACAGCGATTTTATTTTCTACGTATAGATATTGTGAACGCGCAATGCACTTCTATATACTTATAATACATATCATATATTCGAGCGGATATGATTCGATCTATCTACCTGCTTTTAAAATTTTTTGCTGCACGCAACAACAATAATGAAAGACGCGTCTCTCTCGACGTATGTATTCATAAGTCGTAATGCAATCTGTACGCGACCATTTTCAAATTTAAAAGTGGATATAGACAAGACCGGTCGTAAAACACCATTGTCGCGGTGCTGTCCTATAAAAACGTTTGTAAAGATTGCACCAGGCGTTTTGTTGTTTTTTCAAAAAAATTTAAAAAAGGCGAAATTGTAAAGTTTTATTATGATGTCCTGCCCGCTCGGTTCGATGTTCGCTTGCCACCTTTATTATGACAATACGCTCGTACTTTATTTACGCGTTGTCTGACCTTGTGGGCCGGTCAAGTGCAAACTTTGACATTGTTTTCTAGACCGAAATATATTTTTTGTTCTGATTTTTAAAATGTGAACTCGTCGATTTTACAATACCTCTTTTGTTCACCGTTGACAGAGATCTGCCGTTGTTCGCGTCTATGTTATTCATGAAGGGCCTTATTGGATATTGTGCATTGTTAACTGTTTTTGTGACAGGGCTACGAAGGCTTTGCAAATGGCACTGTACGTGTCGCCCGGCTTCTCTCGGGCCGCCGACGCACATCTCCGTCTAGCGCTGATGTTCAAAGCGCGTCGACACTGGGCGGCGGCCTCAATTCATTTCAGGAGAGCGCGACTAGCACCCCATCAAGATGCAACTTTCACGCGACTGGAGTTAAGCTTCCATGCGGCCCACTTACTTGAGGCTAGAGGTCTCAGAAAAGCCGCCAGGGACGCATATGCGAAACTGTTAGAAGAGCCGCAGCTCTCGTCCACTTTAAAGGCGGACGTGTGCAGACAATTAGGTGAGTTGATTTTCCCGGTATTTATTGCACGCTCAAAGGTTTCATTTCTTTCTTTTTTTTTTTTTTTAATTATAAAGGTGGTAGATAGTCTGGCGGTCAACTTGATGGTAGTTACCGTCGCTTAAGAAGACGAGCAATGCCATAGGTTCAGGAAATGCGCTGTCTAGTGGGATTAAGGATAAGGAATTAGATTTTTTTTATTTGATATGAGGATAAGGGATAGAGAAAGGGGCTCTTATGTATTAAAAATGTCTTGATTGGAGAGCACTCGCTATTGTACAGCCGGTGGAACAGACAAAGAGGCTTTATTCCTCGTTTATTCTAACCGTTTTTGTATGACCATTGGACCATCAACACTCGGTACAATTCGATGCTGCAAGGTGTCAAATGGATCTGGATGGTAACTGGCGAAGGTCACTCGTCGAATAGGACGTCTCCTAGGTGGCGGCGAAGGTGATCTGTAGTAGCTAGATAAAAGGGGCAAAGAACTGTGCAGTACATGTCGACCTTGGCGACCTTGCGGACAGACACGCCGTCGTCGGCTCGTTTTGATAATAAACAAACATGATATTGAAAATGTTTTAAGGATAACAGTTTACGGTATTTCCTATTAATACGTTATGAAACAAAAAAATAAATAAGAATTTCTGTCCATTATTTAGGTTTTAAGAATTAGCGATTTATTGTGTTTTGAATATAAATATTGACTTTTACCAAGTTTATTAGGTACATTTTAACGATGTGGCTTTTTATATATCTGCACACTTGCTCTTATTTCACGATGGTCTTCTGTAAGGGGGTGGTTACTGCCGCCAGACGGGCTGCCCAAATTACAGAAAACCCACTTGACCTCCCTAAGACGTTGCTTGTGTTAATAGTATACGATAACCTAGAGCACCTCACACAGAGCACAGGCATGAGAGCCAGCAATGGGCTGATGCAGCATGTTCTCCGTTGCAGGTTGGTTGTACCACCGATGCATATCTTTGGGCGAGCCGGCGGCCCGCGCTCGCGCCGCAATATGGTGCTTGCAGCGCGCGGTCGCTGCTGAACCCGAGTCTGGCGCGGGACTGTATCTGCTGGGACGGTGTTTCGCCGCCCAGGGGAAGGTCCACGACGCCTTCATTGCTTACAGGAACTCCGTGGAGAAGTCTGAAGGCAACGCAGACACGTGGTGTTCTATAGGGTGAGTGTTTGCCTTTGTATATTAGTTACGAGGTAGTCTCTCTTCTAAATAAGTGTTATGATAACAATTTTATATAAACACTATTATACTGCGTCAGTAATTATACTAATATATAGGTAGACTAGCGACTCGGACCCAGCTTTACACCCAGTTGAAATGATTTAAAATCCTTTTTTAGCGGATGCTTACGTTAGAAAATAACCATATGTTCCAAATTTCAGCTTTCTAAACTCAGTGGTTTTGGTTGTGCGTTGATGTCGGTCAGGACTAACTATTTTAGAAGTATAGATTACTAATATTTTAATATATTATAGGTCCAAATTCGTTCGCTCAGATATTTAACTAAATTTTAACTAAATATTTATGAGCTATTTTAGTCTCCAGTACAAGGACCTTAAATTTTTTTGACACATACAAATGTAATACTTTGTGAGTGCGTTTTTTGCGATGAGTCCGACAAACTTTTCTAATGCGAAAAGTTTCGGCGCTGCTGCGTTTTCGAGAATGCTCGATTCCTGGAATTGTCGATATGACATCACTATCACTCTCCGTATATACAACTTTGATTTTCGGAATTTTTTTTAATAAAATTAATTTAAAAATTGTGGTCAACTTGTCCGACAAAAATCATATTGCGTATGGGGTGTCCATCACCCCAAAAATGTCGATATGACGTCACTATGACTCCTCGTACATACAAGTTTCATTTTTTGAAATTTGTTTAGTAAAGTTAATTTAAAAATTGTGGTCAACTTGTCCGATAAAAATCATGCTGCGTATGGAGTGTCCACCACCCCGAAAATGTCGATATGACGTCATTATGTCTCCCCGTACATACAAATTTAAATTTAATATTTTTCGATTTAAAATAAAGTACTAATTGTAACCAAATATGTGTCCGACAAATACACGCTGAAATTGTAGTAGTTTAACAAACTTAATCCTGGCTGTCCTAATCAGATATATTTAAAAAATGACATATGACATATTATTGATGACATATGACAGAATGACATATTATTATAAACTATAAAGTAATAAATTTTTCATAATTTGTAAATTTAAGTACTGAAAATAATTTATCTGTAAATATTCCCATATTTTATTTGAATTTACGCGGCATAGTTTCACACGAGCCACGTGTCTCGTAGTCGGAGCATCCATCACAGATTTTTAATTTTTCAGATTTTCCGATTGAAATTATTTTATAGGTAATTGTAATTTTATACGACAAATTTTATGTCAATTTAATAATAGGGGTTAAAGTATGAAATTGCCGTTTTATTGTAATAGGTACTTCGAATTGACATAGAACCTTCATGGTTTGAGATTTTTGAGTGAAACTTTTTTCATACGGTACCTATGTAGTTCTTCTTTTAAAAAATGTGCAACATTCGATTATCAACTTTCAGTTGTTTTTTTTATTCAGCTTAGACAATAAAGATGGATACTTCGAAAATTCGTGTGATTTTTGAATACGAATTCCGACGCGGAACTAACGCGGCAGAAACAGCTCGCAATATTAATGTTGCGTTTGGAGAGGGGACTGCTAATGAACGCACTGTGCGATTTTGGTTTAAACGCTTTCGTGATGGAAACTTCGATTTGAAGAACGAACCACGTGGAAGACCGCCCACACAGGTGAATAACAATGATTTGAAAGAGATGGTGGAAGCCGATCCGAGCCAAACTACCCAGGAATTAGCGGCATGGTTTAACGTTACCTTACCAACAATATTGACTCATTTGCGTCAAATCAATAAAATAAAAAAATATGAAAAATGGGTGCCTCATGATTTGACTGATCTGCAGAAAGAAACGCGTGTTGAAACTTGCGTTGCCTTGTTGAATCGATACAGAAATGAAGGAATATTGGATCGAATTGTGACATGTGATGAAAAATGGATTCTTTACGATAATCGTAAGCGGAAAATGCAATGGCTGACCCCAGGTCAAACGCCGCAACAGTGTCCTAAAGCAAAGCTTACCAATAAAAAGGTAATGGTAACTGTTTGGTGGTCTCAGCGTGGTGTTATTCACTATAGCTTTCTCCGATCTGGTCAAGCAATAACGGCAGATGTCTACTGCGCCGAACTCCGAACAATGATAGCGAAACTAGCAGTGAAACAGCCCCGACTTATGAATCGATCTTCACCATTATTGCTCCATGATAACGCGAGACTTCATACAGCACGAGAAACCGTTTTAACTCTACAGGAACTGCAATTAGAAACCATTCGTCACCCTCCGTATTCGCCAGACCTTGCTCCAACGGACTACCATTTTTTTCGTGATTTGGACAATTTTCTGCGTGATAAAAAGTTTTCTTCTCAGGAGGCAGTGCAAAATGCTTTCACACAGGTTGTCGAATCTAGATCACCAGAGTTCTATCGCAAAGGCATAAATGAGCTTCCTATTAGATGGCAGCAATGTATAGATAATAATGGTAATTATTTTGATTAAATAAATATGTGAAATTAAAAAAAAAACGAATTTTTATTTTTCAGTACAAATCGGCAATTTCATACTTTAACCCCTAATATATTTAAATAATATACGTGAATATTTTAGTTTATTCAGTCAAAAATTGACAAAAAGAAGTTTACCATTAGTGATGTTTTTTTTTTCATTTTTTTGTCGGACTGACTATTTAACTCAATATATTTGTCGGACAAGTCGATATTTGCATTTAGAATATTATTATCTATCATTGTTATTTTTGTCCGACATGTATGTACGGGGAGACACAATGACGTCATATCGACATTTTCGGGGTGGTGGACACTCCATACGCAGCATAATTTTTGTCGGACAAGTTGACCACAATTTTTAAATTAACTTTACTAAACAAATTTCAAAAAATGAAACTTGTATGTACGAGGAGTCATAGTGAGGTCATATCGACATTTTTGGGGTGGTGGACACCCCATACGCAACATGATTTTTGTCGGACAAGTTGACCACAATTTTTAAATTAATTTTATTAAAAAAAAATCAAAGTTGTATATACGGAGAGTCATAGTGATGTCATATCGACAATTCCAGGAATCGAGCATTCGAAAACGCAGCAGCGCCGAAACTTTTCGCATTAGAAAAGTTTGTCGGACTCATCGCAAAAAAGGCACTCACAAAGTTTTACATTTGTATGTGTCAAAACAATTTAAGGTCCTTGTACTGGGGACTATTTACCTAAACTTCTATAAAAATATAGGTATGATAGTTTTCTAGAATCTATTTATTAACAATTATGTAATTGTTATTATAGAGGGCGGCCAAAAACAGGAGATGTAAACTACAAGCGCAATATAAAGGAATCAGTCCCTGCTACGTTAGTAGTTTAAAGTTTACTCAAATACTTCTATTACTAACTCTAATATTCCTTATTTTTTTCCTTTTGCGCTTTCTGCTATTGAAATTTTATGAGACTGGTCAGTTGTTTGAAACTTTGAATGTCATCATTTAAAATATCCATTTTGAAACCACACAAATTTGTAAAACTATAATTGGATCACACGTAGTACAAACTGAATTCCTGCAAAGAAAACAACAGTGTGTAAATATGGAAGTATTAATTTACACAGTCCATTAAGGGGGAACGCGATTACTTTTTAATAAAAGTGACCAGAAAAAGTATTTATGCTAAGTTGAACGTGTTGCTTGTTATAGATTGCAAACCGATTGCAATTGAATGTAATTGTTCATTAAAACGGTAAAGTAAATTAGCATTGATGGATGTGTTACGTTTGCACGCGACGCCACAGCTGAGGGGAAATGGTTCATTCAGAACTCACTTTATTTTATTTTATAATTTTTACTCATTGTGTAAAGCTCCCTTTAAATTATTATTTTTTCTAAGAAATGGTTCATAATGCGAATGATTTTTTGGGAAACGAAAACTGTCGTTAAAAGGGGTTCGTGGTTTAGCATAATAATTGTACATTTTACGAGGCGTTTTGGATAATCTTTTTATTTTTCTTATAGCACATAAAACTATCTTTTTTGAGCTGTTTTATAAGCAAATAACATTTTGAGCTGTTTTGTAAGCAAAGGCTGTTATTAACTGTTATAATTTGATATTTATTTATTTTTTGAACAACTGATACATTCTGTAAATATATTAGAATTGGTTAAATCTTAAATAGATAGGTCAATAGCTTGTGAGCGAATTTACATGAATTTTCTGTCTGTCCAATCGTACGTGAAAAATGTATGACTATTTACTAATGTTGTATAGGCGATATACCTACATCGTGTACGATCTGGACGAACAGTGTTTTTTTTAATTAGTAGGTATCCTTTCTTGTTTACCAGCTAATGATGTCAACATTTTCGCATGCAACTCAACGTATGGAGTTTTTTAAATTTATTTATCGATTGTGTTATTATGGACTAGCTGAACCCGCCACACTTCACTGCGGCGTGCCCGTGTTGCCCGCGAGGCACTGGATACTGCTAATATAATTTTAATTTTACTAAAATAAAAGTAGCCCAAGTTACGCCTTACAACATCATCTGTCTGCCAGTGAAATCCCTTCATAATCTGTCCAGCCGTTTCGAAGCTTAGGCGGAACAAACGGAGACAATAAATTTAAAAATTTCAATTCGTTGTAAGTATATTTATATTCAATAAAAAGAAGTCATTTTGATTGACATTACAAACGGACACTTTATTTTTATTAGTAGGTATAGATGAGTCCTTGAAATAGTAACGAAACATTTTCAGAGTTCTATACCAGCAGCAGAACCAACCGATGGACGCGCTGCAGGCGTACATATGCGCGGTGCAGTTGGACAAAGGTCACTCGGCCGCTTGGACCAACCTGGGCAGCTTGTACGAGAGCTGCCAGATGCCGAGGGACGCCTTCGCGTGCTACACCAACGGAGGGGCCGCAGCGACCGCCTCGCACGCTGCTCTGCGCCAGAGGCTGGCCTTTCTCCGCTCTCATATGGCGCACGCGCCCATGCCCTCCATCACCGGCAAGTGAGTATCCCACTCATCATTATTTCTAACTAACGATCCGTTCCCGGTTTCGCGCAAATTCGCATTAAAATCCGTTGCGTACATTAAAAGATCGGCGAATGCGACTTACTTTATTTTATACTATGTAAAGATTTTCACGTGATAACAAAACGTCTTCGAGTGGCAGGCTGGACTGAGCATTCCATATCCATCTGTAAAGTAAATACGGACAGAAAAGTGTGAGAGAGACAAAGCGATCGTGTGGCCAGTAGTTCTTTTTCTAGAATTTTGATTGGTCCTCGGAAGTTACTACCGACCTACAGGAAAAAGAGGAAAGAGATCGGTATTGGCCGCACGATCGCTCTCTCTCTCTCTCTCTCTCTCTCTCTCTCACACACACACACACACACACACACACACACACACAAGTACAGTCATACCCGCATTCCCGCTAAAACCTGTTTTTAGCTATTGCGACAACTTCAGAGGTCGATAATTGTTTGATACTGACTATACCTAGTTATTATTATTATCATGTTCCAGTCAATGAGTCCCAATTAAATAGTGAATACATTTAATGTGAAGTAGTTGAGTAAAGCGAATAAAATGCCCACTGTACGATGATAGACGGCGGCAGCTGCCTTCTATCGAGGAGGCGTGGAACCTGCCCATCAGCGCGGAGATGTCTTCGCGAGCACCCAAGGCGGCGCCCCCTCCCTACCCTGGCGCTGGGCCTGGAGGCGGGCAGGGGGGCGGTGCGGGGGGCGGGACGGCGGCCGTGGAGCCTCCCCCCCTCACGCCCCACCAGCTGCAGACGCTGCAGTACTTGCAGAGGAACGCGCACAACCTGTCCCCGCCTCAACAAGTACCTACACTTCGTTTCATTTAGCACATATCACAAGTATATGGTTTTTATTTCATAGAAAACTGTTTTACTAATATTTGGTTTAAATTCAATGTTAGAATATTCCTTACTACATAATATTCCTATGTATGTTGTAATTACAGTGTAAACTATTCGTAACGAATCACCAAGGGTAGAAAGAAAAATAGCCAAATTTTCAAAGCCAACCTTATGATGCCTTAAAATCAGCTGTGCCTAATTTTTCGGCAAACTTTTCAGCTTTAACAGTACATTTTATATTTATACTCCCTTTTAGACAGTTTTACCCTTTCTGTTTTACACGTGTGTTCATTCCAGACGCTGATGCAACAGTTGCTGTCCCAGTATCGACTAGCGCAGGCGGCACGCTCGCGGACGGTTCGTACGCACTTGACACTTGAACACAAACAAACAAACACACAAACACACACACACTGGCGCAGGTCCACACCCCTTATCGGCCACGACATGACAGTACTAGACGAGTGCTATTTGTGCTGTGGTAGTGCCAAAACGAATGCATTAAAGTGGTATGTGTCGCCAGGTGGCCAAATCCGAAGCCGGCAGCAACACGAGCGGCGATAGCGCCGAATCGCTCGCCGAAGATCTGCTCAAGAGGTTTTCGGACGCCACCCCCGATGTCAAGAAGGAACCAATCACGAGTGAGTATGACTCCTATATATTTTAACTAAGCTGCTGCCAAAGAATTCTATAATAACTGAGGTAGACCACTTGAAAAGCAATCTGGAAAATGAGTGGTAAGGGTACTTGCCTAACGTCTCAGGGGCCCCGGGTTCGATTCCCGTCGGGGTAAATTTTGGAAATGAACTTTTCAAAGTTGGCTCTAGTGGCGTTTTGTAGTCATTTCGACAGCCCGTCTGGCGGCAGTAACCACACAGTCAAATAACAGCATATTATTATGTGCTGTTGTATTTCGGTGAGTGCGTAAGGGATGCCAGAGCCCATTACCATTACATTCCTTCCTTATCCCTTATCCTTCTATGGTTAGCAGCACACTTGCAGCATCCTGACGTTGCTTGTGTTATAGGCGACGGTAGCCACCTACCATCAAGTGGACCGTCAACTTGTCTGTGTATCTTAACATTAAAACAAACCACATTGATAATATTACAAACACCAACAGAAAGTATCTGTATCAACGAGGTCGCGAGATAGAAATATTAATAGACAACAAGAGTGAATAAGATGACCTAAGAGGCGTTGGACTACTCGTACGTACAACAGAACGCAGCCAACACTTCCTGACTACAGCCAATACGGAAACGAACCCTCCCTAGTACAGACTGCAAAAAAATATATATTAAAACCCACGAAAATACGCATTAATTCTGTATACTAACGGTACAATAAAAATTGTTATTACGAAATTAAAGACTAGGTGACAATAATGCAGCCGTAATTCGTTTTATTATGCGTAAAGTGACATTTCCGTACATGACTGTTATTAAGCATTTAGAGTACACTGAGTGCTAATTAACTCAGATTTAGTGCAAATGCTCTGTCGTTTACCTCAGTTATAATAGAAGTCTATGAGCTAATTTTTATCACAAAATATATGAGCAAAAATTTATTCCATTATATTGCTTTTATAGTTTTGCCAGGCGTTTGATTTTTATGTTTAGTTGTTCATTTGGGAACAGTACTTTTTTCGAGTTTTCTGTAACCTAAACAATGTGTATGCAAAATTTCACGATGATGATTCACGTATCAAGGCATGAAAAGGAACAAGTTACTTTCACATTTATAATAATTATAGTATGGATATACAACTGCCTTCGTTCGTCCCTCATCCTCTATCCTGGATCGAAAGCGTTGAAGAAAAGTGAACCTCATTATCGATAGCCAAATTGAAGAATTAATTACTTAACCCCT
Source organism: Synanthedon andrenaeformis (assembly GCA_936446665.2). Taxonomy (NCBI): domain Eukaryota; kingdom Metazoa; phylum Arthropoda; class Insecta; order Lepidoptera; family Sesiidae; genus Synanthedon; species Synanthedon andrenaeformis. Next base: position 11,236,794 of record OW387778.2, on the reverse strand, counting down.
TTTCATTTATCAATAAAATTGTCTTCAATGAGTTAATATTTTTTGTTCCTCAGATATAAATGAGGTGTAACCTATTGACAACAAAGCAACAATGTTTTTTAACAATACGTTTTATTTAGACAATACTTCTCCAATATCTTCATATTCATTACAATTATTGATTATTACGTTACGAATCCCGATCGGGCTTCTTAATTTCTTTTCATTTTGAAGTGTAATTGCAAATCTTGCTTTAGGAAAAAAATATATAAGAATTTGTACCTTCTTCTTTAAAATAAGATTTTTAAAAGTAAATCTTTAATTTGTCAATGTCTCGTAAATAGTAATTGTCAATCAACTTGTTATTTCGAAGTTGTCAAACTTTAATTGTTTTAGAATTGATTTATGTATTGCATATTATAGGAAGAAAAGATCGTAGTAACGTTATGAAAGGTAAAATTGTTAATTACCTAAACTAATTAATAAAGCTTAAGATTTTGATTATTTTTTGTTAGTACGCGCTATTCCAATCTAATCTGAACTACCAGTCTGATTTGAAAACAAAATTTTTGCATTATATAGTTGTATACTTAAGGTAACTAAGACCTTTAGGGGCTGATCAAAATAATAACGGTCAGAATGATCAGAAGAATATTGTTGCAAATCTGCTCCAACAAACGTTTTGCATTTGGTTACAATGCCTGATAGTGTTTCCAATTCGATTCTTCTTGTCCATGTCAGAAACCTTAAATAATTACGAATTTAAATAGTTAAATATTTATTTTCATTTATTTATCCTAGCTAATATTATAAATGCGAAGTGACTAATATAGAACTCTGACCCTGGTGAAAGTCGAATTCGAAATAGTTATGGCAGCTAATAAATAACAAATCAAATCTTACTTTTTATATGATTTTAATTACGATTAAATTACGAATTAATTTTATGAGGAATTATCCTGGTGGACACCCTAAATATTGTATTTTTCCTGTATCTATCTACCTTTTTTTTTTGTCATGCTCAAGTTTAAATAATCCTGATAATATTATAAAAGCTTGTATATTTTGATGTTTGTCCTCCATCACGCAAAAAAAGCTGAATGGATTTCGATGAAATTTGGCACACGGATAATTTATTACCTGGACAACAGTTATCCGGTTAATAAGCCTTTGGAGAATTATTTCATATTAATTCTTAGTCTTAGAATCGTAATTAATTCGATAACAAAGTCACTTACCCTTAATTACTTGAATTGTTGTCAGTGAAACGAGGCGTTTAAGCAAGTTTTGTTTTTTTCATCAGAAAATGTGACCGGCAACGGCGACATGGTGCTCGGGCCGCGACAGCCCGTCGTCAAACTCGAGCCGCTCAAGACGGATCCGCTGAAACCACTTCAGTTCAACATTTCGATGACCGCCAAGCAGATTATCGACGCGTGCAAGGAGAACGCCGGCCCGCCCACTTCGTGGTCGGTGCTTGGAGACGGATGCGGACCTCCGGAACCGCCGCTCGTGCCGCAACCGCGCCTCACCGCCGAACAACTGGCGCCGCCCGCGCCCTTCGTCTACGTCGAGTCTAAACGGGACGCGTTTTCACCACAGCTACAGGACTTTTGCCTGAAGCACCCGATCGCAGTCGTGCGCGGACTCACAGCGGCTCTCAAGTTGGATCTCGGACTGTTCTCCACCAAGACCTTAGTAGAAGCTTGGCCCGATCATGCGGTCGAAGTGCGAACGCAACTGATGCAATCCGCCGACGAGAATTGGGACACGACCGGGCGACGGCGCGTGTGGGCTTGCGCCTCGCATCGTTCGCACACGACTGTGCGCAAATACGCGCAATACCAAGCCGGCTCGTTCCAAGAGTCGCTGCGAGAGGAGCGCGAAAGGGGACCGCAACAACACGCCACGCCTGCGACAGGCGCACTATCCGACTCGGACGGTCAATCCGGTTCCGGGCCGGTTAAGAGACGGCGTGGATCGCGAATGCTCCGCTTTGGCACCAACGTCGATCTTTCAGATGAACGTAAGTGGCGATCGCAGCTCACCGAGCTTCAGAAGCTACCTGCGTTCGCGCGAGTCGCATCCGCCGCCAACATGTTATCGCACGTCGGCCACGTGATCTTAGGCATGAACACGGTACAGCTTTACATGAAGGTGCCAGGTAGCCGCACCCCAGGCCACCAGGAGAACAACAACTTCTGTTCGATCAATATAAACATAGGTCCGGGCGATTGCGAGTGGTTCGGTGTGCCCGACGCGTACTGGGGCGGCGTGAACGAGCTGTGCGAGCGACACGGCCTCTCTTACTTGCACGGCTCGTGGTGGCCCGATCCGGAAGAGTTGAGAGCCCACGGCGTTCCCGTGTACAGGTTCACGCAGCGTCCGGGCGATCTGGTTTGGGTGAACGCCGGCTGCGTTCACTGGGTGCAAGCGACCGGCTGGTGCAACAACATCGCGTGGAACGTGGGTCCGCTGACGGCGCGTCAGTACACGCTCGCGTTGGAGCGCTACGAGTGGAATAAGGTGCAGAATTTCAAGTCGATAGTGCCGATGGTGCATCTGACTTGGAATCTGGCGCGGAATATACGCGTGTCGGATCCGAGATTGCATCGCGCGATGCGCGCGTGCCTAGTGCAGACGTTACGCGCGGCGGCTGGTACGCTGGCTGCGGTGCGTGCCCGCGGCGTACCTATAAGGTTCCACGGACGCGCGCGAGGGGAAGCGTCGCACTATTGCGGCGCGTGCGAGCGTGAAGTGTGGCACGCGCTATTGGTACGGGAACATGAGCGTCGACACGTAGTGCACTGTTTACCTTGCGCGCGTCGTTTAGCGCCCTCTCTCACCGGTTTTCTCTGTCTGGAGGAGCATCACTTTGATGAATTGGCGCAAGTATACGACGCTTTCACACTACACCGGCCCGCTACGCCCGCGCATGCGACGCATCCCGCACAGCAAGCGCCCGCAGTGCACCCCGCGCCCGTAGCGCATCCAGCGCCCGCACACACTGCACCCGACTGAATGGGGTGTAAGTGGAGTCAAAATGTCAATTGTCGAGCCCTCGCGCTCACGTGTTCAACCGCGATTTAAATGTGTTATTTTTGTATAGAGGCATATTTTATTTATTTCGAATTGTATTGTGAGTTTTAATGTAATGTAATGTATATGTAGGTTCATTTTTAGTAGTACCGACGATAGTCTCGTAGCGAATAGTAGACGTTAAGTGTATATGTATTGATGTAAGCACGGAGTGGGATCCTGTGTTTTAGCAGGGCCTGATGAACTGTGCTCGGATGTCCCAAAGAATGTTACGTCTTTCAGTGCCTGTCTGCGTGTGCTCTGTCGCGATTCGGATCGTAGTTTCAATTTGGACTTTTAAATTATGCTATTTAAAAAAGCGACGTTTTCGTTTTAATTTATTTTATGAATTCGACTGCCTCTTAAATGAATTGTAATTTAATGGAACGAAACCACCCGCACGCCCGTTGGATTTATTGTTCTTTCTCTTTGAGTATATATTGATGTGTTGTGAGGTTTGTTCGTTCGTATGTAAATAGTATATTTGTATAGAGTTGGTGTTCGCGGGTGGTCTTTAGGGTTAGTGGATGGTAATCGATGGTGTTGTGTCGTGTATCGTAATGGCGGACGCCAATATTTAAAATTAGAAATCGTAAGTAACATCACTGCCATGTATGACCTTACTGTTTATACCGTAATATAATTTTTTTAATAAATGAATTTAAGACATATCTACTGTTTTATTTTTCTTTTGTACTATACTTTTATCATCCTACTAAATGGTTCTATTCTTATAATGAATCGTTTATCTCTGGAGGAAAATGAAAATGTATCTGCCTGAACTTCGAAAATTACTAAAAATTCAAATTTACCTTATGTATATTCAGTCAGGCGAAACTGCGATCTCTTGAATCAGCCATTTACACGCACACAATGTGTTTTGTTTTTAGTTTCGCTGTAGTCAACCCATTGCCGATCTTGTCATTATAATGAATTATGGGGTACAAGTCCTTTCTTTTTACTCCGGAAGATATAAATCGTTCACATCTAGATATTCAGGAACTTAAAATAGTAAGTACCTAGTTTGTTTACATTACGCAAGTGACGTCTATATTCTCTGCAGAAGCTACTAACATATTTCTTGAAGTGAAAACTTTTTGAGGCGCGTTGGACATTTTTGAGATGGGGAAAAAAACATTGAACTCGCGACACTGTTACCGTAACCGACACCTCTGTATATAAGTATGCACTTACCTGACGATTCAAAAAATACACACGTAAAGTTTTCACTTCTGTCGGCACTTCCGGAGTGCCACTGTTTTTTTATCTCTGCCATCGACAGCTCAGAGGCGCAATCATGCGAGTAAGTAGGTATTACCAATTCCCAGAGACGGTTGAAATCTTGATTCTTTATTTAAGGATAAATTTCCCAAAGCACAGCTAATGGCGCCGATAGATTTCTACGGTTTAAACAGGGACTACTTAGGGCTATGATACTAACTATTAAGTCAAAAAACAGTTCATTCATGAATGCCAAAGTACATAAAAAACGGAGTATTTTTTTACTGCGCAGGAGTAAGGGACAGATCTGGACGGAATTACTGTTTAATGATTTAATGAACTTCCTATAAGGGTTTTATCATCACCTTCCAACTTAATGGGATTCTCGCACCAATTATTTTATTTTTCACCTTATAAGACCTCAAGTAATTTAATTTTATTATTTTTTAAACACAAAACAGAAATTGTAATTTTTTTTTGGTATTTTCTATACTACTAACATGAAAAATAAAATTCAATGATTCTTTAGACATATTTATTTAAATCACATATTGTTTAAAAATACAAGTGTGCGTCATATTGTATAAAAACGTGGCAACGTGAAACGAGCGAAGATAGTCTACATATATTATAACAACGGAGTAACAGTTAATATGTGATAAAATATATATATATTTTAAATTTTTACTATATATGACACCATAATTATTAAAATAACTAATTAAAGCATTTAGTAGGTTTAAACGAATTGAATAATTATAATAATTTCGTCTTTATTTCTCGCCAGATCTCTTCGTCATACATATTTCAAAAAGCCTTAAATATTTAGTGTCCTTCTTTTATGGATCTTATGACCTTCGTCAAAATTCTATCTGTAATTACATTATCATTATAATAACAGGAGATATTGTATGACATTAGAACTTTTTTTAAACAAAGATTATTTACTTTGTAAGACATTTTAATCTTCAGATTTTAGTTCTCGGTGAACTATTTGAAAATCGATCTATGGTTATCGAGATCATAGATCGACTTTTCTTTTGAATTATTTAGATTTTTTAAACAGAATCAAAATTTTCATTGAGTCGAATCACAGATAGAATATTCGAAACAGAACAGACAAATCCGCACTTAGACGACCAAAAAAGGCTTTAAAAATAGAATTTTGTTGAAATTTTATTGGTCGTATTAAAAAAAAATTAAGATAAAAATGCATTCACTAAACAACTTGTGGAATCACTTTCATTGCACTGTCTTATTTTACAATTAATTGAGATTACGATATTAAAAGTAAATACAATAAAACAGTTAAATCTTAAATGAAATATTCAATTACAGTAACATAAATTGTGATGTATTATTATTATTTACAATTTATATGATAATAAAAATTATAAAATATTAAGTAAATATTTGTAGCACCTATTCTTCGTTATATTGCAATCCATAGAGCACTGCATCCAAAGTCCATTATTAATTTTACTTACCTATACATAATATTAATGCTATTTTTGAAAAAAAAAACAACAAAATAGTTATTTTATAACAAGGAGTTATTTAAAAAAAATCTTTAGCAAAAATAGCATTGTGAATATATTTTTCGCAAATGAGTTATAAATAACTGTTTGGCGCATATGTACTTACTTATATACATTAATTAATTAATTTTATAAATTTTAACTAACTATTTTTCCACTCGTAGGAATGTTTCTATCAATTAATTTGACGTACAATCAACACAGCAGCAAAATTGCCTTCAATATGAAATGTGCTGAACGCGAAATGTTTCATTATTATGTTTTTTATGTTATTAATAATATTTTGTGTATTTTAATTTATATGTACCTATTAATTGAAGGTGAAGGGAAAGTTTGCATCCTTTTTTGAGAAAATTGCGAGGACGGCAGAGTTTTAAGTTTTGGTACAAATAAAGTTTATATAGAGGACTGGAGAAAGCGAATTTTTGTATATAATATCCATAAATTAATTAAAACCTTTTGTTTATGGTTGAATTACGAACGTTGGGCGAATTCTAGTTATAATATTATTATGTTGTATGTTAAACTATATCAATAAAATCAAATTTCATAAATTCAAAAATTATAGAAAAAAAAAAACCTAATCAATTAATTCTTTATTTAAATATTACATTGAAGTTATGAACAAGTTTGTTTTGAACGTGTGTTTGTTATAGATCTTTTTGTCATATTGTATTTTATTATTATGACAAACTAACAAACAAGACGTCCGCCTTGGATTTTTCTATTATTTTAAATAATATAAGCATAAATACAATATATTAAGCCTTAATTTATTATGATTTGAGTAGTGCCTAAATTTAAGACATTTTGCGTTTTTATTCTGATAAAATACTTTTTTTTTACGTTTACAATAATAATAATACATTTTAATACATTTCATGCGTCGAATTCTCATAAATAAATCAATTTCACTATTTATACACATAGTTTTCAAATTTAAACTTTAGTATTCGAAACATCAATCAGGTCAAAATGCAATGTATACAAGTTATAGGAGATTTTTTTATTATTATTATATAATAGAAAAGTGCAAATTAGGAATTGCGATTACCCAATTTCATTATCTAGATATTTATTTCACTGGGCATTAAATCACGTTTATAACCTAAGCCTTCGCTTCGCATTATTCTTATATTTGGCGAGACTAGCAAACTGTGTGTCTGTACTTCGAGTGTTTTTATATTATATTTTAATGCAGTTAATTAAATAGATATCCTAACAAAGTCAGATTTGTAAGTTAGATAAAAATATTGAATATTCATAATTATTTAAATACTAAATAAATTCAATAACATTATAATTTAAGGCCAGAAATATATGTAAAAGTGATCTTTTATACATAGTATAAAAACCAAATCGCTTCCCGCCGTCAGTCCCTCTATCGATCTATATGTACGCTTAAATCTTTTAAACTACTCAACTGCTTTTAATGCGGTTTTTACTAATGGCAAGAGCGTTAAACGAGGAAAGTTCTTTTTAAATATAATTTGCAGCAAAAATCCCGTAAGATAATCCGGGAAGGGGTCGCTAGTTATCTATAAAATAATTATATTTACCGTTTTGTACAAAATTTTACTAATATTGCTTTTTATATTGCTTGATAGCTATTATAATGATAAAGAATTTATTGTTTTATTTTACTCAAAATAAAAGTTTTATTACAATTTTACATTGTAATTTTACAAAGATGCTAGTAGGACACTCGAGGTACAAGACTACATACATTCTTTACACCACTTTGGCAAATAACATTCCTCTCATTGACGCTAAATAATGAACATAACTTAGGTATTCAACTTTGCTTCCGCCGTTTTACAATAGATGGCATTAGCTGTGTGTTATCGATTTGTGTGCATTACAAAATTATTTTCGAATGAAAATCAATGTATCAGACAAATTCTAGTCATTTGCTGGTGAACGGTAATTGAGGAATTAAATCAATTCGAAAAATTAAAAAAAAATTCAAGGAGGTATTTTTTTTTACACTATAAAATTTATTTATTTTTTAGAAAGTAGGGAACAAGATAGATTATAAGTTAAACAATAAATAATAATAACCGCAGTTGTTTTACAAAAAAAAAATTCAAGCTTTTAGAGAAAAAAAAAATGGCTGATGGCAAAGTTGTATTACCCAATGAAATATTCTTTCCTCTATTTAAATATATACATTAAGCATTATTTAGTTATAAATTTTCATCACATCAACACCTAATTTTCATATTTATTCAGAAAATGCAGTAAAGTTTAAATGCAACAAATTCCTAGCAAGAGTTTACCCTTGGTAATTATTTATAGAAAATGTGTTTCTTTTTTCATTTTCTTTCCATTACATTCTTAATTATAAAAAAATATCATGTCATACATATAACATACACTATTCACTGCAAAATTTCATTTTTGAATTTACCAAACAATTCCATTTTTAAAGACAATTTCATTTTTGAATTTGTCAAACAATTTCATTCTTGAATTTGACAAACAATTTCATTTTTAAATTTGACAAACAAGTTCATTTTTGAATTTGTCAATTTCATTCTTGAATTTGACAATTTCATTTTTGAATTTTCCAATTACATTTTTGAATTTGACAATTTCATTTTTGAATGTGCTAAACAATTTCATTTTCTTATATCACGTCACTTATGAAATGTTTTGTTTTTTATTCATAATACAGATGTTTTGTGCGTCAATTAGATAAAAATTACAGTGACCAAGTCAAAATTATGCATCTAAACAGTATCAAAAGTCGATTAAATAATATTACAAAAAGCATCTAGGGATCTGGATCTGAACTTGTAAAACTTATTTTCTTGCAAATAGATAGAAATGTTAACATTTAAGTTGCAACAGTGTTTATAGATTGTTTATAGTTTATAACATTTATATTTATATTTGTAACAATTCAAAACATGTTAATCAGAAATATAATTCAGATTTCGACACAATTTAGAATTGCATAATCTAAATTTTGTATCTTTTAATAATACTTTGATTTGTTAGAACTCTTTTTGACAGAAGGAACAATTCCACATAGTATATTATAAACGTACTCAGTGGTGGTGGTCCCCTCAGGAGTTGGTTCTGCAGACGGGTTTCCTGAGCAGCAGAGCGGAGTCAGCGGAGACGATGGGCAGTTCGTTGGTGCAGTGGTACTTGATCAGATGTGATACACTCTCGAACACTCGATCTTTAGTTCGTACCTGTCAATTGTTAAACAAACACTAAACAATAACGCTAGAGCACGACTCTCGACCCTACGTAAAGAAAACTTATAATAATAAAGTAGAGTAATAATAACTAAAAATTATCGTTACATTAGTTTATGAAGAAAATTTATAAATAAAATGTGTACAAAAAATTAAGCAGTCATTTCAAAGATCTAGCTAGAGATATTAAATAGTAATAACTGGCCTAGTTGGACTAACACACCACGAACAGAATTTTTCCGGTGCTGTTTTTTTTTTGTTTTTGAGCAACTTACATAAGTACTCTATCAGTAATAGTACTACATAAACTGATATTAATTTAAAAAAAAAATTAAGTAATTTTTTTGTCACATGCTGAAAAGTTTACCACGGTATATTATGTATAGTTAGAATTTTTTTGTTTTAGTGATTCATTTGGTTACGATTAGTTCAATTGGTTACGTTGGTGACTTACGATTCCGTTGGGGTCGACGAGTAGCAAATGCTTGTGCTGACCCTTCCTGGCGCCCGTCAGCACGAATTGACCGGCGCACGCGAGCGAATCGCGCACCAAAAACTCTCCATCGCGCACCACCAACTGGAAACACGCCAATTATTAAGCATTTAAGGACCCTCGCACAAAATCATTATGAGTCAGCATATGAGCAAGTACGTACCTGTTCCGCGGTGGCTCTGGAAATGGGTCCGTGGTACCAGGGCTCGGAAGAGAGGAGTGCGATCTGCGCTGCGGCCGACAGCGGCTCCTCCGTCGGCGACGACGCGCACGCTGACGCGCACGCCGACGCCGTGGACGACGTCGACGCGCTCGACGCCGTCACCGACATCGCCGTGAACGGCTCTGGAAACCGCCAACATACACTATTACTATACGGCTTATGATGTAAAAAATTGAAAGTTTTAATGGTTTTTAATATTACATTTTAACTTTGTTGCGGCTTCACTAGAAATTTTGCTATGCAAACACCGCAGGCGCATATCATTATCACGGCGTCAATCAGGCTATCCGTCTCAACTCACTGCCTAACTTCGATAAACTGGCAAAGCGGCAACATATTCTAAATTTTATTTGTAATTAAACCATCAGAAGTCAACTTTTGAGTTTTTTTTATAAAGGCTCCGTCATGTTAAATACAAATTTCATGATTTTTTTATGTTATTAATTTTATTATAAGAATTAGTTCTTATGGAATTTTGTTTTCATGTTGGACTCAATCTGACAACTCAATACTAAGTGTGAATGCTAGAAGAAATCACTTCTTATTCTCACTCTCAAGGATCGAGCTGATTTTTAAAAATAAAAGTTTGTAATAGTTTTATTTAAAATCGGCACTAGATGCCGCTTCTTGTGGAATATAGAGAAAAATATCAATAGGAGCAAGCAATCTGAAAATAAAACAGGTATAATCGGTTTGATGGTATTTTACCTGCTGCAGCACCTGTAGCGTTGCTTGTGTTATCGGCGACGATAGCCACTTATCAATCAAGTGGACCGTCATCCTGTCTATCCAAATAACTTTTAAAAAACAATAGGAGTCAAATCAATGCAAAACTACAACAAAACTTTGTATATCAATAATAAAAAAGCGACGAAAAAAATGTTATACATTACAATCTAAATAAAGGGTAGAAAAAAATCGTAGGTAAGTTACACTTACGCATATCAAATATGTCGGTGTTGTGGTTTTGTAAGAGAGCGGTGGGCGGCGTGCGAGGAGGTGGCGTTTGATTCACATAGTGCCTTACGCTTTCTTCGCTTCTGTCAGATAGCAACAAAATCAAAATAATAATAAAACTATATTTAATCAGAAGGCCGACTCATATTTTAAAAAATTACATATGAACACAATATGAGTGTTTAAATGAACATTAAAACTATTCTAGTTTTTCACCAAAACTAGTAGTATTAATAAAAAAGTAAGTAAGAGTCTGTCGCAAAAGTCGCAACTTTTACGACGTGAACGTCCTTTTTCGAGTTCAATTAGTTAATTCAATTTTAAGCATACCAATGAAAAGGAAAACATAGTCTAGCTAGTGCAACCAGAAAACTTGTATTTAATGTGATACAGTTTGATTATTTTGGCTTTTCTTGTGTTAATGTGTTCTTGTGTTTTCTGTGGTTTTTTTTTTAAAAACCACGTTTAACAGCATTTGGTGAAACTTTTTGACACCAGGTGATTTTAGACTAATTCGACCCTGTTGAACACGATTCTGCCGGATGTCAACCCCTCCTCCCTTTTCCCCACCAAACGTGTCCCGATCTGCGGTTTTTTCAATTTATTTCGGAATCTATTAGAGATAAAAGAAAACTGTCAATGGCAAAAATAATCTGCATTAAACATTAACATTAGACATTATAAGTTATTATGCCTGTCAAATGATTTATATACGAATATTATAGAGAATTTAATGCAGATTATTTTTGTCATGGACAGTTATCTTTTATCTCTAATAGATTCGGGAAAAAATGAAAACAACCGCATATCCAGACACGTTTTGGGGGAAAGGGGGGGAAGGGAGCAAGGGAGGGGTTGACACCGGGCAGAATCGTGTTCAGCAGGGTCGAATTAGTCCAAAAAGACCTTGTGCCAAAAAGTTTCACTAAATGCCATTAACTGTTGAAAGCAGGCTCTTTTTGAGATTTTTCCGCCGGACTACTAAGGGCAGGCGCACATTGGAGTATGTATACGTGATTTTAATATAATCAAATTTCATTGTATTATGTTAAGAAAACAAACAGCGGCATTCCGTACGCTTGCCAGTCCACGACTGGCAAGCGTACGGAATGCCGCAGCAGCAGAAAAATAAGAACTAAATTAGTAAATTGCCAGAAAGCTATGGAAAGAAGCTTACTAAAAATAAAAATAAAACACAAAATAAGAAGCGAATCCATAAGAAAAAAGACTAAACTAATAGATGTCCTAAACTACAGTCAAAAGTTAAAATGGCGATGGGCTGGCCACATAGCACGGTACAGCGATAAGCGATGGACAATAGAGGTTACAAGATGGAAAGGACCAAATGGGAAAAGACGAAAAGGACGACCGATGAAAAGATGGAGTGATGACATCATAGCTACAGCGGGAAGGGAGTGGACGAAACAAGCTAAAAACAGAGAAAACTGGAACGAACTGGAGGAGGCCTATACCCAAATAGGGGTTCCTATCTAATATCTTAAGAGAAACTCAATGTACATAAACATGCATGTAATGATGGGAAATAATAAAGGCTTATTATTATTATTATGCTAAGAAAACAAACAGCGGCATTCCGCCGTAGCATAATACAATTAAACTTCAAATAAAAGCTTAAAATACAAAATACTATGAAAAAATTGAAATATTTTTCCGTGCCGCCCTCCAATTTGCGCAGACCCTAAGGATATTGGTAACAGAATGAAGATAATATAATACATACGAAGACATAGGTACGATCGGTGCGAGGGGCGGAGGCGGCGGATGTCGATGCGACGCCGTCTCCGGAGGCATCTTGTCTGGCATGTCATTGTAATACTCTCTATCCTCTATCACTGAATTCTGACTCGGACACAGGCTACGAGATCCATTTATGTTCAACCTGAAATTGCATCATTAATATGTATTCGTAAATGTGTAACTCATCAAACAACTTACAGGTTTGACATGAATTTGCTAATGCTGCTCGGGGTTTATGTCAGTTATAACTAAATTTAATATTTTTCACAAACATTAGCAAGTTGAATTGGCAGTAGAATAACTTAGCAGTAGGGAGAATTTTCAATAAATGAGGTGTATTTTTTATTTATTTTTATTATACTTCGTCCGCGTTGAAAAATGAGAAAAAACATGAGTGTCGCTGTGACGACGGTGGCGCCACACCACAATTTTTCACTTTATGGTCAACTGAGCCCACAGCCCGTTTAGCCCGCGGGCTCAGTTGACCACTTTCGGTTTTTTTTTGGTGACTTGGCTCACTAACCGGTCAACGCGGGCTCAGTCAACCACTGGCTACAGCTAAGGGTCTACTCAGCCCGTGGGTTCAGTTGACTACTTTCTATGCTTTTCGTGGTCAACCCAACCCACATCCAGTACGCAGACACAATATGCGTAATTATCATAAATATCTATCCAGAAAGAGATTGCATAAAATTCTTTGCTTATTTACTATCATACCATTAAGTCCAATTTTTTTATATTTTTAAGTAATCCCCTAGGAACCTAACATTTTCCCATGATAAAAGGTATCCTATATGTTAATCAAGGAAATAAGCTATTTGTGTGCCAAATTTCATCCAAATCCGTTCAACCATTTTTGCGTCAAAGAGTAACAAACATCCACACATACACCTCTGATGATATTTTCCAATATTAGTGGATCCTATAACCGATTTTCATTATTATCACATGTATTTAAAATTGATTTCAAAAGTATAAATATAAAGTAAAAAACAAGTAATAAAACAGTATAAACCAAATAGGAAATAGTAATGTATAAAAGTTAGAATTCATTTCATGCACTAAATTAGAAGAATCTTGAGGGGTGAGTCATGACACTTTATTTATCATACAACCCAATGAAGCTCTAATTGATTGCCATATCTAACATGAATCATCTATGTTATAACCATCATTGTAGATAATGAATTCTATGACTGTATAATTCACAAAATATGTGACAAACTGGTAACAAATGTGAAATTGATTGGTTTACTAAGGAAAAAGATTTTATTAAATAAAATAGCTAGGTACTGAAAGTAGCTTGACAAATCATTGGATTTTTTTAAGAGCCCATTGGATGAGTGGTTTGCGTGCTTGCCCTAACACTGCCTCCACCTTGTGGGTCCCAGGTTCAATGCCCAGCAGCATCAACTTTGGAAAGTAGTGACAGGGGTCACTGCTTATTGCAATCATTTGGATAGCCTGTATGGCGGCAGTGATCACCGCTCTACAGAAGACCACTGTGAGATAACAGCATGTGTGCTGTTGTGTTTTAGCGAGTGAGTAAGGAATGCCAGAGCTTATTTCCCTATCCTTCCCCGATCCCTTATCTTTAATTCTTCTATGATCGGCAGCACACTTGTGGCATTGTTTGTGTTAGTTATAGGTGACAGTAGCCACCTACCATCAAGTGGACCATAAGCTTGTCTGACTTTAACAAACAAAAAAATATCCAGAGATCTTATGAATTCAATAAAAGAAAGTTCACATTAAATAAACTATGAGATTTATTGAATAATTTATTTGCAATTCTGAAAATAATATTTCAACATGTTACTTACGATGAAGGTTTCGTCAAGAATTCCTTAAACCTCAATTCAAATGCTTGTCCTATAGTGGCAATTACATCTTGTGCCAACCGTCCGCCACATTCAAGTACATAGCAAGCCCTCCACTCGGACGGAGGAGCTGATTTGGCTACATAAGCAACAAAATCAAGTGTGTCTGTGTCACCCCCTGAAGCAAACGACACACACGGCATATTGTGTCTAGCTACAGTCTCCCCACCTTCTAAAGCTGCTAAAGTAATAGCTTTTGAAGATATAGTCAGTGCTACGTTGGAGCCGGAGTGAGCCATTCGTGGCTTCGCTGCAAGTGCACGAGAGGCTGCTTGACTGATCCTACGCTTCTTATCTGCTGTTCTCAAACCAGCCGCAGAACAAACACGAGCTATACATTCCCTGTAAGTAAATAATTTGAGATTCAACAATAATAATCTATTTTTGGTCAACAACCATACAACAGATATTCAGTTACTGGAGGTAAAGAGATATGAGAAAGAAATATACAATTGGCACTGCTAATCCAAACAATCTCAAAGACCAAGGGGGTCTTTGTGTCATTACTATTATTTAGGTGCTTTAACTAAGTATCAATCGTCAATCAAGTAGATATTTCAATTCCAGAAAAAAATAATACTGAAAAATACTTCTTCAAAATACCTACTAAATTGAAAGATAAATTTTAAAATAACTACTGTAGATATAATTTATTTTAATTACTCACTTGGCTACTTGTGATCTTGTTTCAAAATCCAATTTCTTCATAGATGTCAAAACTTCCATACAGCCAATATACTGCAAGGAGATTTAAAAAGTATATTTAACAATCTAGCATAAATGTATGCTAGATACTGCAAGGATATTTGAAAGTATATTTTATACTCTTCTATAAATGTATGCTAGAAAAATTTGCATCACATTGAATGTCCGGTTGTTTGAGCACAAGAGATACGTCACATATGTCACACAGGAAACTTACCCTAACTGCATATGTGATGCCGTCGCTTGCCAGAACCGAATCGGGATGCAGCCATCCGCGCACAGGCTTAGCCACAAAAGAGCTGTTATCTGCCATTTGTGCTGTTAAACTGTCACAGAAAAATCCAATACTAATACCAGACGATATTCTTCACACTTCACCCACCACAAGTTATTTTATATGCGCTTTCATTGTAATTCACATTTATAATTCAGTTAACACAACACGTACTGCTTTTTTTTCTTGATGTTAAGCCAGGTCGACGCACTTTAGATGTAGGTAATTCAATTATTTAACACTATTGTTTGAAACATAATTACGTTTCCTTTGATAAAAATGTGAGAACAAAGCACAAAAACTGTTCATAAAATGTATGTAATTTTATGTGTACTCCACATGCAACCAACTTACAACTTTTCCAACACTTTTCTGACAGTCTGCAAGCAAAGCAAAGCAAACACGAACGAATGAATGAGAGGAATGACAGTTTGACTGCATGACACATTAACACAGAGTAATCTATATGACAGTTGTTGACACAAGAATTTCTTTACATTCTGTTTTACGCAATTACGTTATGTTAAACTAAAGATAAAAGAACCGTTGAAAACACTGATAAGGGGACGTGCAGGACTTTCTTATGGCATATGGCAGAGCAAATATTTTAGCACATCTTTAAGAAATGTCCTCCTTAACACCCTTACCAGAGTGTAGGGAAATCAGGTTTAGCAGTTTTAAATTAATGCTAAAACCAGATTTCTGAAATTAAGGGCAAGTAAGAAGTAGAAGGTCATCAACTTCCTTGCAGTAATATTAGACCGAAAAAGCCTTTAAGTCGCCAACTTAATTAGGAGGCCTGTTTTTATCGAATCATAAATAGGTAGGTATATACTTACAGGACCATCAAGACGACACTTGACGATTTTTTTCTATTTCAACAGGATCTAGACAAGAAATATCATCTTGCTTTAAACTTAAGAGGCTTTATCTGAGTAACATATCCACAAACTAAGGACACAAAGAAAATAGATTTTATATATAAGCCTAATAACTTAGTAACTCACAATAGTGAGCTTATTGCGAGATCTTAGGAATTCAATTAGGTTTTAAGTCACATCTTAAAAACCATTTGGAAGCAATCGTAAAAAGCGCGAACAGAGAGTATTTGAACTTTATTATCTCAGACTATTTTGATTATTTTTCAAATATACTCTTGCTGTGTGGAATGCTTACAACAAATACGTGGACCAGATTTAAAAGATGAGCTTAAGTTTTTACACTCTTTTCACCAGTGATGCCACCGAAGTCGCAAGCAATTGCGCTATCGAAACCCGTTAGTTACATGATGTAGTCAATTAGAAGCTCTGTTTATAGCAAAATATTTCATGGTGAAGTCAATGGCACCAAACTTACTAACGAATTCTATTATAATACACAGTTACCAATACTGTGTGTCGTCCTACGATGACATAGATACTTTATTTGTGACTGATACATGCAGGACTTACATTTTACGCTCGCATCAGCTAGTTGTAAATTATAACAAATTTTTATTGATCTCGATATACTTGCTCTTTCAGCTAGTCAATTTAAAAGAAGAGGAATATTGAGGTGTTTAGTGACGAGGCTGTCGATGCCGACCCTGCCCTATACCTACCTATAACTTAGCGACGACAACTATTCTGTCATAGCTCTTCTATGCCAAGTGATTACTTAAAATGTATTTATCGTTTATTTATTTATAGGTTTGTACTTTTAGATGATAATTATAAATAAATGTCATTTTAAAAGTATAAATTTTCAGCAAATCTACTCGGTAATATTTAGAATTTCTCTTTAATACTGTCATTATACGCACCTTTGCCTGTGCACCTTATTACTTATTTAATTTACATGTGGTGAAAAATGTATTGACTGTACTTTCTTTGAGGTAAAAGATTCAACAGTTTCTCTAGAATTAGTAATAAATTATTTATTTTTCAAAGAAACAAATAAAACAAACACGCAAAACAAATAAATTTTAAAACATAATCATGGCTGAAATAACTTTCCTTTAAAAAATACACAACAATATTTTGTTGGTTTAATTTAAACAAGAAAACGGGCCGGAAAGTTAAACACTTGTGAAAGTACAAACAAAATATACTGTTTCGGTTAAGTGAAAAAGCCGACTCGAATCTGTTGTCTTTAATAACGTTATATGAATAACAAAGTTGGGTCGTTTAGGAGTTTTGTCCCGGTGGTGGAAACGTTTATTTTTATTGTCCAAAATCTACCCTTGGACATTAACGTAATAGCCACCGCGAGGATTGAGCTACGACTTGGATTGCATTCACACCGTAAACAATTCGCGACATTTCGTGAATTTGGAGCACGCATAACAATTTGTTTTTTAATTTGGAAGAACAAAGAGAAAAGTTACGTCTCTATGTATGTAAATATCTCTGTCAGTATAAGGTAAAATAAATATAATAAGCAGTATCTTATTCTCAGTTGTTTATGTGAACTTCTACCATTGGGAAAACTCACTAATGTTATGAATGAATTTGTTTGTTTTTTATGCTTTCACGCAGAAAAGAAGGCCAGAGCCGTCCGTCTCTAAACCACTCAACGAATTTTGATACCGTTAAACGAGAAAGGTTTGTGTGTATAAATTGCAGAAAAAAATTGCAACCTTGCGCCACTAATATATTATAATTTGCAAAAGTTTTGATACGGTGAAAACGTGCCCACCGTAGCCCTCGTAGCGGCGTAGCATCGTTGCTCTGGGCGGGCGCGCGTGCGTCAGTCGGCTAACGCCGCGCGTAGCCGGTAGACGCTCGGTATGCGTCTCCCCATTCGCCGTCTGCACTATCCATCACCAACGCATTACCGCGCGCCCCTGTAAGTAACCAACGCATCATTTACTTATTACATTATTTACTTAATGCTCCTCAAAAAACACATGCACTTTCATTGAGAAAATCATACGGAAGGAAACGTACGTTTCCGCACGTGGAGATCTATATTCACCGGCGGCGCTCTGCCTTCCCGACGCACTGTAACAAATGAGCGGTTCGTTCGATAGCCCACTGCCCCTGTGAGTGGTATACAAGTGAACCCTTCAGAAGGGTTGCTGAATTCAGATTAAAACGTTTTGTATTGAATTTAGAACGATTCATGTTATGCCATTTTTTGGTTAGATTTTAACTTTAAGTTAACTTATTATTTTATTTATATCAGCCAAATTTAGTATGTTACAGTAAATAAACTTAAAATTATTACAACTTAAAATATACATGTATTTTTAAGTTGTATGTATAATTTACCGCTTCTCGGCTGAATATATGGACAAATGTATTAAAATTTCAACAACATTCAGCAAATAAATGACTGAATTTTAATTTGAAAATTAAATTTATATTACATGCATGAAGCGGTCCATAGGAAACATTTATATGTATATTAGACCAAATAAATTTGTGAGAAAATAGTAAATCACAAGACAATAAAATAATAATGTTTGTTAGTATAGCGTATACATTGTGATAGCACACCATACAATTTCTGTTCGTCTGGTGCTCGTTGCTATAAAGCCGCTTTTTTCAGCCTCTTTAGATAACACACAATTCTTATGAGCCTGCGGACAGACACAGCCTGAAAGCGGCTTGCAATTAGCCCGCAGACTGGCTGCCGCGACACAGCATCCTTTCAATTCTTGAGAGCAATTTTTCAAACCAAACGAGGTGCCCATTAGTAAACGATTTCCTCCGCGATCTCTTAATTTATTTTTCCCTTGAAATTTTCTTCTATTTACAACTTAAGGGCCGGGCCGGTTATACATTCAGCGTGTCTACTGTGAGCTTAGAAGCTGTCCGTGAACTCTATTCAAAATATTTTTATTTGAAATTTTAGTTATGATCCTCTTAATTTAGTTAAGTCAAAAGTAGTTTCAAACTCTGATTGTAATGATATAATGTAGATTGATTAACCTACTTTATATTTATATCTATATACTAATATTATAAAAAGTGAAGATTTGTGTTTTTGTACGTTTGTAATGAATAAACTTAAAAACTACTGGACCGATTTTCAGCGAGTAACATAGGCTATATTTTATAAAGTCGCGTGCAGTAGCTAGTATTTATATATTATATAATAAACGAATCATATATTTATTTCATAAATTTACATTATTTATACATTGTCTGGAGCTTCCTTTTAAGCTTACAAAGCCTGTGTCAGGAAGCTCCAAAGCCATGAGTTATGACTGGAGCTCCAAATTCCAAATTTACGAGTAAAAGTCTAATTTCTAAGTTTAAAGCAACACTCTACAACCACTAAGATACTCTCTATTATTCTATTACCTCAGAACCACGGCCAATCTTGTTATCCCTCCTTCCTTTCCGCTTTGTATATAATAAGATAAAACCTCCAAGTCTCCAGGGATATTATCAAATTTATATATGTCTTATAACTATGTATATACGTAATACGGGTAGGGTAGGAAAGTTTGTATGTTTAGGATAATCTCAGTTTCATCGCTTTGGTGATTTATGATAGAGAAGTAAGACGGAAATCATTTTTAATGTTTGATAGGGATATCATTTAATTTAGGATATCATTTAATCATATTAGAAAGATATATGAAGTGAGATTGACACTTCATATATCTTTCTAATATGAGAGTGAGCAATATATTGTTTTAACATAATTATCCATTTTAATTTTACTCCTATTTTTTTTTATTTCTTTGTTTTTTAACAGCGACATATGGTCGCTTCATCATAGGCCTCATCCTTGCTACACAGCTGGTTGTTGGCCAAAAGCAAACCCATCTCTAATAAAAAAAAAGATAGAATCAGAATTAGACTTTACTGTAAATATACTGCTTAGTCTACTGTTTGAGATCGCGATAAAAATATTAATTGTATAGAAAAAAGACATGAATAAAATATAATAATACAGTTTCCAGTTTAGCACGGATGCATTTTTTTTTTGAAAATTATATCCACACACCTTCCACGTTTGGTGAAAACCGCATCAAAATCCGTTCGGTGGTTTATTAAATAACGTAGAGTAGGTAGTACTCTATTCCAAACAGAAACGGTCTCCTGCGTACGATGATTGTTACTAAAACCAATAGATTGTGAAGGCATGCAGGCCAAATGTCCACTTAAGGGGAATGTGCATATAGACCCCTAGAAACACGAGTAACACTTGAATGTCTCAAATCCTTGTTTGGACAAAAGATATAGTGAACTAGATAAGATATATTTTTTAAAATTCGCCGAGGTTTGTACACAGGTAAGATCTATTAACCTGTATCGATGTAAGAAATTTTTTCCTTTAGTCATCTATCTATACTAATGTTATAAAGAGATAAAATTTGTATTTTTGTATGTTTGTAATGAATAAACTCAGAAAACTATTAGGCAGATTTTAAAAATTATTTCACCTATAGAAAGCTTTATCAGCGAGTAGCATAGCGAGTTTTTTTTATAATAAGACGCGAAAAAATCTGTTGTTCAGCCAGATCGTTGTGTTCAGCATTAATGTAATTTGCAATTTAAAATAAGAAATATATTTTTACCTTGTCAGAGGGTGCTGCTTATCTTAATAAATGTGGTGTCTACGTATATATTAGGTAAAATATAATGTGGTACAAAACGGGGCAAGTTTTGTTGTCGCTCCACCTTTCAGTCCTAATTACATGATTAATGTTCAGATTAACGCAATTAAACAGACAGTGAGGGTGACAAATTTATACCATAACGTTAATTTCACAGGGAACGAAATTGTAAACGCTTTTAAACGAAATTCAAAAGCGGTTACAATTAAGTAATTCCTAAGTTCAAAAGAAATCTACAAATACAATTTAATATACACACCGAACGTGGTTTCTTACTGTTCTTAGGCTTATAGTTTTTAAAACGAAGGTAAAAAATTACACTAATGTGAATAGAGGAAATTATTAAATATATTTTTAATATATATTCTTATTTTAGTAATTAAAATAACTATAAGAAAAATTGATTTAGGTACTCATCTTTAAGGCGAGTTATAAATATTCTTTTATTATACCAAGTCATTTCAGAACAGGCTTTTATCGATTTCTCTTTCACTCTCCTCCATTCAAGGAGACATTTCGCATAAATGAATATTGATTTATAAATTAAATGGCGACGCCGTAATTTCTAATGATTGGTTTTTCAAATGAATATTTTCAATGGTTAGTTATTAATAGGGCTTGTTTCCCTGTTCTTGTATTTAATAAATTAAAAAACTACATTTGCCGAATATCAGCTTTTACCCGCAACTTCGTCTGCGCCCTTATTTATTAAAACATTTCTTCAATCTTTACCTACTCTTATATTTATTTAGGCGTTGAAAATTAATTTTAAATTTTAGATGATCCCTCGAGAACAGGATTTTTTCTTGTATTATTTCATGATGATCTCATTTTTATATGCAGTTAGGTGACAGTAAAGTTAATAGAAAGTCTGATAGGCAATAAAAAGCATTAAGGTGGAAATTGAAGTTAAATTGAAAAACCCTTATCATCATTCTTCTGAAGAAGAGACCATTTTACCGAAAAGTAACGATGCGTATATTATACGCATTCAGATTGATTACGCTCGCATCCACCAACAATGGGTTCGTCGATTCTTTCATTACCAACAACCCCATCGTTTAATAAAACGTATCAATTTTTGATTGAATCATTGAGGCCGAATACGGCGCGTTTGTCGACTCTTATTGATACGATTCCAAAGGCTATAACATTTGTTTACGTCTCTTCTTTATTACTTGCGGCTGAACAACGTTTCGATTGTCGAGTCGAGTCCGAACCACAATTTATATGTTTGCTTTGGCCACATTATTCAACTTGAGAAAGAGCCCTTTTTCGAAGTCTACTTTTATTGTCACTTACAGTCAAAGAAATTGCCTTTGCCAAAGAATACGACTTTGCTTATGGATAAATAAAATTGGTTCTACGTTAACTTTTAAAAATACACTCGAGAGCAATGAATCCGGGTCACTTAAAAAAACCTATAAATCTCGGAAACTAAGAATGCTAGCTTAATGAAAAAATTGTGTTTAGTAGACAATTAAATACTCCTTAAATTAAGGTATTAAAACTTCCTAGTTACTGCAAGGCTATGTCATAAAAAAATCAAATTTGAAAAAGGGAGACTTTCGAAGATGGAACTACGAAATTGCTGCATTTGATTTTGCTTTTGTTTCCAATCTGTCATTTAAGTGGGTATATAAACCATATTGATAGTGTTCAATATTTATTTTACAACCTGTAATCATGTCGCTTACAACTGAAGAATGCACCAGAATCCTCACAATGCTGGAAACCGGTCGGAGTCAGCGCGATACAACCAGGACTGTCGGTGTGTCGCTGTCAACAGTACAAAGAGTTCTCCGACGTTACGAGGAAACTGGCTCTAACCTACGTAGACCAGGAACAGGCAGAACTAGGTGTACCACAGCACGAGAAGATCGATACTTGGTGAACACCATGCTTCGTAATCGCTTTCTCACAGGAACTGAACTTACAAATCAGTTTCGACGCCTCGGAGGAAGTAACCCAAGCGCATGGACAATAAGACGACGACTTGCTGAAGCTAACTTGAAACCACTTAGACCTGCAAATGGTCCTAAACTGAAGCGTGGTGATCGTATTTCAAGACTAAGATATGCCCAGAACCATTTAAATTGGACTATTGAAGATTTGTCGAAAGTTATGTTCTCCGACGAATCAAAATTTATGCTCTACAAGCACGATGGAAGACACAGAGTGTATAGAAGACCAGGGGAAAGATTCAAGCAAGCATGCATAGAAGAAAAAGTAGCCTACGGTGGTGAGTCTGTACTTGTGTGGGCCGGAATTTCATCTGAGAGTCGCACAGAACTGGTGTTCATAGAAAACGGCTATTTAACTAGCGTAAGGTATGTGGAAGAAATCCTAAATGAACACGTTGGGCCATTTATGGTCAATTTGGGTGAGGATGCTATTTTTATGCATGACAATGCCCGACCTCATACAGGTTTCATTGTGAATGACTACCT
The DNA here is from genome assembly GCA_936446665.2 of Synanthedon andrenaeformis. Lineage (NCBI taxonomy): Eukaryota > Metazoa > Arthropoda > Insecta > Lepidoptera > Sesiidae > Synanthedon > Synanthedon andrenaeformis. The sequence continues at coordinate 11,213,475 of OW387778.2, read as the reverse complement.
ACAAGAGATGAACATTACTCGTATGGAGTGGCCAGCACGCAGCTCGGATATCAACCCGATCGAGCATGCATGGGACGAGCTAGGGAGATGCGTAAAACAACGAAACCCTCCCCCAATCACGCTTCGTGGGCTCAAAATTGCTCTCACAGAGGAATGGGAGAATATTTGCCAAAATCGTATAAGAAACTTGGTGTACAGCATGCCAAACCGCATAAACGCAGTAATGGAAGCACGAGGAGGCAATACAAAGTATTAAAATTCAAGAAAATCATATTGTTTTACAAAAAATGTCATATTTCCTATTTTTGTTTTAAGGCGAGATCAGCAGTTTTTTTTCTTTGTGTAATTTTTAATAAATAAAATGTAGTGACTTATAAATTTTATTACTTTCGTTTAAGGGGTATTATATTGTCTATTAAACACCGTTTATTTTATTAAGCTAGCATTCTTAGTTTTCAAGATTTATAGGTTTTTTTAAGTGACCCGGATTCATTGCTCTCGAGTGTATAATATATATAATATACGATATGAGTATAATCTATATATAAAAGAAAGTTGTGTTAGTAACACCATTTATAACTCGAGAACGGCTGGATCGAATTGGAATTTAGACATTCTGATCATTACTGGATTTTTATAATGTTTGGTTTGATGAATTTGTCTCCGCCGCGAATAGCAGAATAACTATTAAAATATCTGAAATATTCACGAAAAAAATGTGAATAAATATTATTTTCTCAAATATTTTGTACAATGAGAATATGCGGTACGAAGTTCGCCGGGTTAGCTAGTATAATACTATAAACACTATTCGGAAGTGATATTGTAGAACCAAAAAATATTTATAGAATTCATACACACCGGCCGAAAAATGCTTTTTTCAAACATTATTATAGTATAATATTTTTACAATATTATACTATAATAATATTTTTTATTGTATTCTAAAAATTTTCTACGTTCTATATAAATATTTTTATTTTATTTTATGAAGAAAATCTCCAGAGGTTTGGGTACAAGTACCTACTGGAAACAACATTTATACTCCAAACTTATTTGCAAGATGATAAAAAAATCGATTGGTAGATGATAGCATTAAAGTGCATCGACACAATGTAAATAAATAAGTCAACGTCCCCGACGCCGCTGCAGCTACAACTGCTATCGTCCAGTAATGGATTGCTAATATTAGCTAAATCTCACAAGCTTACACCCTCTCCCGCTTTGGCTAAGCCTCGAGTTCATCCGTCTTTTCTGCAGCTATTCGTTTCACAACTTCGACAAGGGTTGCGAACGTCAACGCATTAGTAAAGTACTACGTGTCTACATTTAAGTGGGGTTGAATCGAATTGTGGAAGATTGCGGAGTAATTGTGATTGATTTTGGAATAGCGGAATCCATTTGCGGTCACGAAATAGTTTCCGAACGGACGGAGTCCTGTTTTGCATAGTAATGGGCGGATTTTATGTGAAACGGACAGATTGTCTCGATTTTGTCGATGCGTAGTTTTATTTTTTAACGCAAGTTTTTGAAAAGTTTACAACTTCTATAATCCAGAAAGTAAAATAAGCTAGAAAACTGGAATATTTTGGGAATATCATGCACGGCGAGAATTATGTACTTCCTGGCTCAAAAATCTACGTAAATGGTATGGCCAGATCGCTATACCATTCAGATAACTAACTCCGGTAGGAGATGGCACCAAGAGAAGACAAAAAAAATGCCTATGAAAATAATTTAGATTTCTCTGAGCAATGATGCATTGATGATAAGTCTTATTAACACAAAAAAATTTAACCTTATGTTTTGATTCTTGTCCCATTAAAAAATAAGTCCAAGAAATAAGGTTGTAGAAATAGAAGCTTTTATTAAAATTATAACAGATAATTCGATTTTAGATATAGACGCATTTATAGCACTAAAAATCGTTTATAAACATTTATAGGTTCCCATCTATATTATGGCTGCTCTTTATTGAGGCAATGTGGTACTTTGCAATGAAAATGATATGCACACTTTTGTTGGGTTTCTTCATAAGTCCTTAAATGGCCAATATAACGCCAATAATAACGAACTCCTTTCGTTTCATGACACATTCCTTCGTTAGAAATGAAGAGGGGTGTAGACGCCCTTTTTTATTATCAGTGTCTCGAGTTTCTTGAAATGAAATACGATCCGGCGAAGGCTCAGACAGTGACATCGACGCGAACCATTTCGCCCCCTCCGTTTACGGCCGCCTCTTCTGCCGAATGAAATGACGGCGTGACGATAAAACATTTTATGCCACTACTTTTGTTTACTTCAAAACACTGGGCTTTGATGACAAGAAAAATATGGGGCTGGTTGTGAAAACTATTGTTTTACCCTACACATGTTTAATGTACTTGCAAACATTGAATCGCTTTTGTTTTCTCATTTGTCACCTGTAGGTGACAGATCAGACATCTCAAACGTTTTCTCTTCAATTGTATTTAAATTTTCCATTGAGTTTTCTTATTCTGTGTCAAATTTTCATGTTTTATCTCTAAGAAGCGAGGACATGTCGTCACTTTCATTCTTAAAACCCTTTCATTGTGCTCGCTTCTTCAAAAACCGTCGTCGTCATGTTGCTATTAAGCGTTGAATGAATTCCTCACCTGACCTACTTTCTTACCTAAGGGCTGCTTATGTTGATGTTATTTCGAAAGCACTAATTAAAAATGTTGTCACGTCTTTTTAAACAGTACAAAACGAAATGCTAAAATACGTCTGTAAAAGAATTTTCAGCAAGTCATAAAAAGATAGCATCGTTTGTGTCAAAAACATCTTCAGGACTTAGACCCCATTTATTTATTTTATACTAGCGCACGAATGTATTTTTTAATGCAAATTATATATAATTATACTCAAAACTTCCTCGTGTATCGCTCGTATCAAAATCTGTTGGGTAGTTTACAACGACCCAACGGGTGTAACCTATAATGAACTTATAAGTATTGCTTCAGGTGCCGAAGACGGCATGCTGGGCGCGCGGCTCAAGTCATGGATGGAAGCGCAGCTAGGGCGGGCGAAGAAGCGTAAACAGAAGCAATCACGCCAGATCATAACGACCACGTCTACCGGTCCACCGCCTGCTCCACACCTCTCTTCGCCAGAGAGCGCCTACAGTACTGGATACTCCACTGACGGCACATCACCTGGCGCCCCTCCAACTGTTCTTGCAGCTCCATTGGTAGCCCCACCACCGCCACCGACTCCACCAACTACACATCTCTATCATGAACCCGCCAAGGTTTGTACAAGTTATTTATTGAAACATTAACTTCATGAAAAGTTAATAGGCATTAGGTGGCTACACAGTTAAAAGAGAATTTGTCTGTCTGGTATATTAATAAAAGCATATAATTTATATCATAAAAGTAAAAGTAGGTTTTACAAGTTATACTTAGTGGATAATTAACTTGTAAAATATAGTTTTATATAAGTTTTCAAAAATATAGTTTTCAAAAGTAGTAGCTAATTTACTACTTGTTTAATAAACACTAATATTATTTGGTCCTTTCCTAAGTAACCTTTAAAAGCGGCCTTTACACATGGCCAAATTTAGTGCAATAAATTTAGACAGTCTTCCTAAATGCCTTTACCTACTCTTGTCTAAATTCAGTCTTATTCAATTAGTCCACAAAATTTAGTCATGAGGAAAGACCCTATTCGATTCGATGTTAACAAGTGTTCAATATTTGAATTTTGTGTATTATTAATTATTAACTTTGATAGACATGAAATTGTCATTTTTTTTATTAAAAAAGGTAATATGCCTGACACAGTTCTCCCGTAATACTTACTTTGGTATAGAATTTACAAATTCAATAAAAAAAATTCTAGTTAAACTATATTGTACAGTTAAAAAACAAATAAACTGCAATTAATTAATAAAGAATTCATTAATTGTAATTAATTAAAATAGCAGTGTAATTAGACTAAATGTTTATTAAAATCTTTCACATAAACTACAATTCGTAGGACGTAATAAAATTTTCTGACACGCATTCAGAAAAAGAAAACATTCAAAAAATATAGGTACTGGTAAAATTAAAATACATTTTAATCAACTAAATTGCAATATCAAGTCGGCACTAACTCCCTGAAATCCCTTTTGACATAATTACGTTATAAATAGACCCGTATCCGCATATCCCTAGTATCGATCCCAATGTATGGCAGGCAGGCAAGCTTTACTTCATTAATTAACTAGACCGGATGAGTTGGGGAGGTAGCCTTTTAGCGATGCTAAATAAAGCCATAATCGCCTTTTATTTTTGAACAATGGAGCTTAAACGGAATCGATTATAAATCCCTTTATATTTTTCCTCTTTTATTCCCTTTTTAATACTTCATGTTCACAAGTTAAAAAGGAAACAATTTAACTATACTTAATTCGCATATTGCTTAACAGATGGCGCTGAGCGTTTGTCTTAAATCGCGCTATCGTTTCGTTGTCGTGAAATCGTGGCGTAATAAGTCATTCAATAGTAAATTTCTTCCTTGTCTCGGGGAGCATAGTGCACAGTGATCGTAAAGTGAGGGCACTGATGCTGACACCCAGATATTTTACCCGCGTCCGACTGCCGGAAGGGAGTCCGAACGCAATTTTTGACAGGCCCTTTTACTTAACAAAGGGCTAAATAAAAAGTAAAATATTATTATTATTGATTTGATTCATTTGTCATTTTTCATAGTAATTAATACAAGATTGCAAGGAAACTAACTAAACCCGCGCCAGGGACTTTGACTCGTGATTGGCAGTGGATATTTATATCTATAATTATTTTACTTTGAGAAACCCAAATAAATTATGAATATTTATTTATAATGAACTTGGAGAAACCAAATATTGCCATGATAAAAAAATGATACTTAAATGCCATTTCTAGAGTGTTAGCACACTTAATAATTTTGGCGTTTATTAATTTATTATAGTAATGTAAATTATGAACACGCCATTGCACGAATTGTCCGCTAGATGTCACTTTTAATGAAAATTATTTGTGAATGTTGACGAAAATCTTATTTATTAAGCGATTTGAAGTTGAAGATAACTTGATATATTATTCATCTCAATTTTTATAAATAAATTTTTTTTTTCATCGCATCAAATTTCATTTACTTATAATAATCGTCAATATTTTTAAATTTACAAAACCTTCACCATTCAAATATTTCTCTGAATTGTTTTTGTTTTATTTTTGTTTTGAATTTGAATAATGGCAAGTCTTGTATCATTCAGCGTCGATCCAGCATCGGAGTTCGTCGTTGCGTAGCCGAACCTCCTACTGTCTGCGCCACGCCATCGCCTCGCCCACGATGCCGCATCAGGACCAACCCTTGGCTCGGAGCAACTTCACCTAATGGCAGACGAAAAGCACCGCACTTGATACACCAACAATCTATGCAGTGTTCCCAACAGCCGCAGTTACAACACGCGCCTTACTCTTTGGACTCTTACCCAACCAAATATGTCACCAGGTGAGAGAATACTACACTAAGTATTAATATGCAAATGAAATAGATTCCAATAGAGTATTGAAAGAGTAAGATTAAGAGTAATTAAGATTTCTTAATTCAAAGAAAAGCAGGAGGTTAGTTTACTGTGTACTTAACGGTAGTTGGTCACTGACAGCGTCAGCTATGTTTATACTAGCACTACCATAAGCTGGTATAAGGGGAATGCAATTCCGCTGTGGTCTCTTTTAGGATAGCCTCGTTAGGATAAGGGACAAGATGATGGGAACAGGCTGAAACCTATGGTCTGCTAATATTTTATGTAAGGGCAAGCCAAGCCAAGCTTTTTGCCAAGCGTTTTGCTGCTTCACAGTGAATCTTTGACTAAGAAGAGAATTTGTGTAAGAAATTAAGAGATCTTAATTAACACTTATAAGACAATAACATCTTTCTACTTGGCATTTTATTTAGCTTAGCCTCATAAGCGTTTTACTGCCATATGCCACAATACATTGTTATGAGCAAATTATACAGGAAAATTACTTAACTAAGTTATACCTACATTTCAAAGGCCACATAGGCCTCGCAATGAAAAAGGTCAATGCGCGATTCATAATACATCTGTATATAAGGTGATGCGAAAGATTTAAACTTTATATAATTGTAATTTTATATTAAACTTTTAAATACTCTATTATTTCAAAATACAAAATTTTATTCCATTGTTACTACACAAAATACGGTCATATTCCAGTGCTATATTCAACATAAATGTTTAATATTGAATCAGTTCTATATTTACATATTTACCTAAAACTAAAACTCAATATAAGAATGGACCCTGCGGCATTGTACCAAGGACGCTGGCAGCATTTCCTCGTTGAATGGCCAAACTAATACGTTGGCCGAGGAAAGCGCCAGCTCTTCGGTCTCCCGTCACATCAATAAGCCTTTTCGAAATATCTTTGAAAAGGCCCATTGCTGCAGGGCCCCACGGATCGAGTGTCTCAACTCCGAATGGTACAAAATTATATTCGGCGCCGAGGCCACTATATTTAAGAATTTTATTTTTCTCAGCCGCCTCTGCTGCGGTTGCTGCCTTTGTAGATATTCTACACAGGTAGAATTCTACACAGCCTTTGTGTCTACACAGGTAGCATCCCACACCAGCACTCTACCCAATCTCCATGGAATCAGAGACATCCCATCCGGTCTCCTACCATCGTTTCTCAATATACCTAAGGGCTCTAAAATGGCTGGTACATTGGCTGACGCAAGAGACCGGCGGAGGATGTCGTTTAAGGCAGCATGCCTCGAAAAGCGCCCAGCCTTTTTTGACAAGACAGTCCGTGGTGACCAAGACGGTGTTATAATGTTATTACAGAAAATATAATGTAAAGCAAAGTGGCTTTTCTCTAACCCCGTGTCTAATACACGGATTAGACATACAAAGGGTGCATTCAATATTCGAAACCTTACGAGTCGCGTAATCTGCCCAATCGGTGGCAGATTTTTTTTTTATTTATGGTAAAGGTAGTCATTTCTAATAAACTTTAGGTTATGGTTACGATTTCTGGAATCTGTTTGGGTTTCATGATACTAAAACCCATTAGTAAATGTTATCATCATCAGCACATAATGGTTTGGTTACCTCTCCCATGGGTAACCAAAGCCCAAGCTTGGACCCAATGCATGGAATTAAATATTCGAAATATATAATACTTATATAATATATATATATTTATAATTACTTCAATTTTTTAAATGTACTTGTGAAACGTTACATGCTGTAAGGTTAGCTACTAAATAAATAAATAAATAATATTTTAATTAAAATAATATTTTAAATAAATTTTAATTTGAAAAGATTCCTACAAGATACACAGTTGGTACATAAATCAGAGGTACCTACTAAAAGATAGATTGCGATCAACTAAGAAATCGGTTCTGTAAACCGAATTTACTAAGAATATCTAGATATGTCTACAAATCGCAACTAAATGTCAAAATTTCCCTGATTTCAGATCGCCACATATGTCTCCGCAACCTCAGAGATCTCCTTACTACCGAGGAGGGGCTTCTAGCGACGAAGATTGCAGAGGGTTCAGAACACGAGGAAGAGAGACGGCCATACTATCTGATGCCGACGTGGATTCTGATATAGACACTGGTTTAGATGGCGGCGATGAGGACGAACCCGATGAAACTGCTTCACCAGGAAGAAGACGAGCGAGAAGAAGAAGACCTCCACGTCGACCACCTCGATCTGCTGGTATAAACACTTTTACCTTACATTTCTTTGACGGAAGTCTGAAATAGGTAATAGAAGTATTTGTTAGACTTTTTTAAAATACTTTTTTTTTATAATAGGGGTTAAAGTATGAAATTGCCGTTTTATTGTAATAGGTACTTCGAATTGACATAGAACCTTCATGGTTTGAGATTTTTGAGTGAAACTTTTTTCATACGGTACCTATGTAGTTCTTCTTTTAAAAAATGTGCAACATTCGATTATCAACTTTCAGTTGTTTTTTTTATTCAGCTTAGACAATAAAGATGGATACTTCGAAAATTCGTGTGATTTTTGAATACGAGTTCCGACGCGGAACTAACGCGGCAGAAACAGCTCGCAATATTAATGTTGCGTTTGGAGAGGGGACTGCTAATGAACGCACTGTGCGATTTTGGTTTAAACGCTTTCGTGATGGAAACTTCGATTTGAAGAACGAACCACGTGGAAGACCGCCCACACAGGTGAATAACAATGATTTGAAAGAGATGGTGGAAGCCGATCCGAGCCAAACTACCCAGGAATTAGCGGCATGGTTTAACGTTACCTTACCAACAATATTGCGTCAAATCAATAAAATAAAAAAAATATGAAAAATGGGTGCCTCATGATTTGACTGATCTGTAGAAAGAAACGCGTGTTTAAACTTGCGTTGCCTTGTTGAATCGATACAGAAATGAAGGAATATTGGATCGAATTGTGACATGTGATGAAAAATGGATGTTTTACGATAATCGTAAGAGGAAAATGCAATGGCAGACCCCAGGTCAAACGCCGCAACAGTGTCCTAAAGCAAAGCTTACCAATAAAAAGGTAATGGTAACTGTTTGGTGGTCTCAGCGTGGTGTTATTCACTATAGCTTTCTCCGATCTGGTCAAGAAATAACGGCAGATGTCTACTGCGCCGAACTCCGAACAATGATAGCGAAACTAGCAGTGAAACAGCCCCGACTTATGAATCGATCTTCACCATTATTGCTCCATGATAACGCGAGACCTCATACAGCACGAGAAACCGTATTAACTCTACAGGAACTGCAATTAGAAACCATTCGTCACCCTCCGTATTCGCCAGACCTTGCTCCAACGGACTACCATTTTTTTCGTGATTTGGACAATTTTCTGCGTGATAAAAAGTTTTCTTCTCAGGAGGCAGTGCAAAATGCTTTCACACAGTTTGTCGAATCTAGATCACCAGAGTTCTATCGCAAAGGCATAAATGAGCTTCCTATTAGATGGCAGCAATGTATAGATAATAATGGTAATTATTTTGATTAAATAAATATGTTAAATTAAAAAAAAACGAATTTTTATTTTTTAGTACAAATCGGCAATTTCATACTTTAACCCCTAATATTTTCAATTATACGTAGTTTATCTACAGCTGAGATGATTATGATGATGATGATGTGAACGTAAGAACAGGTAACACATTCGTAACACATGTTTTAGAACTTCATTGTAAGTAGAACTTGCAACCGTTAAGAAAGATTTAATAAAACATCTATTCGAAATTACAGGCGCAACACCACCGCGAGTTCGACGTCGGAATCACGCTCCGTCAGCACCACCGGTCCGTGAAAGAGACCCTCATCTCGAGGCTGACAGAGAAGCGGAAAGAAAATATCGTGAACTCATACGCGAGGCGGAGAAACTGCTCGTGACAGTTTCAAGAGCGCCACTAGAACCACCGCACAACCCACGCATCAGGGAACTTCGGGCCACAGAGGTTCACAATAATCATATTATATTGCCACTCCTCAAAATTCCTCGACTTCTCAAAACAATAGTTTTCGACCAGTGTGTGTGGTCAGTGATGAGATATAGCGCTGAAACGGGGTCTCTAACTATGGGCCTCGTAAGAAAGCTCAACGTTGCTCAATGAGCTTTGGAGAGTGTGTGCTAATTGCCGCCAGAACCACTATGAAACAACAGCTTTTGAATTCTTTGCATGAGTATAAAAAGGTTACCAGATTTTATTGTTGCTTGTAGCGACGTATCATCAAGGACTTTAGATTGTCTGTCGTATATAATTATCTTAAAAAATAGTACTGGTTGAAAATCGTACCAATTATGAATTTGAAAGTCCAACAAACGTGTTCAAAATATTGGAGAGATCCAATGTTATTGGAATCTTTAAGAAAAACATTTAAAATTGGTCATAAAATGAATCCTAAATAACTTTTAGGACTTATTTAGTAACTTATTTAAATTATCATCACTATCAGCCTACATTCCAAGCTCAAGCCATAGGTCCAAGCCGTCTAACGAGCAAGTGTTCGGCTCACTGGATGTTTCCATTTCAAGATTAGTATACCCCAACGCACATCCGCTGCATGTACCGCCCATTCTTACTTCTATAGACTGACTGATTTTTGATATACTGATGTTACAAAAAATACTGAGAAGATATAATAATTTCGCCACTTCACAGCTAGCCAACTTAGATAGTTTTGATGGTTTGTAGAGATATTGAATATTGGAAATATCTTAAATACTGGAAAAGAACAGCCTTACTTATGATTCGCAGGAAAAAGCTATAGATTTTAAAGGTTAAAGCGACAAAAAGCTATTAAGAAATATTTTTCTCAGGTGGAAGCCCCTCGTCGTAGCCCCGAGCGCACACACATCACAAACTTCATGAAAGCCAACTCTCCTGAACCTCCACGTAGATTGTCACCTGTGGCGAGGAGGTCTCCCCTGGCGGCCCCCCCTCCACCCCCCGTAGCTCCTCGAATGGTGAACCCTCCTTCGCCAACAGAGAGGCCTCACTCGGAACCTCCCAAGCGGAAGGCTTATGCTCGCGATGAGGTTAGCTGCATTTTTGTCTTGCCTTGCATACCATACAGTCATTAAACACCTTACATTGCACATTTGCATAAAAGTACAGAGCGCAAAAAAATATTGTGTAGAGACTGTCGCAAAAGTCAACCGACGTAGCCTAAACTGTTTCGAGTTGCCTTTTCGAGTTCAGTCAATTATTTATTAAATTCAATTTTTAAACATGTCAAAGAAAAGGAAAACATTGTCTAGTGCAACCAGAAAACTTGTATTTTATGTGATACAGTTTGATTTAGGTATGCACGAAAAAGCTCGCACGCTACAGTAGTACACACTTAATAAGGCGCGTCGCGAATCTTCGTTCACTTAGAAAAGAAAGTACGGCTCCGATGATTAACGAAGAAAGCTTAAAACTTAAAATCAACCTTAGATGCAAAATCTATAAGGTTCATAATAAAATGCAGCTGTTAGTTTTGTCTCACTCGCACGAGCGTAACATGGCGGCAGCTGGCGACCAATAGCGGTTCTAGAAAAAGCCGCGAAGTGTGTCTATTGGTTGATAGCATTTCCCATCTTAAAAATTCTTCTTCTGCGCAGGTACATCGATGAGCCATATCAGTTGGGTACTAGTACGTCAGTTGACTTGCGGCAGACTAGTATTATATTTTTTTTGAGTTCTTTTCTGCAGTAGGTATTATTATCGCGTATAGTCAATTTTTTTTTTCTATTCAAATTTATGTATTAGCAATAACCATGTAATATTTATAATATTTGGTAAACAAATGAAATAATTTAAATCTCCTATAGCGAACATATTGTATGATGTTTATTTAAAAATCTCCATTGAAAATAATAAGGTCAAAAATCTTGTAAATCACCTCTCCAATTAATAACTATAAAAATAACTAACGGAAACAAAACGGACAATTAAAAGATAAACACAAAGATTCCATATTTTTAAATAGCATAATGTAGGCCGTAATTATTATTTAATGGTTTGCTAAATTAACTTCTTACGTCATAAATATCTCCATTGTCAATATTTACATTTATGATTGCGTTTTAATTAGAAAACATTAAGAGATTTCCTTAAAATTAAAGATTTCCATTAGATTGTACTGGAAAATTAAATTATATAACAACTAACAAAATAACAACAATTTTTTTGCATATTCTAGAAACTTGCCTTGTCAGGAAAGAACATACATAGATTTTTTAAATTAATTTATTGTTTGAATAAAAACCGAAGGCGTCTAGGACTACAGAGATTACGTATATTTTCGATAGCGAAATATCTTCAAATACCTGCGAGATTTGAATTTGATATTACATTTATCTACATTATATACATGTATAATTTTATATTTTATATTAGTTAATAGTATAATGTGTAGATGCAGATGCACCTCCCTGACAGTAATCCATGCGGCGCCCGTGATTCTAAGTGTTAACATTTCCTTTTCTATTAGCCAATCCACAAAAGAACAGACGAATAATAAGAAACAAAAACGCGTCGAACAACAAAAAATTTAACTGAAACAGTTCGTGTATATTTCAACGGAATATGTTAATTGAATTTGTATGGATGTAAAATAATGAAATAATAAAAAAATCTCTGTGTTGCCAGGTTTTGCAGACTCTGGAAGGTCTACGCAAGAGTCTTCAACAACAATCTGCACTGTTAGCGGTGCAACGAACGAGACTTGACTCCCTGTAGTCGGTCTCAAGAGAACTCCTTCCCGTCCCCAAACCTAAGCTCTAGAAGTCTAGCAGTCTAGCTAGACCCTCACTGTTATTGTTTCTAGAACTTTAATTTCTTTCTAGAGTTCGTAGTCAAACACTCAATACGCCGATTGCATACCTATATTTCTTGTGTTCATTAGTACCTACATGTACCTATTGTCTGTGTTATTACAACTGACATGTTACTTATATTTAATTAATGAAACTGTTAGTTCTTTTAACGTAACAAAATTGTTGACAATTTCGAAATATTTTAAAGTTACACATTGGCTATTTTTTAACAAGTACAAACACTCGTAACTCGTAATGTTACTAAAGAAAAATGTGATCAGTTTTTTTTTCAGTATTCTTTGAATGTTGGCGATATTTTGATAGTATTTCAATTTGTATTTTTAAATGTCTTCTGAAACAGAATGTGCTCATAAAGTAAGAGATATTTTAAATGCTTCTAATTTATTCTATATCATTTTTTTAATACTATTTAGAAACTTATACAATTTCAAATTTTGAGCGCTCTTATTAAAATACTTTAGAAATTTGTATAGTTTTATACCGATTCAGTGTCGCTTGTAAAACTAAACAATTACTTATTATTTGTATTGAAATACTAACGAGATGCTCGGAAGATTTTATCAGCTTTTAAATTACAAATTATTTACTGTACATCCTTAAATTATGAAATATAAGTACATCGCAACGGCCAGTAGTTCTTCCATCGTTTTTTCTAGTCCCTCCAATACTTTCTAGTCTAGTTATCACCATAGTGTAGGTAGTTAGTGCGTAGTGAATCGATTGTTACCGTTTCGTATGATAGGCGAAGCCACGTTTAAACTTCCACTTATAATTAAATCGTAGCGTCATTTTACTTACCAGTAGCTTAGTCGTATGAGGTTGGCAGTTATAGCAAAATTAGATAATGTTCTCACCATATTTTTATTTTTATTTTTATTTTGGGTACTCTTCAAAATTTGCTCACACTAAAAAGGCTGCATACCTAACGTGACCATTTATTTATTTTGTCAGACCGGGACACATCTGCGGAAATATATAATAAAAAAAAGTTTTTAGTGTTTTACATGTATTTTATTATAGAAGATAGAATAACACAAAATAATCAATTATATCCGATGTTTAGCCTGGCTGCTCCCGAAACTCTAAAACCTTGACTTTCATGCCTTCGTATGGTAAAAACTAGCGAATCAAAACTGGGAATAATTTGATTGAGCCATGGTTTTAAACAGATGCTTATAGATGTTAACAGATGTTAATAAAGTTATGCAGTGGGTTTTGAGTAAATGCTCTTTTAAATCTTCGGTTGCCATAGTTGACAGCACATTTACCACAATAGCTTGAGACTTTGTACGTGTCTATCTAAATTTTTGCTCAAAACATGCTTGAATTAAAGGAGAAGAACAGTCATTTGAACGAAAACTGTGATTATGTTACATGGTGTGAAACCCCAAGTACCCAGCTGCAGCTACGCATTTCGAGCGGAAAAAAAAAATTTTAAACTATCGTTGGGGCTGCTTGCAAAACCGGGACTATGTTGGCTTCGCTGGGGACACCGGGACAGACTGCCTGAAACCGGGACTGTCCCGCCCAAACCGGGACGTATGGTCACGTTATGCATACCGATATGTAGTTATAATGGTTGTATCACAATCGCCTCATGATAACTATGTTTGTGATACCTTAAAATAAATGTGACAATGTTATTATACTGGCTGGGCTTGCCATGAAGTTTGACAGAATAAAAAACCTTCTTCTTGAATAAACGTGCCATAATACTTGCCAACTCCTATAGTGATCGACCCAAACGGTGTTGGAGTTTAGCGATTATATATGTATGTCAATACAAACATGCATTTTATACACATACACCCTACATGTATATAAATTGTAGGTGAAGGCAACATGCCTATGTGTTTTATAAAATTGACATTGAATAAAATTGTTTGATGATTTTTTTATCAACAACATGGCTCGGTTACTTGCTCGTTTAGAAAATGCTAACCTTTGCCCGCGACTTCGTCCGCGCACCTCTTAAACAGTACTTTTTTATTGATGACAAGAACCTGTCCTTTGTCTTTTTCTATATGCCTGACTACGTATTTGCAAAGTTTCATAAGGATCAATTGTATTTTTAAAACTTTTCTCTCTACCACAACCATGCGTAGTTCTTCTTTCGTGGTTAAGCCATTTGTGGTTACCATATTGTGTGGTGAGATTTTTGAGTTTGCTATAACTACCAACAGTCGCGTACATGCAGGTCTAGATGTTTTTGTACTCGAGTAGCGCCATAGTAGTACTTAGTGAAATATTAGCGGTCTCTTTGGCTCTGGAGTGAGGTGGCCAGCCACCTAGCCGTGGCCACGGCGTACTAAGACTGCATTATACTAACCTATTATACAGTTGTTTACTCGTTAATAATAAATTATGACCACATGGACAGTGATTGAAGCTAATTTATAAAGTGTAGCACTGCTATAATTCTCTTAATAATTAAATTCTCGTAAAGAATATGTAATTAAGAGCTCACTTTCCAAATCGAGCAGCTTACCAATTCTATACTACGTAGTTCCATGACTATACTCATTAGTTATTGCTCGTAGTAATAATAATAAAAAAAAAAATACATAAAAAAAACATGATATTTCTGAGATATAATAATTATGAAGGTTTGGGTGGAAACAGCAAACTGAAGTTTCTTTTATATCTAGTATGATTAATTTCTAAAATATGCAAAATTTGTGACATTTTCTTGGGTTGAATTCTTGTAATTAATTGTAATTAGTTGAATTTTTGGGTTGTCAATAACTAGATACCATCTATAAAGGTTTTTCTAAAATATTGGAATTGCTGTCGTACCTAAGTATGTTATTATTTTCGCGAGTTTAATAAGTGCCGCGAAAAATTTCATGGTGATCGGTTCAGTAGTTTTTGCGTAAAAGAGTAACATACATCCATATATCCATACATCCAAACATACTTTCACATTTATAATATTAGTACGGATGTCGTTATTAATTGGTAGGCGTGCTAAACTATTTTTAAAAATGGCAACATTCTATGCTATCAAATTATAATAGACAACCACTGTTCACGTGGTAAGGATGCCAAAACATTCGGCGTCTAATATTTTTGTTAGTGCAATTTTGGAGGGAAATTACTTTGTATGTAAATTCCCTCCAGCCAATATTAATATGTAAATATTTATTCCATTTACTTGTTTATTATAAGTATAAATAAGATTTATACGTTTAGTTGAATTTTCAATAAAATATTATACGGAAATTATTTAACGTTTTATTGTTTGTGTTGCCAGTGATGATATATGGCTCTGAAAAGTAGTATATTATATGGGCCTCGTAAGCGTAAGGAACCTCAATGTCGCGTCGCTCAACGAGCTATAGAGAGGGTTATACTCGGGGTTACACTGTGAGACCGAATTAGAAATGAGGAGATCGAAAGCTACCGATAAAAGACGGTGGATTAGTACTTAAGTTGGCAGTGGGCTACAAAGAGATTCTCATTAGAAATAAATAATTATCGTATTATTAGATCATTACCATCATCATCTCAGCCGTAGGACATAAGCCTCCTTCAAAAGTTTCTCATAAGACGGTCAGAAGCAGCCTGTATCTACGGGCGACCCTCGGCTCTTATCAGTTTGTCTGTCCACCTTGTTGATGGACGTCCTACGCTGCGCGTGCCGGACCATAGCATCCAGTCGACCATAGCATCTTCGGGCCCCATCGGCCGTCGGTATTCCGTACTATGTGTCAAACTGACACTTCAACTGACTGATCCGTCATTTAAATTTTAAATATAAAAAATATAATTCAAGAATAATCTTGAGTAGGTACTTTAAGTATATTTAATTTTTAAAAATATTTTCTAACTGCTCACCAATTCTTAGCCGCGATTTCTACCCACTGCCTCAGGTTGAGATGGATGGATACTATTCTAAGCCGCTACGCATGGTTACCCCACAATCCAATTTTCCTAATGGAAAATTATGGGTGAGCTCTATGTCCTGCAATGGCTATAAGACTATGATGATGATAATAAATTTGTTTTGTCCGACGTTTTGGTAATTTTTTAAAAACAGGCCATCTTTTCCGTGTGTGTCATCGACTGAATTTTTGCATACAGTACAAGTCAGTGGCGCCAGCACCAATGTTACTATTGTGCAATAGATGGCGCTGCTTAACTGTAATAGGTATAATGATTACAATTATTTCTCATAGATAGCGTCATTTCGAAACTATAATTTGCGATAGAAAAGTGCCTACTGCTACATACAAGGGTGGTTTATGGTATGAAAAAATAGACCCAACCTAATACCCTAGTCTTCAAATTTTAGAGAAGTAAGTACTTATTTCTACCATTTGATTGTTGATCTTTATTTCAGCAATAGAAGAACATTTTTGTAATAATAATAATAATAATTGTATATAATAATAATAATAATAATACAGATAATAATTGTATATAAATAACTGAATTTTGAATAAAGTTTTAACAAAAATGACCATATCCACCCCTACTGGAGGTGCTGGGATTTGAACCCAGGACTTTCAGCATGCGAAGCAGACACTCTACCACTGAGTTACACCCCCTGGTAAATGGCCGTACTAAATTATGCATTGTACTTTACAATATAAGATTTACATGTTAACATTGGGGAAATAGTCATTATCATCTATCTATCTTCTTCTATATAAATAAAATCAGAGTGTCTGTCTGTGATTTGCGAAAAACTGCCTCAAACTAAGCTTAGAGAGTCATTCGCATGCTGTTAAAACGTAAATAACTTTTTTTAGAATTGTTGTCTGTCTGTCTGTCTGTTCGGGGTAATCTCAGAAACGGCTGAAGCGATTTCGATGAAACTTTGCAGACATGAAGAGGGGGTCGTCAGGAGTAACATAGGCTACTTTTTGTTTATATAAATTGCGGTACATACACCAAAATAACATTTTTTACAATTTTTGTCTGTGTGTCTGTTTGTTCCGGATAATCTCTGAAATAGCTGGACCGATTTTGACGGGAATTTTATTGGCAGGTAGCTGATGTAATAAGGAGTAACTTAGGCTACGTTTATTTTAGAAAAAATACACCCCGGACGAAGCCGGGAGCGGGCCGCTAAATGTATTGCTAAGCGCAAAACTCGAGAACGGGTGGACCGATTTTAATTCTGTCTTCACTCATGGACAGAGGGATAATCAGGGATGGTTTTTACGTTAAAAAAATGCACCTCGGGCGAAGCCGGGAGCGGACCGCTAGTTATATAATAAAACTAAGTTGATAAAATGTGCGTGCCGATAAAACTTAAAAAGGAGTCCCGGCACGATAAAGGGACATATAGTGTGATACCCCTTTATCCCCCCTCGAACAAGAAAGTTCCCGTTTTAACCTAAAGGGCGTGTTTTGAAAGATATAAGGGCTTTTCCAACTTTTCAACTTGAAAATTAAGTGTAGTGGCGCCATCTGTTGTCGAGTAGAACTTCATTCAGAACAACGATTATTTGGGTTGCATTTCGAAAGGCGCTGCGTGCAATTGCAGCATGTGTAGTAATGGCGCGAAATTTAAAATTCCAATTTCAATAAAGTCTTAAATTACATTTGTTACCATAATAAAGTTATTAAATTTTGTGTATTTATACAGCAGTAGCTAACTTATATTTTGGAGTTAAAGCGACATAATTTTAGTTATTCAAAGGCTATAGCCGTGTAAGGGAACAAAAAGTGCCCCTGACGTTATAAGCCAATGAATAAATCCTATGTATTGGTCATAATGCTAGTTATTAATCTGCCAAATTTTATCTCATAATTATTGACAGTTTCCTTGAAATGTCACATTAAAGTTTTTTTTACTTTTCAAAATATTTTAAAAACTACTGCTCCGTTTCTTTTGTACTTAACGTATGTTGTTAATGACCTAAAGAGGAATAATTTTGCAAAAAACCAGATGTCTCTAGGTCAACATTAACTTGGTGATTTTTGATGTCAAATATTTCAAACATTTTTTTTTGACACTTGTGAGACAGCAACACCTACCATTTTTTTTACACATTAGTGTCATCTCTTTCCGTACTTATATTATTTGTCTCAAATCAAACGGCTTGGAGCAACATGCTGATTTTTTGAATAATCTTTAGGTACCTACTCATATAAGAGTAGTATTGAAAGAGGTGTCAATAAAAAAATTATTGGTAGATTATTGGTAGGTTAGGTTTGTTGCCTGTACCCTTGATGAATTAATGCTAACTGGTGATTACATTACTTTAAAATCCCGAGAATACCATTTTTGTCGATGACAGTCATCGCTTATTTTGTTTTATAAAAGTCGACATTTCTCGCTTTACTTCGTTATTATATACGAGTAATTAAAGATGAATGAAATATTTTATTCTTGACATTCACCAAAAAGTACTTAGGTATCAATTTATAGAAAAATACATAATAAACTAGAAATACATCTTGATTTGGAATTACATACAAACTGTACACACTGTGTGTGAAATTGTAAGTAAATACATATTTCTTTTATTACTAATGAACGCCCCGCGGTTTAAATATTGTAAACTGTACATACAGTCAGCAAACATTAACATAAAAGTTTGGCTTTCTGCAGGTATGTACTTAGACTTTTTGGTGAATGTCAAGAATAAAATATTTTATTCATTTTTTAGAAATGAATTTGAATATGTATTTTCAATTCAAGGGCAAATTTATCACAAAATAGGATCGTTACTACCAATGCCTAACGAAGACTATAAATTTCTGCAAGTATATTTCATCGGAAATGAACAACAAGAAATTGATCAACGATGCACAAATTTTAATGGATTGAGACGCGAAATAATCCAAGATGTACAGAGGATCTTGCACAAATACAATCAACTGATTTACATATTCAAAACAACATTAGACCGCATGATTTCTGTTCTGATGACTATAAAATTGTAGTTCGAGCCGATAAAAGACCACGTGGAGAACACGAACGTAGATTTAATGCACCTCAGATAGATGAAGTCGCCATCGTAATTGTGGACAATGAAAATACAAGCCGTGACATAATTGTACAACGAAGAAGAAAAGGACTACAACGCATTGCAGAGACACACCGTTCATATGATGCTCTTCAATATCCGTTAATATTTCTGCACGGAGAGGACGGATATCATTTCAATATAAAACAAATTCATGCTGAAACAGGCATAGAAACAAATAAAAAAGTCACTTCCAAGGAGTTCTATGCTTACCGCTTAATGATCAGAGACAATGAAATATACAATCACATACTCAACACTCGCCGTTTATTCCAACAATTTCTGGTAGATATGTACGCAAAAATAGAAGCAGAACGGATGTCTTTGTAATAGACAAAGAAAACTTTGATTACGATTTTTTAATTGGTCTAGATTGCATAAAAAAGTTTCATTTAATTCAAAATGAAAACTTAGAAATTACGCAGAAAATCCCTATACAAAGAAGTGAAATGGTTTCTAAGGAAAAAAAATCAGATACATATATTTCTAAGGAAATAAAATCTGATAATTCAATAAACTTCAATGAAAATATCTGCGTAGAAAATTTCGTAATTTTAATAAATCATTTAGACTATGAAAAACAGGCAATGATTGATGACTTAATATTGAATAATAAGTCTGTATTTGCAAAGGATAAATATGACATTGGAACGGTAAAGAATTATGGAGCACACATTGATCTATTAGAAGAAAAATATTGCAGTAAAAGAGCTTATCGTTGCACAATGGAAGACAAAGAAGAAATTGAAAAACAAATTGCAAATTCGTTGGAAAAAAATATAATAGAAGAGTCATATAGTCCATTTGCAGCGCCAGTTACATTAGCTTATAAGAGATGAAAATAAAAAATCTAGATTGTGCATAGATTTTCGAGATCTTAATAAAATTGTCGTCCCTCAGTCACAGCCGTTCCCACTGATTGAAGATCTAGTGGTAAAAACAAGAGATTGTAGGTTTTTCTCAACATTGGACTTGAACTCTGCATTTTGGTCAATACCTATGCGCGTTTCAGATAGACACAAAACTGCATTTGTCACACAAGAAGGTCATTTCCAATGGACTTGTTTGCCATTCGGCTTAAAAACCTCACCAGCTATATTTCAGAGAATAATGTGTAACATAATTCGGAAACACAAACTTGGAGAATTCACAGTAAGTTACATCGATGACATTTTAATATTCTCTAAATCTTTCTCAGATCATGTCATACATCTAAAACAGCTATTTCAGGCAATTAAAAGTGAAGGTTTAAGACAAAAATTTTCTAAATGCACGTTTGCATCCGACTCGGTTAAATACCTGGGTCACATAATTCAAAATAATTCAGTTAAACCACTGAAAGACAACTTGATATCAATAAGAACAACTAAAATACGACATTGATCGACACGACATAATAGCCCGAGTTTTTCGACAAAAACAAATAAGATTTATTGAAGTCATCACAAAATACCACATCTTTGGAACCGTTAGATGCTGGATGTATAGAATCGAGTGGCAAAAACGAGGATTACCTCACTCACACAATCTCATATGGCTACACGATAAAATTTATCCCACGGATATCGACAAAATCATCCAAGCTGAATTTCCCAATCCACAAAAAGATCCGGAACTATACAACATAGTGGTGAAAAACATGATTCACGGACCATGTGGACCATTAAACTTCAATGCGCCATGCATGAGTGATGGAAAATGTACAAAAAAATATCCAAAACCATACTTGGACGATACAAAAACTGAAGATGACGGCTATCCCAAATATAGAAGACGATCACCGAAAAACGGTGGCTTCACAGCAAAAATACGAATACAAGGCAGAGACGAACTGGAAATAGATAATCAATGGGTAGTATCATATAACCCACTACTTTCCAAAATTTTCCAAGCACACATAAACGTTGAATACTGCAATTCAGTAAAATCTATTAAATATATATGTAAATACGTAAACAAAGGTAGTGATATGGCAGTATTCCAAATAGTCCAAAATAGCGAACAAAATAACAGAAATGATGAGATCCTCATGTACCAAATGGGAAGATACATCAACAGTAACGAAGCAGCGTGGAGGATTTTTAGTTTTCCCATACACGAACGCGAACCAGCTGTGCAACATCTAGCAGTACATTTGGAGAATGGACAGAGAGTTTACTTCACAAAAGACTCGGCTAGAAAAATTGCAAGCGAACCACCTCAGAACACAACATTAACAGCTTTTTTCCAACTGTGCCAAACGGATCCATTCGCAAAGACATTACTGTAAGTCGACGTCCCTATTTATTATACGTGGGACAAAACAAATAAAATTTTTCAACGACGCAAACAAGGAATGCCAGAGGAGGGTCATCCAGAAATCATGAAAACTAACGCAATAGGTCGAGTATACACTGTACATCCAAACAATGCCGAATGTTTCTATCTCCGGATGTTGTTACACGAAATACGGGGACCAACAAGTTTCACAGATCTCAGGACCATTGACGGCTACCTATGCCAGACGTACAGAGAAGCATGTCAACGCTTAGGATTATTGGAAAACGATAACCACTGGGAATTAACACTACAAGAAGCCACACTCACAGCTTCAGCTGAACAAATTCGAGAGTTATTCGCCATAATTCTAACAACATGTAACCCATCAAACCCAAAACAGCTATGGGACTCTTTCAAAAGGAATATAAGTGATGATATATTGTACCAAATCCGAAAAACTAATCCAGAACTGACTATAGAATTCAATGACGACATCTTCAATGAAACACTCATTCGCTTAGAAGATAAATGTTTAGCAATAAATAACCAGGCCTTAGTAGAACTTGGAATGCCAGCACCACAAAGAAATGCTTTCAGTGTGCTAAACTACGAAATTACAAAGGAAAAAAGCTACAACGTCAATGAACTACTTGAATACATTGCTCACAACAAACCACTCCTCAATGACAATCAAAAAAAAGTTTACAACGTTATAATGAACCGGATAAATAACAACACTGGTGGAATTATTTACTTGGACGCACCAGGAGGCACCGGTAAAACGTTTCTAATAAATCTAATAATGGCGGAAATACGTGCTAAAAAAACACATCGCACTGGCACTAGCATCATCCGGCATTGCAGCCACACTTATGGAAGGAGGACGAACTGCCCATTCTGCCTTACAACTACCGTTGAATATAGCCGAACAACAATTCCCGGTATGTAAAATCTCAGGAAAATCTGGACGGGGTCAACTTCTAAAACAAGCTAAAATTATCTTCTGGGATGAATGCACCATGGCCCATAAAAAATCACTAGAAGCCATGGACAGAAAATTACAAGAATTGCGAAAAAACTCTGAAATAATGGGAGGAGCTCTACTCATACTCTCAGGAGATTTTCGACAAACACTTCCAGTTATTCCCAAGTCAATACCAGCAGACGAGATTAATGCATGCTTAAAAAAGTCACATCTCTGGCCACAAGTACAAATACTGCAATTAACAAAAAACATGAGAGTTGAATTATCAAAAGATGAAACAACAGCACATTTTGCTAAAATGCTTTTACAAATAGGCGAAGGTACATATCCTACTGACCAAACGACCGGCCTCATTGAACTCAATAGTGATTTCTGTAACATAGCCACTACTGAAAACGAACTAATCGACAAAATTTATCCAAATATTATTCAGAACTATACTAACGTAGAGTGGTTATTTCAAAGAGCAATTTTGGCCACTAAAAATAATATTGTTGACGATATCAATTTTAATATTCTAAAGAAAATACCTGGTGAAGAGAAAATATATAAATCGATCGACACGATGGTATCCATTGAAGAAAGTGTCAACTTCCCTACTGAATTTCTAAACTCTTTACAAGTACCAGGAATGCCATTACACTGCCTTCGTCTGAAAATTGGATCTCCAATCATACTACTCAGAAATCTCAACTCCCCAAAACTATGTAATGGAACGAGGATGATCGTAAAACAGCTATCGAATAATATCATTGAAGCTGAACTTATTTCTGGAAAGAACAAAGGACACACAGTATTTATACCTAGAATACCACTGATCTCTTCTGAATTGCCATTTCAATTTAAAATATTGCAGTTTCCAATTAAATTAGCCTTTAGTTTTACAATTAACAAAGCGCAAGGGCAAACTTTAAAATATTGTGGCATCAACCTCAAAGAATCCTGCTTCTCTCACGGTCAGCTATATGTAGCTTGCTCAAGAGTAGGAAATTCGAAAAATTTATATATGTATATACCCCGGACAATAAAATGAAAAATGTTGTTTATAAACAAGTAGTGTAAATAATGAGAAAATGTTTTCAATAATTTTTTTTTCTTTTTACGTCATAGTTTATTTTTTTATTTCAACTACCACGTAATCGCATATCAACTCCCGAGCGAAGTCGGGTATCATAGCTAGTTTCTAATAAAATTTTAATATTTTATTTAATCTTCATTATTTTACAAATGACATTGTTAATAAAATATCAATAATTTTCAAAACGATATAGATTTATGTAGCATTTTGCTAAAAATATAATACCTTTCCCTATCCTATTTTGCAATAAGGAAATAAACAAACGTTGTATTAAAAAGGGCCAGAAGGTATGTTGTTTTTACCCACTACCTATTCAAAGCTAATTTGGACCCTCTTGACCTATCGCTTTGTCATGCAAATGCGAATTTGTTTTGAAACTAATCAAATTGCTAACGAACGTACTTTGAACATCACTATAGGTATAAACCTTTGTATACAACATTTATTCTTACTAAGTAAGCAGATTTTCTGGGCCGCTTTTATTATAAAGTAGATTATGATTTATTGATATGGTTTGTGAATTAATAATAAAGAATTCACGTTTAAATTATACTGTGCCAAAAACAGATGGGTCATTTACGATAATAAGCTATTGTTATATGAAAAAAAATATATTCATTAATAAATAACTTCAAGAAATTCAGTTCCAAAGTCATCTGTCTACCCTAGTGTTTAAATGCCTTTGGAGTTAAATTCCAATGAGGTAGGTAAACAAGAGCCTTTATATTACTAATAATTATGTACTTAATCCCTAAAGGACCATGCTCACTGTTTAAGAGGGCACTTTTTAACTCGAGCAGTTCTATTGAACCCAAAAACGCCATAATTATCTGCTGTAAGTTGCTAAGGAGTATGATGTCCCGCAACATGCTGCAGCATCAGGTCAAGGTTACCATGTCATTGTAACACCACCGAAATAACAATATCTGTACTTATCAAATTTCACATCAATTGAATCTGTGGAAGTTAGTGAAATCCTACGATCCTGGGAGCTACGATGCCACAAACAGATACACACATACACAGACACAGAGGTCAAATTTATAACACCCCTCTTTTGCGTCGGGCGCTAAAAATTAGCAATGTCAAGAGGCTCGAGGCTCTAGAGGCTCTCGCTGTTTAAAAAAATATTTATTGAAGTTTGAATAACTCATGACGTATGTCGTGTGTGTATGATGTATAAACCATAATGTTTGAACACGTTTAGGAAAACAATAACAATAACTGGGTTGACATTACATATATACTCAGACGTCACAAGCACTACCTTAGTACCTATTATATACGTCAAAATATCGTTAATATCGTAAAAACTGTTAATAAACTATGTACTTAATAAATTTTACTTTATCCAGTCATTTCTGGCTGTTTACGTACTAAGTATGTTATTGATTGAACAGTTTTTTATGTTATTTTAAACGATATTTATGTTAAGGTCGTCAAACAGGCTTGGTGGTCCACTAAACTTGATTGTAGGTGGTTACGGTCGCCGACAGGAGTAAGATTAAGGATAAAAAATGATAGTTATGTACTTGATAAAGTTTAACAAGGACGACTCCTTGAGGAGCGCATTCGGTCGGAAGAATGAAAATGAGCAATACTGAGAAAAGCCGAAACGTGCATGACTGTATAAATGTCAATTAAAATTAAACATAAAATTAAACCGCGCAAGTGTAATAAAAATTATAATTTATAATTATAATTAGTGACTAAAAGCGATGAATGAGGGCTAACTAGGCCCACCCGAATGAAGGTGAATGTGAAAAGTTCATTCCACCTTTTAAACGTCTTGGAGTTCAATGTCTCTTTTTGTCAGTTAAATTAAAATTAGTATAAACTAGCAACGGATCCTTTCTTTAAATTATATACACAAACCTTCGTCGTTTATCGTCTTTTCCATAAGTGAAAACTGCATCAAAGTCAGTTTGGTGGTTTAGAAAATATAGTGGAGAAACAGACACAAGCTGAACGCCACTTTGTTTTATAATATTAAATATAAATATCTAGATAATTTAATAAAAGTTCACAATAAATAAATAAAAAAGTAAATTATATTACAAGGCTTCCATACTTATTAGTATTTTCCTTCGTTCACTATCGATACGGTTTATGTAAGGTTTTGGTGTAGCCCTCCCTGCATAGTAACGGACATTAAATAAAATAACGAGCAATAATTTGTCTTCTTTTAGTATAATGCAAACATTTTAAAGAGGAACAATTACAATAATTAAATCACAATTTTCTTTAAATAGTAAAAACAAAGTCGTCCCGCCGTCTGTCGCCGTTTAAACTACGCAACGGTTTTTAATACGGATTTAATTACAAATGAAAAGAGCGTTAAACGAGGAAGGTTTTTATTTTATACTAGCGACTCGTTCCTGGCTTCGCCCGGGTGCATTTTTTTAAGTAAAAACCTTCCCTGATTATCCCTCTATCCATGAGTGAAGTGAAGACAGAATTAAAATCGGCCCAGCCGTTCTCGAGTTTTGCGCTTAGCAACACATTTAGGGATTCATTTCTATATTATAGAAGATATAATTTGTAGAAAAATATTGCACCCGTGCGAAGTCCAGAGAGGGGTTCGCTAGTAATAATATGAAAACTTAAAAACTAACCTAATAAATAAAAACAATAAAATAAACCTCACTATTTATAAATTTCTAGCTTTTACACGCGACTTCGCCTGCGTAACTTTATAAAATATAGCCTGTGTTACTCGCTGATAACTTAGCTTTCTATATCTAGGTTAAAGAATTTTCAAAATTTTTGATTTTATAAATCTTCTCTCTTTGTAATATTAGTATAGATATAGATTGATGAAATTAAATGTGGGTCCAAGTGGCAAGGTACCCAATATGCTGGCTGCATTACCTTTCTGTCTGAGAGAGTTATTGCCCAGCCCTACTTTACTTTTAAGTCATTGCAAGTTCCACTCAGATCAGTCATGTTAGTTATTATATTAGCAAAAATCCCAATTTTTGACTGGATTGCTCTCGCTCGGCCACTCGTCAAATTAATTACATAAAATGTATTTTCACTTCACGGTCGGTTCTATTTTTAAACGTAACAAGTTCAAACTTTACGTAATCGAATTTTATATGTTACAAGGAATATATTGTGTTATAATATGTGCATAATAAAAATTGCTTAACAACCACAAATATGTAGGATTGTAGGCTAATGTAACTTGTTATTGTATCAACACAAATTTTCTACTTACTTACTTGGACAATTATTATTTAAATACAAGCAAATGATTGGCTAATTATATTCTTATGTCATCATGTGAAATTATATATTCTGAAGCGTGTGGATTTTGTGTTTGAATATATTTTTGTGTTTGAATGTACTTCACATTTAAACAGTTAACAAATATAACAAATAAATAACCGGAATAAATTTGTCCATTCATTTTCTCTTACATTTTTTATGGCAACAGTTTTCTATTCAGAAGCGGTACGAAGTTACTTATAATAAAAATCAAAAGAAAGCATTCTAGCAAACACAAGTATTGTTATTATATTATTAGCTTATATAACGACAGTGAAAAAATTTTTTTTTATTAAATATCAATGAAACGATAGAAAGTGTTTATAACTATGATAAAATATTCCGGTTTTGAATTATCGAAGCTTAGCGGCGAACCTTTGAAATGTAATGGTTCGAAATGACTCGAGATTCGAGAAATATCGTATACAATATTATCTCATTGTAGTAAGCGCGGACGCTTCGTTCCCTCTATTATACCAGATGACCAACATGCTAGCATATAGGTAGTAGAATCCCACTATACCAAGTATAGTCGTAAACGAAATCGGAATAGGAATAAAAACAATTTTTTTTTTTAAACGGTTTATGTTAAATAATAAAGACTGAAAGATTGATATTTTTCATATTTCTTACTTTTAGTTAAGGACTAGTTAGTTAGGTTTTATAAAATATTCATCCATAGATCCAGTGGACCGTCAGCCTGTCTTTTGAGTTTAACATAAAAAAAGCTACTAATAAGGAACACACGTTTCTTCAATCAGAAGCTATCATTTATCTTGTCTTAGATTTCATAATACGAGCCTGTACATTCGTACAGAATGTGCGTGATAACGCTTCCAGCAAACAAAATATTTAGATGTGTCCAATTTCCTCGAACGATTTACAAATAAAGTGTAAATAAAGTCATCCATATCTAACTTTTAATAACCTTCTCATAGTTCCTGCTTATCGTACAGAATGTTTTTTTAATAATCGACGTTTTAGTATAATCAATGATAAAAAATTACTTAACCAGTAGTATAATATAATATGTTATGGTTTAAATGCGTGGTGGCCAGACTTGCGAGAGGCCAACATCCAGCTGTGGAGGGACAGAGCCTGAATAATGATGGTTTAGATGATTAATCAGGTCTATTTCAATCAGGTGTATTATAATAGGCATTGAAATAAGTAGATATTTATACTGTTTTAGGCCTTATGCTTTATTTGTGTATCGTTCGCGGAAATCATATACAACTAAACGTTTGTTTGTAGACACAATGTGGCGTTTTCATAGAACTCGTTGTAAACACTAACAATTGTGTTAATGAGTAAATATAACACTGTGGTCTGTGGTGTACCGTACAAGTACGTAATAATAGCCACATGTCTCATTGTAAAAACCAATGACAGCAGGCAAGTGCTCATGTACGTCATCTATAGAGACGATACAGTCGGTAAAAAGAAAGCTTTCCTTTCTAACCTCACTGAGACTCATTGTAAATCAAAAGAATCAGAATAATACCTGTGAATATTCAGGTTTTTTCCTATTGAAACGTGTCAGTACTGAAAGAGTCAGAGCCCTATCTCTGCCTAATTCTTTATCCATAATCCTACTGAGGTAGCTGACACCTGTGGCGTGATTTTGTTGTAGGTGACGGTAGCCATCTTACCAACTAATAGGGACCGTTATTTAATGTTTGCATTTTTGATAAAAAAAAAAAGGAGGAATTGTTTTTATGTCCATTCATTGCAGATATTATATATTATATTTAATTATTTATTGAAAATCCACAGCTCATAAAGGTCAATTTTCCCGATCACAAAATATATAATATTGAAATTTTTACAATTTAATTACAACGGTAAATGACTTTTCCATTTTTTTTTAAATAGATTGCAAGAATTGCAATTTTGATTAACGACGCTTTCTGATTTGTTTTTGGCTTTTTGTAAAGATACTAAATTAATCTGCATGAAAACATACGAGTTTACATACGAGAGATAAACGAGGAAGGCTTGTGTACAGACAGTGTACCTACAGTTGCAGACAGGAATGGGTCGCTTAGTTATACTATACTATTATGAGTAAATCATAAATGTTAACAGTGTTATCAATTTTACTTCCCTAAAGTTCAAACCTACCCAATTTTACATACAATAATTTAAGTCCTGGGGTTCCGAGTAGGAATTGACCTACTCAACACCGAGTAGGAATAGAATTAGAAGTAATCGTAAATTGCCTTAAAGAATCGGCACCATTATCAGTCTATTATTATAAATTTAATATTAGTATGTATCCATTCAACATTTTATATAAAGCGTCTATTGTTCTCTTTATCGCTATTTAAAAGCCACTTTCATTCAAGACTACAATTATATATGAGTTGCATTGAGCGCATAGTAACGGAAATTGTGACGTTGCGATCAGCTGACATCGTATGATGTTCATAATTCGTACGCTCGCTTGGCACTCAACAATTGTAGCATTTATACGAGACGTGGCCAGTACGGATAATTTAATAGGGATGTGGGTCTTTCTCTTGTAATTCATACACTTGTGTGTATCTTATACACACATTTATAATCTTGAATCGATTGCATGATGATGAGTTGTCTATTGAAATCAATACTAATAATAAATCTGTAAGTGTAGGTATTGTATGTATGTTGTATGTTCCTCCATAACTCTGAAACGAATTATCTGATTTTCATGAAACTTGGTAGATAAACATTTGGACGTACAGGACACAGGATAGGCTACTTAATATTTTTCAATGCGGACGAAGTTGTGGGCACCAGCTAGTAATAGATAAAAATCAAACATGGCAACTCGAGTTAAATTTGGGCGAGCAGTTCATTAACTCATATTAAGTAAGTATATCTTATCAACATAATTTGGCCTGTGCCACTGTTAAATATAGTCCTCGCCCA
Organism: Synanthedon andrenaeformis; assembly: GCA_936446665.2. Lineage (NCBI taxonomy): Eukaryota > Metazoa > Arthropoda > Insecta > Lepidoptera > Sesiidae > Synanthedon > Synanthedon andrenaeformis. The sequence goes on along the minus strand of OW387778.2, from coordinate 11,183,620 downwards.
AGACTCGCCACCACACAGGATCCTCTGCCTTTCACATCCAACCGAAGTACGAGTATAGGTATATAATAATTATATCAGCACCAATATCTATTCTAATATAATAAAGAAAGAGGGCGGATTTTGTATATTTTGTTTATATGTGGAGGGTAATCTGCGGAACCTACCACTGCATTTGAAAAATTCTTTCACTATTTGAAAGGTACATAATTCCAGATGAACATAGGGTAATATATTATGTATAAGTACTAATCCCCCCAATTGCTCTCGGGCGAAGCATCGTACTAATTAGGTATAAATATATAAAGTTAATGTTTCAATAATAAAGAGTCACAGTAATGGGGTGAATGTTACAAGCTATGTTTTATTGTTTTAGAAAGTGTTGCTTTATTGAGACGTGATGTGCTGACAAAACGTTTTTAGAAATGTATGTATGTAAACAATGTATGACAAAAACGTCCACCTAAAAGATATTTATAAAAAGTCCGGCACATCATAATTGTATTCAATTTTTATAATTATTTAAATTAAAATAACTGCCTTTATGCCTAAAAAAATAATCAAAAAAATTTATTCATTGTAACAAAATCGATCCATCCGTTTGGGATCTACAATTCCACAGACAGACACGCAGATACACAGACCTCCGATAACACCCCGTTTTTGCGTCGAACGCCGGGGTTAATAAATTTAGTAGGTCTGGCACATTAATCTCCACTATTAAATTTAATATTTAGACGTTTGCTCGGCAATTCAACGTCTATTTAGAAATATTTATGAAGTAGGTAAGTAAACATTGCAATCATACAATTGGCAATGTCGAAAGAGTTGAAGTTCTTGAAGCATCATTTATTTTAACTAATAAGTAACATGAACTTACTTACTCGTGAACTAATAGGTAAGTTCAAGTTCAAGGTGGTCAAGGAACTATATATCTCGAGCGAACAATAACATTTTGCATCTTTGCATAGTACAAAATATAAAGTAGCTTGCCGCCGTCCTTCCCTCTGTCTGTCTGTATGTAGGTACGCTTAGATATTTTAAACTACAGAACGGAATTTAATGCGTTTTTCACTATTGGAATGAACGGTAAACAGAAAAAAATTGCCGGGATCGGCAATTTTTTGCCAACTTGAACAAGTTTTTTTTCAATATTTTTTTTTAAATATATTACCGATTTTTTATGTCCCACGCATAATTTGACCAAAATAATGATAAAACTGACGTAAACACTTGACCTTAACTTTGGTACACTTTATGCTATGACGTCTATGCAAATTTCTCGAATTCATGCTGTTTGTCTAGTTTTTAAATACGTCAATAATAAAAAAATTAAGTTATACTTACATAGATTTAGAAATGATGTCGCAGTATATCAAAATGTCTCGAAAATAAAGCTGCATCAACTAAGTTTTTAATTTTAATTATCGTTAAAAGTAGTCTTAAGCAAGATTTTTTTTTAATTTAGTGAATTATTATAAAAAAGGACTATTAGGAACTTAACAAAAATTAAAATTAAATATCAGAGTTACGAACGTAATTGAAAAAATTATAGTAATGTGGCCCCTTCATTTCCCCCTTTCAAGACGGCATCTTTTTTAAATGGTAAGATTATCAGACGGTCCAGAGGTGTGGCAAGTGGCTCGCAGACTATAGTAGGGCTTAAGCAAAGGGATAGGGAAACGGGCTCTGGCATCCCTTACTTACTCATCGAAACACAACACCACTCGTGCTGTTATTTCACTGTGGTTACTGCCATAAAACGGGCTGCCCAAATGACTGCTAAACACAGTGTCCCTGCCACTACTTTCCACATCCAGACCAGAGCCAACTTTGAAAAGTTCATTTCCAAAGTTAACTGCAGGGAATCAAACCCAGGAACCCTGGAACAGAGCGTTAAGGCAAGCACCCTTAATCACTCATCTAACGAGCTCATCAGTGCTTTTTTTTTCGATATATAGTCCGACAAAGGAAAACACAATAGATATGTCCGGACACTGACATTGTGCCCTCACTCTTATAATTTTATTGACCTACTTGATTGTTGAGTTAAACAGTCTGAATGTATAGGCGCCATAGAGTTTGTGTTAATTTTTTATGAAAAGATGAGTTGCTATGAGCGACATTAGGTTAATACTTGCCAGTTCAGTGGAAGAGAACTTTCTGGACATTTTGGATTCAAAAAATTGTCAAAATTTAGTTTATTTTAATTATTAATGTAAAATTCTAATATCACGCATCTCCGAAACTTTAATAGTGGCGTTGCACAAACGATTCGTAAGTACATCTCCATAAAGTTCTCAATTTGGTTTTAATTAAAGTACGAAGAAAAAGAACTATATAATAATATTATGTACAGTCGGGGCCACCATCTTCTGTCAAATTCGCTCCTTTATCAAGTTGTAGATTGTTAGTATCCTTTGGAACTAAAGCATTAAGCAGACAACTGACGTTTGAAATGAAGTTTTGGTATGACTCATAATTGCCTCGGTGCAAGCAAATGTCAACTTTAAGGTGACGAACCTTTTCTTTCCCCGACCGCACTTACCTTAGACCACCGGCGCGGCGGCGCACGGTACAGTTGGTTGCTAATGCGCAGCGGATCTTGGTAGGATAAAGGAATACACTATCTAAAAAGTTCTATAATATATCCATAGAGTGTAGTTAAGTCGCTAGGTTCTAAGGTTAGGTTTGACGGTCGCGTGTCGCAACAATTGAGCCACCTCTACTAATTTGTAAGGCGCGAACGTATTCTGTGACATGTAGGCATCTATCGTCCTCGTAGAAAGGCCACACCTCTCTTTTTCAATCACACGTAATTGTTATTGGAAGCGTAATTATCGAAGCGAAATATACTTGGAGTTTGTTTAAGACGTAATATGATTCTAAAATCCTCAGGGTGCCTTAGGTCTTGATAGTTAGCTACTCAATGAGCAAAGTTTATCATAAGGCTTCATACCTTATCACAGTTTATCACAGGAATTGATAGTTTATAACAGAATCGCACGTCTAGTAAATGTTAATTCATTGTTATTTGCGTGAATGTTTGCTGTTACGGTCCCATTGATTTGTGTGTCAGATATGGTGCCTGCTTCTTAGTGCCTGCTGTTCTTTAGCGTTTTTGCAATTTGCATTTGTTACAACATTGCTATTGGCATTCGATCGGATTGCTGATTACTTCTCTGCTTCGTTCCATTGCAGCTGCTGCTGTTGTGTATTTGGATGTGTAATTGATGTATATCTGTTCTATAAACAGGTAAGGTTAACCAACTAACATTTTTAGCGGAGATTTGAGAGTATTACTACTACTGTAGAACATTGGTTGTATAATGGGAATCAACTATGAGTACATAGCAACATTAATCCTTAAATGCTATATTACAAAATTCATAAATAATCACAATAATTCGATGCAGATCAGAGCTAACATTGAAAAGTCCTTTACTCGACAAATGTGATAAATATTAAAATTTTATGTCTCTCGAAAGAAACTAATGATAGCCATTTTTAAAAACATTTGGCTTGTATTGACGTCAAGAACTGGTATATTAACTAAAAAAAGTCATTTGAAAAAAAAAATCATTTGCGTCAGCGCTTTAACAAGTTTTTGTGTTGTGGGTTACCAAGCAATGTTACTGGCAAATGATCAATTTCTTCGTCAATTTATGAAATTTTCCAAAACATCGATGCAAATGAAATCAAAAACTAGTGTCGGATCGGGATATCCAGTGCAAAATATCTGTTATGTCTTTCTCAGGACGGATAAGTTTTCAGTACGGACGCCCAACTTCCAGTAATGGAGAGGCACGTTGAGAAGAAGAATAATTAGTTAATTAGAATATTTGCTAACGTCTGTACTTTCACAGTAACATGTCGAGCTATGATTTTAAACAAAAAATGTTAGAGAATTTAAAATTTTGTTTAATAGTAAGTATCTAATAACTTTAAAAAATATCTATACCTACAACCCATACTAATATTATAAAGCTAAAGAGTTTGTTTGTTTGGTTGAACGCGTTAATCTCAGGAACTACTGGTTCGAATTGAAAAGTTATTTTTGTGTTGGATAGTCCATTTAACGAGAAAGGCTTTAAGGCTATATAACATTTGAAAACGGACGAAGTCGCGGGCAGCAGCTAGTTATTTATACGAGTACTTACTACACATTGTACTTATGTTACCGAGGTCACGGGGTCAAAAAAATAGTTTTTAGAATTTTTGTCTCTTTGTGCGTTTGTGTTCGCTAATCTTAGAAACGGCTCTTAGAACGATTTGGATTTGGTTTTCACTGATGTGTTGTAGAAAGCTTACCTTAACATTTAGCGTTTGTTTTATTCCAATAGGTTTACAAACAAAAAAGTTATACCGAATACCATAATACCAAGAGTATAAAAACCGCGCATACAAAGTTGCCGGTACATTTAGTACCTACATAATAAATAAAATCCATCGTTAATCATGCACACTAATCTCAGAAACGTCTTAACCGATTTGGATGCGGTTTTCACTAACATATTGTAGCAAACTTTCCTTAACATTCAGTTAAGGAATGTTCATTCCATTAGGTTTACTAACAAAAAAGTAAATGCGCTATTCTGAATATACCACTCGTATGAAGTCGTAGCCACTGCTATAGTAACTAATAATTTTTGTCGTAATGAAACAATTGACAAACTAAATAATAAACAAAAAATGTTATCTTTTGCTAGTAATTACTATAGGTGAAATGATAAGGCGCGATTTCACCATACTCTGTTAGTATGTAACATCGCTGTTAAGTCATTTAGCGCTGTCATTCGTAACCTGTAAACGTCTGTTAAATGACTTAACAACGATGTCAAATACAAACAGAGTATGGTGAAATCGCGCCTTAGGGCCACAGATTGACGGTGGATCATGGTTGTTTCCAACCGGTCCTATTGGAACGTTATGGGGGAGGCCTATGTCCAGCAGTGGACGTCCAAGGCTGAGATAATGGTGATAATGAAGTATGTAGATATCACGCTCATCTCAACTCTATTTCTAAGGGCGCAGCAAGTATTTTTATATGTAAAAGGAAGTAAGTACAATAACGTCGCAAGGCAATGCCGATCAGCATTTGTACTCGTAGATTAGGTAATATGTATTATGTAGGTACGTAAGCGTCAGTTAAAATAAAAAAAAAATGAAAATTATTTACAGATATATTTTTGAAAATATTTACAAATAATATATATATAAAAAAATGGATGAATTTTGAAAGTTGTGTAGAGTGTTATGAATGAAGTACAGGTGATTAAATAAAGATTAAAAAAAACAGCGTCTGGGGTGCAGTGGTGAAGTGCGTCCGGAGTCTCAGCACTGACTCCCGGAACGATATGATGCAGACGGGCAGCGGCGATGGGTGCGTCCGGAGTCTCAGCACCGACTCCCGGAACGACACGATGCAGACGGCCAGCGGCGATGGGTGCGTCCGGAGTCTTTGCACAGACTCGCGGAATGACACGAAGTGAAGCGTGCAGTGGTGAAGTGCGTCCGGGGTCTCACCACCGACTCCCGGAACGACACGATGCAGACGGAAAGCAGAGATGGGTGCGTCCGGAGTCTCTGCGCCGACTCACGGAACGACGCGAAGTGAACTTTGCTGTAGAGAAGTGCGTCCGGAGTCTCAGCACCGACTTCCGGAATGACACGAAGCAGATAGAGGCAAGACAGGCCAAATTTTAATATTGTATCGCAGAGAGGAGCGACAACACACTGATTGATTTTCATCAGTCTAGCCGGCTGGAAAACCTTCGAAATAATATTTTGAAAATTAAATTTAGAAAATAATAAATATATATGGCCAGGACATTTCGAATTTAGAGGTGAGGTTGTATATAAAAAGGAATAAAAAATGAGCGAGAAAGCAACAATGTAATGAGAAAGCATGATGTCAAAATATTATGGGAACTATGGCGACGAAATAAATAAACAAAGAGATTATGTCAAAAATATATAAATTTACGTTTTTGAAATTATATGAGGACTAAATGCATGTAAAACGTATGATAAAATGTAGGAAAAAGTATACCAGACATTCTGAAAACAGGCTGTCGGTAAGATAATAAGGAAACAAGGGAAAAATGTGATGTAAATGATACGTGAATGACATGTAGGCCGAAAAATATATAAAATACAGGATCTGAGGCGTTATCCAGGTTAGTAGCGCATCCAGGAGTGATGTATGAAGTGTATGAACACGCTACATTTCCCCGACAACCCCAGAAAAATTTTCGACCGAGAAAATTTTGATTAAAAACCAGACAGATCCAGGGGACACAGCTTTGCAGATTCATACATCATCAGACATGCTCAAGCATTCATCTTCAAACACACCGTCTTCTATCATTCTGGTACGGGTGGAGTTCACATTCAATGACTGCCACTCGAAAAGGGTGATCCCAAATGACGGGTAAGGCTTATTTAAGGAGTTGTCAGCCGCTCCTTTGTAAAAAAAATAATGACCTAGGGCTTAATTTAACGAGTAGTCAGCCGCTCGTGTAGAGTGCTAAGTATAGCACTTAAGAGGTGAAGATATAACTACGTAAGACTCGTCTTACATAGTTAAACTTCAAGCTTTAGAGCTTGAAGTGGAGGCTTCGCGGCATTAGCATATGCGTAGAAGAAATAGAGCATTTGCTCCAAAACTTTAGTTTACATTTACAGGCTTAAAAGCTTGTATAATAAAATAAAATAAAAATTTTGAATAATGAATAAATGAGATGAAATGATGAAACTGGGTTTAGTTAGGTTTTAATGTCTTTGATATGCCATTTGCCCTTAGTTCCGTTGGTGTCTTCGAGAATATACACCAACGGTGAAAGCTTTTTAGAAACTTTACACTTGACGAACCAGCATTTCCTAATACTCGATTCTTAAGCCAAACGGTATCACCGACATTAAATTCCTTAAAAAACGTCGAAGTTCATAATGAGCACTATACATAGCGTGCGCTATGTATAAAATAGATTGAACCTTATTTGTTCAGTAGGTCAAATTTTATTTGTTTAGCCATAATTGCCAAAACACAAAACACAAAAATCAAATTTTAAATGAAATAATCAGAATACAAATAAAGTTCAAATTTACCTTATTTCCTTCTGTAAAGATAAAATGATATTAATGTGTTAAATGTAGTGAGATGAAACAGCAAAATGAAGAAAATAAAATTTCGAAGGTTTTAGATTGACAAAGAAATGTAGGTCCAAAAATAAATCAAAAAAAAAATGCACTAGAAGAAGTGTTATTTTAGAATTTAGGGGGGAGTATGTAGATCCGAAAATAAATCAAAAGAAAATGCACTAGAAGAAGTGTTGTTTTAGAATTTAGGGGGGTGTGGGAATTTAGAAAAATTAGTTGGGCGCCAAACTGTCGTGAAGCGACAGTTAAAATAAAAAAAAAATGAAAATTATTTACAGATATATTTTTGAAAATATTTACAAATAATATATATATAAAAAAATGGATGAATTTTGAAAGTTGTGTAGAGTGTTATGAATGAAGTACAGGTGATTAAATAAAGATTAAAAAAAACAGCGTCTGGGGTGCAGTGGTGAAGTGCGTCCGGAGTCTCAGCACTGACTCCCGGAACGATATGATGCAGACGGGCAGCGGCGATGGGTGCGTCCGGAGTCTCAGCACCGACTCCCGGAACGACACGATGCAGACGGCCAGCGGCGATGGGTGCGTCCGGAGTCTTTGCACAGACTCGCGGAATGACACGAAGTGAAGCGTGCAGTGGTGAAGTGCGTCCGGGGTCTCACCACCGACTCCCGGAACGACACGATGCAGACGGAAAGCAGAGATGGGTGCGTCCGGAGTCTCTGCGCCGACTCACGGAACGACGCGAAGTGAACTTTGCTGTAGAGAAGTGCGTCCGGAGTCTCAGCACCGACTTCCGGAATGACACGAAGCAGATAGAGGCAAGACAGGCCAAATTTTAATATTGTATCGCAGAGAGGAGCGACAACACACTGATTGATTTTCATCAGTCTAGCCGGCTGGAAAACCTTCGAAATAATATTTTGAAAATTAAATTTAGAAAATAATAAATATATATGGCCAGGACATTTCGAATTTAGAGGTGAGGTTGTATATAAAAAGGAATAAAAAATGAGCGAGAAAGCAACAATGTAATGAGAAAGCATGATGTCAAAATATTATGGGAACTATGGCGACGAAATAAATAAACAAAGAGATTATGTCAAAAATATATAAATTTACGTTTTTGAAATTATATGAGGACTAAATGCATGTAAAACGTATGATAAAATGTAGGAAAAAGTATACCAGACATTCTGAAAACAGGCTGTCGGTAAGATAATAAGGAAACAAGGGAAAAATGTGATGTAAATGATACGTGAATGACATGTAGGCCGAAAAATATATAAAATACAGGATCTGAGGCGTTATCCAGGTTAGTAGCGCATCCAGGAGTGATGTATGAAGTGTATGAACACGCTACAATATATATATATATTATCAGGAGCTACCAGATTTTAATAGTGTATCCATTGTGTGAAGGTCAACGCAACATTGACCTTGATTTGATAATATTTGTAATAATATAATATTTTTACTTCTTCAATGATAAGATAATAGTCATAATGAAACTATTAATAGACGATAACAAGTAATTATAAATTGATACAGTTTATTTCATACTGGAGCCATCCCGTTATATGTATAGGATAAAAACATTAATATTAATTAATAAATACCTACCCGTTTATTAATGTCGTAATATCTCCCTTTATTTGTCCGGACTGATTCTACAAAATACTTTTTTATTTTCTTTTTTTCTTATTTAATTGTACTACGCGTACCTCTGATATACACGTCAGTGACCTTATAGAGTTACAATATACATCGTATTTATAAATTTATGGTTACCTCTAATCTCCGATCCGGTGAAAAATTATCTAGCTGATGGTGAAATCGCATCAAAATGAGTTGCGTGGTTTAGCAGTTATCTGAAATACAGACGAGGAAAGCGACTTCAATTTATACTATACTAGTGACCCGCTCCCGTCTTCGCCCAGAAGCAACTTATATTAAGTTGATTTTAAGTTGGACCAAATTACACATAGTTACGAAGTTTTATCAAAATCGGTTCAGTAGTTTAGGAGTTCATCAGCGACAAACATGTGGCACGAAATTTTTATATAATAGCGATATAAGGATTTAGAACAGTTAATAAACACTTTACTATAAGAGCGTAAGTGGTGATCGTAATAAAAAAAAACGCAGGAAGTAAAACTTACAACTTCCGCATCGAAAAATCATTGACAACGGTATTTACTCCGAGCGATATTAGTTATTAGCGTGCAAATGAATAAATTAGTTAAATATTGATCATGCAGTGTAAATCGTCCAAAAGACGACGCATAAATACTTGTGTATTACATTGCCATCCTTGACTTCGGATACAAAGTCCGAATTCTAGTTTACCACGTGTCTTACGAAACTATGTATAATACCTACTTACGTAAGTATTATAATTGTAATGAATGGAAGAATTAGAAAGTTTATGAACATTTTGAAATAACAATAGTCAAGTCACTGAACACATATTTGTTTGTTATAAATTTAACTGAAGGTAGTTTGATACAGGTTCATCCTCTCTTGACAAGTTATATTATAGAAACCTATTCTATATCTATACACTAAAATATAAAGTAAAAAATAAATAAAAATAAAGGAGCTGTTCGCCTCTGTCTTTATTTCCGCTAACTTCTTCTATACCAGTTAAGAGGTTTTGGTACGGTTTTCACTAATAGAAAGAGCGATAAATTATGAAGTTTCGTGTGCATAATTTACAAAAATAAAATGCATCCGTGTATATGTACTACGGAGGGGCACACTCCGTAGTACATACATAACATATAAATGATCGGGAATAAGAAAAACCACATGCACGGTATAGCTAAATTGTATTTTATTGTTTTTCGAAGTATTCTCCGTTCAACTTAATGCACTTTTCCATTCGTGCCAACCAATCATTAAAACAGTAATTCCAGTCTTAAGTTGATGACAAAATGGCTGATTTGTACGCTTCCACAGCTGCTTCGGGGTCTTCAACCGTTGACCGCGCAATAAATCTTTCATTCTAGGGAATGTAAAGAAATCGTTTGGGCTCAGATCAGGACTGTACTGAGGATGGCTCATCAGCTCAACGTTTTCCTGCTTTAAAAAATCATTTGTCTTCCGAGCCGTATGGGAGCTCGCATTATCGTGATGTAAGATGATGCGACGTTTCGGGTTATTTTTTCGGAGTTCGGCTATCATTTCTGGCAAACAAACCGTGATATACCACTCGGCGGTAACCGTTATGCGTTCCTGTAAAGGAATTGTAGCAACATGCCCCTTTCTCGAGACAAACGTAGCGACCATTTTCTTTGACACGCTACGGGAGCGAACCACTTTCGTTGGTTTGACCTCGTCTTCGAAGACCCAAACTGCTGACTGATGTTTTCTTTCAGGTTCGTATGAATAAATCCATGATTCGTCACCTGAGACGATATTATAAACGGCATTTGACTTCCCTCCGTTGAAGCGTTGCAGAGTATTCCGGCACCAATCTACACGAGCCGCCTTTTGCTTTTCGGACAAATTGTGGGGAACCCAGCGGGAAACTAGCTTTCTTACACACAGCTCATTATGTAATATCGACTGAATTGCAGTCATTCTGTTACTGATAACAGCCCGAATCTGCTCGTATGTCACATGACGGTCATCTAATATAATAGTTCGCACAGCTGCGATGTTTTCAGGCGTGACCGCTGTTCTTGGTCGACCTGCAGAAGAAACAGTGCTGAGCGACACACGACCGCGTCGGAACTCGGCATACCAGCGGTATATTGTCGTTTGACTCGGTGCTTCAACATCATAAATCGAAACAAGTTCGCTGAGACATTTATCTTGAGATAAGCCGCGACGAAAATTGTGATAAATTATGGCACGGAAATGTTCACGCGTGAGCTCCATTTCTGTTAACTACGTGTCAACTTTAAACCAACATAGTTTTTGTTTTTAATCTTTTTTTTTAAATTGTTTGAATGTCATTAAGATTCTAAGAGGCCATTATTCAAATTCTAAAAAAGGTTTTATTGTAACTCAATCCGAAATATTCTATTCCCGATCATTTCAGTGTGCCCCTCCGTATAGGAATATTATAAAGAGCGGAGATTTGTATGTTTGTAATGAATAAACTCAAAAACTACTGGACCGATTTTAAAAAATCTGTCACTTATAGAAAGCTACGTTATCGGCGAGTAACATGGGCCATATTTTATAAAAAGTTACGCGGGTGAAGTCGCGTGCAACAGCTAGTAATAGCTTGTATGTTCTATATTTGGCGCGTTAGTCTGTTACACCAATTTTAAATAGTTAAAGTACTTTTTTCCAATGCATTTATTTATGATAGACTATTATTGCAATATAGGTAGTCAATTATTTGGTACAACTTCAATCACTTTCTCTACGTCATGTTCGTAACGCATAAGGAAGATGGCGAAGTGTCCGCAGCGGCACCGGAAGGTCAACGCCAAACAAATATTTTTGACCTTTGTGAACAGCTGCGCAGATGCCCATCACATTACTGAGGTAAAATAAAATTATATTGCTTTCCTACTTTTCTAAAACTCTTGATTTTGTTGTAGCTTTAATGAATTAAATTGTCTTTAATTCAGTCTTCGTTTCACGTACATATAGTAAGTAAAATATTTAATAACAATTCTCTTTCACTTAAAAATTTAATAAAATAACTAAGAAGTGAATTATTCTTCATAAATTTACCTACAAAACAAGACTAACTTACCCTCGTACGAGTATTCGTTCACGATTTAGAGGTCATAGCGCAGACGCCGCGATTAGACTGGCGGAAAAATCTCAAAAAGCACCTGCTTTCAACAGAACGCCATTTAGTGAAACTATTTGCCACCGGGACTTTTTAGACTAATTCTGCCCGGTGTCAACCCCTCCCTTGCTTCCTTTTCCCCCCAAAACGTGTCCGGATCTGCGGTTTTTTTTTCATTTTTTTCTGAATCTATTACTGAATTCATTTTTTCAACATTTTTGTATTCGCAGTTAATTTATCGAAAAACAATCGAAGCTGTGATAAAATAGCTGAGATGTGAATTATTCTTCATTTACCTACAAAACAAGGTCTAACTTACCCTCGCACGAGTATATTCGTTCACGATTTATAGGTCGTAGCGCAGACGCCGCCTAGCCGACAAACTCGGTGTCTGCGCTATAACCTATATAAATAGTGAACGAATAATTTGATTTATTATAATTACGAACGCAATTTATAATAATCAAATTTAATATGAAACTTAACACTTAAAACATCACCAAATCTCAAACATACGCTAACTAGGTCATTTATAATTAAGTACTAGGAAAAAATATTTATTTTGGAAGTATTTGACTTCCTAAGTCAAATACATCCGAAATAAAATATAAATATTTACCCAAAAGGCGTTTTCTAAAGTACACATAGATATTTTTTAAACATACCAAGGACAATAATATAACATTTATTTTTTAGCTATAGGTTTTCTTTCGTTAGAGGCAAAAACCCGCAAGTGCATTTGTTTTATGGTAAATTCAACAAAGTTATAGTGTTGTGCAAACTTTATTTAGGGCCTTTGAATGTAAAAAATATTTTCGGATACATTAATTAAATAATTAGTTTCTAATACTTAGTTTTAATAGTTTAATAGAAATATTTAAAAAAATCTAGCCGGTTCGTCGAAACTAAAAATAAATTTTATTTATCTGCTAGTTAAAAATAAATCTAAGCAGCTATTAGTTATTCATGTCACATCGTAAGTGTATAAACAAATATAAAACGGACGCGTAATAAGATGTTATTACTTAGGTACTAAAAAAACACTGCTATATTTAATTTAACAAGTAATAAAAAAATGTCGCAATAAATAAATGTATGTTATACAATATTTACATGCAGATTCTATCTAAATACAACAGCTTGTTCCAGGATACAGATGAACCTTTTTAATGATCCTTCTACATAAAAAAATGCAATAAAGAAATCTATTTATATTCGCTGGATTTCTTAATACTGTTACTTTAACTGTCAATTACAAATTGACTCCTAAGATACAAGCTGAGCTTTATTATTAGTGTAGGGGTCAAAATCTAACCTATTTGTAATTAGTGTTTTGAAATAAATATTTATTATTATTATTATTGGCCGACTTTGTTGTATCTACATAAAAGAAAGTCGGCTGCACCGATTTTTATGATCTGTGTTTTGTTGAATTTGTCTCCGATCCGAATAGCAGAATAACTACAAACATCGAAAAAATATTCACGAAAAAATATACGAAGAAAACTTATTTTCCCATACATTTTGTATGGAATAAGTTTTTATTTTGATGCAGTACGAAGTTCAGGGCCAGCTAGTAAGAAATAAAGGAATAAACAAAAATATATACCTTTCTAGAGTTTCCTAAATTTAATAAGAAATCTAGTAAATTGTATACCAGTTTTTATTATTACTTGTAAACTCTCTGTAAGATAGATATTTGAGACAAAGGTTAAAGGTTAGACAAATGTTAACTAAAGGAAATAACCCCTTTTCTGTAATAACGTTTTTGTATATGCACGAGGTAATCGCTAAAACTGCTGAACTATTTTTTCAAGTTTGATTTTCTTTAGAAATTTATTTATTTATATGTTTGTTAATCAAGTCGGAAATAAAATTCGCTGCCCCTGGCACTAATAAAAATAAATTATGTGTCTACTTTATTAAAATTATGTATCTAATCTACAAATTAGTCACCAGTCTTGTATGGTTTATAAATAAGATAAGTGCGCGATACGATATAGGTAGGTACTCGTAAGAATCTTTTGAAGTAGGTAATGGCAGCGCTTTGCGCAGTCATATTGTATGTTTGGAATGAATAAACTCAAAAACTACTGGACCGATTTTGAAAATTCTTTCACCTATAGAAAGCTACCTTATCAGCGAATAACATAGGCTATATTTAAATAAAGTTACCCGGGCGAGGTCGCGTGCAACAGCTAGTGATACATAAATGTTGAATCTTGTCGCCGTTAAATTTCTCGGTTCAGAATTTATATAGTCGCCTGTGCAAGGGAATACCCTCACTCCGTCGTCGTCGAAGACAAATATAGGCCAGCATTCTCCTCTATCTCGGCGGTTGTTATTTTTTCTTATTTTTAGGCTCATTGAAGGACGCTGTAAATATAGGATTTTTTAAATTTATTTACTTATTTTATTAGCTTTGTAATTTTGTTATAACTTCCATAGTTGGAGCATTCAAGAGGCAATTCAGAAAAGTGTTGATAACAAAATCCAGGTACAGATAGAAATCATGTACTTACTCAACGAGACATTCAGACATAATACAAATGCTGTCTGTTATTTCACAGTGGTAATAACAGACAGCAATGTCCTCTTACAATGTCCTCTTACAGCAGACACTGTAAGAGGACGGACTGCTTCTGTCAGACGGACTGACTAAAAATTATGACTGACGAGTGCAATGTATATTGGCACTAAAAGCTAGAATTTGTATTGATTCTGTACAAAGAGAGATATTTTTATATTGCAGATTGCAGCATTTTTTTTTATTTAGACAGGTTCAGTAAATTGACGGGTCCACTTGTCCAGTTCAAGTGTAATTTTGTAATGATATGTAATGAGACATGTTTATGGAAACAACTTGATGCACTTGTCCTCTTATGAGTGGGTTGATAGGCAAAGATTACTGGTAAACGATATATATTACCTATTCATCTAACCAGACAAACGTGCCACGCAATAAGTATACCCTTAGAATATCGTTGTATAAAACTATATGTTTTTTTATTTATTTTATATCTTTCAAAGTGGAAAGAAATTCACATAATCGGATAACTATTTGTTGATGCGGTTTTAATTGCGCCATCTATAGGATCAGTTATGAACAGTTTTTATAATAATCTGTTATCCTAATGGAAGGCGATGTATAGGATTTTTATGTTATATTTTTTATACAAGGTACACTTTTTTGCGATCTCGGCGGTAGAAAAACTATTGTCTTTCATAATGAAAAGGTAAACGTGCGAAAGGCCATTTGTGCACATGATAAAAAGTTGGACAGAAAAGAAAAGGGTAAGAAATTGTGGTACAAGTACAAACCTATACAAATACAGATAAAATTAATATAAATAAAATACTAAATGAACCCCGACTTTGAAGACATCTTTGCACACGTAACTGTATATAAAAACATAATGTTTGCATATAAACATAGAAGATTTCGGGACAAAATCGTGGGTACCCAATTCTACTCACGTAGATTCGAAGCGCTTCCTAAAGGCTAAATATGTACTTAAGTAGTAGTGTCGTTTCCAAAAATATATCTACCTATGACAATTGTGATTCATTCAGCATTCACGTGTGTCAATTATATCGATAAATGATTACACTATGTAAAGATGGAAACTATAGATCGTACCAAGTGACTCCATATTATTTATAATTATATATTTTTTAATCTATACTAAAAAGAGAAAGTTTTTATGTTAAGGATTAGCATTTAGAAAGAGATCAGGAAATGGGCTCTGAGATTCTTTAATCACTCACCAAAACATAAAAATTATTAACACACATCCTTTCCTATCTTTTCCTATCTGGCTGTCATAGATACTTCCGCCAGGCGCTTGTCACTACTAATAATGACAGAATATAAAATACTAGCGACCTGCTCCTAACTTGCCTAAAATGCAATTTTTATTTATTTATTCATTTTTTCAAAATTTTTTCAACAGCACAAACAAAAAAACGTACAATAGTTGTAGATAACATAAGCCAATTTTAATTTTTATATAAAAACAATTACTACACTAGTATGTAAAAAATTACAAAATGTAAAAAAAAGTGAAGAAAAAAATCATGTGAAGAATATTCTAATCATGTGAATAAGTGAATTGTTTAGGACTGGAAGGTGATTTCGTCGTCAATGTCAAGGTGAACATTGTTGAAACCAACTTTTCTTTAAATCATTAGCGAGATATATAGGCGAGTTAACTAGACATTGACACATTGCGCATATACTTCTTGTTTTCATTTTTACAGAGATTTCAGATCTCCATCTAACAGATTTCATAAACATTGCGAAATTGGTTAAAATATAACCATTTTTTCAAAATACTGTATATCAAAGATGCATTGGTGTCAGTACTGTGAACGTGCCAACTTTAGTTAACTCACCCATACATGTTGTTCGGAAATAATCATACTTTTACATTCATCTAAAGCAGTTTAAAAGTAATATAGTTTTATAAGGCGGTTGAGTTACAGCACATTTTACAAGGCCTCAGTTACCCAATGCAACGGTTTTCTATTGGCCAACATGTAATCTATGATGTGGTCAATATTAACTTTTTATACCACTTATCGTTCATTCACAAATTTGCAACCATTTCTCATTAGTTCGATAAATCGTTTCTCTCTTTCGTTTATTTGGTTCTCTTTTGGAAACTATTGTAAAATAACAGAATGTGTGCTGTTTTTTGGACTTTTTCTCTTGTCCTTAACTCCTTGTCAGTTTCTTATAACTATGTGAATTTTCTGCCCGGATTATTAACAGTTCATTTTATATAAACATAACGGGTGAAAAAAAAAACTATTCAAATTGCAATATATTTTTAAATACCTGTAATTAGTGTAATGACCTTTAGTGAGGTAATTTAACAGTAATTTTCACTAAATAATTTCATTAAATTAATGTCCAAAATATTTTGACAATTTTGTGGTCACCCTACCAATGCAAATGTGTTTATTTTTATTTTTATCGACAAGACAAAGTCCACTCAGTTTGTATCAGGTGCCACTGAACTTTGTTTTGTAGGAAATTAGGTGAAACAAGACTAGTGTGAGTTGAGTAGGTTTAGGTATATAATGAATTCGATTATAATATCGAAAAAGAAATGATAAATAATAAGTTAAGTCAGGCTCGCCTATTTTGTTCCAAAGAGTACAAAAGCATTTTTGTACCTACTTATGTAAAATTATGACATTAATAGGGAACACTGCGTTTCGCAGATTTTTGGGCAGCCCGTCTGGCAGCAATAACCACCTCCTTACAGATGACCACCGTGAAATAACAGCACGTATTTCGGTGAGTGAGTAAGGACTGCCAGAGCCTTCCAATCCCTTATCTTTAATCCTACTGTAGTGAGCTATGTGGCGTTGCTTGTGTTATAGGCGACGGCAGCCACCTATCATCAGGTGGACCGTCAGCCTGCTTGCCGAGCTTCACATAAAAATAAAAAACGCTCACCTAGGTACTTTAACGTAACGAAAAAAGCCTTAAAAATAATTTACTTAAAAAATTGTGTTTTATGAATATAAAATAAAAAGCTGTACAGTATTAGTGCTGACACCTATTAGAGCTGACAACGAGAGAATCCAATGTGTATAAAAAACAATAAGTATATCTATTTTAGATCACTTCCGATTAGAGCGAATAGACACGGTGAGACGACGAACAAAACTAACTGTAATCGATAAAAAAAATGGCCTCAATGTCTGCAGGCATTAAAACAGTAAAGCAAAAAACCTGTTGAGACTAGGCGGAGTAAGTACCTAACAGAATCGCAATACATACATTACATATGTATTTGTATAGACAAGAGGTTTGGTTTGGTTGGAGGACTTGGAGGTAACAACACTTGTAGCGAAATCGAATACCCATTTCCCTATACCTTAATCTTTCTATGGTCGGCAGCGAACTTGTAGCACCTGTGGCGTCGTCGCTTGGTTATAGGCGACTGTAGCCATCTACTATCAAGACTATCAAGTAGACCGTCAAGCCTCTCTGTCGACCTTAACATAAAAAATAATAGTAAAAAACTATATTAGTAACTATAATATTAAAAATTAATAATAGTAGTCTTCCTTTACTGCGTTTATTCTGTCCTCGTTTGAATATATTTCTGCTACAGAATCTTATTCGATGAGAAGATCGTGGTTATAAAGTTTCGTTAAGTTCAAATGTAGGTACAATGTATGTCACATATTATACCATCTCAGCTACCCAGTGACCCAGTGAGTTAGTGTGCTACTAAATCCGACCATATAGAGCGGCGGGTTTGTCGCTATACTATCTTGAAGCGCAATGAGCACTGGAATGGATTGCAACTAGATTTTTTGGAAAATTATATACACAAACCTTAACTGTTTTTAACCCCTGACCGATGCCCGATGAAAAAAGAGGTCTTATAAGTTTAACGTTTATAATTAGTTTAAGTTTTATACCCTAAACAAATTAGGGTGTAACTGTCGGTGCCATCACGCGATTCTTTCTTGTTTGAAATCTGACGTGATCGAGATAGTTCTTAGATATAATTTTTGAAGATCTGATCAGGACCTTTGAAAATCATCAGCTTATTTCCCAATTGACGAAGGCATTTCACTAATTTCGACAGGTTCGATTGATGTGAAATTTGGTATACTGTTACTTCGGTTGTATTTCCATGACATGGTAACCTTGACTTGATGCTACAGCATCAATGGTCTGCAGGGTACCCAACTCCTCAACAACTTACAGCAGATATAGCGTTTTGTGCTCAATAAAATGTTTACAATTGTTAGAACTAAGTATTAGAACGACCAAAGAAAAAAATTTAATCATTTCTTCCTTGGTTCTCACCAAATTATTGTGAAAAAGTAAAGTAAAATAAAAAAGAAGTAAGTACTCCCTTCATTGACACGTGAATCTTGATTCCATAGAGATGTAGATTGTGTGCTAATGTCTATTGTTAGACCGATTGAATACAGGGGCCAATGTCACGATCTGTCTGCCACACGTTCTGTCTGATAGTGCATACTGAATAAACAGTTTCGTCTGTCAATTTTATGGCAATAATTTATATTTTGGCTTATAAATACCACGAATAAAGCATTACATAAACTATGGGTAGGAATCATCGCCTATTACCACTAACTTTTTGATCTTTTTCATTTTCATGTTTACCAAAATAAAAGCAAACATTTTAAAGATATCAAACAAATTAAGACTGCAAAGTATTTCACATTTATTTTTTATGTTAAGGTCGACAGACAGGCTGGCGATCCACTTGATGGTAGGCTACTCTACTGTCGTCTAAGACACAACACAAGCAACGCCAAAGGTGCTTGCTGCAAGTGTGCTACTAACCATAATGCGATTGAGGATATGGGATTGGGACAGGGAAAAGAGCTCTGGCATCCCACACTGACCGAAACACAACAGCACACATAGCTTTTCAAATATGTTAGGAATGTCAGATATATAGGAATTTTAATTCTTTACATTAACAAATATTGTTCAGTCATTAAAGATACACAAATTGGAGCTAAACAATAAACTTTTCCGTCGTTTGTTGGCGATTGTCGATGATGAAACAGTGCGCGACAAGGGGAGTTGCGCCCGCGCACGCGTCTCGTACATGCCGATGTGTACTCACTAATTATAATGTTAATAGTAGGTTATCATATATATATTTTTATAAATTTCCATTCGATTCGATTATGAATTTGAGTGATGAAATCGAATTATTAATAAGAAATCACGCAGTCTGCACGACGTTACCTAATTTTTATCGAAAACTAGAACGGAAAAAATAACAATTACTACAATTTTTTTGTGTATGTACATTCTTGCTTTTTGTTATGAATCTTATAACAAAATCGTAACGTCAGATAGAATTATTTTATTACAGTGGATAAACATAGGTCTGGAAAAAAAGACACACTTATTGACTCATCAATTGTGTTAGACTTACTATGGGTATATTTAGGTAGTGTTTAAGTTCAAAATTATTATGTTTTTATGTTCTGCTTAAACTATTATTGACCGGTGATTGAAATATTAAGATTAAGATTAAAATATTTAAAAAATGGCAAGATATAATAAAGCTATATTTGCTCAATAATTTTAATGAACAAAGCGATGTTAAAAATTTCAGCATATCACTAAATTAAAAATCACTAAAATATTTCCTTTTTATGTTGTACTGTTGAAACTTCAATTTTCTTTGGTCGTTTTGTGAATGTAAGAAAAATTATTGGAAATGTGTAAGCAAAGTAAAAAGAAAATTACATATTGTATCTTATAGCATGTCCGAATTTTCCAGTAATCATCTCTGACTTTGTTTTCGCAGAAACTACACCGCAAAAATAGAATTAAGCAAATTCACCGTTCGGCTCTGAGTCATAATGATCTTGAGATCGTACAAGAATCTCTGAAAAAGCAGATTCAGTTGTTCTCAAATTTTCAGGGAAACAGTTTTCTATTATCTTTACCCAAAGCGTTTATACAGTAAAATAAAAATAAACTTAAAATATTCAACTATTCACAATTGATGAGTTTACAAAACAAACATCATTAATTTTATTTCAACTTTGTATATTTTTTAATTAGTGTTTGCTGAATTTTGTCAACAGAGCCCTTGTACCTGTAAGCAGGGCTCGAATACCGTTATTTTTTTAGAAACGTTTTCGACTTTAATACCTAAAGAACGGTTTAATTTGTTTTCGTTCGAACGGAACATTAAAAAAAACGTTTTTAGGCATGAACAAAATTTCAATCGTTTTCGTTTCAAATAACGTTTTCGAACGTTTTAAAACGTTTTTTGCCATTTTTTCTCGGCAGCTACGAATAATAATACCAATTTTATTGAGGTTTTGGCTTTACCAGTGCAGTTCAGTGCGTGCCACACGTTGACCAAGGTCGCGTCCACTGGATTAAACCGTTTTTTGAAAATGTTCCTATTTCGTTTTCGTTCCGAACGTAAAGTTGCGAACCAAACTAAAAGAACCGTTTAGAACGTTTTGAAAACGTTATTTTAAATAACGTTTCCAGGCCCTGCCTGTAAGTGTACCTGAATACTTATAGGTTATCAATAATAACTTCAATATAACCAATAATAATAATCAATAATAACGTATGTACGTATGTGTTAAGTTGAAGTTGAATATTTTAAAATATACTTAGGTAGGTATATATTTTTTATTTTATTTTAGTCGATTCTATCACCGACCGAATACTCGCAGAAAATTAGTAATTATGTTTTATCAGAAATTCATGTGCGGATGTGAACTTCATAATTATCTGAATTAGCGTTACGATGATGTAATTAATCCTACAAATATTTATGAATGCGAAAGTTTGAGAGGATATATAGATGGATGTATGGATATTCGTTACTTTTTAACGTAAAAAGTGGTGAACGGATTTGGGTAAAATTTGGCAGATAGTTTATTAGACTGTAACGTTGTGAGTAAATTTAGTAGTAAAAATAAGTTCAATAGATAAAAATAAATAAATAATTAAATTAAAGGAATTGAACTTGAAGGTAGACTATGTCCCTAAAGAATTGCATACTTTTGGCTATTCAAGCAAATCATGATTTCATGGTCGTAATGTGAGAGTCAATGTGTGAGAGTATAAAAATCTGTGTATTTTATTTCAATTACCTTAGATATTCGTATTATCGCGATTTTTTCCTCAAGGTCGTGGTCGGTCGTAAAATCGATATTAGTTATTAATCTATAGTTATTATATTATCAATGATATAATCCGCCGGTCTCTTGCCACCATCAACGTTCCTACCTTAATGGAACCAACTGGCATAGCCAGGGATGACGGTAAGAGACCGGACGGCATGTCCCTGATTCCATGGAGTGTGGGAAGGGTTCTAGTGTGGGACGCTACTTGCGTGGACACATTGGCTCCTTCCCGCATCCACGAAACGAGTAGGCAAATGGGTGCAGCCGCTAAAGTAGCCGAAAAATTAAAGACCGCGAAATACCAGAGTCTCGGTTCCGGATACATTTTTATGCCGTTCGGAGTCGAGACCCTTGGTCCGTGGGGTCCCAGCGCTCGCCAACTTTTCAAAGACATTTCGAAAAGGCTTACCAACACCACTGGTGACCAACGAGCTGGCAGTTTCCTCGCGCAACGCATTAGCATTGCAATACAGCGAGGAAATGCTGCCAGCATCCTCGGCACCATGCCGCGGGCGCCCAATTTTTTAGATATTTTTTAGGCTTATTTAGTTTTAGATTTTAGTTTAGTTTAGTTTTATTTAGGATTTATATTTAATTTTTGTTCTTCTATTTTAATATTAAATAAACATCGAAAATCTATAGTTACCTACTAATAATTAAAATTGAAGTTTTTGTTTGTAATGTCAAAATAACTGCTTTTTACTACATGTGCATCAAAGTTTATATATACTCTTCATAATATATTTACTAAAAAACACTTTGTACACACACGTTGTACTTATGTTGCAGAGGTAAAAAAGTAGTATTGATAATCATCAATTAATATATAACAATACCTGGATTAACATTGTAGGATACTTTTTATCCTGGAAAAGGTGGAATTGTTGAAATGGTCCTGGAAACGCACGGGTGCAATTATCAATTAACATATATCTTGGATTCACATATAATTTATAACGTTATATATAATATATCCTGAAAAAATTTTAAATTCCTGTATAATTTTCAAAAACCAAATACAGCGCCTACGAAATCGTTTACACAACTTCGTTTACACAACTAGGGTAATCACATATAGGTACTTGAGTATATATAAAAATTAACTTATTATACTTCTTTTCTGATTATAATTATTAGATATACACAATTAATAATTTAATATACACAACGCCTGTTTCATCAATAACTTTATAGTTATGTCTAAGTTAACATTTATTTATTTAAAATGTAAGTGTTTTGTACTAGCACTAGTTCATGCATTCAATCACCACTAGGAGGCACGAAAGATACATTGCAACCTCAGATATTGTATGATGCAACACTTTAGCATGTGCAATAATGTTGTGAACTTGTAACGGCGATGGCGGGGCAGGAATGCAGGAAATCTGGTTGGCGGTTCTTACCGCGCGAGACTGCTCTGCGACATGAAGTTTTTAACTTACAATATAATTTTATCAGTTAAGAGACCCTTGTATTTTGGCGATACTAAGTTAAGAACATACATAAAGATTTCATTGATCTCAAAATGTTTTTAAAGGTTATTGACATATAGTCTGCTGAGGGCACATTTAATGATTGCTTAACGTCGCTTCTAAACATAAGTAATATCATTATATGCAAGTGCTCGTTTTATATGTTATAGTTTTGATGTTCTATTTGTTATTAAACATTCTCTATTTTTTTATTATATCGCTTACAACATTGTATAAATATTATATGGAAACATTGTTTCATATGTCTTTAAAGACAACAAAAACCGCAATATCTGTAAAAGTGAGTCATGGGTATTTGATATGAATATCGATTGTTAATCGGGTATATTAAGTTGATAATTTATGTTACCGTTGAGAAATGTTGCTTAAAGTAATAATTTTGTATAGAAGCTATAGTGTAGCTACAGCTGCTTCGCTCTTGTAAAATGTTAGAAAAGTGGCATACTTCGTTCTATAGAAATTAAGCTATATCATGCCGATTGTTGTCTACAAAAAAATTTAAACGATATTATGAATTCATAAAACTATATTTATGTACAGATGTACAAGACCATAAGAATAAAGTTCAGAATATGTACAAACTAATGAGCAATATTCAAAAACAGCACTCAGTTCAGCTCACTTGTTAGCCTTGTTAATATATATTGAACATATATTAACAAGTATAGTGCTAGTGTGTATAGTGCTAAAATATGTTTGGTAAATTTGATAACATAATATCAAACAACATTAATAATATGGAAATTGCATAGCACCTCACATCACATACGAATAAGTACCTCCTCGTTTCTGACAAGCTTTCACAATTGATTTGACATAACTTTCTACATAACAAATCACTCATAGTTTCATAGCTGGAAAGCAGTATTTTTTGTATCTCATAGACACGGTAATTATGTACAAATCTGCGGTTATGGCATACGAAGTGAGTTGTAATTAAAATATTCGACTTTATTTAATGGTAGATAGATAATTTGTATATATACAGAATTTTAATTTTGGGTTAATAGAAGAGAGAAAGACGCGCTCTTTAATTAGCTTTTGTGTAGAAATTTAAAGACTGTGTTACTATTAGTATTAATATCTAATAGCATCTTAGGTTTATATACAATAATATTTTATACTTTAAAAACAATTATATTAACACACTAACATTTTTTCTATCTACATACATTATTACCTCCTTGCGAGTATGTAGTGTTCTGTGAGATTACAATATTATATATACAAGCGCCATTCTGGCCAATTTATGAACCACTGGTAGTAGCTTGTCAGCTTTTCTACACGGTACAAGTAAGTCCTACTCACGGCTTAGCTCTGTTCTCCATGGTTGAAAACTTGACACCTATAGAGAGTGCTCTGCCACAACATCATTTTTGGAGGCTTATTGCAGTGACGTAGTATTCGATAACGTCCTGTTTTTAACATATATATACAGTGATAGAGAGAGAATTTTTTAAAAGTTTGTTTAAGAATATGTGGAGGGAAATCTCCGGAGGAATTTAAACTATTTCAAAATATCTTTCACAATTTGAAAAATATACTAGATTGATTTAGCTTATATAATAAAACTATAATTTATTCTAGCTCCCGCAATCGCATCGAGGTGAAGCTGGGGTGAGACGGTCTAGCTAAGTAGAGCATAATAAAATTCGAACACTCTTAGAGCAGTCAATGAACGGTCGCTACTGCATTGATGTTATTTTGTTTTAAATATTATCATACATACATAATCTTCAAGTTGGCTTTTTTCTTTTCAGAGTGCGTCCTAGATATTAACATCACAGAAGCATATGGTCAATTTGTTACAATGATAATATTTAGATTAATATAAGTGAGTATGCTTACAACTTATAGAACTCAGCTAAAAACTAAGTTCTATATCATAATAATTATAGGTCTGTTGCTGTTATACACTTATAAGTTATTTTTTTAAATATATCTTCTATGAATATTCCTATGGTAAATAACAATTTAGGAGGTTTTTCTTACATTGGGAAATTGTGCCCCGTATCACGGATGTGGTTGGTTTTAATTTGTTATTAAAACATTTTTTCCATTGCGTCAAACTTTTATAATCTATCCGTGTTAACAAAACAGTGAATAAACAATTATGGATTAACAATTAACAATTCAGATAAACGAATAAAAAATATTTTTAAGTATACCTATTGTTAAAATTTTTATACTTACTCTTTTTTTTTTTTGCATTTTTTTTAGTATTCCTAGCATTCACTGGACTGTCAACTTGTCGACTGCCGCCTACCAGAGTTTAGAGTTCGTGAGCTAAATAATAGAAAAGAATTTAATCTGAGGTTTGAATACATAATCGAGACCATCATACTAAGTAATATTAGAATGACAACCGCAAAATACTCTTAATACCTACCTGATGCTGGCGGTTTTGTATACATACTTATGTTGCGAGTTTGGTTGTGTCATTGTTCAAATTCCGGAAAAAGTGGTAATCTGTTGGAGCAACTTCCAGGGAGATAATTACACATCTTCCGTAATTATCTGGCCAGATGTTAGGAAGCTGTAGTGAATGACACCAGCACTGGTCCACCAAGCACTCACCAGTAGGTACCCTTTTCTGAGTAATCTTTTGTTTTGGTGTAAGATTTGTTCGGTTCTCCAGTTAGATCATTGTTTTTTTTTTTATTGCTTGCTCTTGGCCAACATCCAGGTGTGTAGAAGATGGGGCCTGAAGATACCTATTCACTCGAAATATTGTGATCAAGAAAAAAAAGTTTCCGTAGGTTAGATACGAGGATATATCAAGTCATTCGGCGTAGATTTAAGAAAAAATCATTCAGTCGTTTATTGTCTGGAAGAGCCCAAACTTGGTGAATTTTGAAAATGTTTTTAATTTTTACGAAACAACTGGCTGAAATGTAATGGTGTGGTATATTTTTGATATCAGCTTATAAAACCCTTGATATCCCACTCTATAAGTTTCTAAAGAAAAAAATTTATTATAAATTATGGAAAACGAAAAGAAAAAATCCCCATACGCGAACTTTCTCATAGGACTGCACTAATAATTTTCCAGAATTGACAATATGAGAGAATGTCCTTGACTTCATAGGAATAAAATAGAATCTATACATTTGCGATTTTTGCCAAACCAAGAATAGTGAAATGGTAAATTTTATTGTTCATGTTACATGGATGTCATCCCTTGGAATTAAAGTACCTACTTTGTACGACCTTTGCTTTCTAAACTTTAGTGAAAAAAATAAAATAAAAATAAATAACGAACGAAAAAACAGATCTGTATCTGAATACCGATGATTTAATTTTTGATATGACAGTGCAGGTAATGCTTTGTTAAAACACGAGACAGGAAATATCTGTGTTCAATTTCTATTATTTAAAGAAAATGACAAAAAGGCATTAAAATGATAACAAAAATAACACCACTACTGAAAATGAAGGCAAATTTAAAATAGCCGCCCTAGAAAGAGTTCAATCGAACGAGCGATTGTGTTGTTACTTGGCTCTTGAATAATATATGAAAATAGCATTAATAGGAAAAGTTTCTGCAATTATAGAAAACAAAGAGAGGTTTAACACGAAAATTATAATTCAGGATATATAAATAGTTTTATGGCACTCTCAAATATAATTGTGTTAAATGTTTATTTATATAAATATAAAATTAATCTGCCCTTTCCGGCTGTGAGCGAAACACGTGGACTTAAATATTACCATACTTACTTTGCTTGACGGTTTCCATTAAACTGTTGACAGGGAGACAGTTCGCCAATTTGAATATTGTTTATAGCAAACAGGTTTTACTGCCCATATTATTTTTATATAAATAAACCGATATAAATATATAATTTAAATGTGATTCATTCAAAGGTTGAAGACTTCAACTTGAAGTGTTAGCGTGCATATTATGTTATCATAAAAAAAACCTATACCATGCTTTAAATTTAAAGATATAATTATTCGTGATAGTTTTTCTGTAATAATTCTTAGAAAAAGGATTATAAAAAATAAAAATTATTAAGTTCTGAATGAACCGCAATATCAACTTATATAAGTATACGAATAAAAAAAGACGTAGGTAACATTTAATGTTTTTAATGAATTAAAGTCACAAAATATATTGTAAAATCTTTATTTTATTCAAATCATGATATTTTGTTAAGAAATATTATTGACTTATTTACCGTTTATCTAATTATTTCATACATAATTAGAAAAACTCGCTGGCTCGCTGTTGCATATTTTAAAGTGGAATTTTCCCTCGTACTGTATATCATTAAGCTTTTCATTGCATCTTTATTTAGTGCTCATAAACCAGTTACACCGGTTTTTAAGTTGTAAAATGTCTTAGTTTTAATAAAATTTTACACAAAAACAATGTCGATGTACTTACTAGTTAACTACGTAATAATTTTACCCAATGTAGGCAGTTTTATCAGAATAAAACCATAGCCTATTATAGTGTCCTTCAATTTGTTGTTTCTAGAAAATTCTTTACTTAACTTTTTATTTGCCTATCGTGGGAAATGGAATGTGTTAGACTGGCATGTGACGTAGTATTTAAACACTTATTAGATGGGCACGCTGTATAAATAATAAAACGACACAAGTAAATATTAAATGAAGAAACAAAGACCTGTGTGAGTTCTTGTGACTATGGAAGCTAATTCTACATAGGAATCAAGGAGTATGTAAGCGTATTCTCCTATATCAAAAACTATAAATATAAAGTAAAATAAGTAAGTTTACATGTAGGGAGTGATTGAATAAGCAGTCGAAGGGCTTTCAGCGTTTTGAAGACATAAATGGGGCAGCCCGTCTGGCGGTAAGGGGTGGCCTCTTACAGAAGACCAATGTGAAATATTTGCATCTGTGCTGTTGTATGTCGGTGAGTAAGTAAGGGATGCCAGGCCCTATTTCCTATCCTTCCCCAATCTTGTACCTCAATCCCATTATGGTCGGCAGCACACTTGCAACAGCTGTGTTTGTTATGTTAGCCACCTACTCCTATCTAGTGAACAGAGTGAATCGGCAGCAATAATTTTTTGACAAATATTTGTAAGAATATATTGTTACAATAAAAACAACAATTGTTCAAGAAACTTTTGGAAGTTTGAGATGATTTTGTGACAATGACAGTAAAAAAAGTTATAAAATTTTCAAGTATAAAGGTTAGTATTAGAAGGAAATATTCAAATAAATAAATCTGAACACAATTAGTACAAAGTCTTTGTTAATGGAAGGTACGTCTGTGTAATGTAAAGCAAACTAATAATGACTAAGTTAAAGCAATTGTTACAACGCAATATTCTAATACGTAAGCAGAATATAACTTACCTTATTACAATAATAAGTAAGTGGGTGAATTGCTGAATTTATTACTGCAGCGACAATTAAAATTGTAAGTAATCGTCATATCTAATTAAAAATATCTGTTTTGAGAGAAACAAAGAAAATATCGTCTGTTTTTCTATGCACCTGGTGCATTAGGATTATACCTGATAATTGATAACATTATATTTACTTGTATATACACAGAAATTGTAAGTTGTTTTGTTCGTTATCATCATCATCATTATCATCTCAGCCTTTCCATAATTTCGCAAAGGGACCAGACAGAAGCCTGGATCCACCGTCGATCTGCGGAGGTCCACCCGCAAGGTAGACGTCCTACCCTGCGCAGGTCCTCCACCTTTCCACCTCCGCAGGTCAGTTGCCTGCACTCGAAAACCTTCCGACCCCAGCGGCCGTCGACTCTCCGTACTATGTTGAGCGACATTGAGTTTTCTTATGAGGCCCATAGTTAGAAAACACGTTTCAAGTTTTCAACGCCATAAGTCAATCACTGGCAACACACATTGTTCGGTAATGATGAATTTAGGACGAGATGTCGCGGAGTTTCCCGAACGTTGATAAATTTTCATTAAAGGATGCAGAAATCAATAGTTTGTATTTCTAAATGAGTATAAAGAGTTACTGTAGAACTTTTGTTGAAGAACTAACTAAATGGGAAATGAACTCGATAAAAACAGCATACTTAACTGGAAATGTTAGCAAAGTCTGACGTCATAGTAACTAAGTTGTTTGTTAGCGTGATTGTAATATTGTATATACTCGTATCTCGCACTTGCACGATGTTTCTTGTACTTGTCTTACTAATTTTCCATTGCTTTGGTGTATTTTATGTTTTAATCTAACCAGTTATATAGACAATCAAGAGCCCTTTCCAGTATATTAAATAAAATGTACAAAATACAGGATATAAAGGACTATTTAAGTTTTAAAGTATTATTATTATTTTTTAGATTAATTACGTTACACTGCTGGATACTGTAATATATTTTTAATAACTTTTTATTATTATTAACACCTTATCCATACTTATGAAATCTTTGTCCTGACTATCAACGCACAGGCAAAACTATTAAGCCTAAAAAGCTAAAATTTAGAACATAGCTTTGTTTTATAACTTAAGCATGCGATAAGAAAGGATTTTTGAAAATTTCAACTCCGTGCGAAGTCGGAGGCGGCGGTTCTTGTGTTCTTAGGGTATTATGGATGGATGGGGTCTTAGCGTGTTGTTGGAAAAACCAGGACGGAATAAAATCAATACTTACTGGCTAGTTTAAAGATCTAATATCACCCTATATCAAAAGAGGTTTTAATGGAGGTAACTTAAATAGCTTGGGTACATAAATACCTAGTCGATATTTTTAAGTAAATAATTAAACATTATTATACATTATATGTATATTACTTATTTAATTAATTACGATAAAAAGAAAATGTTAGCTAAACTCTTTAGCAGTACGAAGCAAACAAAAACTATTTGATTTTTCATTTAGCAAGAAATAGAACATTTAACTATGCAGTTTAATTTGTGTTCTACTTGTTATAGGAATAACTTACAATATTTGTGTATTTTAAAAAAAAAATAACATATTATACCGGTCATTTCCCGCGCGGCAAAACGAACTAAAAAATTAAAAACGTGAGCGAGATTTGCGTTGCGCGGGCAACTTGTTGTCTTGATGTCCACTGCGCATCAATCCACTGACGTAAGTCCGTCATCGAAGGTTCGCGAAAGGTGACGTCATGATACGTCACATTGCTATACAAAAAGTTAAACAGGTTTCATGCAATTAAGGCCTATATTGTAAGTCACAATATACTCATTTAAAACAAATATTAATCAATGCTGGTAATATTATCCGAAATAGATAAACTCCCAATCCAGGTTATACTTGGAGGATATACTTTATGTAGGTGAAGTGATTTTACAAGACCATCCACCATTTTACGAATGTTGACCATCCAGGGTCAACATTCGTAATAAGACCTGTAGATGGCGCTGAGATTGGATGAAATATTTTTCTCAACCCGCTAGTACCTAAATCAATATAGGTACGCGTATATATTTCAAAAATAATAAAAAAATATTTTCCATAAAACGACCGTTTTATTTAGGTCATAATATTTTTTTCACAGTTCACATGTAACGACTGTTTATATCAATTAAAATCCTTTTATAAAATTGGGTCAAACGGGACATACAAAGTGGGTCAAAACTTGTGGGTCCAAAGGGTCCGACACGGTACTTTTCAAGATGACAACATAAAACAAAGGAAATTTATAATTTCTTTTATGTAACAATCGGTAAACTGTTTCGGGTTTATTTGACGGTATGTTGTGGTAGTGTACCCGCGCTTAAGGCTTATCCTTCCAAAAAGTTGAATTTTTTCAACATTTTGTAACAGTGTTATTCATTATATATACGCCTTTTCTTCAGCGAAAAAAATATATGTTTATCTACAAGATATGAGGAATGATTTGTTGGGATTAAAAATTTTATTTTATTGAAATTGATTCAGGAAAAAAATTCTAAACTCACCCCTTTTATTTTCAGTTATAACAATCTCACTTCTACAATATTTATCAAAAGATTATGAAATTTTGTACACTTATGAAGATAACAATGTAGCATGATTTGTTGAAAGCGCTTTTTGAAAATTCGTAAAATTGAATTTTTTATAATGTTTTTATCAAAAATATTTCCCCACTTACTCAGCGCTAGCCCGTTCTCGTCCATAAAATCAGTGCGGGGCGAGTCGTGATGCTAGACGGACCTGTGCCGCGTTGCGCTTCATCAAATTATTAATTTTTACGTAATAAACAAAGAATAAACATTTTAGTGGCAGAACAGACAGTGCATGATGGTGTATATAATACTTTAATAGGTTTTCTTTTTTGTCTTTTTAATTAAATCTTTAAAAAACTAAATATCAATTATGTTGTAATATAATATTCAATTTATTAATAATCTGAAATATTCAATTTGAATATTCAATTAATAATTCATCTGTATATATACTTGTTATCTAAATTTAAGAAAGCTAGGAAGTAAGAGGCAAAAGCGTAATATATCAAAAATAAACCAAACGAGGAAGGAAAGTTTTCATGAATTTTAATTAATTAATTAATTAATTAATTAATTAAATTAATTAATATTTATAATAATTAATTATTAATTAATACATATAAATTAATAAGCCTAATAAATAAATAATAAAGCCACTATAAAGCCGGATTCCCACTCACGTATCTAGTGACTCATCGAATTGTTCTCCTAGAAGGAGCGGTGGGGTGTTTCCCTATTGTAGGTGGTCGTGTAGGGGACGCCCCCGTGACCTCCAGAAAAATCCGATATCCTCGGTACACCGTTCTGGTAAAAAGTTGGTGAGCGGTTCTCGGAAACTATGAGGGATAGAAGGGTGGCGTTTGCGGAAGGTCATAGAGGGTGATCGGTAGTTACCAAGGAAAGTGTCATCCGGTCTACCAGGGCACCAAAAAAAAAGCGAGATTTTTGACAGCCCCCTCCTTGGACCCCCTCCCCCCCCCGACCGTAACTCGGAAACGGCGCGTCACAGCCGTGTCGTATTTGGGCTCATCGAGAACGTCTCAACGAGATAAAAAATTTGACGCCCCCCTCGGACCCCCCCGGCCGTAACTCGGAAACGGCGCGTCACAGCCGGGTCGTGTTTGGGCTCATCGGGGACGTCTGGACGAGATAAAAAATTTGACGCCCCCCTCGGACCCCCCGGCCAAAACTCGGAAACGGCGCGTCGCAGCTGGGTTGTGTTTGGAGTCATCTGAGATGTTTCAAGAAGACGAATTTTTCAGAGTAGACCAAATTTTGAAATTTGGTCAATTGCTGTCTATTGTAACCATGGTCAACGGTTACAAATAGACCCCCCATGTTAGGTATCATTTGAAAGGCCTTAATGAGGGTAATCTATCAACACCATCCTCCCAGCCTTTAAAATTATACAATTAATAATAATAAGACCCAAAACCAAACCAAAACAATTAGACATGGCAAAAGACAAGACAAAACGAAAACAAAATGAAAACGTGAATAAATTTTCTACAAGAATGTTTTTTTTTTAATTCTATTTAAATGAATTTTAAAAATATAAAAAAGGGCTTTTGATAGCTTTTAGAAAAATCAAGCGCTGAATCAAATATATGGAGAAAATAATAAATGTTAAGTGTGCCTTTTACAGTTCAATATACCCAAAAAAGCCCCACAGAGTTTCCATTTAATCCACTCAGCCGCTTTTTTGTCCCACTTGATAGATTTTTTGAAAAAATTGAAGAAGCAAGATTCTTGCTCTAAAAAGTTCGTAATCTTTCAAAATGAAAAAAAAAACACTTTTTGTCTCAACTTCTTGTCACTTCACTAACTTGGTGAATTTGAAAAAAAATATCAAAATTAAAAAAAAAATTACCGCCGGCATTAGCGTTACTCAAACAAAACGTACCACGCGAAGGTGCAAAAACTCAATTGTTTTTACTGAAAATTAAAAAATTTGTTGGTTTTGATAAAAACTGTTGTTTGGCTCTTTTACCATATATTTTATATTCGTATAAAGAAATATACATACATCTATACATATAAATAAAATTGGAGTGTCTGTTTGTAATATTGAAATAACCGTTTTTTACTACATGCATATGAATATATATACGATACATACACCAAAATAACATTTTTTACAATTTTTGTCTGTCTGTCTGTTTGTTCCGGCTAATCTCTGAAATGGCTGAACCGATTTTGACGGGACTTTTATTGGCAGGTAGCTGATGTAATAAGGAGTAACTTAGGCTACTTTTATTTTAGAAAAAAATCTAAAATAACATCCAAAATAAAAAAAAATACAATTTTTGTCTATCTGTCTGTTTGTTTGTTCCGGCTAATCTCTGAAATGGCTGGACCGATTTTGACGGGACTTTTATTGGCAGGTAGCTGATGTAATAAGGAGTAACTTAGGCTACGTTTATTTTAGAAAAAATACACCCCGGGCCAAGCCGGGAGCGCGCCGCTATACACTCTAAAAACATAACCCTCGTTGTGGCGCAGACGGGTAAAAATTTTAACTAGGTAACATAATTTACTACCTAAATAACAAAACACGCTTCATTGTTACTGAATTATCCCTCTACATTGTAAATAATTATAAATTTGTAGTATGTATTTGCAGTAAAGTAGGCTCAGTCGACTATGTCGTGCCTTTGTCGTCTAGTCTCCATACTACTCTTTGCCATCTCTGTGCGGTCGATCTCTTGTAGAGGGTGGCGCGGGGAAATTAGCCTAATAATTCAAGGCCAAATCGGCGTTATACACCTTAATTCAAACTGCGCATTTGTATTACTAGGGTAAGCCGTAAGAATTGCAAGACAAACAAAAGACAAATATAATTTAACAAATTACTTATATATCTTACTCTTACTATACATAAGAATGTATACTACATACAGGCTATATATACTAGGTCATAATTAAGTGTTAATTTTGGAGCATTTAATTACCACTGAAAACACCGGTTATTAAAATCCAATTTCTTCTTTAATAAAGGAACGTGTTATTGCGTTTTATGTTAAAACGAATTGAATTTTCAATCGCAAATAAAAATAATGTGTTTTCGGTTAAAAAAAATCCGATGTTAAAAAAAAATCGCTTGACTGATGAAGATGAAGCCGTAGAGAGCGAATGAGTAAAAAAAAGAAATCCTAATTCGTCAAATAACATAAGTAAAGTTGTAAGTATGAAAATCAATTAAGAATAGCAAAGTCCACACTTCAAGGATGGTTCACGTATCTACGTACCGCGTATGCAACCCACACCGCAGGCATTGCGCAAACCGATGCGAAGGCCGATCTACGGAAACCTCACGCGCTCCACAAATTGTTGCTAATTTCGTTTTAAATTCAACGCCAATCCAAATTTACAATGCAAAATAAATACGAACTTTTTTAAATTTAATTTAATTAGATATTAATTACCATTCAGTCTATTAATCCCAAAACTCCATCTTCTATGATTATCTATAACTATCTGTACCCATTTGTTATAAACTGCCCAACGGATTTTGATTAATGGAAAGTGTACTTAGCAACCGAGGTATACAAATCATAAGATTTGCAGAAAATAATTATTATATTCGTGCGAAGCCAAGAAGCCAAGCGAATATCAAGAGTAAACAAATAATTTAAAAGCAATTGTTGCTAATTTTCAGAAAAAAGTGTAAGCGTGCAAAAGTGTTAATCTCCAATGAAACCTACACGATAATAAATGACGCTGGAGAATTCTTTTCTATGTTGACGTCTTCAACATCTACTCTAAACTAACGATATTTGTTGAAATTCTAAACAAATGCATATTTTTTCGCAAAAAATTCAATGGCTACCTCTGGTTATTACGACAGTAACAGTACCTAATGGATCTTGGATTCATATAGCTTACGATTCAGATGAGTAAAAACTATATCTGCAGCATCCACACTTGAACCATTTTACAGCTGAGGTTTTTGCACTCCCATTGCGTTCTTAATTATTTTGTAATAGAGTAATTGTGTAAATAAGTCATATACAGTGTCTGCAAATATAGTGTGTTGGAAAACGAAACTTGGGGGCAGCCTTATTTATTTTTTAACTATGGGAAATCCTCACGGATAGCGTAGGGAATTCAGCAGGGTTATTGCGGACTCCCACTAAAATGTACACCTACTTATATAAAAATAAGTTTCTATTGAGTGAAGCTCATTTTCCTTATACACTTGACATTGGATATACGCAGTTTAGTATTTCGTAACCATATTCCTATTATACTATACAACAATTAAAATTATAAAGTTTGTTGAATTAAAATTAAATTTTAAAAATAAAATTAAAATTATAAGGCGTTGAAATTCAAATCCAGCGTCGCTGTATGTTTTTTAAACGTCATCCACAGATTACATATAATAAACACCGGCAGAGGTAACACAAGAAGTCGCTTGTGTTATGGGCGAAGGTAACCCTACCATCAAGTCAATAAGGTGCTTGATTTAGTGCTCTTTAGTCCTGACTTGATCCTTGGTTCGATACCCAGCAGAGCCAATTTTGTAAATGAACTTTTTAAAGTTGGCTCTTGAATCTGGCTCGATCTGGCAAGTAGTGGCACGGCATACTGCCTTCGTGCAGTAACAACCCCCTTACAAAAGACCACTATGAAATAAAAAACGCCATGTGTGCTGTTGTGTTTCGATGAGTACGCCAGAGCCCACTTCGCTATCCTATATGCTAAGGCCTGAAACACATGACCGCGCGGTCAAATTTAACAGGTCGATATGTGTCGCAGTGGTTTATGAGCGCTGACCTTGAATGCGCAGTATTCATTTTTTGGATCTGTTATGGCGGGAGTAGAGTGTACACCTGCGCAGACATCCCCGCCAGTTTTGCCGAGCGCTCATAAACCGTTGCGACACTTATACATGTATGTAGAACTTGTACCGCTTGTCGCCTACCGCGCGGTTATGTGAACCTAGCCATAATCTTATTTGGTTCGGCATGGCATTTGCATCACCTGTGGCATACACATGAAGTATTTTTTCAGTCAGAAGCGTATATAGTTGATCCAAAGATGTGTAATTCTTACCTTGCAAGATTTAAATGAGAATGAGACAGCATTTTAAACGTAGTAGAATTTGATTAAAATAAATATAGTGTGATCTTGTATGTGTTATCAATTTTAATACCAGTAATATGACGGTAAAGTTGCTAGTGGTACGATTTGTCATCGCAGAGTAGGTACTAAATTTCAGCGTCCTGAAGCCCTGTGATTGATATCAGATTTTTTTAGGTAAACCAAATCGGGTTCAATTCAATCTTGAACCCTATATTGGGTTCAAGATTAAGTGTTAACGGCAAGACCTTGCTAACGCTAAATCTAACTTGTACTACGAAACCATAATTTTATTGTTTAGTGAACTTTAACATCTTTATTACCACGTATAATTATAACGTTTATTACTACAACTGCCTGATAAAAAGCAAGTCTCATCTTAGATAAGATTTTTTTTGAAGGTCAATGTTCAAATAATTTTTTTTATGGTCAGTGAAATCATGTGAGCTGCAATCCTGGTTAGTTAAAAAATGATGATTTAGTGCTTATAAGCTTTAACCGAGCTCTCTAAGCAGGAAATTAGGAAACTACTGATCGGTTCAGTAGTTTTTGCGTGAAAGAGTAACAAACATCCATACATCCAAACAAACTTTCGCATTTATAATATTAAGTACAGAAGTACGAATTATGAATCATATTATTACACTTTGGTCAGATTGCCCGTCGTCTGCCAGCCGACCTCGATAAAGGTCGATAAGATGGGCAAGGTCCAGGGAAAAAGACCGCGCGGCCGATAACCTAGCCGTTGGAGTGACAAAGTAACTGCTCTCACTGGTCTTCCCATGACACTTGCTCAGAGAAAAGTTGAAGGTTTTCACTTTTCAGCTTCTTTGAGGGGATGTGTGTATGATGAAGAACTTTCAGGGACACCAATTTCAGCATTGAAGTCTACGACTGAGAAGAAGAATAGGTGTTAAGTATATGTAGATAATTTGTTATTAGCTTTCTGTTTTACATGGTTGAATCAGGTTTGCAGGTCTTATATAATAATTATTTTATTCTAAATGTCTCATATTATTAAATTTAACACTAAAATACACTTGGAAATATTACGTAATCTACGTCGTGGTAGTATCTTCTATGATTGTTTAATTTATCTCGTGCCAAGAGAAGCCATATTAATTCTGTTGCTTGATAGAAAAATTAACAGGCATGGTTTCTTATTACAGATACATGTTTAAATGTAGGTATATTTTTAAGGCGACAGGCAGAGTGACTCTAATTGAT
Source organism: Synanthedon andrenaeformis (assembly GCA_936446665.2). Taxonomy (NCBI): domain Eukaryota; kingdom Metazoa; phylum Arthropoda; class Insecta; order Lepidoptera; family Sesiidae; genus Synanthedon; species Synanthedon andrenaeformis. The sequence continues at coordinate 11,146,347 of OW387778.2, read as the reverse complement.
GGTGGGTGGCTACTGGCTACAAAAACAAGTATCATCAGCATTTGGGTAAAGACAAAGTGATGTTAGAGCAATTCGCTTTGGCATAATTAACATAATATTAACACACCGAAACGCAAATGTGCTGTTATTTCACGATGGTCTGTGAGAGACTGTAGAACATTCTAATCATTCTAATTTAAAATAAAAGACAGTATGTGATTTTTAGTGGTCTCTTAATTATTTTAATTTTCTTAATCCACTGTTTTAAAAAATGCTTCGAATTTGATGCCATTTCATTTATTGATAAAACTTCTCTGATGTCATTAGTGTTACGCGGGTAAAAGTGCTAATTGCGTACAAAAATCTGTTAATTTCCTACAATTTTGTATAGGAAGATAATTTTATTCCTTTAATATTTTCAGACCGCAGACAGAAATGATGAATAACAGCTCAAAGGCTGTTATCAATTCAAATTGGGATATTAACAATTTGCATATACGTACTTTAAAGCATATGTAATGCAATATCCTACTAATATTATAAATGCGGAAGTTTATGAGGACAGATGAATGTACTCTTTCACACAAATTATCCTCTTTTACAAAATTATACTGTCTCATAATGTGCGCACGGTTTAATTATGGGCAGTGCAAACTGTGTTTTGCATTTGGACAGCCCGTCTGATGGCAGTAACCTGCACCCACTTACAAATGTCTGACTGCCTCTAATCCTTTAGCCGCCAGAGTCGGATTTATCCGACAATTAGTTTTGTGTGCATTTCGCCAGCCGTATATAAAATTCCTCTACTTTGTATAATGTTTATTTTTAAATCATTGCGTTGCTTTCTCTTAAAAAAAAAACAACTACGAAACCAAGCGATTAAAGGGTAAAAAAAATCAGTTAAAAATTCTTTAATTTTTAAAGATTCATAGCTAAATTCTAGAACAGGGTTCCCCAAACTATTTTGGACAAGTGACCCCTTTTCAACAATGAACTGTTACCTCAGACCCCCATGGTCAAATTACCTACTTTTAAGACCAACCCCCTTATTCATAATGGTCCGCTAACTTAAAGCAGCTATCTATCTTAGTCTATCTTTAGTTTTTTCCTATTGGTACAAAATACCTAGGTACTAAGGTGCCAATTAGAAAACTTTGCACTTGGTTAAGTGAGTGAAGTTGATTTCATTTTCTCGTCAAAATTTAACAAAATAAAAAGACAATCCAATTCAGTAAATATCAAGTTTAATTTATAATTATTACAAATTAATACATAAAGCATCTTAAGTTGGTAGGAAATTATATTTTAAAAACTATTAATTCGCAAAGAGAAAATAAAACATTCAGTGCGATGGATGAACCTGGTGACTATCTACCAATCTAGCTACATCCGGTTCAATATTAGTGAGTTGCAGCCTTAAATCTCCACGTTCGTTGATTTTCAAACGGTTTCTTTGTTTTGTCAAAATGTTTGTTACCACACTGAAGCTTTTTTCAACTAGATATGATGATGGAAAAGCGATAAGGTATTTTTCAGCAATGTTCCACAATGTAGGATACTGTGTTTCAATTTTGCGTTGCAACCAGAACTTCTGATAGCCTTGGTTGAACTTTTGCTTAAGCTCTTCGTCTGTGCTGATGGTAATCAACTCTTCTTGCATTATCACATTGGCTTCTTCTATGGCTGTGGTGTTATACGGATTTATTATCCATTGAGGAATTTGTAAATTTAAAAGATCATCAAACCTCTCCGTAAAATCCTTGTGTAATGCGTCCAAGTGAGTAACATATAATAAAATGTCATCATCTTGAAGCATTTTTGGTAATTTTGACAAATGCGGAAACTGCGAATATTCTTTTCTGCCTAAATTTTGTTTATAAAGAACTAGTTTACCCACGAAGGCCGATATTATTGATTTTGTTTTAATCAAGTTAAGATCATCACCCTGTAGTTGCAAATTAACTTTGTTGAACATTCCAAAGATATCAGTCAAGTAATAAATATCTGTTTTACAATTGTTCAGATTTTCTTTCAAATTCGGATCTTTTTCTTGTAAAAACTCCAACACAGATTCAAAAAGGGCTGAAAATCTTTCTAAGCAAGAGCCTCTTGATAGCCAGCGAACTTCAGTGTGCAGAAGTAACCGAGTAAAGACTTCGTCGTTTTCGTCACATAGTTGAGCAAATAACCGAGAGTTCAAAGAATTGCTTCGAATCTTGTTGATAGCATTTATTACATATTGTAAAGACTTATGCAATCTAGGACTCAGCTTTTTTGCTGCTAAATGCTGCCTGTGAATCACACAGTGAATAACCAGTACATCAGGCAGTTGTCGCTTTAAGTGAGCTATAAAGCCACGATGACGACCAACCATAGACGGTGCACCATCAGTCGCAACAGAAACAATATTCTTCCATGGAATAGCTTTATCAGTAAAAAAATGTTCCACGGCCTGAAAAATCGATTCTCCTCTAGTATCAGTCTCTAAATATGCAGCAAAAATCAGTTCTTGGCACATATTTTCATCTTTGATAAATCGAACATATCCTAACAATAGAGCTTCATTGCCGGGTAATGTAGACTCGTCCAACTGGAGAGAGAATCTGCGGGTCTGTAAGAACTTGCATAAAATGTTTTCCACATCGCGTCCCATCTCATCTATGCGTCTCTGAACGGTGTTGTTGCTCAAAGGTATTCTCTTTAAAATATCATGTGCGGGTTTGTGCAATACATTGTTAAGGACCTCCGCAATGGCTGATAAGATAAGCTGCTCTCCAATTGTATGGGGTTTCCCCGACTTCGCTATTAGTAAAGATATATTATAGGACGCTCGTAAACAATAATAAATTATTGTTTTAACAATAATAAACTGTTAAATTTGCACACTATCTTATTTTTATCACACTCAGTTAATGGATTCTTGTTAAGTATTACTGACTTACTCTTTGATAAACTTTGATACCTATATTGGGAAGTAACTACAGTAGGTAATTAGGTATAGAAACTTCGTATTAGGTAATTAGGTAGAATAAGAACGAAAACCAAAGACTTAAGTGTTAGTAATTTTTACAAATACAATTATACATACCTATTTAAAATATGTTGTATGTTGTGTTTAACACTTTTTCAGTCACTTTACTTCACTTAATTTAGCTTTGTAATAAGTTTGTAATCTCTTGAAATAAATGAGTACTTAGCTATATGAGTTTTTATCGTTCAAGCTCCAACGAATTTCAAAACGCAAATGAACTTTCAACCTAAATGCAAGCTCGTTAAATAGTAAAATATCAGGAACATGTTTGGACTTGATCATGAATTCGTTCGTCTTAATTCGCGTAAAGCCGCTATCACACTATTCAATTTGAACGATTCCAATTTAGGAAATCGGAAGGTGTGATCGCAGTTAGAACAGATTGGATTCAATTAAGAGTTTATCCATTTTCAACTCTATATCTTCGATTTAGAAATCAATTTAGCGTAGTGTGATCACGAGCTCACTACTTAGATTCCTAAATAGGAATCGTTCAAATTGAATAGTGTGATAAGCACTTTATCGTCAAATAGAGAGCAAGTCAAAACGCCGCTGAAAGACGTACGCTCCAACTCAATCTTGCACAAACTTGTCCACATAGACTTGCCGAGTTTTTCATCTTGTACGAACTTGAAACTTTACATTCCTGGAACATTATTTCCTACAAAAATATTAATTATTCTTAGTACACGTAACACAACATAAACAATACAGTAACTACCTACTTACCTATCTTGAAAGTTTTAAATAAGAACTTGTGTTAATATAATAGGGGTCGATTTTTAGACCTCGTCGACCCCCAAAATCACTTTTCGTTTATGTCGACCCCTAGGAAACCGATATCGACCCCTTGGGAATCCCTGTTCTAGAATGTTCGGCCCGCGGAACATGATCATTCAAAGAGCCATTAGTGCAGTGTACACTCAATTGACCACAATAAGTTAATCGACAATTTGTCAAACTATTGTACTGATATGGTGTGATCTCGAATCATGACAATGAAATATTAATAATTTAAATGATTTTTGACAGCAGTGGATAATATTAAAAAGCAGGTACGTATATATAACGTATTAGAGTAGGTAATAGATGGTTTATTTAAAAAAAAAACTGTATTTAAATGATAGAAAAAATAATAAGTTATAGACAGACATGAACAAGTTACTTAGTGTATTAACAATCAGACAAATATGAAATAATTAGATGTTATTGGCTGATATGGCCAACTATTGGCCGATAAAGTAAATGTTAGAGTAAGGTATAGTTAGCAGTAAATGTACCTACTATTCACTGTAATTTATTGAAATAAAAAAATTGCCTCTTATGAATTTAAAATGTATTTTTGCTGTATTTAGCTTACAATAGCTACATCGCTGCGATATTGTAGCCAAATAGAGAACTTTTGGTACAAGAAAAGTGATGGCTGGTTGCCGTATCTGAGATCTGAATAAGGTAACGACCTCATTACATCACTTCTCGCATAGAAGCCTGCTTGTACAGGTTTTGTCCTGTGAAAAAAAAAGGCGAGAAATTGCGAGTTCGTAAGGCATTCAAACTTTGGCGGCAGTAATAACTACCATTACACATTTTTGTAGTAGCTACTCTAAAAAACATAAAATCTCTTAGCCAATCCATTTTTCAGTCAAACCATGTAAGCTAAGATGTATGTAAAAGCATATTCATTCAGATGAGAAGTTTTCTTTAGAATAGAATAAAATTAATGACGAGCCGATTGGTCGAGTGGTTAAGTCTCTTGACTTCCTGACTCAGGGCTCCCGGGTTTGATTCCGGGCAGGGCTGAATTTTCAAAGTTGGCTCTGGTCTGGATATGCAGGCTTGAAAACTAAAAAAATACATTGTCTTATTTTTTTTTGCCAAACATCAGATGTTTGATTTTAGATAGTTGGTGCCCGCGGCTTCGCCCGCGTTATATATTTAGCCTATTGGTAATATTTTTTTTTTAAATCCTATTAGTAGTTTTAAGATACAAACATTGCATCATACATACAAACAAACATTCAAAATCTACCTCTTTATGTCTATAATATTAGTATGTATTAATGTAAGTCAGTTTTGAAGCATCTTTCTTACAGTTGTCAAAGCGTAAGTAGTTACGTTTGCAGAAGTTTTTCTAGTTTGCATCAGCAAGTTTACACAATTGCAAAGTAAACAAGCCTAAACGTTTCTACCCATTGCATCATTTAGTGCATTTCGAATTGAATACGCGTGGTTTTGTCTTGTAAACCATTATTTTTTAATTAATATACAGAATTACGGAAAATTTCCTATTATATTCTCGTATAATTGTGTACACATATAGTAGGAATGATTAATTAATTATTAATTATGCTAGAATATGATTAGAAAGAGCTCCCAGGTCAATAAGGCACCTTAATTTATTGTACGCGGCATCGACCTAATAAAATTGATAAAAACTTTTCATTGCACTAATTAGATATATGTATACAAATATAGATAGAAGACTAGCTTTTGTAGACTTCAAAATTAAAGTAGGTGTAGGTATAAGTTAATTTATGGGTACCTTCATTATCTTAATTAGCTTCGTAAGTATTAATTTAATTAATCAAATTATTGATTAAGGAGCAACTTTAACATTATAATTAGGTACATAGGTTAAGTATAATATTTTACATATAACAATCAATCGCCCTGCGTAAGTCTCGCAAAAACTCAAGTATAGATAAACCGATTTTAATTCTATTTTCACTTATGGAAAGATGAATAAACAGGGAAGGTTTGTATTAAGTATATATAAAAAAATTGCACCCCAGGCGTAGTAGGGAGCGGTCACTAGTTTTAAACATTTTTCGTAAGGTCTATCTATATTTACAGTTGGTTTTATAATAAAAAACTATGAATATTATAAAGTAAACTAGTTTTTTACAGTCTTAAAAGTCGAAATTTTACGAAATATTCATTTCGTAAAATTTTTGCATATTTTTATACTTACTTATCCAAAGGTTAGTATTATTTTATCTTTAAATATTACATACCTACTTAGTATAAATTGAAGTCGCTTTCCACGTCTCCCTGTATGGCCGCTAACTCCTAAACCGTGCAATGGATTTCTCCTTTTTCTCGGATGCGGTTTTCTCCATCCGTTAGATAACTTTTCACGGAATTTTTTATATATATAACTAGCGGTACCCCCCGGCTTCGCCCGGGGTCCATTTTTTTACGTAAAAACCTTCCCTGATTATCCCTCTATCCATGAGTGAAGACAGAATTAAAATCGGCCCAGCCGTTCTCGAGTTTTGCGCTTAGCAACACATTTAGAGATTCATTTTTATATTATAGATAAAACCAAATTAATTTTTTTCCTGGGCGAAGCCGGGAGCGGGCCGCTAGTTGTAAATAAAAATGTAAGCAGTAAAAGTGTAGGTGTAGTTACCCAGCTATGTTAGTTACAAAATCAAGGAAACTCGATTGAGCACGATTGTAGGCTTATCATTATTTTATCATTTTTTTTTTCCCTAAGATAAGAGTAGTTTTCAGAGTTGTAATGATAACAGTTTTAAACATTATCTTGTAAGAAAAAATTATCTACATATTACAAACGATTTTAAAGTTAATTAAGTGTCAGACTTGATGTCAGGTGAAAAGTTCATGCGGATAAACAGAACAATTGCTTTCAGTGCTAGTTAAGTATATTTCCATGTCATTAAGTTAAAAAAAACAATACGTCAACAATACTTAACTATGTCATAGGTCTTACTTGTTACCCATTAAATTGTAACAACTAGCGGGCCGACCCTGGCTTCGTATGGTTTTTTTTTCTGCAAATTAATACTAATAATAAATCTGTAAGGGTCGGTCATACAGTAAGTTACTTTGTTTTCAGAGTTATCGTGTTTATAGGCTCTATACATGATACTGAAACTAAATTGACGATTTTTAGAATTTTTTTCTGTATCTCTGTATGTATGTATGTTCCTCCATAACTGAAACGAATTAACTGATTTTCATGAAACTTGGTAGATAAACATTTGGACGTACGGGACACAGGATAGGCTACTTAATATTTTTCAACGCGCACGAAGTCGTGGGCACCAGCTAGTTATATAATAAAAACCTTCTTCTTTTAAGGCTCTTTCCATTAATGAAAATGACATTTAAATCTGGTAGGGTCGCTGCGTTTTGCAGCCATTTGGGCAGCCTGTCTGGCGGCAGTAACCACCCTCTTACACCATGAAATAACAGCAGATACGGTTAGTGACTAAGGCATGCCAGATCCCATTACTCCATCATTTCCATATCCTTCTATGGTCGGCAACGCACTTGCAATACCTATGGCTTTGCTCGTGTTATAGGCGACGATGGCCTGTCTGTCGACCTTAACATAAAAATAACGCTAGTGCGTATCTTAACAAAAATGCCATTTAGCTTAGTTTTCAATGGTATCGCACTTAAGCACCTATGGAGTGGCTTGTATTTACTTTATCTACCATCCATCAAGTCCAACATCCATCAAGTGTTGACTAAAATACTAAAATAAGGATTACTAAGATTACTTCCTAAATACATGAAAAAATATTTATTTCAAGTGATTAAAACAAGGCCAAATGAGTTTACTAGTAAAAACTATTAACTCTTGCCAAGAACGTTAAATGGCCGATATTAGTCTAAAGTTGTTAGTTTGTTATGCTATTTTAGGCTTTACAATCTAAGACTAAACGTTTAATTTTGCATGCGTTCTTGCAACTATGATACGCATCAGTCGGTGCTATGTATATAGCGCGCCTCACTGCTCCACTAACCTGCAGATTCTAGACTCGGGGAATCGATTTTCCTTAGCGCGTTTAGTTCAGGGTCGCAATCTGCATTGGTATTGTCAACTTATAGTTAAACTATGTCTCAGATATTATAAACATCAAAATATGTTAAAATGCTTGTTATGGGGGCCAACTAATATTAAAATAAAATGTGAAAGTAACTCTGTCTTTCACGCCTTAACTACTTAACTTTTCGTCCAGAAAAACAGTAGGTACCTACTGTTCCCGAGAAATCTAAAAATAAAAATCCAACGCCTGGCAAAATTATTATAGCAATAGAGATTTAAAAAAGTATTGCTCATATATTTTGTAACGCGTTTTATTTTTCAACGCGGACAAAGTAGTGGGCAAAAGCTTAGTACCTACCTACCTACAGTATTGTCCTCCATATTCGAGTATTGTCGTCCTATATTCGAGTATTACCTATAACAGTATTGTCGTCTATATACGAGTAAAAAAACAAACCAGACCCAACCTTCATACTTCTATTTATCCAGGCTGATGGTGGCGTTTTCTAGAAATTTTCATATTTTACAGTGCTCAAATGCCTTATTATAGTGAAAATCTTAAGAAGAGAAACAGAAACGAATAGAATTTAGTGTGAGCATAAAAATTTCGTAATCAGCTTACAAACAAAAATAGACGAGATAGTTAAAGTATACCATAGGTATCGCTTTTTGTTAGAATTAGAACAGTCGCCATATTGAATTCCACTACAAAAATCTCCAAAGTTGTATACTCAAATAGATTTAGATAAACATAAAGCAATGCAAGCTTGAGTAGATATTTCAAATTTTACGAAGTTATCCTAAAAATTTCTTCTAATGTATAGTTTAGGTAGATTCTACTCTGAAAAATTTCCCAACCCAAGCCAGCAATAAAAGTCACGTGATAATTGGTTTAGCCTTTCACAGACTAGATCCGTTTAGTTAGACTGACAAAATTTTTAGTATGTTTTGGTTTTGATAATGTTAATAACCATAAGCTTATTAACAGACATATGACAAAACTCATATGTAGAATTTTAGGAGACACACTCACAGCATGTCTCACATATTGAAATACTAGTGTAGTAGGATCAGTAAAAGAGATCAAATCATTTAACTTCATTTATTTTTACTAGATATTATACAATATTTAAAAAAAGCAGTCACTGATTCATCAATGGAAGCATACAAGACATTCACAAAAATGCATAGTATTTATATTAGTCCATTTTACCTTTTTCTAATGGTAGGTATTTCAAGTTCAATTCTGAATGCTCACGTATTCTAGGTAGTAATAGAATCAGTTACATAATTTACTCAGTTAGGTGGGTGGGTTACTCTTGTTCATTTAGTGACATCCACTAATATCACAATTATTCACATTGGGTACATAACTATATTTTCATAGTGAAAAACTTTGTACACTAAGCTTCGAACTAAGCACTAAGGATTTACTAAGCAATTTCATAAATAAAAAACTTTATAATTTTGCCATTCACCATTGTTTATAATGGGAAATCTGGTTTAGTTAAAAATAAATGTTTTTTACTAATAGTTTTGTTTACAGTAATACACAAGTGTTTACTTGGTTGAAGCTTAGCCTCTGACCATAGACTTCCATGTTCCTTAACATTGGCACCTTTTGATTGTCAAAATCCAGCATATCTACACCAACTGTCTGGGTGACCTTGTTATTGTGCTATACCTATTCATTTGAGTCATTTATATAGAAATTTTGTTAGCAATTTTTATTTTATTTGTTAAAGATGGGTTTGCTCTTGGCCAGCATCCAGCCTCATCTTTGCTACAGGGCTGGAAAGATGGAGCGAACTCACCCAGAAGATGCCTATTCACAATACATACATGCGAATTATGTAGTTATTGTAAAATAAAATATTTAATTTAAAACTAACAAAATTAACAATTTTTTTTAAAAACAAAGCACTTCCTACTACTCCTAAAGAGTAAGCGTGAACAAAACTTCAAACATTATTTTTGAATATATTAACAAAATTTCTAAGAAATTAAATTAATTTTGGTGTGGGATGTCTATTTAGATAAAAAATTTGATTATAGACATGATATTAAATTACTAGCTAGATCGTTATGGCTTTATTGCTATTAGTTACCTCAATAGAGTCGTAACAATTTTCATTGGAGCTAGCCTAATTAATTTATTTATCGTTTTAATCCCTTTCATTATCGATTTTTAGACAATTGCTACATGCCAAAGATATTCTCTATTCAAAAATTACTCAATGTAACACTATCTACTGCAGTTTATCAAGTATCAGGTTGATGTGTTTAAATAACAAGTAGTGTAATATAATGCACATTTTTTTAGACTAGGTCCAACGAAATGAGAACAGTTTTAATTTTGCCTGTGAAGTTTTATCTCTTTTAAAAAAAAATGTAATTAACAGCAAAATTTATATTTTAAAGCCGTTAATGCAACATTTTATAAAAGCTATATAAATCCATTAAATAAAATACGACGATGAGGTTTAGAAATTCAGAATCGGAACAGAACACTAATTACTTATATAATAGTTTGTCTGTATCAATTAATTTATTCACAACAGGTTTGGTGCTAAAACTTGTTCAATATTTATTCATTTCACTAGACCTTAACCTACAAAACATACAAACGCCTCAAAAAAATAAATTCAAATGAAGTTAAATATTTACTAGGCCTTTTTTGATGGTTTCAAGAATTAAATGTAGTGTTTTTCTTTAAATACTGCCAGATTAATAATTTTTTTATTGAAGACAATGCATTGACTTCTAGTAATAATTTTAGATTTTGAATATTGTGCTAAGTTAACAATTACTCTACTACAAAATGATATCATCCTGGTATAAAAAAAAAAAACTAGAGCATCAATGGAAATTAAATTTATTTAAATAACCTTCATCACTTACTGAGATTTCCCAGAACACGTTCAGCCCAGTTATCCTATATGTACAGTGTGGGCTGCTTATTTTATATTTACAACACGTGCAGGGTCAGGCTTCATTCATAAATCACAGGATTTCATAACAATTGGACCTAAACAGTTGCTCCGACTTCTTCTTGATACGACCTCGTTAAGTGTGCGGCTGCGGCAGTCAGTTGGCGGAGTGAGCGACGGAGTCCACGGAGTTGACGACGACAGGCGGCGGCCGCTCGGACTGCCGACTCCCTGTCATCCTCTCCATCAATACCAGAGTCTCCGGCTGCGCTAGAAGTCTCACTCTCTGTATCACTTAAATCCGATACCCTTCGTCCTCTCTCGACATGCTCATCAGTGTCACCAGACCACAGCAGTTCAGTCTTCAAATCGTTAAGCATACTGAACATGTTGAATGGATCATCATCACCTTCTTGTGGGAGGTTCATCAGACGGCTCGGAACAAGTACAGTCTCGTCCATAACATTTACCATTTTAACAAATTTATCCATATCATTCAAGATGCTTTGCTTTGAGAATTCAGTGTTGTCATGTCGAGCAATTTTGCGCAGGCTATTCCTGTAACAATGGCAGAACATACATCAGAATATGGTTCTATGACATTAGAAATGGTTTATTATTCATTAAATTAATTAAAAATATTAACCAGTGGAAATTATAAAGTGAAGAGTGATCTAGAAGTTAAATTAATCCCTGGGTACATTTCACTATTGTTTACATTATATTACATTTGAGGAGTTTTAAACTAAAGTTTCTTATGCTTATTGCAGATTAGCAGGATTTCACAATTACTAAGAGCCTTCAAGATTAGTAGTACTTAATTCTTTTGAGTGTGTGGTTATTATTAAGATTAGAAATCAGAGCTGCATCTGCCATATATTTGTATTTATGTTAGGGTTGACAGACAGGTTGACTTGATGGTAAGTGGCCATAATACAAACAACGCCACAGTTGCTGCAGGTATACTTCTGACCATAAAAGTAGAATTCAATGGGCTCTGGCACCCCTTACTCACTCACACAGACGACACGTTTGGTTTAGTGGCTAGTAACCCTAGCTATTAACCAAAAGGTTACGGGTTCGAATACCGCTAGGGGCAAATGTTTATGTGTTAACATTTTACCTTTGTACCTGAGTCATGGATCTTTTGTATGTATGTATGTATATACAAAAAAAAAGTAATCTATGTAGTATATCAACTGTCTAGTATCCATAATACAAGCATTAGTTGCTTACTGTTGAACTAAATGGTGCTGTGTGGAATGTATGAAGATATTTTACTTTTTATTTACACATACTGTTATTTCAAGGTGGTCATACGAGAGGGTATGTAGGCTGGGCTTCAGTGGCCAATTTGGTCGTAAGTAGGTGACAGGTCAGCACCCTGACTTCCCCGTTATCTTATGATGCCAGGGAGGTGTACAATATTTACCATTCTAGATTTAGTGTTTAGTATAGTAATACCTAGTATAGTTAATGCATATAAGACCTTGCTCAATGAGGTGACATGTACCTAAGAGAAAAACCTTAAAATTAAGATTTAAAAAGATGGAAAATAAGTTTTGCAATTGTTTTAGCTAAGAAATTAAGACAATGTGTTTAGCCAAACTTTATCATAAAGATGATCAAATATGAATGATTAATTCTCTTTCTCAGTGTGTCATTTCCTGTATGGGTTTATTTAGGTTTTTTTTAATGATCAAAACTGTATAATACTTTTGTGAGTCGAATAATAGAATGGAGAGTTGTTGAAAATGATTATTACAAGTGTTTTGTGAAAGTAAGTGGTACTGACACAGCATTGCCATTGACAAAGTGGTGAGAGTTTGAATGCTTCACTTTTCTTGTGCAGCTTCCATTTATTAATACTAGTATTACATTATGTCATTTGAGACATTAATCTTTTTCAGATATCTTGAGGTTATGGTGAAAGAGGTTATGCATTTTAATTTAATCAGGCTTCTTTTTCATAGCACAATGTTAAACATTATAAGTTTATTATCGAAAAAGATTAAAACTATAATAATCTGGTCAGCCAACGATAATGATCAAGCTATAATTCCAAACCAAGTTCTTAGTCATCGTGTGTACCGCGCACGCCCAGAAAGAACCTTCATGGATAACCTCTTTGACGAAACAGACCTTAAAATATTTCGATTACACTATTATCCTTCACATAATGAGAAGCATTCCTTTCGACGTGGCTTAAAGCCAATAACAAAAATTTCAAAGAAAAATCGCTCACAATGTGTAACATATTCTAAATTTATTTATGACAACTAAACAGTTGTCCGAATAGGGCACTCACGTCCATTAATCCGAAAAAGAACATGATTTGGGAATGCAAACTAGGCGCACGCTGCAACATGAAGCCCCGATGGGGAGGGTTGCACATTCTATACGGTTTATTTAATCACCAAAACTATTGAATTTCATACCTGCTATTCTCCAGTTTCGTCGAGATGTCTGTGTTGAAGGACATTTTCTTGTGTTATTTAATAATATAAATATCACTGAACACACACGCTTAATATTATTTCGATGACACTACAATTATTACAATATCGCAGCTTACGAAATCGAAAACTGACTGATGCTATTGAATTAATTACGGCAGGGAGAGCACGCACGAACTGACAACGACCGTTCACAGCGCCAACACTAGACGTTTGATTAAAGGAGTGGGGAGCCGATCGTTTTTATATGACGCGATCGCGCCACTCCGGGGAAATGAACTTTGAAATTATCATTATTTTGTGGAATGCAACATTATGATAAAATTTTAACAATTGTATATAAACTTAAACAACAGTATGTTGTCATTTTATCGTTTTAAAATCATAAGGAGTTTGTTATGAGGACTAACGTACGTTTTCAGGAGATTAAAGGGAACAACCCACCCAAGTCACACCACATTCGGGACGTTTGATTGGTCAGTTTGAACAGTTAGTGCGTCTTTATTGGACAGAGAATGGCAATACTGCGCGGGATTTTTTGAATGATTTCATTGTTATTTTCTTTATATGTATGCTTTACAGTTGTGAGTTGTGTTGTTTTTATTCTTTAGATTTTAATTAGAAAATAATGATAATAAAACACAAAGCTTAAATTAGCAGATTATTGTATATTTTAGCACTTAAATTGTGAAATTATGATTTATTATGCGAAAGTTTGTGAGGAATAATGTATGGATGGATGTTTGTTACTCTTTCACAAAAACACAGCTGAACGGATTTGGGTGAAATTTAACGCACATATAGTTTATTACCTGGATTAACATATAGGATACTTTCTAACGTGAAAAAATGTTCGGTTCCCGAGGGATCGTTACAAAAAAATTTAAAAATTGGGCGCTATGGCTGTTTCGACAGCGATAAAGATGTCAGATATTTTCTCAGGTGTTATATATATTTTTTTTCATTTTTTAACGCGGACGAAGTCGGGGACACCCGCTAGTAAGAAAATATTATTTTGCTTGGGGGGTAATAGTTAAGTTTTAATATCTACTTTTACATAATGTATGATACATTATGTAAAAGTATCATACATTTGCTTACTAATATTATTCTGACCATTGTATGCAAAGTTTAAACTGATTTATTTAATTATGCTTGTACATTTAACTTCCTTGTGACTTTACACTCGTGAATTGCTTTTTTTATAGCCTACTTAGATTTTAATGATTGTATAATAACGGTAGTATTTAAACGCAAATTAAAAAAAAAATTGTATCCAAAAATAATCGGAATCTATCAAAATTACTGATTGCACAGCAAAATACTCAATTCAAGATATTACTAAATAAACTACAATCTATATTCGTGGAATACCGCTATTTATCTTAAAGTAAAGGTTTTTTATTTATGCACATCTAATAATGACTATTAGACATTATACCTATAACTCTTTTTTTTTTAATATAGCTTCTATTTTTATATAACATACAGCAGATTACCTGAATAAAACATCATTTAATTTGACATAAATCATCTTATATTACATGAAGATGATCTTATTACATAAATTATGAATAAGTTTTGAGGTGCTTATTAGGATATATGCTACTCGGACAGTTATTTTGCTATGAGAATGAGTATTATCTATGCACGCTCTGGTTAATTTGCTGTGCAATCAGTATTTATGATAAGATTGTCGTATTTTTGTATCTAAAGGAATTTATTTGCATTAGAGGAAAAAAAAGCAAAAGTAGCTAGTGTTGATGTATATATTCGAATTATCGGCAGTACTAGCTATGTGAAACATTTAGTTTATTTGTAGTAAAATAATTTATTTGATGTAAAAAAGTATATAAATGATGAAAATAAATTGATAGGGGATTATTTATTTCATGTGCAATTACATAATAATATCCTGTATAATATGAGTTACTTTGATAATTAAAATTAAGTATAAACTAATCCAAGCACTACCACTAATTCTACCACTTCTACCAACTTCTACCGACTTTCTATCTAGCCCAAACACGCTAAGCATATAATTATTATCTGCTGTAAGTTGCTAAGAAATTATTTTTTCTAAGAACAACCCTTTATGTGTGTGTGTGTGTTTTTGTTAAATTGTGATTTCATTCAATTTGGCTTCTAGAAAAAAAAAACATGTCTAAACCGAATTAATGTGGCAAGGCCAAAAGCCACATGTTTTAGCAATTATTATAAAGAGGTAAAATTTTTATGTTTGTATGTAGGAGGTAGGTAATCTTCGAAGCTACCTACTCAAAAAAATGTTTAAAAAAATGTTTTACTAATAATTAGAATAGAATTTCGAGATGGATTAGAATTCCAGCTATTAGAAGTAAAGATCCAACGCTCGGCAAAAGTATACCTACTAAGTATGCCAGGCGTTGCTTATATATATATATATATATATATCTATCTTTTGTTTTAAAATGCGGACAAAGTCGCGGGTACCAGCTAGTTCACTTATAAATCGTGTACGGGTAATAAGCAAAGGCGTTAACTTGTTGTCATGTAACTTGTTTTGAGCGTCAGAAATGTTTGTGCGAAAAGCTATGGTAATATTTCATCAGAATGACGCTTATTATCACACTGGGGGGCATTGTTATCAATATGAAAATATTTCTTACTAGTTCACATGATCGTATCATAATAATTATTTCACCCATTTCATATAATACGTCATTTATTAGACGTTATTTAATTGTGTATTAGAGATAATTTCTCTGGGGATTATCTTTTATTGCCTGGTAATACGATAATACAAGCGACGTGTGGATAGGTCTATCATATAGTTCTTAGTGTTCTGAAGCTTATAAAAGCTTGTTTCTAATTTAAACTATGAAAAATATAGAAATTTTTAAACTGAATATGAATTTTACCTTAATATTGACTAAAGAAATGAGAAGACTTTAAAGAATCCAAGAAGAAGCATAGATGAGGTGTTTATTTTAATGTTAAGCATCCTAAGTTTTCCTTTGCTAAACATCATTTTTTCATGCATTTTCATTAGGATTTAATTATAAAAAAACTACCGAACCGATTTTCACGATCGATGCTTCATCGCAAAGCCAGAAGATTAGGCAATATAATAAAAGAAACTGGATTTTCGGCATATGAACCATTTTTGAGGAAAACTAATTTTTGTGTGCGCTGTGGGGTTGAGTCTATTCAGTTGCACGCGAATGTATTTATGCTTTGAATCCATACAAAAATTGTTTTTAGAAATAATGCCAGTATCTTACATATAGGTACTTACTACGTAACCTAACACATTTTACCTTTCAATTGGTGTTATTGAAATCTCAATACAACTTAAGGTAGCGCTGTACGAGCGTGAGAACTCAGTAATAGGTATTTGGAAGAATTTGTTGTCTCAACTTACTATAACGCGAATAACCGAAGTTAAAGACAGAAGTTAGAATGAGCCGCAACACATTTGCTGCACTTATTTTAATTGCTGCACTTACAAGAATTCAATCCACGAAAATCTGACAAATTCTGCACATTTTAGAAAATAAATAAAATAAATTTCATTTTTTTGTTTCGATGCAAACCTTCAGGTTTGCATATAAATATTATGAATATGAATATTATATACAAATACAAAATAATTTATTAACTCTCTTAAGCCTAGGTAAAAAAAGGTGTAGGGGAACTTCTATTAAGTATAAAAATACTATCAGGAGACCGCTCCTCCAACACCGCACTTAAATCTTAGGCTAAATTAGAATAGAAAAACTAACTATCTGTAGATGCTGTAATGTAGAAGAATAAAATAAAATATATGAATATTATGTCTCAAAATCTTTTTTATGTATTGCTACGACCAATAACTAATGAATCATGGAGTTACGTAGTATGGAATTGGTAAGCTACTCGAGTTGGAAAGTGGCATCTTAATAGCACATTTCCACATCGACCTTTGCGGTTAAATATATTTTAAACCTGAATTTATTTTCAAATATCGATATATTCTAAAAATAAGAGTTGGTTTATTCCAAAAATAAATTCAAAAAATCTTGATTGCTAAAATCGAATTTATTTTTCTCGAGTTTATTCTAGATATAATAACAAAATCGATGAATGTCCTCATTTTTCTAAGAGAGTTTGAATAAAAAAAAAATCTGCTTAACAATACCATTGTTATTGTAACGCGTAGTTTATTTAAAGTGGTAAAATCTAAGGAAATATAATATGTAATAATATAATATATATTACGTGAGTTTTGCGGTAAAAACTGTACGAGCGTAATGTTCTTGAATAACATTTACAAGTGACAAACAACTTTTCCTCATTATTTATAATGTAAGTATTACGTTTGCATACGTAAACAATATTAATACATTAGGGTGGATTGCACCGTAGGCTTGGTTATTGTTAAAGTCAAAACTAACTTAAGCGGTGACTTTAACGGTGACAGTCGAAATTAACAATCGCATGTTGCACCATGATATTATTCGTCACTGTCAAAGTTAAAGGGGTTGCTATTATAAAAACATATAATTTTCGTAAGTTGTTGTGGTAATAATTTTTTATTATGGCAACATTCAGTCACCTGTCACAAAACAAATTCGAATATTTGAGGTTTTGTGTTTTTAACGTGTTGAAGGAGTAAATAAAGCATTTTATTTTGTACATCAAAATAATGGACCGTGCCGGATCGAGCACCGATGAAATTATTATGGCAGACTACCGCTTAAAGTAAGTTTACCTACATTTTTCTAATGTGTTGAACCTTGATTAACTAGATTTATTTACTTACTTTAGATATGAGTGCAATAAACACTACGCGTACTAAGTTGTAGCTTTATTATAAGCTTAATTATAAATTGATCTTAATACACCAGCTGTATTTAATTTACAATAAAATACATTAATATACTATATTGCACACATATGTACATATTACGTACCTTCATAATCCGGTACATCTACTCTACTCATTGTTTTACATTATTGGGTTTTACAGAACGCAAGGAAGAATTTAATAGACTTCAAATAATTGTGGACATTGGATAAACACAAAAATGTATACATTTTCGGAATCGATCAATTCGAGGTTGATAAACTTTTTTCTTTCGCATTTCGGCCACTATATTGTATTCACTGTCATCATCAGAAGAACTAGATTCCCATAGTATATCACGGACTAAAGACATGATATCAAAATTTTCAGACAAAAACAAAATACTGAAGTTGACTTAACCGTAACAATAACATTGACCGGCCAATATCGAGCGGTTACGGTTATCGTTAAGTTGTGACGTCATTTTTACCGTTGTAAAAATGGTACAACGCATATTATGCTTAACCGAAGATTTAACGGCTGGTTTAACCCACCCTAAGAGGACTACTTACACCAATGACAGAGTATCAACCTCTAAATAAGTGTGCCATCGCTCCCTCTTTTGTGCAACATCTTGGCTACCTTAACGTCCCAAGGTTAAGGTAGCCAAGATGTTGCACTCGATACTTCTTAATCGATACTCGATAATTTCTAATCAAGAACTCGATAATTTCTTTAATTTTATTTGTATTGGTTAACAATATATTGGCCTATATTGGCCAATATAATATATTGGCCTATATTGGCGTTTGTTCAAGTTATTTTAATTAAGTAGGTAATTAATTGTATCTTAATTATTTTATATGTAATTAATTATAAAACATTCCTATTTACTTAATTGGATCATCGAATTTGGTTCAAACTGCTTAGGTTGAGAAATTGTTGCTCATTCGAGTCAGCTTTGGTCAACGATTACGCCAACTAATGAGCATCAATAATTATGTAGATATATATTATACATATTGTATTTTATTTGTTATGATTGTTATGTTATTATTTTAAATAGGTAACTAAATATTACATCAATTAGAGGCTAGCGTTGATTTACTTTATTATCTGATTCTACTTAATCGAGATCTGTCTTTTAGAACCTTTTTAAAACTTTTTAGAACAACCCTTTATAGGTTTTCTGGGAAACAGTGTAAGTTTTTTATTTACTTAAGGTAAAAGTACAAATAATAAAAAAGTAATACTTATATGTAATATTTGTTCCTGAAGTAAGTAATCTTTAGTTAGGTAATGTTTTATGTTCTATGATAAATTTAGTACTATATAGCTATTGACTGA
This sequence comes from Synanthedon andrenaeformis, assembly GCA_936446665.2. Lineage (NCBI taxonomy): Eukaryota > Metazoa > Arthropoda > Insecta > Lepidoptera > Sesiidae > Synanthedon > Synanthedon andrenaeformis. Next base: position 11,126,996 of record OW387778.2, on the reverse strand, counting down.
TCGCTGGTCTTTTCAGCTATACGCTTTCTCGCATTCTAAGGGAACTTTGAAAAGTTCACTTGAAAAGCTGAACTTTTCAAAGTTGGCTCTGGTCAGGACCTGAAAAGTAGTGTCAGGGCACAATGCGTTTCGCAGTCTTTTAGCTCGTCTGATGGCAAAACCACACCCTTACAGAAGACCACTGTGAAATAACAGCATGACGTGTGCTGTTGTGTTTCGGTGAGTGAGCATCACAGGTGTGCATCTTACTATGGTTGGCATCCCATTTTCAGCACCTGTGGCGTTGCTTGCGATATATTCGACGGTAGCCACCTACCATCAAGTGAACCGTCATCCTGTCTCACCTTAACATAAAAAAGTGAAGGACTCATAACGAGAACAACCTTTTTTGCAGGAACAACCTTTTTGTGGGAGGACAGGGCTTAGAGTTAGTTATAGACACTGCGGAATATGTAACTTAGGGGACACATGCGATTTTCCTCCTGTCGCTCTGTATTCTTCATAGGAAATATACGGGAAATCCTAATGGCATTTTCACATGCATAAGCATTTCTGAACGGAGACGTGTGATCTTCATCGTACCTACCTACATACGACGCGCCAAGTGGGTCACAAATTCCTGGGTAGGGGAGAGGGGGGCATAGCGGGGCCACGGGGCATAGCGGGGTAAGCCTTACGCAGCTCGTAGCAAAAGCCGTACAAGCTGTCAAATGCGTCGCTATGATTGGTCGTTAGTCAGTAGGTTACCTTCATAGGCGAGCCACGTCATCTAGGCAGGCGTTTGTGTGATATAAACAAAAACATCAAAACCAGTGTTTTTCTTAAAATTTTTAGTGAAATTGAACAGCAACGTTCCACAAACAACATTAAAAAACGTGTTAAAGTTGTTTGTGTGATCTCTGATCTCTTTAACTTAAAATAATAATAATAGAGAAGTTTATTGTTGCTAAGAAATAAAACTATTTCGTTTAAAAGTTGTGTTTCGTTATTTATTATGATCAACCCACAATGCCCCATAGAAGACCCCACTTTACCCCTATGCACGGGGCATAGCGGGTCAAATGCCTTTTTTCATTCAAGTATTCACATCTCGTAGATTAATTACGTTATCAACATAAATGTATCCATAGTCATTCGCAATGAATTAAGCTACGATTCTAAGTTAAAACTTTTAATTTAATCACATTATTTTAGTTTTTAGGGATGTTTAAACGTTAAGTACCCTACTATGCCCCCCTCTCCCCTACTCTTAAACCACAATCGCAATTTAACAATCGCGCGCAGTTAATACTTGCAGCAATTTGCGCTAGTGCTGCCATAGGCATATGTGAGTCGCAATCATGTCGTGATGAACACACACACACAGTAGCTGTATCCAATTGTTGCTATACCTTTTTTTTAGCGTTGGGAAATCCTCTTGGATACCCGGCAGTGTAGGGGACACTGCGGGGTTATGCCGGATTCCTACCGGCTAAAACCCAACGACTTTCTTTCGATCGCGGCCGTTGATGGGCGGGGTCGTGGGGACGTTGTTACACGACTTCGGCGCCCCGCCACGGCTATCCAGCGCGGGGAGGCCTGTGCTCCCTGTTAGAACCTGGGCGTACCCGAAAGTGAAGGTACGCCGGCTATCTCGGGGGACCTTACGAAGGGCGGCAGTTTCCCCCAAGACCACTGCCAAGGTCCCGGTTAGGGTGGAAGGCGGCGAACATAGACCAGCCGCCTGCGCCCGAGCCTCCTCCGGCGGATTGGCTGGGAGAGAGGATCCTCTTCCCGCTGCCTTTCCGCCGCTTCCTTGCGCGACATGACGTGCTCACAGAACGTAAGCATCGCCTGCCACGCAAGGTCACTGCCAACCATCGATTTAACGACGGCCGGCAGCGAGAGATCGGCGCCCATGACGAGAGACAGAGCGGCGCGCTGCTCTGCCCATTCGGGGCATTCAGCCAAAGTGTGCTGCACAGTGTCAACCGCGCAGCCACAATGGTGGCATTCCTCCGTCGGCTCTCTCACGGCCACCCGGTGAAGGTAACGCCCGAAGCAACCATGCCCCGAGAGCACCTGCACCAGGCGGAACGTGAGGGCCCCGCGCCGCTTTGCCAGCCATTCCTCTAGGGAGGGGCGAATTGCCTCAATCGTCAGGCGGCCCGCACTGGGCTGCGCCAGTCTTTCCTTCCACTTTTCGAGGAGGATCGTCTGGGAGTGTCTCCTCAATTGTTGCTATACCTAGCGGCATCTAAACAGATCACTTGTAATAATTTCAATTTCAATGGTTGTGTTTGTTAACATTTTTCTTATTTTTGTTACTAGAGGCCGCTGTCGTCAATTGCTTGAAGTCGGATTAAAATGTCTCGATGATATTGCAACTCAATATTTTGTCCACAGATGTCTCAAATGTGTTTTCTTTCGCAAAGTGTTAGAAACTTTTTAGCAGCCTTGACGAGCACCAGAAAGCTTTACAATCGAAAGGGTAAATAGCTTGTCTGAAATGTCTAACAGACCCTGATTTTACTAAATGATACAATCAATTAATTGACAACAGATGTCTCTAAATGGTAAGAATGTCTCTAAATGGCGTCTCAGTGTTTTTATTCACAGATGTCCTTAGATGCTTTTATTAAAATACATAATTTTGTTTCTCCTCTACATATATTTCTGTAGTAATGAATAGCAGACAGGCTGATGGTCCACTTGCCCGGAGGACCATCATCTGGTCTAAAAACACGCAAGAAACAGCAGGGGAGATGCGCTGCAGAAACTATTAGAATTACCTATCTTTTTTGAAAAGTTGTAGCAAGATAAAAACAAGCGCTATGACAAATGCCCCAAGAGTAGGTATAATGGTGATCGGTTTTAAATTGGATAGTGTCACTTTCCAAATTAATTAATGTAAGTAAGCAAGTAAGTTAAAGTAGTGGCAGGGCACACTGCTTTTTGCAGTCATTTGGGCAGCCAGTCTGGTGGCAGTAACCACCCCCTTAGAAAAGACCACCGTGAAATAACAGCTTGTGTGCTGTTGTGTTTAGTGAGTGCACCGCACGCTGTTATTTCACGGGGACCTTTGTAAAGGGGTAGTTAATTTAGACCCTAATTGCCTCTTTGAATGAAAGCGAAGTCGGTTAGGTTCACTAGTATAATAATAGTAATACTTAAGTATAACTAAATCTTGTAGTAATTTTGAATACAACTTAAAATGTATCTGTGACATAGCCACGTATAACCTGCGACGTAGTTTGGTACAATTAAAATGATTTAGATTATACAAGTATAATAGAGATTCAGCCGCCAAAGTTTGCCGTCCATCCCGTCGAGGGCACTCTATGGCTTGTGGTCGCTAATCAAATTAAGCTCGGATACTACGGATAGTAAAATATGGAGCGAAACATTTTTATAACATGTAGGTATCTACTTAGTATTCGTTTAGTATTCTTACAGTCTTACTGCTAACAAATTTGCTTAGTACGGCTACAACTAACTTAAGGGCGAATTGTAATTTTACATTGTTGGTAACTTATATACAGCATAAGCCGTTAAAGTATCTGTAAAATCTGAAAATTTTGTTGAATTGACTATAAGACATCACGTTTTCTTAACTGTCTGTTGATTAACCCGCATGAAATTGGTTTTTTTATAATAACTGGATTAGACTTAATCGCCATCTACATAATTGATTGCAATGAATACATAACTGGAACAATCCAGTTCGAATATTTGACTGTACGAGCGAGCAGTCAGTAATTGGAATTCGTAACAACTATGAACTCGCGAAAATAATGAAACATAAGCCAGGAATTCTAATACTTTAGAAAAATCTTTATAGAGAGACCATCTCTATAAACAGAATACATATTACATATTATACATAAACATATATATACTGAAAATGTCACAGATTATTATAAATTTTAGGAATTAGTTGTACCTATTAGAAATAACCTAATTTCAGTTAAGTCAGACTGAACGTATTGTAGATCTTCTATAATATAAAAATGAATCCCTAAATGTGTTGCTAAGAGCAAAACTCGAGAACGGCTGGGTCGATTTTAATTCTGTCTTCACTCATGGATAGAGGGATAATCAGGGAAGGTTTTTACGTAAAAAAAATGCGTCCCGGGCGAAGCTGGGAGCGGGCCGCTAGTTAAATATAAAAATATAATTAAAAAAATCGCCTCTCCATAGTAATGTAGCTAGCGGATATTCGGGCGATTTCACTACGGCAGGATATGAACGAGTGTGCAAACAAACTCATTGGTTTGCGCACTTTGATTCGTTGTCGGCGTATATCTACCGCATAAAGTAGCGGACAAAAATTAAGTAATTGACTACGTATGTTGAGTCTACCCTTAATTAATTAATATCTATTAAAATTTATCTTCAAATAAATTGTTCGTTATTGAATTAAATAAACAAATTCTCCAAAAGTATATTACTAAGTGCTGAGATATAAAAAGGAATATAATATAAATGTTTAGATATGAACAACGTAACAACGAAACATGATAATATGATGCTAAAACACAATGTCTATTATCCGTTATCAGAAAGAGAAAACGGAATAATAATAGAGTAAATTAATTATTCCACCCACCCGAGGGCCGAGGGTCGCGCAATATCGGAGCCCTATATAAGACGTTTCTAAATACCCTAAACCCAGCTAAAATGAAATCGCCTCTCCAAGAAAAAGGGGTTTGCGTTTTAATGCCCATCAGAAAATAAATGCTCAGAGACAATAATGTGGGATTCGTTGCTAGATATAAATTCCGAATAAAAATACAGTCGGCCGCGAGAGCGGTGGCTCTAGTGCTGTACAGACATTTTAGAGATCGATATTTATTAAAGATATGTTAAGCTTTTAGTCGCGACTTATTACGTGCGTCTTTTTCTTAAGGGTTGAAAAATAAAAATAAAATATAACGTCTGACAAAAATATATGAGCAAATAAATTATTTTTGACATATATTTTTGACAGGCATTATTATTTTTACTTCTAATGATCCCTCGGGAATAGTACTTTTTCTTAAGTAAAGATGCCATATGTCTTTTCCTGTATCCCTGACAACGTGTATGCAAAAGTTCACGATGATCATTTGAGTGGTTACGCCGTGAAAGTGTAAAAAACAAACAAACTATTCACTTTTTAATTCATTGGCTCCGTTTAAGCTTGCCACGTTAACCCGTTCACCAATTTTTGATTATTATTAGTCTTCTCGTATCAATTGCAGCTTATCGAATACTATACAAGACCACACAATCAACATGAATTAAGTTTTTTTATATTTATTTTATATAATAAGAAAAAACCTTTTACAATAATAAATGTTCAGCCAGATCAATCTTGATCAATCTCGTGTCTGTCGTTGCCCTAAGAACATTTATAACACTATCAGACAGATACGGTCAGTTGCTCTGATTTAGGTAGCCCGTGTTTGAGAAGGCTCTTGCTGGTCTTTAACAAACACAAAGAATATGTTTTCTGTTCTTCCTTTCCTCAAATTTAGATTATCGTCATTATTTCACCAAGGATAAACAAAATCATAGAAATGATAGTTATTTATAACATTATTTTATTTATGTGGTTCGATTTTTAATGTTATTTTATAATAACTTAACAAAACTGATTGGAATATCATGAACCTAGTAATACATTATAATGCACATAATTTTCACACATGAAATTGATAAAATATTTCTTTATCGATAAGTTTTTAACGAAGACTCGTCTACAACTCTAGGGGCGCTCTCGAAAGAGTTGCGACCAGCATAAACGTTAAGTCCGGATGAACAAATAAATGAACCGCTCAATCGCTTCTACAAAATAACGCAATTTCACAGAATACCTAGCGACGGAATTATTATCGGAAAGCTCTTTGTCTTTTCGATGCTTTGTCTTAAAATTTTACTTCGACTTTGTTTGTGTATGTAAATAAATAAAGTTCGTATAATTATTTAGATTTTAATCTCGCGCTAATTATTTCGAAGTCATAATAGAATCATAAGTACCAATTAGTATATGATAAAAAACAGAAGTTTTTTATTTATAATATATATACTGTAATGTTTTAGAATTCGTAGGTTCACCTTTTAGTAGCGTAAAATGTAAATAGGTAGGTAGTATCACATAATCTTTATTAGTGTTTTTGAATGTATCACTGTAGTTTTTAGCCACTAGTTATTCTGTGTATAACGCTAGTTATTCTGTGAAATTGATTTTTTAAAGGGTTTCGGAATAATACTGAAAATATATTTTCGAAATATTACTTACTGCTACTGTACCCACGAATGTTGTGACAAAACATTTATTGAAAGTTTAATGAGGAAAGACTAATCATTTTTATTTATTTTATCAATAAAAAAAAAACAATCGAAAGTAGGTACTTTCGATTGTTTTTTTACCTTCCTTGTTTTGTTCGAATTTCGAATTTTGGAAGGCTACGAACACTAGTAGTAATCGTATTTATTCATATTTGTTCATAGAAGAACTACTATTTTTTTTTCATGATTATTTAATATTACAATTATAATTTATAAAAAATACAGTGTCAAGGCAGACACGTGTTGTGTGAATTAAAAAGGGGAAAAAATATGAAAACGGTGTTCTGTTGACAGAACTAAGTAGCCGGCTGCGAAGACGGCTCGCTTCATTTGCATTTCTCTTAATCTTAGTTATGAATAAAGAAAAATTCTTGGCGACGTTTTTAAGCTTTCCACGGCTTTCGTCTAATGAAGAGCGCCGGCGGGATTAGTGAACGCCTCCTCGACCGCGCACTTTCGCGACATTACACTTTTAATTTGAACGAATCTTATTATTTTCTTTTGTTGATTTAAGCCCCCGTGCCGAGAGACGGGTCGAGACGTGACCTGCAGTGGAAAAATGCGATTGCCATCTAAAGCCAACCGTTTAAATGAACGAGATTGGAGCTTAAAAAGTATAATGGACGAGGAGGTATAGGGGCGGCGATCCCGGGGGCGCAAGATGGCCGATTTGCGATTGAGATGAGACGCCCCCCCTTCCCCCTGTCAAGATCAAGCAATATAATTAAGTCTTCAATTATATAGGTATCTATCTCTATGTACCTATACCTTCGCATACCTTGATGGACTGCTTACTTGTTCCTAAGTGGTTAGTCTTATCAGTCAGTATTATCAGTCTGTACACTGAAAAACGTCAGCTCATTGTCGCCAGGAATTGAGCCTGGGACCTTCGGACCCTTGGGTCGCAAAGCGTAACAAATTACCCAGAAGGCTCATCGTTTATATGTAGCTTATTTTAATTTATATTTTTTGATTACACTTTATTTCCACTAAATTAATCAACTTAATTAACTCCACGGGCTCGTGAACGTTGAAAATCTATCGTATTTTAAAGTGATTTTTAGAATAAAAGTCGTGATACTTTATCATGATAAAATGTATAGGTACATTTATTTTTTATAATTATAGTCGAACAAAAATCGTTATTTATATTGTACCTTCGACTCAAAAGAATTTATTAAGTTACGACATAAAAAAAAGAAAATATATGTCTTTATTTTATGAATAAAATACAAGCCAATATTTATAAAGTAAAGCAGGCGAAGTAGCGGGCAAAAGTTAGTTATCAATAAAACCACCGCTTCACATACTCAATTTTTATTTGTAATTTCAAATTATAACATAATTATCTTACTTCTAATTTAAATGATGGAGCTACGATTAATTCCGCTTCTTTCACCATAGAACGTTCTTAAATTGTAATAAAAAAAATGTTAAATGACAGTAAAAACCCATTAAAATAAATAACGCAATTTAAGACATTTTATTTTATAATATTTAAATATCAAATCTTCAGATTTAAGTTTTAAAAATCTTTGCTACGTTAGCGCTATGTCGTAGCGTCTTTGTCGTAGCTTTCAACCCGAATGAATATCGTAGCATTTCAGGGAAGCAAGGCGTATTCCTACATAATGTATTGCAGGAAGGAAAGTTTGTATATAGACTGCGCTATATCCGACCACTACGTTTACGTATTCATAGTATCAGCTCAAGTCTTACATGGGCACTACTCTTCGTATAGCTTGGAGCTTTACTCGAACGATGGTATGAAATTAAAACGTCATAACTACCTCGGAGAGACAATCTATTACAAATCGAATTACTCACAGAATAGAGTGCTTATTTGGTTGTTTAAACACAGATTCTAAGGGTGAAACGATGGTAGAACGGTGGCTAAGGCCGGCACAAGATCGCCGCCACTCTCCGATGACAAACCTGATCTGGTCACGTAATGAAAAATGACAAAACTCAGAATGTATAGCCGGAGCTTTTAGTAAAGCAGCGAATGAACGCTTTCTACCTACTGAGGTATGTATTTTACAATATATAACGGTAGGTACAGCGAACATTGAGTTGCATTAAGCGCGGGATTTTGTTACAGAAGTAGGTATACTTTATTTTCGTGGTAAATTAATTAAATAGCTATAGTTAATTAAAATTCTTTTTATAATAAATAAAGACTAATATTGAACAAAATTACATATTAAAACCTATGAACATTTAGCTATGTTTAGTAGGCACTTTGTGTAAGTAGGCGACGGTAGCCACCTACCATCAAATAGTTATCCTGCAATTATCAAATATCAAATATCAAATCAATAGTTATCAATAAAAATCAAATAGTTATCAAATATCCTGCAGTTGCAGGCCCTTAGATAATTTTTTTTTATTCTTCATTATCATACAAATAATATAAAGAGGAAAGATTTGATTGTTTGTTTGTTTGTTTGCACTGAATAAGCTCCGAAACTACTGGACCGACTTGAAAAATTCTTTCACTCTTAGGAAACTAATATAGTTACGCGGGCGAAGCCGCATGCAACCTTTGATTCTTTGATTCTTGATATATGTATAAGATATATAAGAAGTAAATATGTAATTATTGTTATAAATTTTGAACTGAATTCATATTAGGTTTAATGAGTAAAATCTTACTCTTTAGAAGTACGGCGTAGAGTGAGACCGCAGTTCATCCCCTGAGATAGCCTATTGGCAAAGACAAAACAAAACGAAACGAAGCCTTCCCTTTGAAGAGTTATAGAATAAGGAAAAGTTGGGCATCCATTGGGGGTTGTGCATCCCCAATCCGCAACCGCAACCCCCTATCCGGGTAGGTATCTAAAAAATATCTTATAAATGAACCGGAGGGGGGCTGCTTTTTCAGCCGAGAAATTTCAGGCATACTTTCAAACCTATAATCCTTCATAATCACCTTTACAAAGCAAAGATTAAAAGCGATTCTCGCGCCCCAGTCCGGCGACGAACGCCACCGCTTTTATATGCGAGACAGCGAAAAGTAAGATTAAATCATTATTTTTCTTAAGCTCCTCTCGTTTTTTCTCCGCTTTACTGGAACTTTTTTTACTTAGGACTTTTGATGCGGGCGATCAAAGACTTGTGTTCAAATTTACATAACATTCTTAAATAAATTGAGCGGCGGCTTGCCTGAGCTGGACGGGGGGAGTCTTGCGTCTCCTACCTAATACAAACTTATTAATGCGAACTCTGGGATTTATGTTTAATGTACTATTAATTTATTCAATGGATTATTAAAGCGACAATGGCGTTTGATAAAATTGTAAAATTAACACACGAACTTGTTTTATGTTATCAATACATTCACTAAAACAAATAAATCAATAATTTTAATACGACAAAAGATAATAAAAATAAGGTTTTAGAGTATATACATTGGATTTTTCGCTTTTGGCACGTGATTTCATATATACAATCACCATATATTCTTTGTATGATTGAAAAAAAGGGCTCAACCATAGATAAGTATGTTTTATATATACATACTTACTGATTAACATTCTTTAGTTTCTTTTGGTTATTTGACACTGGGTTTTTATGCTCTCGTGTGTTTATCTTTATAAAATGTATAATGTAGTGAGTAGTCATATAAAAAGTTGGTTTTAAAAAAAAATCTACGGCTCGTTTACGATTTTATTATATGTAGGTACCTATATAGATTGCCAGCTGTCTCCATCTTTTGGGGAGATGGAGACAGCTGGCACTTGACCGCAGCAGGTGGCATGATCTGGAGGAAGCCTATGTCTTCGGACAACCTGATAAGGTTGCGGATGTCTAACCGCAAAAATATCAACAAATTTAGTCAAAAAATCTTTTTCATTGTATAGAAGCACATCACGGTATATTCACACATTTCTGTAACTTATCAGTGAATAAAGGCTTATTTTATTTTTTATTTTTAGGTATATAGATTACCGATTAAGCAAATAATTATATAAAATATGTGCAAATGATTTATACTGATTTTGCATAAAGAACGCATAACGTAGTAAGTAACGTAAGTAACCTAAAATAATGTAATTAAATCTATATGTATGTAAATTGCAAGGTAGGTGTAACAAATGTACCTAATTATTTTGTAAAAGAGAATATCAAAATAAAAAAAAGTATTTTTTTTTAAATTATTCCGAACGAAGTAATAAATCAACGTAAAAATGACTTTATTCATCGCTTTCTTTGCGAAGTTATACGCATAAACTTATGTTGGTTAAGTTTAAAATAAAGAGAAGAATCGAATAAACAATAATTATCGTTTCATAATAAAGATGTATCAGTCAATGTTTTAATTGGAATGTTTTAAGCAACTCAAGTAAGACGTAAGAAGCACTTTGTACTCACAAATACCTAGATAATTAAGTAGCATTTTAATTAACGAATTCTCCTATTGCGCGACACGTTAACAAAACTTTCTACGTTTTAAATGTTAATTAATATATAATTTTTCAATTGTATTAAATTTATAACTATAGTTTAAAAAACAAATTTATCTGCACTTAACCTGTCTTTGGGCAATTTCAAGCACATCTTCTTTTTTAGTATTCTTCCTCAAGAATGATTGGCTTAATGAATGATTCTAAGAGTGATTTGATATTTTATCAAGTTCAGAACCATTTACTATTATTTTCAATAAAAACATTCTTAACTACATCTCAAGTTTAGTACAAAGTTTAATAGAAAGCGTCATAAAGCTCTTACCACCGCATTATGTTTGCATGGACGTGTAAACAACATATCTTACTTAAGCCTAATGTTGTATTTAGTTAAACCAAAGCTGCCGTGCTAACTTATACGCGTTTAAACACGGATACAGTCGTCCACACACGAATTCAGTTACACTGTTTACATGTGTATTACAATATTGGACTTTAAGTCACAACAATAAAGCTGATTTTGCTATGAACGTTCATAGATATCGTATTGATTGTATGCAATGCTGTACTTAAAGTGGCTGTTTGATTGTTTTAGGCACAGGTAGGATAAAGTCTGTGTGAAATATGTCGCTACTTGTTGGTGAGCCAACTTCACTTGGGAGGTTAAGTTTTACAACTTAGACGACGTAAACATTGTTCCTTAAGTTAAAGCTTTGTTAGATAGCTATAAAGTAATATACTTAGGCGTAATCCATTCCTTAAGACAAGGACTAAACTCAAAATGAAATACAATTTTTACAAAAATGAGCGCAACTTGACTACCTAACCTATTACGATATTAAGATGCAATATTGCATAACAAATTTTTGCATTAAATCTTATGTTTCTTATGTATACATATAAAAATGTTGTGTTGGTTTGTATATGCTTCAAAAACTAGAAATCTAGTAGGTAATGAGTAAGTAGTAAATTTTTACACAACATTGCATTTAAACAGAGGAATGATCTTATAATACTTTTTTCCCGAAATTCTAATGAAAACCGAATTTTTCATTAAAAAAAAACACAATTTCATATTATATTGACCGTTATTATGGCGGCCGCTGACCGTTGAATGTCAAAGAAAATCAAACTAAGATGTTAAATTAAATAATGTCACGCGAAGTTTCAGATAGCAATAACCAGTAAATAATATTGTATTTAAATGAACGTGTCTAAAACACCCCGCTTAGTTTATCGACGCATCGCACAACGCAAGTCCGTTAAGTTTTTTCTGTGTCCGCGTTATTAGTGGCGATTAATTATCTCTTTGCATACAATTAAGTGTGATGAGAAATAAAAAATATCTATGAGAAAACCGCTCTTTAGAGTCACTCCATTGATTTCCGTATTAAAAGGTAACATTATTGGTGTGTAATTATAGCAAGTAACTAAATTACACAACTAATATTAACAATGGGGGTTGAAGCCGTGGTGAAGCATGCAAATCGAATTACAAGATTGAGATCTATAAGGTTACGTAGCAATTGCAATAAAGCAACGTTGCTTGGTAATTTAAAGCACTAATTTAAAAAAAAACAGCCTAAAGTAATAAAATAATATTATAGTAAGATAACTAAGAAAGTATAGTTTTAAGTAAAAACAAAGAATAAAATCGATTAATTAAAAAAAAGGAGTAATATTAATATTAAGAAAAAAGAGACCGGAGGAAGTCGCGAGCAAAAGCTGGTAAGTAGTCTAATAAAACTCTAATGAACTAATAGTCTGTGAAGTTTTTTTTTTAATTTGACGCCGACAAAGGAGAAATATCGCCAGAAAAATGACATAGGGTGGGTATCTTTCATCTAGAAAAACAAGTACTGTTCCCGACCCGAGTGATCGCTTAAAAATATAAAAAAATTACGCCTTTCAGAAATATATGAGCAAACAATAAAGATTGAGTAAAATTATTGCTAATACTTGCTAATTTATGTCCGACGTTGATTTTTTAATTTTTTAACGCTTAAGCGTTAAAAAGGTCCAGAGGGCCTAGTGCGAGTTTTACTCGATCAAACGCGACGAATACGTAAATGTCAATTTATATGGGAATGAAGCAGACCTACACGTGAGCCACCAGGTGGCGCTGCTTCATTCCCATACAAATTGACATTTACGTGTTCGTCGCGTTTGATCGAATAAAACTCGCACTAGGCCCTCTGGACGAAGTTGCTCGCAAAAGCAACTTCGTCCTGGACCTTAAACTACAAGCAAAGCTTGTAGTCTAATAAAACTCTAATGAACCAAATAGTCTACAAACATTATTAACTTTGTTAATACGAAGTGGACAAAAGAGAAATGTCGCATCGTGTAGGCAGAACCGTGGACCCCACATTAGCCCCGCACAGTTTTAATACACAAAGTTACAGGGAACCACCGTCGATTGGCAATAAGTAAACACAGCGGACGAAGTCGGAGTATTTAACTTAATTTTTGTGCTTCCAGTCGGGTTAATTGAAAGAGGCGTAGCGAAATGCCGTCACAAAAGAAGCACTTAAATAACCGTCGAGGACCTAAAGTACGCACTTGCACGGGCGGCTCAAAATAAACTTATCTCGGCGGGGCAAGGGTTAAAATCATTTAAAATGAAGCCAGTAATTTTCAGGTGGTGTGAGGGCTGGTGCGGTTGATTCAATCAGCCGCCACTGTTCTGGTAATAAACATTATTTATTGAGTTTTTGATCGCTCGCAGGAAACCCTTGAACATTGTATAAGTCTCATATGAGATACTAGCTGATGCCCGCGACTTCCTCCGCGTTGAACAACTAAAAATGTATCCCATGAGACATCGGTGGAGTTACATCGGCGATAGTGGCGCCCAATACTCTTAGACGATCTCTCGGGAACCTAACATTTTTTCAGGATAAAATGGATGTTCCAGGATCCTATATAATCCAGGTAATAAACAATCTGTGTGCCAAATTTCATCCAAATCTGTCTGGCGTCAATAACAAACCTCTCAGAAGACCATCGTGAACATTATTTATTTAGATGTGTTTTGGTGAGTAAGTAAGAGGTTCTAGAATCTAATTCCCTATAACCCTTCTAATTCCTTATTCCTTTATCTTCTGCCTTCTCATCACGTAAACAACTTTGATTGTAAATATTGAAGTTAAAACATTTATTAATACGACTGTACCTATATTATTTTTTGAATTTTCGAACAGTGGGAAATATGGAAAAGTATCCTATCAGGGAGGATACTTGGCAGGGATAGGTGGAACGAGCGAAATTTTCAAATAAAAACATTGCTCTGTATGTTTATATGAATTTATGAACATAATATATGAGCGAAATGTTTGCAAAGATATATTACTCGTATACATATCCGAGTATGGCCAATACTCGGATATCTAATTGTATTTTTTTTTAAGTCAGTTCTGTAAACCCATTACATTTAATATTACATAATGCTCTTTATAATATAAGTACAGACGAAGATTATAACATCAAAAAATTTTCATTAAGCATATTTGAGATTATACTGTAATATTTGATTTTGTGAATTGTAAGAACATAATATTTTTGGTTGTGTACCTACAGTACAAAATCCATTGAAAATGTTTGATCTAAAAATCAATATAAGTATTAAGGTTCATTAGTCAAAAAGATACTTACGGAGACGAACATTGAATTAACATAATAAATCTGCCCGCTCCCATCAATCAGCGCAAGATGACTTCTTTCAAAAGGTTTCTTAAGCCCTCACTTTCATCTGGACTCTCCCCATCAAGTACTCAACGCAGATGCCCTTAATTACCTCAGTAGATGTGTTAATTTTATTTATATTTATTTTAGGTGAGTTCTTTTCTCTTTCAAGATTTATTGTTTCTTTTTTACACAATATATTTATCGTCAGAAACTTTTGGAACACAAGTTCAACTTATTATCTACACGTAGTACATATTGAACTCTTAGCTGAAACATAGCAATAATGGTGCGGTAGTGATATGAGTTTTTTTTAAATATATATCTTGGAGAAGTAGCACTTAGCAGTAGCTCGGTTAGATGTGTATATGAACGTTTAATATCGTAGTACCATCGACATTAATGATATGAATAAGAATTGCGTGTTCTTTTTAAAAAAATTCCAATTTTCTTTAAAAGATTTTCCAAAAAAAGTGGTAGAGTGTTACCACTTATTTTATTACAAAACGAAAATTGTTTGTCTTAGAAATAAAAAAAGTAAAAATGATAAGATTGTGTACTCCATGACCATTATAAAATATTATTTATTTTTAAAATTTATTGTCTTCTAGGATAATAAATTTAATTCAAATAAACTGTAAATTTTTTTTGGAAAAAAAAGTTTTTTTTTTTTTTAGTATATCTGTAAGTATATTTAAGTATTATATAATTATTATGCTAGAATTATAAGTAAATATAACTTAGGTATAGGACTGCTACATACTTTTTACAGTTTCTTTTCTATTAAAAAATATAGGTAATGGGATTCTGCACTGATGACTTAAAAAAATTGAGGGTAATCTTACTGTTTTTAAATTGCATCAAATACAGGGCTCGTCCGGGATTTGAACCCGGGACCTCTCACACCCAAAGCGAGAATCATGCCACTAGACCAACGAGCCGCTTTTTAATTAACTTAAATCTTTAATTTTCATTTAAATTTCATTTACGTAATTGTATTTACACAATATTGAATATAAAATTTTGATTTCGGTTTATTTTAGATATTGTTTAAACAAGTGCAAATTGAACAAACAGGCGAATATCACAAATTTATTTTTCTTCGACTAATATAAGTGGCTCGTTGGTCTAGTGGCATGATTCTCGCTTTGGGTGTGAGAGGTCCCGGGTTCAAATCCCGGACGAGCCCTTTTTTTATTATTTTCTTTACTAATTAAAAAGTTAAAACAAAAATATTTGAAATTAAATCCAAAATTAAATTGATTCTGTAACAGTCGTCGTTCAATGCTACTGTTGAGTATGTAACGCATGATATAACCTTCTGTCATATTTCAGGACATTATAGAATAAAAAATCATAAGCGTCACAGCTACAGCGAGTTTCATTTGCGTGAGTACTGTACATTTTCTCATTTAGAATGGTGGCGGTCGTTCATTTATGTAGTTTTAATTCCACCATTCCTTAGCTTGGAGCGGAGATCTTATTTCATTAGCCGGCCGCGAGTCGAGAGCGGCAACCATTTAGCTCGGAAGCTACACAGCCAATACACTATGGGCACTGTAACGGTCGTTTAGCGATTTTTATCATTTATACTGAAATACTAGCTGGGGTCGTGGGTGCTCGAGTAAAGGGGAAGCCATTGTCCAGCAGTAGACGTCCTACGGCTGAGATGCTGAAAGTGTTCTTATTAAAGTAAAACATTTTGATATCATAAATTTCTTTATTAAAGTAGACTATATACCTACTGTATTATATAGATGACCCTGAATCTAGCGGACATCCGACAAAAAAAGTTTTCCTAGGAATATCTAGAGAAAAAATAACTACCTTCTATCGGCGTCTAAGTACACGTGAAATTAACAACAATAGAATTTAATGTATATATACGTCTTTCGCCGACTTAATTCATAATATATTTCAACCAAATTCAGTGGTTCATTGTAATAGTATGTAGTAATTTTTTGTAGTGTCTTTTTATTTTAAAAGCAAAATCATTCACCATACATGACCTGTGACTCACTAAGTTCGATCTCTGGTAAAATATCTGTCATCTAATTAATAACCTTTATTCTTATGGGTTTAGATAAAAAATAAGGTGGATTAACATATTTATGTTAAGGATATATAGAATACATAGAACCCGCTTCGTAACTGATGTAATAGAAATGTTAATATTTTAAAATATTTATTTACTTGTTTATCCTCATAGTTATTAACTGAGGTGACAGTAGGTTGAACATTTTCATATCATTATTTACCGCTTATTCCCTGTTACTGAATTCACACCTCCATGATAGTCGTGTAGCGGTAAATACGACACAATTGTACATCTCGTAGAAGAAACTTGATCTGTTTATATTAACTTGCTTTTCGTTTGGGCGAGTAAAATTGAAACGTAATGAAACGAATTCATGTCTTCATGCTTTTTACTTATATTGAAGTAAATATATTTAAAAGTAGGTAATGATATAACATAGAAATAATTATTTTATTTATTTATATTGTATACCAGCAGCCATCAGCAAGTTTTTTTCTATTTTTCTGTGCAGTAACCTTATTTATTCAAGGTAAAAAGAAAAACAACTATTATTTTCTATCAATGTTTTCTAATTACATACTTCTTATTTTTTAAAGTCTAGTCCAAATCGATTCAACTACTTCCTAGATTAGCACAGAACATTTTATTTATTTATGATGCAAATGAAATTTAAGTAGCATAAACTGTGTTTAAAACCACCCAACGCATTTTGATACGGTTTTCACTAATGGAAAGATAGATAAAAGGGGAAATTTGTGTATATAATTTGCCAAAAAAAATTGTAGCGGTGCGAAGCTGGGGCCGGGTTATTAGTTGATATATATTTTAGAGTATATAATTTACCTTCTCAATTGTAACTTATCCAATATATATTCTATATATGTAAAAAAGTCGTCAATTGAAATGAAAACATAGTTTAATGTTATGGATATTGTAGCTTTTTTTGGTAAAAGCTTTTTCAGTATCGTTTCAGTAGGATACAATTACACTAAGCAATAATTATCATCGACACATTATCCATCTATAGTTCCTTCACTGTTTACAAATCGAAAAAGCAAATGATTCTGTCGACCCCCATTGAAAAAGAAATAAAAATAAACATCGACAACTCCCACTTACATGTGCTTAAGTCATGTTTAAATGTTTTGTTGTGAAAATAGAATTCGTTGTAAATACTCTCACGAAAAGAAAGTAGCAGGCTTAAGAAACCATTGTATCTGAGGCGCCATTGTCAGACTCTGATTGATGTTACTTTTAATTACAATTTTAAATGTCAACAATTCATAAATCTTTCTACTTAGGAAATAATGAAATATTCATTTAGATATTTTTTTCGCATATTCAATTATTTTGCTTTTAGAACTTTTAGGGATTGGAAATTATGGAGGGAAAATTAACATTTATTCACTTCAAAATGGTTTATTAATTCGAATCGTATTTATAAGTTTTAATTTATAATTAAACTAGCGACTCGTAACGGCTTCACACGGATGCAATATTTTTCTACAAATTATATACACAGATACACAACTTCCCCGTTTATTGCTCTTCCATTAGCGATAACGGTATCAAAGTTTGCGAAAGAACAGATATTTTAATAATAGATTAATAGGTAAGGTAACAGATTAATAGGCCACCTACCATTAAGTACCATCATCAGCCTGCCTGTCAACCTTTAAATATTTTTAAAAAATCTTTAAGTTTTTATAAATTTAAATTAAAGAAAGTATAAAGTATGTTGAAATGTAAATTTATTATTGTAATACTCTCTTACGTTTTAAAAGTATAAGAAATAAGGGGTGGACTTAAAAACAGAAAGTGGAGAGGGTAGTTGTTCGCTCCGTGAAATTTACGATTGTAAATAGGGCATTTCATTTATTTACTTATGACCGAGTAATTCGTTGAATCCGTATAATTACTGGCATTAAGATGATTCCGGGTCCCCCGAAACGGAACGCACAAACGAGCGCAAGTAATGCTAAAACATTCAAATGTCCTCCCGCGACTCTAAACTTGTCGTTGTAAATTTTCGGACGGCTCGTGAGATTAACATTTCGCAATATACTCTTTATATTTTATCTAAAAAAACATCTATACTGATTTTTCTCAGTACAGTTAACTACGATACAATGAAAAGTGAAAGAATTTTTTACTTTAATTATCCTGTGCGATACCTAATTTATTTTCCTTTCTATTTTTTTTGTGAATTTAGTTTCTTGATAATTTAAAAATAAGTAAATAATAACGATAAATCGAGGTTTAAATTAAATTAAAGTCTCGGTTAGTTTTAAATAATATTCTTAAATGTATACTGATTGTAGGAATGCTTTTCAAAAAAAAAACGAGTTAACTTAAAATAGCTTCTTAAACGGTTTCAGCTGCAGATCGCCAAAAACAGGGCTCGTCCAGGATTTGAACCCACGGGACCTCTCACATCCAAAGCGAGAATTATACCACTAGACCAACGAGCTACTTATTAGCTGAAGACAATATTAAGAGTAACTTTTATGGTAATTGGCTCTTGTGTAAACACAGGTAATGCTTCTGAAATTTAAACGAAAATAAAAGATTTAAGTTAATTAACTATCCAACGAGCGACATGTTAGTTAAATAGAAGATATAGTTGGTACCTACTTCAATCTAAACCTACACTTGCGTAAATACAATTATGTAAATTAAATTTTAATGAAAATTAAAGATTTAAGTTAATTAATAAGCGGCTCGTTGGTCTAGTGGCATGATTCTCGCTTTGGGTGTGAGAGGTCCCGGGTTCAAATCCCGGACGAGCCCTGTTTTGCACCACGTTGAAGAAAGTACCCATCTATACTTATATACTAATATGATGAGAAAGAAAACTTGTATTTTTGTATGTTTGTAATGAATAAACTCAAAAATACTGGACCGATTTTATAATTTTTTTCACCCATAGAAAGCTACATTATCAGCGAGCAACATTCTATATTTATAAATGTTGTGTTGGTTTGTGTTGGTATAATTACACAAAAACTCGAAAACTAACTGACGGATTGATACACATAATGCAATCCGCTTCCAGGATTAATAATATCTATTTTTAGCGTAATAATATAATCTCGATCGCTTCGTGAAATCGCTTTTTTAGGGCGCCATCTGCCGAAAGCGAGGAGAACTTACTCGCCTACGAGAACCCCTGGAACATTTAAAGTGGAAATTAGCCGTTGTTATGGCATCCGAGTTAATATAAGACTCAGCCACAGCGAAGCGTGGTCGGGTTCAGCTAGTAGGCTATATTTTATAAAAAAAAATACGCGGGCGAAGTCTCGTGCAATAGCTAGTAGGTATTTAATAAATAAACAACGGTGTAGACATTTCTCAGCCGTAGGACGTCCACTGTTGAACATCTAGGCTTACATTAAAATTTTCCAAAAAGATCAGTCAGAATTAACCTAGATCCAGGCTTTCAATTTTATTGTGAATTCAATTTGTAAATTATGAATTTCAATTGGAATAATTCCAATTATTTGTGGTTTTTTTTCGTATTGAAATATACTATTCTGTTCATGACTAAAATAAATAAATAAAATAATTCATGTTTATTTCGTTTCAGTCATGTTAATTTTTTTCTCAAAGGGGATAACGATATTGAAATGTTCTTAATCACATTAATATTTGGGGAAGAGTAATTATTGACACATAACTTACCATTGAATTGGGGAACTGAACTTATACGCGTTGTATGGGTAGAAGGGCCCCTTCTTCTTATCTTCGTCGTCATTTAGTATAATATTGCGCTTTTTAGGATATTAATAGTAATAACTAAGATACTTTTAGATGACAAAATGAGCAATGCTTTAGGGCTGGTTGTAACATAACATGTTTTAGTGTTTAGAATTTCCTTTTCCTAATCGTGGTAGGAAGATATTGTTAGATCGAATCTGATTGAATTAAGGTACTTTATTTGTGACATATCCCCATCAATATTTTTGGATTTCGTTTACATAACTTAAAAATAAATAAAAGACTTCGAAAGATTCCGAATTAAAATAATTCTCCACAATTTCGTATACAGTAAAATAAATACTTTTTTTATCTAACGGCTTATTAATAATGTCTAATTTTTTGTTTACTTAACGAACCCTCAGAAAAGACAGCCCTGATAGCGATCATTACACACCGCTTAACGCAACTAAAATGTCTTTTATTGGCGAACCGCTTACTGACTAATCAAATTGTACCTATTGAACCTTTTGTAAAATGGGAATATATTATTGTGCAATAATACAAATTTTAATGAAAATAAAATAACTACCAAGCGAAATAACAAACAAAGTTTACGTTTTAGTACAACTGTTTAATATTATACCTACCAATATTTAAAAAAAAAAAACTATAAATAAATCTGTTTTTGAATAATATCGGAATTATTCGCCAAGCAACTGTCTATCAATCACGGTTTTTTAAAATATTAATACGGATTGAATCTATATAAATTAATGTGTTGCTAAGCGCAAAATCGAGAAAGGTTGCATCAATTCGGCTTTTCCTTTTCCAATAAAATTGCAAAAATTGCGCGGAAAACTTACCATCAGTATTAAGTAGGGGGCGGGTCGCTAGTCTCATATATATAAATTTGTATGTTTGTTATATACAATATTACATATTAGTATATTTGTGCGTACATCTAAGTATGAATGAGGGAATCAATCGCCTATGTATTCTGAAAATAAAAGAAATTTATACAGTGATAAGTTTTTAGTCTACCAATTAAATAAAATGATATTTAAAGTAAAAATTTGTCTATATCATCTATAATAATTTAAATTTATCAGGCTTTAGACGAATCGCTACGGAAACCTTTCGCAATGAGAGCCCAGTTCACGCTCGATTGATAGGAAACGAAGCGATCCTTCACAGGAAAAATGTACCGACCGGCTAATGATTTGCTAACGACGATATTTATATTTTAATGCACTACGGGCACAGATTATTTCCTTTGAGGAGCTCGTTTTCAGATCGCTCGCTCCGTCGCGGCTCTTCGTGAAACTACGCTTTTATTTTTATATATAAGTACGAGTGCTTACACTTGAACGTAATCATTTAATTTTCATTTTATATTTTAGAGGATTCATGAATGAAATGAAATATCTATATAGCTTATTTATTCTGTTTTATCAATGAATTATGTCAGCCGCACTACTTACTGAGCCAGTATTATAATACCGTAAGTGTGTAAGTAGGGAATCTCCGTGTCCATTGCCTTATCCTACCCTTCTAGACAGCCTATATATTATAATATAACCGTGTGTATATAAATAAATAAATAGATAAATGAAAAAATACTTATCCTTTTAATCTTATCAAGTTCAGATTGCATTTGTACTGGCTTTGCTTGTACTTATAAGGTGATGGGAAGCTATATACCACCAAGTTAACTTAGATGTTACAGAAAAAAATTTCAGAAACCGTTTCGCCAACAAAAAACTATATATTAAATGAATAAAATAATTAAAGAATAATTTGTGAGCTCATGAAAAAATATTTGGTTTTCTTCGGTAGATGCCACTGGCTCTAAAAAAATTATGTTCTTAATTTATTAAAAAATTAATAATACTAAACGAATACATAAATTGTGAGGAAAGCTTAATAAGTTTGTTATATATATTTTTCGAGATAAAAATGTTATTTGTATCATATTATATTAGTTCCACCCAAATTTCTACTATTAGACACAGCAGTAAAATATTTAATTTGTGGTTTGAATGAAATTTTATTACGTAGTGATTATTGTTTTAACAAGTGTAAATTTTAATAGAACTATAAACTGTAAGTAAAATGAAGAAAGGTTAAAATAATTCTGTGTAGTAATTAGAATTTAAGGATTTTCATCACAAGAATAAAAAAAAAATTTGTCTATTTTTGGCTCATGCAACATTTTTTATAAATTCTCAGTCCAATTTACAAAGGTTTTCTACTGTTCTAGGACGGCATGCTTGAAATTTTAACATAAAGCCGGGAAGGTCCACCCACCAACACTAAACTTTATGCATTTGTGTTGCAAAAGCTGGTTGCCACATCAATATCGGTGGTTACTAACTACAGCCTATTTCAAGTATGCACTGCTCTTTATTTTCAGTCCACCACACCAGATGCAATATTTTTCGGAATATTTTTATCACATGTACAAGTTTGTGAATCAAATGTTTGCCTTGGAATAAGGAAATATTTGCACAAGTGTCAATATTATTGTGTTATTTAATAGTATTGATGTGTTAAAGAATGTTTGAAACATTAAATTTTAATTTTCCAATATTATTTCAACGGCTCGTTGGTCTAGTGGCATGATTCTCGCTTTGGGTGTGAGAGGTCCCGGGTTCAAATCCCGGACGAGCCCGCAAATATTAGTTTTTTTTTTGCAAAATACAAAGTTAAATCGGGCAAGTGATTATCAACGCATAATTGACGCACACGAGAGACCCAAGTATATAATTTATAATATGCTACTTTTGAAGTTGACTGTACATATTACTACTTATATACTTACTAAGTCATAAATATAATATAAATACCTTCAATAATAAAAAAACATTTTACGTACGTCTGTAACTCAGAACGTTCTATTTTGTTTGATATAAGTCCTAACCTAATACACTTTATTACACGCCATTCGTTGTATCTTACATACGAATTGCTTTTTAAGCGGGACTTTATTATTTTCCAAAGCGTACGAAGGGTTTTGCATGCGAGCGTTTCGAAGCGGGCGCAGATGTTGAGTCCCGTATAATTTTCATATACGACATTACACAACGACACTGTCGCTGTAGGAATTCGTGTTTCGCTTAAGGAGAAAGATGGGAGACGCGGTTTATAAGAAAGTACTACATATTTTACCGATTTCTGAGCTCCAATAACCATATTTAGATGGTTCGAAATTCCTTCTTACAATTGTACACGTCGAAGGTGTTTCGCAATATATAAATATAATAATATTACTAGATACCCGCCCCCCCCGTATTTGTACAGACGCAATTTTTTTGTGCTAATTATTTATATACAAACCTTTCTCGTTTATCGGTCTTTTCACTGATGAAATCCGTTGGGTGGTTTAGAAGAAGTTAGCGGAGAAACAGACACAGGCAGACAGCGACTCTATTTTATAACTAGCTTTTTCCCGCGCCTCTTTTTCTTAAGTTAAAACACTTATTCAATTATTATTGCTCATATGTTTTTTGTAAGGAGTTTAATTTTTATTTCTTATTTTTAGACGATCTTTTTTCTGGAGGAAAAGTAACCTAGTCGTAATGTCTTTTGCTGTATTAGGATACGTGTATATTTATATAGATATTAATATTTTTGAGTAATAACGCACTTGTTAGTAGGTGACTACTGTTAGCCTATTAATGCAAGCAACGAGTTGCAAGTTTGCTTTTGACCTATTAACAACAAAGAATAAAGTGAATAAGAAAGGACAGAAGGATGGGTGCTGGATTTTGTAAGGGTAGTTAATGCCCTGTAATAGTTTACAATTGTGAAAGTAAGTGTGCCACTATTACAATGGTACATCAGATGATGTAGGTACACAAATACACAAATACATTTGGAATTTGGTAGAAAAACAGCATTGATTAAAAAAATCTAGGTCATTTAAATTAGAGTCTGGGTAATTGAGTTTTGAAGTCTCGTACTTAAATAATGTTCGCTCTTTTGTCGCTATTAACTACTACCAATATACTTATATAGTTTTTGTATTAACTAAGCCAACGAGCGACATGTGTTAGTTAGAGAGAAGGTAAGGTGGGCACTTCAATCTAAACCTACACTTGTGTAAATACAATTACGTAAATGAAATTTTAATGAAAATTAAAGATTTAAGTTAATTAATAAGCGGCTCGTTGGTCTAGTGGCATGATTCTCGCTTTGGGTGTGTGTATAAAAAATGATGAATATAAATTTGCTGCTTTCTTTGAGGCTGCTTTGGCCTAAAAAATGTTGATTAAAGTGAATCTGGTAAAAATATAATAAAAGACAGTGTTCCAATTCTAGTTGCTTCGAGAGATATATTTTTTTTTTGACAGAATATAAAAAGTAAAAAGTGCCACAGAATAAGTAACTCACATAACTCTGTGTCGGAATAGACAGACTTAAACATACCGCCCGCCATGGGCCTAATACTAGGACCATTAATAAACTAAATTAAGAAATCCAAAGAAATAAATGCTAAGTGCACCACATGCTAAGTGCACCACTTGCCAAGTACTAGCTACCTAACCTATTTACATAACTGGAAGAATACAAATTTTGCAAATTGGTCTTTTAATAATTGCACCTTTTGTTTTAATACTAACTACGCGCGTAATGTTGTCCGAGCCAGGATGCTTCTGCACTATTGTGCCGTACAACCACCGTGCCGGAGGAAGGTTGTCTTCTTTTATTAAAACTACATCTCCAATATTTGGTTCTGGAGTTTGAGCCTTCCATTTATGACGATGTAAAAATTGAGTCAAATACTCTTGAGACCAACGACGCCAAAAACTTTGGGTCATGTGCTGAGTCAATTGCCATCGTCTAAGCATGCCAATGTTGGAGTTTTCGTAATTCTCATCTGGAGCGAGTACTACAGGTTCACCCACAAGGAAGTGACCTGGAGTGAGTGGTGAAGGATCGTCAGGATTGCACGACGCCTGCATCAGTGGTCTCGAATTCAGACATGCTTCAATCTGAGACAAGACTGTAGACATTTCTTCATAGGTAAGCCTCGAATCTCCAATGACTCTCTTGAGGTGGTATTTAGTTGATTTTATGCCTGCCTCCCACAATCCTCCAAAGTTTGGAGCGTGGGGAGGAATAAAATGCCACTGAGTGCCGTTTGAAGAGAGGCAATTTGCGATTTCTATTGCTATACTGGACTTCTCTGCGACAAATAAACGCTTCAGTTCCCGTGCAGCACCCACAAAATTGGTTCCGTTATCACTCCAAAGATTGGCGCAGTGGCCACGCCTAGCTACGAAGCGCTTAAATGCAGCTAAAAAGCCTTGGGCTGATAAATCGCTGACAGCTTCCAAATGTACAGCCTTCGTAGCCATGCACACGAAAAGGCATATGTATCCTTTATAAGCCTTATGACCTCTACCCTTGGCGCTTCGTATGTTAATGGGCCCTGCGTAATCTACACCACTGTTGTAGAAAGGTCGATTGACCGTGACTCTGGATGCAGGCAATTGACCCATTAATGGATGAACAGATCGTGCAGTATAACGGGTGCATGTAACGCAACGTCGGACAAAAAACTTCGTAAGATTTTTGGCATCAATTATCCAATATTTGGATCTGAGGTAAGCTAACATCAATTGTGGTCCACCGTGGAGAGTTTTCTCATGTGCTTCGGCTACAATCAGGTCAGTTAAATAAGATTTTCGTGGAATGATGATTGGATGCTTGGTAGCTTCTCCTAATGTTGCCTCCTGCAATCGTCCTCCAACGCGTAGTAAACCAGCTCCGTCCACAAACGGGCTCAGTGAAGCAATTTTGCTGCCTTTGGTTACAGTTTTGTTCTTTTGTAAATTTTCAACATCATTTTTAAAATGATGAGCTTGGCACTGACGTATGCACGTGTTCAACACATCATTTAGTTCGGTGCGTGTTAGCCAAGGAGGAAGCTCCTTAAAATGATCTCGTGTCGCCCCACGAGCACTAAGTGCGAATCGCTTGCATTGTGCAAGAACTCTTATTAGTTTTCTAAGAGTTGAAAATTTTCCCCATAATGGGTCTTCTGTTGTCTCTAAGGTCGCCGCGTAGCAGGCCCTTTTTACTCGTTCTTCTAGATTGGTTTCTCTAACAGCTTGCTTGTTATATTTTAGCGTCCTTTGCAAATAAATGGGTCCGTGTTTCCATAAACGCGAACATGATAAATCTGAGGGTTTCACACCTCTTGATGCCAAGTCAGCAGGGTTCTCCGTTGATGGCACATGAGACCATTGAGCACTGTCCATTACAGTTAAAATTTCAGACACTCGGTTAGCCACGAATGTTTTCCATCTGCTTGGATGGCTAGACAACCAAGCTAGAACTATAGACGAGTCTGTCCAAGCATGAAGATTCTTCCTTGGAATATTCAATATCGTAGAGGCTTCAGTAAGGAGTTTTGCTAGTAGTACAGCACCACATAATTCCAATCGTGGAATTGAGAGTTGTTTGACTGGTGCTACTTTTGTTTTTGACGTAACGAGATTAACGTATACAGTGTTTGTTTTATTGGTGGCTCTTAAGTATACGACAGCTGCAAACGCCTCCGATGAAGCATCGCAAAATCCATGTAGTTCAACGTCAGAACAGCTGTTATAAGTTTGAAGCCATCTAGGGATTTTAAACTCCGCTACACTTAGCAATTCCTCTCGATATTTCAACCATTCATTTAATAAGTTTTCCGGCAATTTGTCGTCCCAATCGACACCAGACAACCAAATTTTTTGAATAAATATTTTCGCTGTTACTACTATTGGCGAAATCCATCCTAACGGGTCGTATAGACGCGCTATGTCTGAAATGACATTTCGTTTGGTGACAGGTAATTTCATCGGAGGGAGCCTGATTCTGTATTCGAATTCGTCTGTAAATTTGTTCCAAATTAGACCTAAAATTTTCATAATATCATCGGCCTTTGGTTCAATTTTTATTTCATCGTCTCTCTTTTCCTTTATAATATTTTTCAACGTTTCATTATTAGTAGCCCACTTTTGCAGTTTGAATCCTCCCTTATGGAGCAATTTTGTCATGTCTTGATAAATCTGTTCACCGTCACCGACGTCTTCACAGCCAGTCATAAGGTCATCAACATAATAATCTGTCAATACTCTAGTGGACACCATGGGATATTCGCTACCCTCATCGATTGCCAACTGTTGTAACGACCTAACTGCCAAATATGGTGCCGATGCAGTTCCAAATGTGACCCTAGTCAATCGCAAATGTTGCATTTCCGATTTTGGATCTCCTGAATCACGCCAGAAAAGACGCTGAAAATCTGTATCACTTTCAGCGACCTTGACCTGCAAATACATTTTTTCTATATCTGCTACTAGAACTATTGGATGCAGTCGCCAACGCATTGTAATGTGCCGTAAGTCCGGTTGTAATTTGGGACCGACCATAAGTTCACTATTCAAAGATGCCCCATTAGTACCAATACAAGACGCATCAAACACCACACGCAGCTTAGTTGTAGTTTTGTCATTGCGAATTACTGCGTGGTGAGGCAGATAGACAGCATCAGATTTGCTGTATCCTGCAGTTGGCACCGCCTCCATGTGACCCAGTGCTAAATATTCCTGAATGACATCTGAATATTGTTTCCGAAGTTCATTATTGCTTGATAATCTCTTTTCCAATGAATGCAATCTCTGAGCAGCGATAACTCTAGATTCTCCATACTTACAGGCTGGATCCTCGCTGCGGAGTGGAAGACGAACAACATATCGACCACAATCATCTCTCCTGGTCGTGGTCACAAATAACTCTTCACATCTTTGCTCTTCTTCTGTTAAAAATCGCTTCTCAGAAACGCAGGATTCCTCTGATTCGAGCTCCCAGAATTTTTTCAACATTTCAGTGTCACTGATGGAGCCATGTAAGCTAACAATAGAATTGTTACACTTTCTATTTACTTGGCCGGAAAGAATCCAACCCAACTTAGTTTGTTGAGCAATGGGAACACCAAGTGGTCCCTTAATTAAACCGTCCAATATAATTTGGCCAAATACTTCAGCACCTAACAACAAATCAATTTTATTTGGAACATAGAAGGCAGGATCGGCTAAGGTGAGTCCAGTGAACTCCTTACAAATATTAACGTTGATCCTGTGCTGAGGCAAAAGCCTGGTGAGTCTACTCAATACATGAGCTTTAACATCAATAACGAAACTGGGGTCATGAAGTGATTGTATTTTTAAAGTAACCGTAGACTTGGATGTTAAAGTATCCATGTGATCACCTCCCAAACCTGATATAATACTTTGACTAGAAACCTTTTTTAAACCGAGAGCTTGAACTGTGGCCTCCGTTATGAAGGAAGCTTGCGAACCTTGATCCAACAGAGCTCTGAATGTCATAGATGACCCGCATTTTGAATTCACTCTAACCAATGCAGTAGCCAACAAGACCTGGTTGGTAAGATTGGACAAACATGATACCACATTATTTGATTCATCTTGATGTAATGGCATAACGTTATTTTCAGGCGAAGGTTGAGATGATTGGCTTGCATTCTTCACTAAATTTGAACCGTTATTGGGATGAAGTAAAGAGTGATGACGTTTTTTACAAATATGACATCTAGTTTGCAGACGACAATTATAGACTACATGATTTGTGCTAAGGCAATTGAAACACAAACCCTTGGCTCGGACAAAACCACGACGTGACTCTGTGTCTTCCTTAATAAATTTTCTACAATAACACAGTTTGTGATTTTCTGTACAGAATATACATGAAGGAGTGCTTACATGAAGGGTTTTAATATTACTTACACGATTTACATTGTTTGATGCCTTAGTGTCTAAAAATTCTAACGATCTAAATCGCTGTTCCAAAAATAATTTCAAATGTTTTAAAGTTGGCAGTTCATTTGAGAATTCACAACATTTAGCTTCCCATAACTTTCTTGTATCTGAATCAAGTTTAGAACTAATTATGTAAATAACTATAACATCCCAGCTACTTATATCTATACCTATGTTTGACAGCGCTGACATGCATTCATTTGTTGTGTCTAACAAATTTTTAATACAAGTTGACGATTCCGTTATTACATTTTTTTGACTTATCAATCTTTTTAGAATGCAATTTGACAAATGCCTTTTATTATTGAATCGTGATTCCAGCTCTGACCAACAGTGGTCATAATTAGACTCGCAAATAGGTATATTTCTTAACAATAATTCAGCTTCCCCTGTGAGATGACCCTTTAAAAAGTGAAGCTTTTGTACCTTATCTAACGTGTTATCATTATGAATTAAAGAAGTAAACAGATCACGAAAGGTTGGCCATTCTGTGTATTTGCCAGAGAAGATTGGTATTGTTATTTTGGGTAATCTCACAGTAGAAACTTTAGCATTAGGACAATTTTCACTATCAACATTAATAGCTGTTAATGGTGCACTGTTTTCAAAGTCACACAACGCTGTTTTCAAAGTGCATTTAAAATCTATGTACAGTTCTTCACTTAATTCATACACTTCTCCTGTCACATACAACGACTTGCGCAATTCTTCGGACTGAGTGTTGCGCACAATTCCTTGGTGGTTCTCAACGAAGAGTCTCCACTGTTGTTCCAATGCCTCCAACCGTGTTTCTATATATGGCTTCGTCAGACGTGCCTTTGGAGATTTTTTATAATTTGCAATTGATTTTTCCAATTTTGTTTTTGCATCAATTTGCAATTTCACTAATTGTTCCATGATTTCTTTCAATTTTTGACAATAAAAAATGAAAGCCGCCGCATGTAGATTGACACCACTTTTTCTCAACTTGATTTATATCCAGCTCGTAAGGACCATGTATAAAAAATGATGAATATAAATTTGCTGCTTTCTTTGAGGCTGCTTTGGCCTAAAAAATGTTGATTAAAGTGAATCTGGTAAAAATATAATAAAAGACAGTGTTCCAATTCTAGTTGCTTCGAGAGATATATTTTTTTTTTGACAGAATATAAAAAGTAAAAAGTGCCACAGAATAAGTAACTCACATAACTCTGTGTCGGAATAGACAGACTTAAACAGTGTGAGAGGTCCCGGGTTCAAATCCCGGACGGGCCCTGTTTTGCCTACCAGAAATACCAGAAATTAACCTATTAAACTATTACATGGATTGGGGAAATAAAATAAAAGTTTCCTACCAAAAAAGTGACTGCGACTGACTATAGGATCTACTTCTTATCATTGGACTTATTTTATAGGGTAAATTTTACTGATACTTATTCCCACAAATGAACAAAAAACATCAAAGTCAACGATGGTTCAGCCGTAGTAGCAATTCGTTAGTCCATACAACTTTCGCCTTCAGTTCGTCATTATCAGCCTTCTTCTCCCGGCAGCCATGAAGTTAATTTGTAACGTCAAAATTATTAAAACAAAAGCGACTGACTGAAAGCGACAGTGCTAGGTAGTGTTGAACTAACTTGTTAGTAGTGCTAGGTTGAGACACATTATTTGAACTTCCGAACGGATACGGATAACTCGATTGCTGAGAAAACAAAAGCCAAAGAAACAAAAAAAAGGTACTACATGATTTTGAAAAAGAAATGACCCTCCTGAAATAAAAATGTTTGAATTTACAATTCAAAAGCTACGGTAAGATATGTTCTAACCTAGCTATTGCAGTTTGAAGTGGCCAGATTATCAAAACATTTCCCTATGAAATTGTCATAGGGAACTTAATAATAATTGTGCAATCCTCAAATATTTAAGGCCGTGAGAGGTATTCGTCCACGTTGATCTAAGCTCATATGAAATGAAACCAAATTTAAACAAAAATATTTTAAGAAATTACCAAGGCACCCACTAATTACTTATTATATTTAGAAGGTATATAAAATAACTACTTCGAGTATAATGCTTTATTAAATTAAATTTAATAACTTTGTTGAAGATGTTATATGTAACTTTTGCTTGCTAGAATATTATTCTTACAAGTTTCGGTAGAATGAAAGTTATGATATTCTTAGAAATTAAAATAGAAATTTACACACATTTTAATTTGAGATATTCGCACTTTGGGTATATTTATTCAAGGGTAGGAAGAAATAGCAGGGTCAACAATAACAGAAAGCCGCGCCCTTACTCTACAAACAGCAAGTCATTTTTGCACAGACTTCAAAAGTTTTAGAATTGCCAGTTAGAAGGTATAATAGCTAGGAGTGTAAGTAAATATATGACACGTTTTCATAAAAAAAAATTAAAGAATTCGTTTTAATTTAATTATTAATTTGAAAATTTAAATTTATAGATTTTATTATTATTTAGTGCATAATTTGACTTAAAATCGATTTACGGAATAAGCTCCGGAATGCATACTTTACTAATTACTAATTAGTCACAATAACCATGGCAAGTATGCAGCCAATTATATCTATAGAATAAAGGATTAAGGAAGCGTTAGGAAAACACTCTCTCACCCTTCTTGCTGATAAAAAAAGGTAGGTAATTTCACAGCGCTCTTCTGTAAGGCGGTGGTCATTGCCGCCGGACGGGCTATCCAGTTAGGCTAAGTTCACATGACCGTGCGGCGTCGCGCGGTGGAAGTCTGGCATCAACATTTTTTTGATCTATGCGTTTGTCCGTGTCAACTGCGCGGATCAACTGAACCGCGCGTTGACGGGCGGTACAAGATATTGCGCGCGGGCCACAGCGCGTTATGTAGACAAGAAACACTGTTTAGTTTGATCTTGTACCGCGCGTTGGTGTAGTTCCGCGCGGGACCGCGCGGTCATTTGGACTTGGCCTCAATGGCTGCTAGAAGCACCGCCACCGCTAAATTATAACAATTCTGTTTAATATTTGAGTCATTAAATTTTTTCTCTTGTAATATGATTAGTTTTTTTATGAGTTTAAGCTTACAAAAGCTCACTTAACTTACGAGAGCTGCTCATTAACTCCAAGTTAAGTCAAAGTGACCTTATCATGGCTGCAATGCGAGACGTTTGTTAATTGTTAAATACTTTTAAACCAAATTTTTTCCCAGTTTCAGCTTAGTACTAAACCAAAAATTCTAATTACGGATTTTCGTCTTCGATTTTGAATATAACTTATTGCAGATAGGTACAGTTAACATGGTGAATGTCGAATTAGGAGAAAGTGTGATATTTAGGTTAAATACACGTGATATTAAATTTTGGGTCATTGGGAGATTATTTCAATCTTTATTTAAGTCAAATGACATAGAAAAGTTAACTTGTGAAAACATGCATTTATTTCTATATTTGTGTGAAAAATCTGTGTTAGACTTTTAGACTGTCGTGTTTAGACGTTTATAAGACTACACACGGTTACCTGTAAAGGCAGGTATTCACGCGGGGCGAATTTCCCGGAATCCGGCGATGATCCGGCGCATTTAGATCACTGTGGTGTCTCCATTAGTCGCTATCATCTGACTTTGAATTCTACACGTTTAGTGATAGAGATAAAATTATTCTGTGATTTCCGAATTCGCTTAAGTCGTTTTTGTTATATCTGTTAATAGCGGTTACCTCGATAAGATTGATCGAGTGGGGTAAAGAGACCAGATAATCTTAGGCGCATTTAAAAAAATGGTGACTTGTAGAATTCATCGCATTCTAAACTGAGCTCCGGTCCACTGATTTGTTTCGGATGTTTAAAGCCGACGAATTTAATAATTTTAATGGAATGCTTGTAAATCGAAATGGGAATATTATTATTTAATTGGAGTATAAGCAGGATGTGTTTAAATGAACTTCTAATTAAACCTACCGTAAGCGGCAGCGCACTTGCAACACTTGTAAAATTGCTTGTGTTATAGGCTACGGTAGTCACCTATCATCAAGTGGACCGTCTGCCTGTCTGCCGACCTTCATAATCACTATTTCAAGCGCAGGACGTCCACTGCTTTAGACCTTTAGATAACAGAAAGGTGGCTGCCAAACCAACCCTGGATTCGTTTGGCAATCTACATAATAATATATTAATTAGGGCTTTTAATTGTTAGACTGTTCTTACAAATATTGTCATCACTTAATTTATAGATACTGTTCTTATGTTGGTGTGTAATACCCACTCTTCATTTAAGGTTGAGTTAAAAAAAAAAACTTTATTAAATTGTATTCTTCATTTCAATCATATTCAGAGACAAACATTTCGACATAATTATGTATATGTTAAGACAAGTGATCGAGTATTGAAAAAAGCTACTTTTGAATAATTCCCATTTTGATAACTAATTATAGAAGGCATAAAATTGGCACCTGCATTACTATTTAATTTAATGTTAAACTAACTAAATGAAAATATTTTGTCTTAAAAGGAGTTTCGTGAACATATCAAAATATAATATCGAACGAATTCATACATTTTTATGATTATTTTATTCAAAAAACTTTTCGTATGTCGATAATGTCGATACAGAAATGGAGCAATGAGACAGGTGACCGGACCGGTCGAATTATAAAATGCATTTTGTAAACGAATATGTATTTGTACCTAATAAAATGTTTCCTAAATAGAGCTTAAATAATTAGGATTTTTTTAAAATTAGTAGATACCTTTTACTTTTTTACTGGCACGTGTTTCCTATAGGGAAGTTGTAAGTAGAATTGAAAATACATTTCTATAATTTATACATCATATAAATTTACACATTTATTATGCAAGGAACCTTTTTTTTAAATCTTCTTACGTGAAGTGTGTTAATTTATTTATTTATCTCAAAATTCACAGCTCCCAACATAAAATTTACAGACAAAAAAATAACAATTCATAATAGGCGACGGTAGCCACATACCATCAAGTGGACAAATAAAGAAATAAAATAAAAAAACTTTAAATACACTTCATCTTTAAATATAATACATGAATTTATCCTTTAAGTCCATTGACAAAGTCTATTATTGGCAAAAATCAATTTCGCTTTAAAATCTAAGTCAGAAACAGTACAATTTTTATGTTGAAATAAGATCATGCAATTTGCTGATTGTATCAACATTGCCACTATGCCACAATATATAACTATATTCTACCTCTATTATGGGCTATTATATTGTAACTTAACTTCATAATTATAATATATAGACTTTTTTCTCAATGAAGTTTCTATATACATCTCGTTTTTAAAATATTCTGTCAGTGAATCTCTTACCATTGACAGTTAATTGACGTAAATAAAGATGCAAATTCTCTTACGGACCTTTTGGGCCCAAAAAAAATCTACTCTACCTACGAAAAATAGTTCGTTTAACACGTTTGCTTATTGTACTTAACGACAAACGTGGTCCCGTTTGAAATGATTTTATGTAACATTAGTAACATACAAGTCGTCTTTTTTGTTTTCTCAATGAATATGGATATTGTAAAGGTTTTATATACACCCTGATTCATACACGATTGTTGTTTTTTCATCATTATAAATACAGTTATGATGACTAACCAGACTAACATAAAACTATATTAGATCTATACTTTTAAATTATTATAATAACAATATAAGTAGCTACTTATAAAATCTTATAAAACCTATACCTGTAAATCTATACTTATAAATCGTTTGTCCTGACTGACTATTAATGCACAGCGAAAACTACTAAGTCGTCTAGAAAGATGAAATTTTGAACATAGGTTTATTTTATAACGTAAGCATCCGCTATAACAGGTTATTAAAATGTAAACTTCGTCCGAAGCCGGGGGCGAGTCGCTAGTATAATAATATACATAACTGAAGAATTTGTTTCTTGGTAATTGGAAACAGTCTCTGAAACATGTGAACACTACCAATCGGATTTGAAAAAATCCTTTTGCTTTCGATGGTAGGTACATTTCTTGACGAAGAATTCTTTTCGTATGGGCTCAGAAATAACAATTTTTATTTCTATGCTTATGGACTATTTATTATCACGCTGTGGCCACAGAAGCCACAGGAGGTCAAATATGTCATGCCTATATTTAAACGGCGAGTAAAACCGCGGGCATAGCTAGTCTATAATATAAAAATGAATCCCTAAATGTGTTGCTAAGCGCAAAACTCGAGAACGGCTGGGCCGATTTTAATTTTGTCTTCACTCATGGATAGAGGAATAATCAGGGAATGTTTTTACGTAAAAAAAAATGCACCCCAGGCGAAATCGGGAGCGGGCCGCTAGTTTTTAATAAATATCACACCTCATAAGCAACAGTCACAACATATTGTAACATTAAGTGATGTTGTAGGTACATTTTAAGAGTTTCTACCAAAGTATATTATGGTTTCTATGCCAATTCTGTTTCTTTCTGTCTTAATTTGCATTCTCATATTAACTACTATTGTACTTTTAGGTACACTGGAATTATATTAAACAAAAACAAAAAATTTAAACCGAAAATTTGGCAAGCGCCTATGCGTCAAATCACAAACAGATACCTACATTGTTTATTTAGAGACGGATTATATGTAATACTTACCTACTAATAAATAAAACTGAATTGTTGCAATGTTTGCAATGTCAAAATAACTGCTTTTTACTAAATTCATAATTATACCGAACTTATAAAAATAAAAAATAAATTGTTATATGTATGAGTCCGAAACGACTGCAACGATTTTAACGGTACTTTCACTGGCAGATAGCTGATGAAATAAGGAGTAACTCAGGCTATATTTATTTTAGAAAAAAAAAAGAAGTGCTCCCCACGTGCTCGCAGCAATGAAGCGTGGCCGGGTTAGCTAGTAGGTGAGCTAATAATTTTGAAGAAAATTTTGGTTACAGGAGAAATCTTTTTTCTATAGCCAAAAGTAAATGCACTAACAAGGTTTTTACGAGTGAATATTTTGTCCAATTATCACCTACACACGCACTTCGACTTCAATTCAAAATTTCTGCCATTCCTATTGTCGTCAGTAATACAGTTGTTTTCTTTTTATCGTTGTTTTATGTTGTAAAATTTTACGAGATACAACAATAAGTCTATACAGTACAATACTTTCGGCTCTGCATTATATTCCTTCTAATTGTTTGACAGCGGCATTCCTAAATGAAACGTACTTTCTTAAATCTGTAAGTAAATACAATAAAGAATGAAACTGTTTTACGTCCAAGAAAAAGGCGAAGGCCACTGCCAAGTTACGCTTGTAACAATTGTTGCTTACCTGCTGTAGGTAGTCTTTTGTCCTAAGGTTATTTGGGAGCCGAGTTCGAAGTTTCTCTAAATCCCAAACCAAGACATACTTAGTAGGTTATAACAAAAAAATCTGTTGCACATACAGTTTTTAAATTTGTTATTTACACTTCTTAAAATAAAATAAAATAAAAACGTTTAAAAAGTGATTTTTAAACGTTTTCTTATAAGAGTCATATTAAAAATTAAAATGTTTTTTTAGATAGATCTATTATTTCGTTATATTTATACATAATATACCTGTTATAGGCGACGGTAGCCATCTACCATCAAGTAGAATCAGTCTGTCTGAACACATTAACATTAAAAAAAACTTAATCAAATTTATAAGGTTTAATTCTCAGTAGGTAATTGTAATAAATATAATAATAAGTAAGACAGCAAATTAGTGAAGGCTAGTACTTGCTTAAACGGTACCAAAAACTTTACTAAAATTAATAACACACACGGCAAGTAACGGTAAGAATAGCTACATAATAATAAAAAAATAACAATAACAAAATATAGAAAATAATATTATACATAGATAAGAATACCTAAAATAAAACAACAACGAAGAAATGCATTTTGTTCGTTGTTGTTTTATTTTATTTTGATATGTCTATATGTGCAAAATTTGCGCAATGAAAAAGTATTAAAATAAAATTGAGATACCCACTTTTTTGTATATAACAATTTCAACAAAAATAATTTCAACAATTTAAACAAGAATAAAATTAATGAATATATAAAAATGAAATAAAAAGGAGGCGTGTTGTTGTATCTATTGTATTTCTATTTGCGACCCATTACATGGACTACAATGAAATTGATTTAACCATCGTCTAGGTAAATTTTAAGAAGTGCAAAAATAATATAATCTATTCTTTTTCTAGCCAAGACGTCGAAAATAATATATTTTTCCCCTATTATACCTGCCATTGGCTATGCTAGTTAAGGTGTGGCCAATGGGAATAAATAAATAAATAATTATTCTGATAGAAAAAACGTAGTACCTCAATACAACTTTCTGTAAGAATAATTACATTAGATAATAATATATATTTTTTCATGTTAGTAAGTAAATATAGATCGTAGATAAATAAGATTTATTCTACATATAAAGCAGTTGTTTCTTTTTTTATCGCTAGTTTCTACTACAAGGCGAGTCAATAATTATTATTTCTAGACACAAACATTTTAGTTTTATATAAAAAAATGCGAAAACGATATAACGCTCCATCAATTATAATCCTAAAGTCATTTTTTTTTTCTCTAATCAGATCGTTGGCGATTCGCAGCGGGTTGTAAGTTGTATACAGAAATATTTTCATTCGATTTTAAGACTAAACACTTCAGAAATAGATTTTAAAATAGTTAATTGTCTGTGTGCATGTCATATTGTGTTGTCGTTGTAAAAATCCTTTAAAGATACCTTTTGTGATGCCTTCTTAAGGATTATTGATGATTATGCGATTACTGAGTGATATCTTGGTCAGGTGATTTTTTTTTAAAAGAAATATGTATCTGGGAATCTATTCACAGTCACAGTCACAGAACGAAGTAGTTTCAATTTTGACTAATTTTAATATTTAAAGCCCGAAGCAAATAGATATAAAAAAATAATTTGAATCTTCTGACACAATAAAAAAATACATTTTCGTATGTATCGAGGAAACTTGAATTCCATTATTTATATAATTAATGTCGATTAAGTATTTAGACTAATTAGTAATATATAATGTTCAGTTAGAGTGCTAATTACAGTCTCATTAATAAAATAATACGACGGTTTAATTACCTTTTAACTTAAGCAGGTTGAAAAATAAGAATACGTATAATAAGTAAGTATATTGAAGGGTCGAGAGAAATTAATCCTATTTGTATAGTACCTACCTACATTATTTGTATTCGCCTTTGAGAAAGAAACCGATACTGTTTTATTCGAAAGGTAAATTTGAGTAGCAGTATATCTGATAAATTCTCAAATCCATCGTCGATACGACCCAATATAATAACCACTTATTCAAAGGTAAAGTATCTACAAAATTCAAATTCTATACAAAGTATTATCGTGTCGGGAATTAATCGTTCCATCGCGGAGATATTACTTTGTTGAGGTAACAAATTCGCGGGTGTGAGTAGGGGGGGTTGCGCCACCTCCCCACACTTCTCCCACGGCCGCCCACTCGCATTGTCTTTCTAGTGTCTGTACACACGCAGACACTTCTTTACACTTTTAATACTTCAACAAAAAAGTCTTCGCAGGGTCTTAGACGACGTTGAATTATTAAGTCATGACCAATTTGGGTTAACGCATGAGACTTTTCCGAAGCGACTATTGTGACCTTTTGAAAACATTGACCGGGTCGATTTTGCCTGAGTGTTGATGATTACTTTTAAGGAATTTGCACGTTTCAGCCGTTTAGATGTGGAGCTATATAAAGTTAGCAATTACAGATATGGGTAGGTACTTAAAGCTATAGTCAACTGCGGATTGAGCTATCGTGTCAAACGATCCAAATTTGTAGGTCCAAAAGGTCAGCAGCTGTCTGAATATGTAGATTTACTTTTAATTTTTCCTTCATGTCTGGACAAAGTGATTATACGAATATTTCAAATTTATACACGAAAATATGTAATTCCAATTTGGATTTGAACCCACATTGTTAGATGTCAAGAGATTTTCAAAATTTAACGTACATTAGGTATTTGTTTATCATTATAACAAGTTACCGTTTACTAATGAAATGATCTTTGAGAAAATACAATAATATTTGTAATATAGATTTGGCGATTCTAGTAGGTCATTAAATTTAGAACTTCATTCGAATGCTTTAAATCATTATTTAACACATATACTTAAACTATTGAAAAATACGTTGTAATTTCATTTGAACGACATTGCTACCTTATTGACACAACGTGTCTTTCGTATATCCACTTTGAAATGAAATTTAAAATGATAAAGCACTTGTCTTAGCATGTGTGCGTTAAATGGAAAGACGGATGTTTGTAATCAAAACAAATAAAATATACCTAGAGGACAATATCTATGAATGTAGCTTGGAAATTAAGATCGAATACATTTCCATAAACGTATTTACTACGAAAAATTAGGTAAAATACAAATAGGGCGATTCGCGAAAGTTCATGAGTTTTTTGGGCGTGAGTTGACCAATTAGGTAGGTACAATGACTCCCTGTAAATATTGTAGCCTTTGACGTTCGTAATTCTTAACTGAAGCTCAACTGACGGCACCATAAATTTCTCTAGGAATAATTCTCTCTTATGGGATATTTAGGTACTATATTGGAAAATTATGGGAGAGGCCTATATGTCCAGCAGTACCTACACGTCCTGTGGCGGAGACGATGATGTTATGATATATACCTACCTATGTAATCTGTCATTAGGGTATATTAATACGATTGCTAAATAAATTAGTCAGGCTATAGGTAGGTAGGTATGTGAATAAACTTTCATTATAGATACCCAGTTCGTAGGAACTACACAACATATATAGACTTTTCTAACAAAAAACAGCTTGAAAATTGTTAAGATCTGAATGTCAAAATAGCTTCGTAAACAGAGCATGAGGGGAGGGGGTGGGGTGGGGGGGGTACCAATTACGTCATCCGCTCGTGTGATCGCGGCTCGGATAAAACTTCATTTACTTATTATCTACCTATTGTTTTATGATAAATCTAATAAACAGGTACGAAGTATTTAATCTCAAAACAATTGTATCTAAATTTATGCCCACGCGCTTTCCACATCAAGAATGTATAGGTACACTTTTTAACTACTACCTATCTAAAATTTCTAAACTACAACTGATGAATACTGATGAAATTAGCTTGAAAGTTAATTTCCACATATGGCCTTGCATAAATCTGAATTTGGGAAACTTGAGTGTGAACTAACAAATAGGAAAATTACCGTTCACAGAAAGATAAAAAACAATTAATTAATCAATGACTAGCATTTGTGCTGTTGTGTTTCGTTGATGCCAGAGCCCATTTCCCTAATCCCTTCCTAATAACTTTAATCCTACTATGGTTGGCAGCCACCTACCATCAGGAGACCGTCAGCCTGTCTGTCGAGTTAACATAAAACATATCTTTAGTGGGCGACTCAGCAGTGCAGACTAGATTCCTTCTGTCGAGCTGACTAGGTATATCAAAAATTTCTATATGGTTATATAGGTGTATAGGTAGTACCTATATACCTGCACATATTTTGAGCTATGTCTAAGTGTCTATAGCAAAGCTGTTAAACGGTTTTACCTCAGTATTTCATATTTTAGTTGTATTGTGCGAAATAATAATTTTGGATTGATAATGAGCTTGCAGGCGACAGGCGACAGGCGACAGGTGAGGAGGGGGTCGTTGTGACGTCACAGCTGAGTCCCGAGTTACCGGTGGTTATCTGTGACGAGGCGCCGGATGAGTGTTACGTCTCAAATAGATAACGGAACAATGTACGGAGGAGACTCTGGCGAGCGGCGTTCGCATCGACCGGTGGGCGTGGCGGAGTCCCCGCCCCCCGCCAGACAGAGACCGACTAATCTACGGATAACTGAGATGGATAACGGATAAACCTAACCCTGGCACACCCGAGCCCGCATTGGAGGATGGTGTGGCGAATGTCAACGCCTAGCGAATTCTATTGGCATCGCGGATATAGTCGGATTGGTATAAACATGCTAGGTTTACATGGGTATCCCAACTTAGTCAAAGAAAATATAATAGTAACTTACTTGGATATAACTTGGTAAAGTTACTTGTACTTAATTATCTGTTTTGTGGTAGATATAGTGTTTAATATAATATTGTTATCAAGAACTTTTTAGTTTAAAAATAGGTGTGTATTATTGTATGTATAAAATTACAAAAATATCTTTTATTACGAAATATTTACTCTAATATAATAGAAGCCTTCAATTATTTGTGTATTTTTATACATAGATAATTAAGAAGACAATAATCAAATGTAGAAAAAATAATAACTACCATAACTACTTAATATACCTACCTATAATTTGTTATTTACCATCTAAACTCAAACAAAGTTTGTTATTGACCTTTGCAAATTTTGTAATAGTTCTGAAGTCTCCGTAGTTAGATTCCTGGTAAGTTAAATAATGGAATTGAAGTAAGTTTTCACTATGGGCCTTAATCTGAGAGGACTTACTGAATTTTTCCTTTAATTCACTAAGCGGACTCCCTATGTTCAAAATTATAAGAGGATAAAGGATAAGGCATGAGGCATAAGGATGAGAAAACAGGTTTTGGCGTCCCTTACCTAACTCACCGAAACACAACAGCACAAATTGTTATTTATTGGCGGTCTTCTGTAAGGGGTTGGTTACTGCCGCCAGACGGGCTGCCCAAATGAGTGCAAAACGCAACGTGCCCTGCCATTACGTGCTTTCCAGATCCAGAAAAGAGACAACTTTGAAAAAATTTCCAAAGTTGAAGCTGATAAAACTGATTAACTTATTTTGATATGTGTTATTTTTTCATTTTTCAACGAGGACGAAGTCGCGGGCACCAGCTCGTATGTTATGTAGATAAAACGACCTCAACTTTATCAGTTCTCGTGGAGAAATTAAGAAATATTAACTTTTTAGAGCCAATATCCTCGTAACGATCACGGACAAAATTATAACCAATCGTGACAATTTTTCCTTACGTCCCTGCACAGAGAAGAGAAGCCCCTGTGATTTATTTAATGAATAAAAATGCTTTTCAGTACTACCTCTCAGAAATTATATTGTAATTAGAAGCTTATGACAGACTTTTAAATTACAAACTCACTTACATATTAAGCCGCTCATGTAGGTATTTGCTACTAATTAGTTTTTCGTTTTTAAGTTTTTATAAATAGGTAACTAGCTGATGCACGAGACTTCGTCCGTGTTGAAAATAAAAAATATAAAAATATTCTATAGGTAGGTAATAATTAATTCGATTTTTATTGCTGTTATGCCAGGCTTTGGTTTTTATTTATAATATGATCATATTATTTCGGGAACAGTGCTTTTTTCTGGATGAAATCAGAGCTTTCATACAATGTGTAGTAGATACTTACCTATACTGAATTAAAGCGGGAAAAGGTTACTCAGACAAACACATAGCTAATATTAAAGTATTGATTATTGTAGCATAGAAATATTCATTCTAAAAGATTTTTTATGTAAAGATTCGACATGGTAAGTATCGTGGTAAGTGGTTACAGTACAGTCGCCTATTAACATAAGCCACGCCTAGAAGCTAGAAGTGCCCTCCTCCTTAGGTGTTCCATGACCTTATTGTGGTGAGGGGGCTTAATCCTGGGCAATCCTTGAAGTGAGGGGGCTTAATCTGGGCAATCCTTGAGGTTGTAGTGGTCGGCGGGGTCACCGGCCGAGGATCCGTACTCAGCCCACGCGGGCGTTGGCAAGAAAAAAAAAACCCGGTCCTTTGTTCGTCGGACCGAGGTATGGGTCTCGGTTCTGCACACGAAGACCGGGTCGCAGCGGGCGAATTAGCTCGGATGGGCGGTCTTTCAGTTGGGTAACGCATGCGAAGACGGAACTCTACGGCAGGGAAGGACTACCTAGCAGAGTGTGCCCCTTCGGCGTCTGGCGAGGGAGAAGGTGGGGTGTCTAAATAGGTTCCCTGTTTCCCATCCATAGAGACGGCGGCGCGAGGATACACTGTGGGTTTTTAGTGGGTAGAAGGCCCACATACTTCACCGATTTCCGTATGGTCGGTCGCGGTGTGGATCTGGTTCCAAGATTTTTCCACGCAAATAAAAGGAGCCTGCCGCCTAGATTAATGATAAAGTATAAAGAGGGAATTGTAAAATGGACTCTGACAATCCTTAGCCACTAACCAAAACACAACAGCACACATGGTGGTCCTTTGTAAGGCGTGGTTACTGCCACCAGACGGGCTGCCCAATTTATGACAACGAAACGCAGGGTGCTCTGCCTGGTTTTATTTTTGCTGACACCTTTCGAAAATTATTGAAATTAACTTTGTGTTAATTTATTTAATATTTTATTTAAAATTAAAATAGTCAAATTAAAATAAAATTTATTTCCTGATAAATTTGTGGACATCCCACAAAATCCAGTAGCGTTGCTATTGTGTTATTTCTTAGAATTAACTGTATTCTGATAATTTTTTTCTTAGAATTTGATTGTTGTTAATTTTTAGCAACATTCTTTGTTGTTAATTTTTATTTTTTCTTCTGTCACTATAGCAACCCATAGCCAAAGCAAAAACGATATAAAAGCATAAGTTTTTTAAGGATTAATGTAAAGGATTCTTTAATACTCTTTTATGCTAAAACTACTGAATTAACTTCAATGGAACTTTATGGTAATATAATTCAAATATCAGGATAATACCTTGACAATAATTTAAAAATATACGCTGTCGAAGTCTCGAACAAAGGCTTAGAAGTACATTATACGAATAATAATCTTTACAATTAAATTATAAGTTCACGTTAATTCTCATTTAAACGAATAATTTTAGATATAGATTCTATCTATGTAGATATACCTACGTTTGATTTTAATGAAATTTACAAGTGAATTTATTATAGCTTCATTTTGTATTTTTATACATAATAATAAAAAAGGGATGCTATGCATATTATTTCTCAATAGGTAATGAAAGTGTAGGTTACATTCATTGATCAGAAGTTTCACGGTCAAACATTGTATTAATAGACACAAGTACCCTCACTTCTGTCACTTATTAATTTCTTATTAAAGAAATAAGGAATTTACTCTGTACGTTGATGGAATAAATACAAAGATTAGTGCACTCACTATCCGCGCTTGGACCTTCAATACTGTGTCCAATGAACTCACAACAATGAAAGCAGTCATCTCATTCACTCTACCATTTGAATATATATGTCGACTCTTTCTATTAGGTTTTACACGTGTTCGATATTGGAATTTTATTTGTATGGTCGAGTATTTATGCATTAAGAGCAGGCCCCACGAAAAAAAATACTACGCTCGCTCCGCCCACGTCCCGCCACCCGAGAGTTACAAGTTGCTCGGCTGCTCTCTAGGATTTTTTTTAATATATCGCAAGATACAGCTTACGTAAGGTTGAATATTGCGTACATTATTTGAAGCATGATTTGGTTATGCACTAGCTCGGAACTAAACAACGTAAGTCTCAAAATTGTTTTCGTTAATTATAGGAGTAAAAATAAACCTAAGTTTATTTTATTTTGACAATCACTGGTAAACAATGTTTCCTTGCTACGAGCAGTTTTTTGGCGATATAACTCAAGCCGTTTAGTAGAAAAATGTAATATTCTCCGGAAAAGGCGCCGATTTCGATCAAAAAATGTATCGAATGAAAATTACCTAATTATGTTTCTGACTTGATAATCTACAGATAAAGGTCTCAAAATATATATATGTAAATTCCACATTGATCAGATATGTGGTTGACTCAGCACATTTATTTAAAGTTCCCTTAGTTTCACAGGGCCTGGCCTTAAGTAATAGTTTTATGAGTCTGTGGCGACCTCCTTTTAATTGCCTATTTGGGAATTTACGTTTTAGTTGCCGTGTCATTCTTTTAATAAATGAAAAAGCACGGAAACCAGATACAGTCGG
Source organism: Synanthedon andrenaeformis (assembly GCA_936446665.2). Classification (NCBI taxonomy): domain Eukaryota; kingdom Metazoa; phylum Arthropoda; class Insecta; order Lepidoptera; family Sesiidae; genus Synanthedon; species Synanthedon andrenaeformis. Next base: position 11,082,092 of record OW387778.2, on the reverse strand, counting down.
TCCACACATCATGTACAAAACGCCCATACGTGCGTTTGTTCAATTGTAAGTATGTATGTGTAATATTTATTATCATTATAAATATGTAAATAGTAATGTGGAGTTCATAATGTCTTCCCACAAATCCCATTTTTCGATTACGTGATATAAGAACATACCGTATCTATGTATTTGTACCATAAACGACTGCGTTTGACGGCTTTCATCGAGATCATGTGCATAAAGTTTCGTATTTAGTTTAACGCATGCACGTCAATGTCTTTGCACTTTATTTGTAGCAAACGAATAGTTGTTATGGCGTGGCGTCATCTAAACCACGTGGGTAATATTGGTAATCTTGTTAATATTATATAATAATCATTGTAAATTCATTGCTATGAATTTTTTATTTGCTTGCTTTTTTATATGGCTGAATTATGCTTATAATCTGTTCAATGTCTAATAAATATATTATTTTTATTATTATTATTTTATTACTATAATATATTATTATTGTAATTCATTGCTATGAATTTGTTATTTGCTTGTTTTTTTATATGGCTGAAATACATGTAATTTGTTCAATGGCTAATAGATATTATTATTATTATTATTAAACCTTTTTACAAAATAACTTGCTCAATCCTATTAAAGATAATGAAATTGTTAAATGTTCCAACATTATAATTGTATTACAAACATTATACAATATTGTAGTGTTTGTTTAGTTGAAATACGGGATAAAAAATTAATATTATTATGTTTTTTATGTATCCATTCTTGGCCCAATAGTGGCCGCATCTACTTTCTTGCTTTCTCCTTTTTTTACTCTCTCGCACATCCCAAAGCTCCAGAAGTAAGCCCGCCAAGAATTATTTAGTCGAGTGCTGCAGCCTTGTACGCAATATGTGTTGATTTTTCTTTTTAATTTTTTATTACTTTTATTGTTAACTTTTTGTTAAATAAGCTTAAATGTGCAAAACAGTCATGTGCTCAATAAGTAGTGAAAGTAGTTCATTTTAATTTTAAGAATTTTGACTATAATTGAAGGAAAGTATTGTAAAACCTTATTATTTGAAATAAACCTTACCAAAACGTGTTGTTTTTTTTATGAAGACCACTGTGAAATACTTAACAGCGCGAGTGCTGTTGTTTTTTGTTGAGTGAGTAAGAGAAGCCAGATCTCATATTCTTCAGCTTCACCTCCTTGTCCTTAGCAAGGATTGCAATATATTTGCAGCTTATATAAGCTTGTGTTAATACCATAAAGTGTGGACCGTTATAAAAAAATGCCTTAAGTCTGATTTCCAACTATTGGTTAAAAAAATAATGAGGAAGTCACTTGAAATACCTAAGTAATTTTTAATGTAGGTAGGTACTTTTAAGAATTTTATCTGAAAAAAAAAACACACAGCTAAAAATGCTAAGTCTAGAAATCTGAAGCTTGAAAAACCTGTTATTTATATAACCCATCCGCTAAGAAAATATTTTTTGGAAATTTCAAATCCGTGCGAAGTTGGGGGCGGGTCGCTATTTAACATTTAAAGATACGCGGACAAAGTCGCGTACAACAGCTGGTAGGTAATGTACTATATATGTATATACTATACTGTAGGTATATATGCGTTTGTTGTTCAATTAAAAAGAAAAAAAACAACAGCTTTTGTTAAATAAGAATATGTAAATTTAAAATTATACTTATCTCATATTATAATACTTAAAATCCACATAAGTACAACACAAACAGTTAAGTATGTAGACAACGTAACAGGTGATTTAATCAAGATCGCTAGCGACGAGGAAAAAAATCGCACAAATTAAGCATTAATGCGGTAGCAATCTGAGAATTACAAGTGTAAATAATCCAGAGGTCGCGCACCGTTCGTGGGTTGGGCTTTGCAAGTAAAAAAAAAACTCGTTAAAAATAGCTGCTTAAAAAGAAAAGCGCTGAAACGGGTGGTATCGGTTTTTCTCGACGCGGGCGGTTCGTTGGGCGGGGCTCCGATGCTCGCGAGGTTTAGTACCGCGTCAACGGTTGGCCTGAACGGACGCATTTATTGTTACGCTCGCGTCGCTCTGGCTTCGAACAAGCATGTTGTGTTTCTCGTCATATCGATGTCTCGGTGAATTTTACTAAAGATGGACTTTCAAAGTGCTATGGAGACATTTGCCGAGGCGTGGGCAGCGGCTAACAGTGCGAATTCTGTCAAACTAGAGGTGCCAAAAGATCTATCACAGGTTAGTTACTATAATTAATATATGATAAAATAAAATTAAAAAAAAAAACCATTTTTTTTATGTGTTACAATTCTTATTCGCACAAATTACTCGTTAATATTTTTTCTAATAAATCTTATTACATACTTAAATAAGTTGTGATAGAATTAACAGAAGTTCTACATATATTTTGTTTAAAATAGAATAAAAATTTAAGTCTACCCATTCTACATACTTTTAATAATGAAAGTTTATCATGTTCAGGCGTGAATATTATTTAAAATAGATAATATATTATAATTGCTAATTTTAAACTACAACTTTTTTTTTATAAATACCATATATTGTTGCATATATAAATTAACATTAATATTTAAATATGTACAGTACATTTAACTATAATATCATATAATATATCATAATATCATATCATATAATTAATAAAGTTATGGTATCTTAGGCTGGGTTCCAAGCATGGCTGCGTTAGCTCGTTGGTAAGAAAGGCTAATTTGTACTAACCGAAGTAATAGCCACTTCTGGGATCGCCAATTTGTCAAACAAAAGTTTTGATAAAATATTTAAAAAATTAACGTCGTTGGGACCCTACGGATCCAGAGATTCGACACGGAAGGGAATGAATATGTAACCGATACCGACATCTCTGTAATATACAATATACTAACTGTTTTATATACAATGTGGTAATATACAATAACTATATTAATTTTATAAAATATAGCTTATGTCACTCGCTGATAATGTAACTTTCTATAGGTGAAAGAAGTTTTAAAATCGGTCTAGTAGTTTTTCAGTTAATTTATTACAAATATTAATATAATATAATAAAATAAAACATATTATATTACACTAAAATGTGCATACCATTGTATGCAGAGTAGATATCGTTTGCAATGATTTCGGCGTAATTAATGCACTTAAGACAATAAAGTATTCAAGTTCATCTTGATAAAAATATCATTTGCATATCAAAATAAAGCGCTACCCTGCGTTCGTGTTGATATAGTCACAATATTGTATAAAAATTATAATAACTTTAGATTATTATTTTATATGACAAATGGATTTCAAAAATATATAAAGAGAAAAGTTTTGAATTCTTGTATTTTTTTGTGTTTTTGTTTGTAATGAATAAACTCAAAAACTACTGGACCGATTTTGAAAATTCTTTCACATGTAGAAAGCTATATTAATAGCGAGTAAAATAGGCTATTTTTTATAAAGTTACCTACGCGGACGAAGACGAAGCACGTTGCGTACATGCGTCAAATGCATTTTGCACTTTTAGATAAAAAATAATTTATTTACAAATTTTTTAAATATATTTTATATATAATATATATAATAAAAAATAATATATTATGTTTTTTATACAAATGTTTTATGTACAAATGAAATGAAAGTGAAATTTTTTTATTAAAATAATAATCGAAATCTAAGTGACATTTTATTAGAATTAGTTATATAGGTATAATTAGTTCTCATTATTAGAAACTAAAACGGCAGGCTTAATATTTTACCACCTAATACATATTAAATAGCTAATTAAATAAATGGTTTAATACTGTTAAGGCTGAAATTTAAAAATAAAAAAAAAATCAGGACTTCAGGTAGGATTTCTTTAAAAGGAAAATTTTAAAATAAGAAGTTATACAATGACTTAAAAATCTTACTTTCTTGACTTTAGTGAATGACGATTTTTTTAAATTTTTATGGGGGTTTGACTTCTGCGTTTTATTGCGTTTACTGCGTTTAAAGAAGACGCAGTTAGGCGGATACCTTTGAAGATATGTTTTGGATTGGTTTCAGTCGCCATAAAATGATATTATTCACTATAGGTGCAGGCACCAGTTTAAATTTTATGGTCTAACAACCATTAAGCCTCTTTGTTGGTGTTGATAAAAAAAGACACAAAGCATACCACTCGTATACAGTAAGTTTTTGGCTACGTGCGTAGGTAAATAATATTTCTTATTAGCTGTACACGCTGTAGTTCGTTTTTTGAATATCGCACAGGAACGATCCCTCGGGAACCTAACGTTTTTTTTTCAGGATAAAAAGTATCCTATATGTTAATCCAGGTAAAAAACTATCTGTGTGCGAAAATTCATCCAAATCTGTTTAGTGGTTTTTGCGTTATTGAGGAACAAACATCCAAACATATAAACATACCAACTTTTGCATTTATAATATTGTTAGGATTAGGACATTAGAATTAGGATTTAGATAATGGTAATGGAATTAGCTTACAAATGCAATAGTACGAAAAATCAAGTAAGTAGGTATTATTATATTTTTTTTTTATTCTACTCAGAAATGAACGAAAACACTGTAAATTTTTCTTATTGGAAATGTGCTCATGTTGTGGCGCATTATGCAATGTTTTCCTTTTCGTTAAATAAAATACTGCAGGTATTACGCTGTAAACGCGATTCCGAGGAACCGATAAATAATATTGTTATATAGTTTTTCCGGCGTAATCGATTGCGGTGACTATAAACAGTAACCGAGCTAATCCATTATCGGGGATTATTGTATATGCGATAACACTAATACCTATTGCTGATAACGCTACCTATTTCTGATATGATATGCATTGCTTTTATGTTTTAAATCGCTCCGTTATGAATATTTGATCGAGCATTAGCCGGTTCGTAATGGTGATTAAGATTGACCGATGTTTTATTATATTTTATTCATAAACACATAAGTCGCTTTATCACAATAAGTATTAACAAGTAGAGTATAAATCGCTTGGCATTGTTGTCTATGAAACATATGATAAAATTGTTGCTCTAGTCATGTGAATCAACGCTATGGTTTTGAAATAGTGTGTTTTATTGGCTTAACTGTTCAAAAATGAATGTTTGGCTACAAAGAAGAATCGTCATAGAATAGTGTTGCTATAGCTTACAGCAACTTACAAAACAACTTAAGAAAGACGTATAATTATCACAATATTTGTAGCAATAATAAATCATAATGACGATATTTTAAGGATCGCAGAGAAAAAAACTGAGCTGGATGTATAGAAACACATAAGACATATCATTACTCAGCATTTTGTCTATAGGTCGTCGATCGACTATATATATAGGTTCGAAAATGACGATATTTGAACGTATGCACTTCTATGTGATTGATGTACGTAAAAACTTTTTCTAAATATTTAGTACAGTTGTTCTACTAAATATAAATCAATTGGTTTTCAGTAAAACGTTGCCGGACACCGTTACGATACATTCTCGATGATGACTTAGACATTTCGAAATCGAAATAAAAAAGGGTGCAAGCGCAATTACATCTCCAACGTGTAGAAAGTGGCGCGTGCCAGGTTTCGATTACAAAAAACTGTTGACAGGTTATAGTAGATAAATAAATCTGTGCAATTACACACGTACCGAGTCAGGTGAACTATTCCGTGGATCAATTTGTGCTTGAGACGTACACAATGATGAGATTCGGAGTTCATTATCACGCCACGCCGCTCACCATTGTCACAGTAGTTCGAATAAAGAAGCGATTGATTTCTTATGATGACTTATGATGTTTTTACATTAAGGCCAGGGCTAAACCGTTGCGGAGATGTGCGAAGTGAAGAGGAGAGGAAATGCTCCACAGCTAGGGTGAATCCACTGATGTAAGGGCGGTGTAGTGTATGTGGCGAGCGCGAGCTCAAACGCTGAAGCTTTCTACTGAAGCTAAGCGGAAATGAGATAAGTAAATAACCAAATCTTATTGGTTGTTTCTAACCATCTCCTCTCTTCTCTTCTCGTCTCCGCCTTGGTGGAGTCTGGGCTTTAGGTGCCATTTGAGTACCCCTTACAATTGCGACTGGAAGACAGAGTGAAAACTGAGGCCGAAACTTTCTCTGAGACTCTTCAGCCAGGATGTTTTTATTCTGCCATTTGATGATCAAAAAAGCAGAGATTTTTGATCATCAAACTTATCAAGGGAAAGAGGACTTAACCAATAGTCAAATTTATTGGTTCAAAATTTGCGACGTTCTAAACTCGGATTATTCGGAAAATAACTACGTATAATCTATTTGTGATGTTGTTGTTTGATATTATCTGTGCATTATTGAAAACTGATTGGATATCTTTCACATCTGGGACTTATTCACTTTTTGTGTGAAATTAGTATGGCTATAGGTTCTATCTAGATCTTACACCTCTAAGACTTATCTACTTCTTGTACTAAATTAGTACTGCTATATGATTTAATCTAGATCTCACACCTAATCTAATCTAATTCTCGTGATAAATTAATGTTGACTCGATATGTAAGACTCGAGTATCAGAAAAGATTAGCAACCATTGAAGACAATTAAAAGTACTGTCAATCCACAGTGGATTAGCACGACGGACTATGCCTAACATTGAAATTAACACTAATATGTAAAGCTTATATATTATACAGCTTCGAAAGTATGATTCGGACAATAGATTATAATAATAGTCGCGTTGCACGTTCCGATGGCACGCGCTACACTCGCTTTTAGGTTCCATCTCGCGGATAAAGCGGGGACGCCCGTTACCTTTCTCAAATCACGTACCTCCATTGTAATATCCAATCGACCAGAAATGAGATTGCGGCTAACAAGTTATTTACATTGACGTTTTAATATAGACAGTGTCTGAAAAAACTATTTAAAAACGTAATTATAACGTGGTGTCCGTAATAGCCACTGTACGCGGCGGCACGCGGTCTTTGTGACGCAGCTAAGCCGCCGAGATTAATTTCGCTGGCATAAACGAGTATACAGTAAATAATGCAAGTTAATAAGTATCGCTTGCATTGTTATTTTGACAATTTGAATTTCGAAAGCGGCCGAGGCCAACTGTTATGGAGGGCGTAGCAGTTGGCAAAGGGGATATTATAAACTCTAAACTCTAGCATGATTCTAGACAATGAGGTGATATATGTATAAACCTTAATTATATGAAATAAACACATGTTACATAATTGTTTTCGGAATAGAAAAAATAATCAATATATAAAAAAATGGGTTCATCAAGCAACAGCAAAAGACAGAGAAGTGGAAATTGTTGCCAAGTTAAGATAAAGAGATCAATCGTCCTGACTATCAAAGCGCAGCCAAAACTAGGAACTAAGTCTAGGAAGCTGAAATTTGAAATATAGATTAATTTTTAACGTAACGATCCGTTAAGACAGGATTTTTATATTAGAATTATGGACCTTATGGAGTCGTAGATTATTACATCATAATATTTGGGAAAGTCATTGGATTTTGCTCCAAACACGTCCTTTGGAAATACTTAACATCCAGCTAAATGTCCCGTGGACAGCTTGCGGGAATAAATGAGATATATAAAAAAATTATATTAGAATTACAATTAGTGAGAAGCTGGGGCGCGTATTTTTTTCTTATACGAGTATAAAGTTGTTTGTCCTGACTGTCAACGCACAGCCAAAACTACATATTATACTAAACTTAGAAAGCCGACGTTTGTAACATACATATGTATGTCTATTTGCATCTGCTAAGACAAGATTTTAAATTTTTTTAACTCTGTACGAAGCCTAGTGGGTCGCTAGTTAATTATGAGAATATTTTTAATTAGGCTCCTCTGTATAAAGTTAATTTATTATTATAATATATAATAATTAAATAACTATGAATACACCCCCTGTGATGTGTTTTGATGGAAAATGATTAATTCCGGGGATCGTCTGGACCGGATAAAGTAGCGGAGATCGAAGGAGCGACGCGGGGTCTGTGACCGAGCGGGGTTGCGCGGGGAGGAAAGGGGTGCTGGCGAAAAGCCGCGAGGCCACATTGCGCGGGCGCAGCCAAAAACTAACCATAAATTACTGGCTACTTGTTGGACGGCTGACGAGGACACGCGCGTCTCTTTTTTACCGACCCCACGATCCTGTTACAGCGTGAATTTCTCACGAACATCAGATCATATGTGCACATCATTACCAAATAGCATCACGTTGTATTTGTTCGCGTTATTATTGTAGCTCTTGAACACGGCTCTGACTTGTTTAGAGTTGGGATCGTTATTGTACTTTTAAAATTTAATTGTATTTGTGGCAGAGAGCAATAATCATATTGCATAAACTAGACAAATTTTAAGTAGAGGCGGGGCACGCTGCATTTCGCAGTCATTTTGGCAGCTTGTCTAGCTTGTCAGTACAACCACCCCCTTACATAAGACCATCGTGAAATAATACCATATGTGCTGTTGAGTAAGAGATATATGTTTGTTTGTTGATGTATGTTGATGGTGAGTGAGTAAAAAATGCCAGAGCCCGTTTCTCAATGTCTTCTTAATCCTGTTAAAAAGCGACGTTAGTCATTTATCATCAATGGACCGTCAGCCTGTCTGTCGAGCTCAACATAAAAAAAGTAGCTACCACTTGTTGTAGACCACAGACCATTCAGAGTTGCCAGCCCAATTACATCTTCCCTGATGTTACTTCTATATCTTTTATAGATATATAAATCCTGAAGCTAATACAGAAATGTTAGGTCTAAAGTTACGTAGTACGTAAAGACTAGTAGACATGTTTGTATTGCTGTCTGATGCTTCTTCATTCAAGTTTAGTTTCTTAAGTACATATACTTTTGTTTATTTATGTATACTTGTATTGTGCAAAGTTCATATACTTTGATATTGTGTAAGAATGTATCCTGAGTTTCTTTCGGGGTTTCTTCTCAGGATTGTCATCATTTTGGCTTTTATTTCCGAAACCCTGGTAAATTTAAATTAACAATGACCATCAAAAGATTTTTTTTGGCGAAACCTATTTGATGAATAAATATTTTTATTTTGACACTTAATTCTGATGAATATGAAATACATATTTACATATTTTGAATCACGTGTAACAAGTTTTTGTGTTGTTAAAAAATATGTCACAATTTTCGAGATTCTTACATCATTTCATTTCATACCTTTGTGATTTCGGAGGATTGGATACTAGGGGAAGCTATTTATATTGTTGAGGATACAGGCAAAATTTTAATATCTATGGCTTTTGTAGACGGCACTAATTTGGTTTGGTTTGATTGGAAATGGTTGAAAATTTGGTTTAAAAAATGCATTGAAGAGTTGAAGTAAGAATACATGAACTTTTTAGTGTGAATGCGCTCGCTCTCATGAAGAATTTCGGTAGCCCACGGCGGCCTGGGACGTACTTCGCTTTACTAAATTTTCTTTAAAAATTTTTGCCTTCATGTACTTGCACTAATTGAAGCTTAAACCACCGATGGGACTATCTCAAAAAACTTTAGTGATTTCTGATTTGACTACATTTTATTTCATAAATTTATACAAGCGCATATGTAAAACAACTATAATGATATCGGGTTCAAAACCAACAGGAAAAAAGTCCGCGTCGTTCGATCAATCGGACCAACGGGAAAAAAGTCCGCGTCATTCAATCAATCGGACGAAGCAGTCAGATCACGCGGTCCCAGGGCAAATTATGTAAAGCAACACCTACTTACGCTTTGATTTCTAGATGGTCACTTCATATACTTAAACTGCTAGTGCCATCTATTGAACTCTGATAGTATAAAACAATATTAATATTCGTGAATATAATAACGTTCTACACTCATTATATCACCTAAAGAATTCCATTATAAGTTTAACAGTTTTTTTTTTTGTTTTTGCTTTTTTTTAAAAAAATCGGTTTTTGAAATGTGTAGTTGATAGGTAATTTTAATACTTTCAAAATTCTTCAGTTTCAAGTACTTGTAAAAGAAAACCTATTAAGCATAATATAACCACAGATGTCTATTAAGCATAAATATCTTTGATTTTAATGACAAAGAAAAATTTTATCTTCAAGAAAAATTGCTCAGAGTACAGCCCCGTTCACAAGTTCCAATTAATTGTGCGTCTGTAGGTACAGTCGCCGACAGAGTGCTCGCTACGCAGTGGCCGCCTGCCGCTTGCTGATACTTTCTTTACCGTTGACGTGAGAGGATCCGCTGCGCCCACGGCGGTCATGAAATCGGTATTATTTTATAATAATACGCAAGTAGCCGCGTTAAAATCGCAACCAGTGGACCTTTACAAAAGATGCCACGCTTTGACAAGAAAATAATAATCGCTCGTAATCGTCCGCCAGTTACCATAATAATATTGAAAATAAAATAGCAATGCGTGTGTAAGCGGGACCCGAACTTAAATATTCATACTTGTGCATACATCAGACAAAGAATGGCAGCCTTTCTCCTTAGGATGGCGACGTGCACTCTAGCGATTACCTGGTTTTTGCCCCCCTCATTATGCAGATTCTGGCGAAAAAGGAATAAATTTAATAACATGCGTTCGTGCGCATGCGTTATCGAACGCACTTGCTTCTGATAATCTGCGCGCGCGCCGGTTGGCGCAATTATAGTCTGCGGGGAATGAGCGGCGTTAGTGCTGCGTTCACGACAAGCCTCAATACCGAATTCGATTTCATTTTTTTTAATTTCCATGTCCATTTCATAATGCTACTTTTGTAATGTCTACTTAATATAAATAAGTAACGAGTTACCTAATCGCCTATTATTATTTTTTATTCAAACAAAACTGTTTGCTGTCCAGTAATTGAAATGATACGGTTGGTTCATTGACAATGGCCACTGTTTGGATATATATACATATTGCATAAGTTGTAAACAACATTGATTATACTCGCCAATAAAATTAGGCCAATGTAGATTTGTTTTTATTTTATTCACAAGTTCTTATGTGAAAATTTATTGAGTAATATAAAATCCTAATTTACTTTCTTTTAATTGAGTATCGTTATTCGTTTATTTAGAATGCACACCCACTTGACACAAGTATTTAAAAAAAACGTCAGTCGTAGGATAAGTATTTCACTTCTGACGTGCAGTTATGATTATGGTAAGCCATAATCATAACTGATCACAAAACTGATCACTGTGATGATCACAATTAGACATCTTACAGAATCAATTATTGAATTTATGACTGCAATCAAAAGCATAGTTATTTAGGATTACACCAAAAATAAATTACTGCAATATTGGAAAATTTGTAATCACAATATTTAGGACACAAATATCGTCCAAAGTGGCGAGTCAATTAAGTCTATCATTTCTTAAACTGATCTGGATTTTTTTCTTATTTTTTCCAGAGTTGTTATAACCTAGTCTATCGCCTAAACACATACATACACACATAACACTTGTTCAACGCGCCTGAAGAAGTTTCATTAAAAAATAAAATCAAAGTACCCATAAAACACTTTTTCAAGCTGTACAATGTAGTTTGTAAGTGATATATACGACTTATGTTTAATTAAGGCCCCTCCATCCTTACAGTAATCCTAACAATCTTAGTGGAATTTGAAAGCGTACGCTAAGCTTCCATCCATTATTAATTGCACTCCTCAGGTGTGAAGATTATCCTTATTTAGGGACCGCAGAATTGGAGACATGCATTTCCTTAGATCGCCTTAATCATGTCGAAAGGGTTGCTTAAGAGGCTACAGTAGCTCGGCGTATGAAAACCTGAGCGTAGGAAAAGCGATTACTATAGTGTACCTAGGTATTAAGTATAAGAAAATTAAAAGTGACTTCAAACTTTAAATATTTAAAAAAAAATGGAAATATTTGGAAATTATCACGGAAATTAGGAATAAATAAATATAATTTGTGGTTTTTGACAACTTACTTATTGTCACTGCTTCTTTGTTTAAATGTGTTCATAGGTTTTTCAGTAAGTTAATAAATTGTTTTTATTATTTAAAAAAACCGCACTAAATTGGTGATTTAAGAGGGACACAAAATATATTTCTTCTGCAACCTCATTGTTTGAAGATCATTAAGTGTGGTAGGTAGAACATGTGGTGGGGGCCGGGGTATGTCCGGTGGCGGATCAAGTCAAAAACCGCCAAAAACTGGCCCCCGCGTCTTAGCCTTGAATGGCTTAGCCCTCTGGACACAAGCAAATAGCTGACGTGGCCCGCAGGCGACCGCGCCTTGCATACACAATGATCAACCAATAAAACAAGGCATTCTGTGGAGACGAATTTTTTTTGAATGTTACTAACCTTTTCAATAAATCCTTAAAATAATTGCGAATCATTGAAATGCTGGACGATGCGATTGCGTAAGTAACATTATGGGAATATAATTGGGTTGGTGAATCCTGTAGACTTACTCTTACTGTAAGTATAATGTGAGCGTTGATATAGATGGGGTGCGACAGTTACTGCTTTTCTGTTACCTTTACAGTTACCTATTTTCGTCTTTTTCACTCATGTTGTCTTTTTTAGTTCTTCTTTAAGTTTACCTTATTACTCAACAATAGCACGGGCCGTGGATCGACGGTGGATTCAAGCTGTATCTGACCGGTCCTATTATGGGGGAGACCCATGTCAAGCAGTGGACGTCCTACGGCCGAGATGATAAATAAATATCTTCACACATTCCACACAGCACCATCTAGTTCCACATTAAGCAACTACAGCCTTGTATTATGGATACCAGACAGTTGATATACTATACATTAATTACTTTTTTTTACGTATTATAGATACAAATATCCATGACTCAGGTACAAAGGTAAATGTTAACACATAAACATCTGCCCCTAGTGGGATTCGAAACCGCGACCGTTTGGTTAACAGCTAGGGTTATTAACCATTACACCAAACGATGATAATGATGATTGTTCAACAAGGTAAAATCCATATCCGAGTATGCGCTATTTACAGCAAAACCTTAGATTATCCTACTTCTAAACTTTCTGAGCGTGTGTGGGACGTATGGTTGTTACTGTTACACGTTAATGCTTAATGGCTTAGTGGATTTGGATGGAATTTAGCATACAGATAGTTTGTTATCTGGATTAACATATAGGATACTATTTATCCTGAAAAATTGTTAGCCTTCGGTAGTTACCAGGATATTAGATTCAGTGTTATGTATCGACATTTAAAGTCTGAATGAAACCGTACATATTAGTACATAATTCACTGTTTGACCATGATTCTTTTTAAAGGAGAAGGCTATTATGCAGTCTAAGCGAACGACGCCGCGAGAAACAGTTAATAATATGTAATTGTTTAAATTTAAATTTCATTACAGTGGAATATAATATGTCCATTCTTTGATTCAGAAAGGTTCAAACAATATTGAACTATTCATATTTTTTTGAAATGCAAATCTGCTCTAAATACAAATTCAGTAACGGTTGGTTGGTAAATGCTAAACCGTTATGGGATTATTGCTTTTCAAGGAATTTCCTCGCGTGTACGCATACGATTAAATAATAGAATCTTTCAAGTACGAATCACTATTGATTCTCTTTTTGCATAGTATAAAATTAACAGATTTTTATTTTCAACTAGCGACTCGTTGCCGGCTTCGCCCGGGTGCATTTTTTTACGTAAAAAACCTTCCCTGATTATCTCTCTATCCATGAGTGAAGACAAAATTATAATCGGCCCAGCCGTTCTCGAGTTTTGCGCTTAGCAACACATTTAGGGATTCATTTTTATATTACAGATTAATATAATTGCGGACAATATATTACGATATTTTATTAATTTTATATAGCAAAAATATTATAGCGCTGTTATACTTGATAATCTAGTGAATAATGTGATTTCATTGAATGGAACTTTTTTTTTTATAAAGTTTCATCTCCATACATTTCTAACGTCTTGCTTGTAATGGAGTATTTCGTATTTGCTTCACTTTTTATTTTTTGCCCGTTCGATTACTCGAACCGCGATCTCTTCGTCATTCTCGGCGAAATTCGGGAGCGTCTCGCCCGTCGTGCCTTCAGATATTAATTATATATTATTGATTTATGATACACCTGCAAGGTTTTATATATAGGTTTATATATATATATATATATTTAGAAAAAACTATTCTTTATAAACTGAGTAATCCCTACTTGTTTTTTTCTAAGACAGGCTTACTATTTACTATAAACATTACTATAACAAAAAGGCTTACTATTTTATTTTCATTATTACAGTGCTTGTTTACAAGTTAAGCCAGTGCTTGAGGTAACTAAAGCGGTTATCACACTTTAAAATTTGAAGGACTCCAATTTAGGAACCTAAGTAGTGAACTAGTGATCACACAACACTAAATTGATTTCTAAATCGAAGGCATAGAATTGAAAATAGATAAAATCTAAATTGGATCCAATCTGCTCTAACTGCGATTACACTTTCCAATTTCCTAAATTGGAATCATTCAAATTGTAAAGTGTGATAACCGCTTAACGCTCGATTATCTACTCAAATTTTTCACAAAAATAGAATTTTTTGAAACACAAGTAGACCCTCTACTTGTGAAACAAAAAAAGAATCTTTTTTTGAATTGGTATTTCATTTATAATGAAAGTTTTTAAAAAAATAGATAGTACTGGCTAAATCTTATTAAGGAAGCGATTATTATTGTTAAATATACAGTTGACATGTCACTAGATATTTAAAAAAAAATGGTGTCATCATGATTTCAATTTGGTAAAATATAAGTTTATAACATTTCCAACTTGTTTTAGCAGGTACTAACACAATAATAAAAAAAAAACTTCTGAAAGTACGACTATAGGTACAATAGAACGGTTTAATTGCTAAATTTCGAAGGCTCTCACAACAGCGCGCTCGTCAGCTGTCGTCTGCGCCGGCGCAGCTACAAACACCCCACTTTTAATCCACGCTTAGCGAATTCCAGTTATACCACTTAAATTTTGAACAACGTACAATTTATACCACATACATATTTTGTAGGCATGGTAATATGGTTTGGTTATTATTAACATAACTTTATTTTAAATATAAATCAATGAAATATTACATTTAGTAAATAAACATTTTGTCGTCGTCTTGTGTTCATTATCTATAAATATACATATCATAATATATAATAAAGTTTCTGTTCCCCTCTGTCTATTTCTCCGCTAACTTCTTATAAACCATCTAACGGATTTTGACATAGCTTTTACTAATGGAAAGAGCGATAAACGTTATAACTTGCATAAAAAGCCGTGGACAGGTCGCTAGAGTAATATAATTTATTGTACACATTAAATATTAAAATTATTCTTGTAATAAACAAATACATAAGGACATGTATTTCATTAAAAATTGGAGGGCTTGAAAGAATTGATTTAATAAAAAAAAACTATACCCGCCTAATAGAACATTAGTTATTGTAACGCTACTGTGCAGTGTGCGGTCTCTGTGTGTGCTTGTCAAAACAATCACTCATGCCGTCACGCTTCTTGAAAAGTGCGTGATAATTTAAACCATGTCATTTAAATCACGTGTGCTTTTAGGTAACTTAAAAATATCTAATCAAAATGCCAAACACAAGCAAGTCACTCACATTCCTAAAATATTGCACGTAAAAAAGTGTAATGTTCTCAGTTTTCGTGGTGCGCCGTTAAGTGCGTGTATTGTGACTAAAACAAAGGGTTCCGTAGCACCACTCGAGCTTAATTTTTGAGTGCCAGGTTAGTATTTGAATTGGTTTTAATCGTGGGATAAACAATGGGGGAAATGCATTGGTGCGAGGCGACACGCCCTGTCCATGTGTGTGTTACTCCTACTTACAATTTAACAGTACGGCCTGTTGAGTTCCCTCCAATACTTAATTGTTAGGCTTACTATCCGTTGGATATTATTAAATGCAAAAATGTGATCAGTTCAACGACTATATTACACCATACTTTTCGTAGACAACTTTAGTATTTATAAACACATACAACACCGTATTATACTCATTCACAGCTCATAAAATTTATAAAATTACAAAATTTACAAAATTATAAATGATATGTTGGTATTTTTTTCATGTAACGAAAAATTAATTCAATTTGCCATATATTTAATTAACTAACTTTCAATGCAATATTGGTAATTTTTGTTGGTAATGGTAATTTGTTTAAATTTTGTAATGTACAACCCTTCTAAACCCGTAGATGGAACAAATGCTTGCTTTTTTGCATATTTGCTTCTTTTTATTTTGCTTTTATCTGCGTCTAAACTTAATTATAAAATCTTGTATTATTTTGATATATTGTAGCTTCGCTTCAACTACTGCGTTTAGTACTGTTTAAAACACTCGTATGTTCAATTCTTTAATAAATTATAAATCGGGACCATTCCGATCCGCAGAAGTTAATCTGGCAGCTCGCGTAGTGGCAGTAACCACGGACACATTACAAAAGAGAACAAATGCGCTGTTATGTTTTGATATGGGAGTAAGGGATTAAAGAGCTTACTTCCCTATTCATATATTATGAGAGACCTTTTATTTATCTTATATTACTTATAGTGTTTATAACCTAAGGTACTCCTGTTTATAACCTGTGGCAGTCATTCTCTATCAAGTGGACCGTTAGTTTACCTGCGCATTTATCATAAAAAGTGATTAAATTATTATATGCAAAGATGTTCACTACAATTCTCCACAGTTTCATGTTGAGTGTAACGAGCGGAATATTTATAGGTGGCCGCATAACAACGGCGTAATCTAATTCATAGCTAATCTAATGTTTTCCGAACAGTGCATTTGAATTTCAAACGTATTGAATAATAAATTTGTATGAGAACGAGTAATCCGTGGGGTGGGGGTGAGTGATGCGAAACGCGTGAGCAATCATTGCGATCGACGACTCCTGCGCAGGGAAATGTCGGAAACACGCACACACACGTAACGCTAACGTCCGATATATGTACAGATTTTATGTTCGTAATAATTCTGTCACAATCTAAAAATGTGTGAAAAAGGTTACAGGACTATGACAATAACATTTTATTTTTATTTCTAACTCGAAACTAGCTTTTGCCCACTACTTCGTCTGCGTCCATGAATGTAAGGTACCTTCAAACTTCTGTCCTTTTCTGTACACCTGACAACCTGTATGCACATGCACATACATCGATTTTTTTATTAATAAAGTAGATTAGGGTTAACGTATTTGTACGTTAACCCTAATCGTTCGTTTAGGATAATATTTCAAGTCTATATGGCGCATTGCATTTATTTTTGGCTCCTCTCATTTGATTAAGTTTGATTAATAATTTGATTAAGTAATGCATAATTAGTTTGAAAGTTTTAGACATAGATATTAACGTGGTGACATCCTGTAAGCAAAAAAAAAGTACAAAATCTAAAAAATAATAATTAGGTAACGTCCATGGTTTACTTAAAGTGAATTTCAAGCATTTGATTTAGAGTAAAATTGACCTTTAGACAATTATTTGCCCCCGTGTTAGTAGCTAGTGTTAGTATAATTACTCCATTATTAATTCATAACATGTCTACGCAAAAACTCAAACAACATAAGGGATGTTACGTATTCAATTGCATTTTTGTGTTCTTACTGCATTCAAGCATTTTTATTCTAAATTAATGTGAGCGATGCATATTTATGTAACTGACCTAACCTGTTACGATAACAACTTGTGATAACATCTGTACCTAAATAGTTATGCGAATGTAACAAAGGAAATTTTAATACTTTTGTGCACACATGTACTTGTCACGCACTCTCACGCACACATTGGGAAGAAGGTATTTTTTTTAATAATTATTGTTCCGTAGAGGAAGTTGCGGATTCGTATTCAACGAACATTCTTCACGCACGCAATGGTCTACATAATTTCATAAACATTTTGACATTATAACATGTATTTCTTTTTGTAACGTTATTTAACTAACCACAAAACACTTTGTAAATTTGAGGAACAAATAATCTTTGTATAGATACTGTACAATAATGTAGTAGATACTTATATGTAAGTTCAAGAACTGTCACTCATCCTTCAGGCTCGCTTCCTCATATTTTCCGATTACAATATCTAGGCGCTATGAACCGTCACTTGAACACCTATCTGTGCAGGGCAGTGTCGAAGGCACGAGACCACGTGGAAGGTCATCTATGAGGTAACCAGACTAAATTAAATCAGCCATGGACTATTTCATGTATGAATTTTAATTCTGACCACGACCACTCTCCTAGGAAGAAGAATGACATAAGGTTTGAAGTGCTTGTTTCAGCCAACTATAAAGTTAGGAATTTTAAAATATATGATTGAATTAAAAGTCACATCAAAATTGTTACATAGTATAGAATTAAGTATACATAGTATACATAGACATAGAAAGTTACTTCGAATTCCAATTATATAAGTTAGGCCAAAGTAAAAAAAAATCCATAAGAAAATTTAGTATTTAGATATAGAGAAAGTTTAACAGCATAATATTAATGTATCATAGGTTTATAAGGTTAAAAAGTCTGAAACAAATTCATACTTATGAAAATGGTTTGTGTACACACAAAGTCAATATCAGTACATATTTATTTGAATTCGTCCAATAGCGAGGCGTAGTCATTAAGGAGGTGTTATATCATGATCAACCACGTCACGTTCCGTGAACACAGTGCGATAAGGCTTTCAAAAATATTTGCAGTGAGTAAACAAAAAATAAAAAAGCAATTACGGATGCATTGCGTTTCGAAATCACGCGCGTTTACTCACGCATCGGTATTAAGTAATTAATGCAACGCCCTCTACGTATCGACCGACAATCTCTATGAAACTCTCTCATCGAATATAACAATCAAAGCTTGCTAACATACCACAGTATAAAGCTTGCAGTTTAGTTAGTGTTCACGTGATAGATAACGTTTGCAAGGCGACGCGCTCGCACGTTCATATCAGTAGGCGAGAATAAAAATCGGAATAAACCACACGCCACTTTCCCCACTGCTTATACTGTGGCCTGTGAAAACAGTAGCCACACGATTATAATAATTTGCGGGTTGTTGGGAAACTCGTCACAGTCGCGCCACTTGTTTATCGATTTATCGGCGGATGCGTCGCGATTACCATCGAACAGAGCTAACCGTTACGCGGCGCAAGTTTTTCGCGAGAAAAAAAAGCACAATTATAATAATGATCGTCCTAGTATGGGATACCGGCACTTGCTCATGCAAATACATTTACTAATTAAGAAGGAAATTATTTTCAATGTTGTTTTGCATGTTGTTATAAAAAAAAAACACCATGAAGTTGCATCGATAGGGGAAATGTTCTTTGTCATTGACGTATGTTTAATGACTGTTAAAGTTGACTGATCTATTGACAGACGAGTTTAGTTTTTTATGACATGCTTTATAGAAAGTATACAATTACTTTCACCGATACATATCGATTGCAAAGCGTCTGAAGATGTTTGTCGTTAAGAATGTTTGATTGTTCTCAAACAAATCGGCGCATTTCTCGACAATTTTTAGTCGGTTACGCATTATAATTCCCTTGTTTGTCAAACTCCAGGACTTTGTAAAGCTGCTTAAGAGTTGAATGGGGTCGGGAGAAGCAAAGGGTTCTTATAGAATGCCAGTTATCGCTGGTTTAATCTTAGCGAGCAAATTAGGATTAATTGAACTTTTTCCTTTAAATTCTGAGCGTCTTTGTGTTGCTGCGTAATTCGTTCAACATGTCACTCAAATAAATATGTATATAGAGTTTTGAAACGTCTTTCAATAAATGGTATATTTTTTAAATATATAATACATGTGGATTCTGCCAAGTAGTTATCTACTATAATTATTAAGAAATGTTAGCAAATCGAAGGGGCATACGTGTGTGCTGCTAATCCCAAGAGTATAAAGAGTAAAGGTAACGATTAAGAGGAATATCTGGCATCTATTGCCGATGACCCGTCATCTAACTAATCCAGCTCGGATGAGCTTCCGACTCCCGCTGGGGCTTATCGAGTGGCCGGAAGGTTATCGAGTGAAGGCCACGGAGCATCAAACGCAGCATAGGACTTCCACTCACAAGGTGGATAAGCGACCTGATAAGGGCTAAGGATCGACAGTGGTTCCAGGCTGTTCTTGACTGGTCCTATTGGACAATAGTGGGGGAGGTCTATATACAGCAGTGTACCTACGTCCTGCGACTTAAATGATGACTTGGCATACTTAACTCATACTTTAAAAATCAGCAATTATTTTACACCTTTGTTCTATGAGGGGGAAGGGGGGACAGTTGTTTACTGATAGCAAAACAAAACTACAATTTTTATTTACGCATTAGTGTAATGTTGCTCAGATCTTAGGTAAATAGTTGAAATGATGTTGATAATGGCCTTGTACATACAGCTAATCGACACTTAATAAGTTCGCTCCAACAACTAGTTTATTTTAAGTGCATTTATCATTAGATTAGATAAAATATAATATCCATATGTGCAAGCAGGGCTACTGCGGTTTGAAAATTATTAAATGCAAGAGTCTTTGGTATTTCAATAAATGTACAAAATAATTAAGTCCTGACGGAATATTTTAGAAAAATACTAGATTTATAAACGAGTTTTCAAAAGTAGATACGATTAAAATGATAAATAATGTACGTTTAATTATATTTAATTGTGGCACTTATATGAAAGTCGTAATAAAATACGGGATTTTATAAGATGTCTCAATTGATAAACGCAGTTTAGTCAAATTATTAGTTTATAGAGCCAAGTTTAAAAGAGGTACACTGTAAGAATTCGTGTATTGTACTTATTGTTAGTTATGGAACAGGTCGATATTCGTATCATCCGATAACATTTAATTAAAATGTTTACATGAACGAGATATAAATAAATTTTTGTGTAATTTGTTTTACTGAGAGCTGCGTAAAGCAAAGGACGATGCCTCAAATTAATATAACGAACATTTGAATATAATTTAGATAGCAAGTCAAGTGAATCAATTGTGCGTTTTGCAATTTTCATCAAGTAACAAATAACTCTATTTATGATCTATTACTCAAGAGGAAGGAAATGGTTATATTTGCAATTAATAAAAGAGATAATTTTTAATGATATCGAGTAGACCAACATAATACGGTTATAGATATATAAATATATCATTCGGTAATTTTTTTTTAATCCAAATATCGAAAAAAAAGAACTTCTTTATCCATAAAAGTCTCACTCCAAAGTTTTTTATTTGTTAGCAGTGTCAACTCTGGATAGTTTCATAGGAACGAGTACGCTTAGAGGTCTGAATTAAGGGGTGAGGGGTGTGTTAGGTATCTATAACCCGATGGCGGTTACGGGCTCTCAGGTGTGACGCAACGGAAGCTCACTATCATTAACCTACCCACATAGGTGCGTGTTCGAACGCACCCTCGCACACCACCGCACACATCGATGTGTGCCCGTGCTATGTGAAGTTTTATGCGTTATGGGACGTATTAGGTGAAGTGCTTTTTTATTGTTTCTATTAAACGGTACAAATTATAAGGAAATGCTGCAGTTTGAGTAACAAATGTATGTATTGCATTATTTAAGAATATATACGATCTAATGTTTAATAAAATATAGTATAAAACAAGACGTTGTCCGCCTCCGTCACTTGTTTCTTTTAAATCATTGAAAGGATTTACATACATTTTATATTTAGTACATACACTATTTAATTTGTAGATATTTTGTATATAGCAATCTATAAATAAATATAAATAAATTGATGTAGTATTATTTTGTTAAATTTTAATTTTATTATATTAGTAAAATTGCATCCAAGATTAGGCGGGTCGATAGTGTTCTTAATTATATTAGGTAAGTGCTTAACTTAGTTAAAATCTACCAACAAATCATACTTTTTATTTTCAATGAGGACATTTATTTGAACTAAGATTTAGCCCCATGGTTTTCCGTTAAGGCCGGAGTATATAAATTATTTAGCGTTTGGTGGATTTCACTATCAAGTATTTAAGGAATATTATTCAAAACCATTTTAACTTAAAATGAAATGTATAGCTATATAATATTTATTATTTAAAAAATCAATAACGTAGATTATGTTGTTAATGAAAACGCAAAGCTTTATAAATACCTTAAGTTAAAAATTTAATCAGTTTAATAGTCGTCTCGCACAATTTTGTTTCTTGTGAAACGTGCGAAAAGCCAACTTTAAATTTAAATGTTATATTTTAGTAGTCTTCTCGCACACATTCCGTCCCTGTGTAATCATATCCGCGGATCCGGCGACCGACACACGCCGGTAGACACCGGGTGGACAGCAAAACGCGCATACAAGTTAACATAAGCACATATTAAAATTATAGCCTTATTGTTCCGTTCCGATACTTAATCCTATCCACCTAACATTAGATATTATAGCGTACAATAAAAGTGTTTACCAACATGTGTACGATTTTTTATTACTTTGGAAAAACTGCAATACGGCTTTACATGTGAGGATGATTATACACAATATCTTGAATAGTTTCATGGTTTTTGTGTTAACATTTGCTAGGAAATATCAGTTGAAGGAACTTTTGACTTTGTAGACAGTTGTTCCGACACCTATTAGTGCTTAAAATTCAAAAGAAAATAGAAAGATTTGTAATGTGTTTGTTCTCTGCAACAACACAACGCAACAACTGCGTTGCAGTTGTGCAACACTGCAAGAACTGCGACGCAAGCGTGTTTGTTCTCTGCAATGAGGACTTTGACTTGGCTCCAACTTTCCGAGGTGCATCCGTACTTGTCACCAATGATCTTGGTTGGTTGAAGTCATACCTCAACTTTGGCACATCTAATCGAGTCCAAAGCCCAAACAGCAGCCAAAAAGCTGGGCATTCTAAATAGGAGAAGTGATACATTACGCCTGGACAGCTCCTATCTTTGTATAAGGCGCAAATCCGATCTTGCATGGAGTATTGCTCCCACCTTTGGGATGGCTCAGCCAAATACCAACTTGCCGCACTCGACTCGGTTGAACGCAGAGCTAGGAGACTCAATGGCGACAGTTCACTTTTAAAAACTAATATGCAGAGCTTGGCACGTAGACGCAAAATTGCCAGTATATGTATCTTTTATAAGATGTACTTCGGAGAGTGTAGGAGCTGCATGAGCTCATACCGCCTTCCCCTTTCTTCCATCGGACAGACAGACGTACGGCTGATTACCATCCTCATCTTGTCGAAATCCCTCTTTTTCGGACCAAGTGCTTTAAAATATTCTTTATAATGCGCACTGCCAAGGTTTGGAACTCCCTGTGTTTCTGAGCTTATATAACCCAAATATTTTCAAAGTTTGAGTGAATAGGCATCTCTGGGTGAGCTCGCTCCATTATCGCTTATCCTTGCTACGTAGCTGGTTGTAGGCCAAGAGCAAACCCATCTCAAATAAAAATAAAATAAAAAAATATAATGAAAATAGGCAAAATGCTGGTTGGGATATGGAAAGCATGGCATTGCCTTGGACAGCTCGTTATGATTAAACATAAGCCAGCAAAAAGCAACAATGATAACTTTAGTAGTAACATAGCAATTAGTAAATTGAGGAGGCCAAGCAAAGTTTTAAATTAAAGTAAAAATAAATATATGACTTAACTTGACAAAATGCATATATTAATGTCGAATACTTTAACGCATCTTAAAAAATGAAAACTTCTCAAAACATAGCACAAGATTATATCATTATTAATAATTCATGGTGATATTGCGCCAACAATGTTTAAAAAAGTTATATGTGTATAATAGTCTTATTAATTATAAGATCTTCTATATTGTGATGTTCTGTGTATGATGTCCAAGATATTCTTATTTATTAACAAGATCTTTATAACATCTGTTTGACAATAAAGTTTGTTCTGCAGAAAATTGTCAAAGACAATACTAATAACAATTACGAAATTGACGGATAAATCGTCTCAGGAATCTGTAACAATTAATAAAGATAGTCCTAAAAGGCTGAGGTTACGGTGTCAATTGTTGACGTGTGAATAGCTCTGCCACTAAACTATCCATTAATCAGAGGCACAGATTCTATATATAGCCTCTTATGGTATCAATCCTGGAGCTGATGTCAGATACATTCAACGGTTAAAGGAGATTATGACTATTGTTTTTTGTTTCTATTGTTCTAAATTATTTGAAACAGTTTATTGATAAGTTTAATACTCGTAATTAAACAAAATTGATATAAAATTGTGCAACACCTTTCTAGACACAAAAAAATGAATATGAAAAATTTATATAATATCGAACCATTATATAATAACCGACTTATGATTAATAAGTCAATGTCATGCTTATAACTCCAAGAATTGGGTCGTCAAGTGCAAAAATAATTTTTTAAATCCCATTACATCTTTAAAAAGTTTTTAAAATTAGCGCGTATGGATAAATCAACAAAAGCAAAATATACCTTAGATATTTTTTTCTTCTGATATATTACAAAGGGAAAGTTAGAATTAGATAGATATGATATCAATTTGAGCAGGGATAGATTTTAGAACTTAATGTACTTTACATTAATTACATCTAGGCGGCTAGTGTTAGTTAGTTATGTGTACCTACACTATTATTATTATTATTATTTTTATATCATAAATGGTGGCAGTCACACTGACGATCCAGGTTACCGTCACCTAGGTGGAGGTGCAGGTGCGGTGCTGACCCAGCAGGAATTTGTTTACAGCTAACAATATCTTATAATGTAACATTTATAACTTACAATATATAATAAAATTACCAATCTTCTTGTAAATGTATTTTCTACAATCGTGTGTAATTCGTTGATACTAAAATTTATACGTTTAATTAATTAATTATTTAAATAAGTTTAATTAAATTATTTATAATTAGTTAATTAATTAATTTGTAATTTATAAATACATTTGCGTTCTGTAGGATCAATTCAAACTGGAAACATGTTACGTATCTTACACAACTCCGGTCTAAGTAATAGCTATCGACAGGTTTTTTAAAGTAAAAAACTTTATAAATATTAATTCAAGTACACGTTGACGCCATTACAACTTCAAGGTGCACTTAATTAACTGTTAATACTTCGCTAATTATTATTAAACTCAACTTAATTTTCACTTAATGTATATCTAACCAAAGAGAATTAGCTGAACAACAATTATTGTTGTAAAACATTTTTTTTTTTAATATTTCTAGTTCCTTTAACTTGAATAACATTTCATTTCCATATCATAACTAGTCACAGAACATCTTATAACATAAGGATTATATATAATTATCTTTTGGCTCCGATTTCGTCCGCATACGTATATTATATTTTATAAATTATACAATCTATTATATTCTCAGCAGTTTTATGCGTGAAAGAGTAAAAAATATTTATCATGCTAACATTTGCATAGACTTCATCCGCATATACTAGCGATCCACTCCGACTTCGCACGGGTTTAATTTTATGTAGGTACACAAAGGAAGATTTTTAAAATTATTATTAAGTATTCTTCTAATTACTTGTACATGTTTTTGTAAATTTTGTAATTTTTAAAATTTATGTAATTGATTTGTGTAATATAATCAATAATTGAAATAATGTTTATTTTAACTTCGATTAGGAACATATATACATCGAATTAGGATTACTCCTGTCGTGATGTACAATGAGTGTTATTGTAAAAAAAAAAATAAAAAAAAATTGATCTAAGCGTATAGACAGAGGGACAGACGGCGGAAAGTGACTTTGTTTTATACTATGTAACATATTATATTTAGTAACACTTAACACTAAAACACTTCCTTGTAACTTAATTATGTGAGTCTAAGCATTAAGTAATTTTATGTAATTAAAATTAGTTATTTAAATAGAGTTATGGTTACTTATCACAAGGTTCAACAGTTAATAGGAAAGATAATGTTTAAACTCGTATTGATATGTTATTGAACCCATCTAGCTGCATTTCAAATGATTTTTATGTTTCATAGTGAGTTAAGGGTCATCTTATCACTGCACAGTAGTAAACAACTGCTTACAACGATAAACTAAATTAGACACAGATTCTCGTATAGTTGGTTCACTCTTGTTCTAAACTATGTACTTATCATAATTAGTGCTTACTGTTTCATTAGGTCTAGAAATATCTAGAAATATACACTTACATATATCTAGGAAAGTTCAAAAAGCGTTGTTAGACAATAAGGCAACTGGTTTGAAATTTGTCATGTCATAATTAATTGTTAACTTTGCAACCGTAGCAATAATCTTCTGTATCTATCTATACTTACAAAATGGTGTCCTAAATCAACGCACAGCCAAATCTAGTAAGCCTAGAAAGCTGGAATTTGGAACGTAGGTTTATTTTATAACGTTAGAAAAATGGATTTTTGAAAATTTACTTCGTGTGTGGCTGGGGGCGGGTTGCTATATAGTCTATACTTAATTTGTATGTTTGTATGAATAAACTCAAAAACTACTGGACCGATTTTGAAAATTCTTTAACCTATAGACAGATCAGCGAGTAACATAGCCTATATGTTATAAAGTTACGCATGCGAAGTCGCGGATTTTAATACGGTTTTCACTATTGGAAAAGCGATAAATGAGGAAGGTCAGTTTTAATTTTCAGAACAAAATTTTGTGCGAAGCGGGGAGCGGGTCACTAATTAAATCTAATGTAATTATTTGGAAGGGAATCTGAAAGTTTTATTTCATCGTCGACATTATTTCTTAGACAAAAAGGTTAATAATTGTTTATGACGTGATGTTGCACGCTTTATAGTATTTAAAATATTTAAAATACAAATATTTTTCTTTCTTTAAAATTGAAATTAAATGTTCCGCTCCAGATTACTTAAAATATTTGAAACTTTACAAATAATAATAAAATAAATAGCTTTATATGAAAGTTCATTACGTGAGTTCTCATTATTCAAAGCCAGGATGAGCCCTTAGGTGTCATTTAAAACATGGCTAAACTCGTTATAAGTAAGAACCATTTAATATAGATTACTTTTTACGCCTAACCTGTCTCCATATTTATTCGTTACGAATAACTGCCTGCAAAGAAACTTATTCATATCTAGAATGTTAACTGTTATGTTTTCCATTGAAAAATGTGACACTTAATAGTACTAACTAGTATTTATTGTTCCCAATTTGGTACCCACTTTTTTTCATAAGTGATATAGAGTACAGTCAGCATAGTAATTAAAGAATTTTTGGACTACAAATACGAGGTCACCACGTTCTGAGTCATTCGTGTTATACATCACATTCTCTCTATTAAATGGGTAAAATTCATTAGGGGTAATGAACATGTTTGTATTTTATATTATTTTAAGGTGCATTTCGACATATCGACTGGCTATAGAAATTTTTTTTCTACTATAGAAAAATCTTTTACGGTACGTTTATATGGCATGTAATATATAGTATAAACACTCGAAAATTTATACATTTTTGGTTGTTAGCTCTAAAAAAACAGACTTTTGTTACGCCAAAAGTAGGCCCATGAAGTTTTTTAAAATAAATTCAATTTAATTTTATATCCTATGTACCCACATAGGACATAAAATTAAATGGAATGTATGTGGCACTATTTCTTACCCCTTTTACTTACTACCCGCATTTTTTAATATGCGTACAAAACATATGGCATACGAAAGACGATTAGTTTATCTAACCTCGCTGCTGACACTGCATTCAAATGCGTGTAAAGTGAAAATGGGAAGTGAAAGATTGTCAACCAAGGACTAGGGTCGTATTGGAAAATAAAAAATATGACACCTGAGAAAATATGAGTATTATAACGACCGAAATCTTTATCGCTGTGACGATGGTGGAGTCACGGCGACAGTGGCGCCCAATTTTGTATAGTCTTCGGCGAATTTTTTTCCTTCGGATACAAAGTATTCTATATAAGTATTAATCCAGGTAATAAACGATGTGTTGTTTCATACAAGTAACTATGCGTTGAGCCGTTTTTGCATTAAAGAGTAAGAAACATCCATACATGCATTGAGCAATAAATATTGAATAGACGTTTTATTTAACAGCTAAGAAAAAGGGACGCGGACGAAGTCGCGGGCAATAGCTAGTCCATTTTAATCTACATTATTACACATTGACTGTACTTTCTACGGTTAGTTAATAACTGCTTTTTGCCTTCCACTCATGAACTCAACGATTAGTATTTATTATAATTGCTATTATCAATTAAATTCAATGCAAATTAATTATATCTTAACATACATGTGGCTTAAGGCCTCTATAACAAAAATATAAATGTTTTTGTGGGCATTATATCAAACTACTATAATAAAATGAAAATGAGGTAAATAAACAATATATCGAACTAACATCGAACAGTTAAAAATTATAATTTAATCCCAAAAACTAAATGAATTTTTTGTTAATCTGTCGTTAATAAGAGAACAACATACAGACCGTATAGAGCATAAGCAAAATTTTTTGGTGTTTCTAAAACTATTCCACGTCTTTGTCAACATTTAGTCCGGTATTTTTTTAATTTTTTTCAACGGTATACCTACACAATGCAATGTGCTGTTTACTGTTTTTTTAAGTAGGTATTCTCGTTTTATTAGCCTTGTGTGATAGGGATGAGTGACATGCATTCCAAATTTATAAATTTACCATATTCCATATAACCAAAACTATACCTAATGGTTATTTTGAATGGAAACAATAGATTACTAGGCGTACGTCTAATGAGTTATCGCTGAACCACGCGAAGCGGATGCGATAGTGGTCAAAGCGGTCTCTATCGTATAGATAGATTCACTGTTATCGACCTTAAAATGTATGGGAACTTATTGTTTTTTTTTAACAAATATTTTTGATTAACACTTACCATTTCCATATTAATTAAAAATGGGTTTTCCTGGTACAATTTTTCCAAAACGCTTGCCGTTTTGTCGCCTAAGCAATATTGGTTTGAGTTGCCCTCGAATAAATTCATGACGTAAATGTTCGTTACACATTCCGTTCTGCAAAAAGAAATATACTAGCAATACTTTTTTGCATCGCTCCAGTAAATTTTATAATGAACACCTGCTAGATCTGGATATTTTCAGTTGTCCTATGGGAGTTTATAAACGAAGCCTTAAACAACCTCAAAAATATAGTTTGGTAGTCTACTTTTTTCTCTTTCTTTTTTTTGTTTACTTTTTAACTATTTGTATGTTCAATTTTCTGTAGTAACTTGTAATTTATAATATGATTTAGTAATTTAGTGGAAACTTTGCTATTTTCTGTTTTTCTTATATGTATACGTATAATGTGTAAGCGAGATATTGTATGTTTCCCTAATATAAATAAAATAAAATAAAATTGTGCCATAGTGTGAGGGGTCAGTGAAGTTGGCATTGGTACACTCACTCACTTGTTTTTTCACGGTGGTCACTGCTTAATATATGACTGCGGAACGCAATTTGCCCTATCGCCACTATGCTGCCACTATCTTTGAGGACTTCTTGTTCTTCAAGTGTCTCTTCTTCTCGAAGGTTGGCGACAATCATGGCTACAAATTGGTGCACGAAACAGAGAGCGAGTGCTCATACCAAACCACTCTCTTAAATTCTTCAACTAGGATGTCATCTTCAAGTTTTTCCCTGTATTTTTCATTTACTGTTCCTATATCTTTACGAGTGTTAAAACTCATCAACATCTAGACTGTCTAATTTTATAAAAATAACTACAAAGTTGCTATTATCCAGTGCTTATTATATTATCGAGCGAGAACAGTGCACAATGCGTATCAAAGCTTCATAGTTAAGTTCAATACTCAAAGTGCATAATCGTAGTAATCGGCCGGAGCCAAAAGTCGTCGACCCACTTATCTCATCCGCCATCCCTTTTACAATTACAACAACAAAATGAGTAAGTGCTGTGCACAGTGCACCCGATATGCGTACACGCATCGATACCGATGCAGAGGAATAAAATCCTGTGTGAATGAACTCTAATCTCTGTTTTGTGTTCACACTCCGAGATGTCAGACTATAATGATTACTATTACCAAACGTATTCATTTGTGTCAAACATATTGTCGACTATTTTGTTGATTTGATAAGTTTTTAAGTTTTCAAACAAAAGAAGAATTGACTGGTAAAGTAGCCATCTATAATCATCAAACAGAAATGCAAAGTATACTCGTAAGTTATAAATAAAATGGGTAATGAGTTCACCCATCAGATGAGTTGAAATGTATTAGGTATTGAAAATTAGCTATGACAGAATAAATCTTATTCGATTTTCCATTTAGTCTTTGCAAACAAAGTTTTTGCAAATATTGTTGATTTTTATGGGGTTTATTTTACAATTTGTAGTTTCTATTCTATTTCTTTAAATTTTTTTAGGATTTTTAAAAAATATTACGAAGCCACAAACTTACAAAATTGTCAATTGCTTAGTTAGAAAATGATGCTATTTTATTTTATTTTTGGTAATTTCGTGCTATGGGTATGCATATCGCATTAAATATGTGATAATTTTCAAATTTTTAATTTATAGATTTACTATCGACCGGCTAAGCACGGATTTGAAATTTTCAAAAATCCTTTCTTAGCGGATGCTCACATTATAAAATAAACCTATGGTCCAAATGTTGGCTTTCTAGACTTAATAGGCGTTGATAGTCAGTCAGGGCAAACTATTTTATAAGCATATAGATGTTATTATAAATCACAGATTGAAAACTCACTACAAGTTATCTATCATAACACTTTTATTATATCTATCAATATTATGATAAATCAATATAGGTACAATGGATAAACCGATGGATAACCAATAACCAGCAACAAAAAAAATTAAGACTTTTTTTTAAATGTCTAACGGATTATGTCATAAATTGTTTACAATGATTGGGATTCTTTGGTATTATTTGGCGCTTTATGTTGTATCCACAAACTACCAGGTGTTTATTGCTTAAAAACTATTTAAAACACCGATAAAGAATAATTTCTTTGAACAAATTTAGGATCCATTGTCGCAAATTGAGCAGTCATAAAAACCAGAAAGCTGCTTCCTGTTATGGGCAATAGCTTAATCTAAACTACCTGATTTGACTTTTGGAGTATCCTTTTTAAAAAATAGCAGAGAGATTAAAAAGAATTGTTACTTTAGTGGTAGGTATTTATCTTTTATTTCTATAAATCTATAGATACCACTTATCTATAGATCTTTTTTTATCTATAGATACCACTTGGGAGAGAATTGCGATGTTTTTTTAAATGTTAATCCATGTTAATTCAGATAAAATTCAGATAAATATAAATCAGTTTATATTAACTAAATCTATAATATAAAAATGAATCCCTAAATGTGTTGCTAAGCGCAAAACTCGAGAACGGGGGGACCGATTTTAATTCTGTCTTCACTCATGGATATAGAGGGATAATCAGGGAAGGTTTTTACGTAAAAAAAAAGCACCCCGGGCGAAGTCGGGAACAGGCCGCTAGTTTAATATAAAAACGAAATACTTTTCGACGATCGGTTAAATACCGTTTTAAGATTACATCAATTTTATGAATATATCTCATATTTATGATATTATCAAAAATGGATATAAAGTTATGTCTAGGTGGATATCTCATTATATAAACTTTTATCCTATACTACTTGGACAGGATAAAGAAAAATGGACAGGATAAAGAAGGCTTCTTTATCCTGTCCATTTTTATATTATTTGTATGTACTGTCACTAAATCCGCATATCTGCATCTCATGGTTCTAAAGTAAAGTAAGTAACACATATAATGGTTCTTTTTAATATATTTTAACGAAATTATTCTTCACAAACGGAATTATTATTTAAATTGTTAATAATTTCCAATAACACTAGTGTCGGCGTAATCGGGCGTTTTGTCTAAAAAATATATTTGTTTTATATGCCTACGCTGACAAATGAATTAAAATTGCTTTTTATTCAATGAAAACCGGTGCGAAGCACTAATACTAAATTCAAAGTTTGTAAAATAATCACACTTGACAGTTCGTTTTATTATTTTTTAATTTCTATTGTTTTATTCATTACGTGCATCTTATTTGTTGCTAAAAAAAATTATAAGCGTTGAATGTCTAGACGTATAAATCATATTAATGTCAATGCCATATTCAATCCTTATGCATTTTACTTAGAAACAGTACTGTCGAATAATAAGTGCATTGTGTTACCGTATACGTATCGTGAAGATTAGGGAGGGGAAAGCTTATGCGATATATCTGTCGATACACTTCGTCGATGAAGTGTTGCAAAACAGACTACCAGCTTTTGCTTAGGGCACATCTAGCGTCATCTATTAATATGTGTTATTAAAATAACTTCATAGTTTAATCCTATAGTCTGTCCGGCCGGTTTCATCCAATTAATTTCAAAAGATTGCCTGTGAACAAACATTTAGTAAACTGTCACACTTATAACATGGTTATAAAATACAGATTTCTGTGTATTTTCATCAATCATATATAATTATTAGTCATTATATTTATTTTAACATATTTTAATTTTGACTGAATCTATTCAAAATTTTTCTTTAAAACTTTTACAAGTCAGCTTTTGTGTATTCTTGTAATACCTACATAGTCCTAAAATCTGTTATATAAAACACTTCTCTTCTGAAATTGTATCGATAGATGGCGCGAACCTAACCGCTTACGAATAATCAATTAAACAACGCCAATTAAGATTTCAATATGTGTTGAATGTAGTCACTTATTAAAATATATCTGGAGCGACTTCTTAATCTAACTAATAACGGTGCGTGTTAATCAGAGGTCCTGATCGAGGTCATCGACTCCATGTGGGCATATCGATATATCGATAGCGGCGTCGACAGGGTGGCGCGCGCCACGCACTTCCGACGGGACGGATTTGCCCGAAACGACGCGGGCGCTTCAAACGGTCCTGCAAAATTCGGACAGCGAAGCGTGCGCATGAATCCCATTAGAATATTCCTTTTATTACCGACATGGGAATCGCCAGACATTCAACGTTGCACTTGCTCGCGTCTTGCCTGCAAAACACAAACAATTTTTATGGCGCATAATCTCAACATGTAGACGCGTTACAAGATGACGCGGGCATTTCACTTGACATTATACCTCCATATTAAATTCAGATGTCCCGTGTCGAAATTAAAGCTCGAATTATTAATTATATTTGCTCCGCATGAGCACAGCAAAAACAGTACGTATTAATTACGAAAAAATGTCGCCGGTTAATTATACGTTTTTTTTAGGTCGGATTCAGTGTATCCGAATTTTGGCGAGCCGGGAAGCCCACCGGGGTCTTTCTTGCTACTTACATCTCACGTTTTTGAGTGGCCGTAATATTTAAATTGCCAGCATAGCTCCCGCGGGCATACCTCGCATGGGAATGTATGCCGGCGGTCCACAAAACTCGCTTTTACCAAATGCGCGGTGCGTCGTTCAAACGTCTTCCTTGTCTAACATGACTTCGTTTGGGCAGCGTGAGGGAGATGGCGATGAATAGGTGCAACTACTTTTACTGGACTCATTACGTCAGCAAACGCATCCCGCCTAAAATTTTGCATGGATGCGTTGCGAATATATAACGCCACTGTGGCGGCGGCGACGCTCACTGCGGACACGTCCGACCGTTACCTGCCGATGCATATTAATCGAGGAGGAAGTTTTGTCAACAATAACTAATGTGTTTCGCGAACCGTTTGCGGCCCTATTGATATCTTTTTGTCAATATTTAAAAAGTTCCTTTCGGGCGCTGGCGACGGTTCCTTATAAAATGCAATTATTGCATAATTTATGACGCATCTTGCGGAAACAATCGGCTCGTTTGTCCGTCCGTCCGGGTGCTCCAGCGATATCTCTGTCCGTGCAAACGCAAGTGGTTAAACTGGGTTATTCCATTTAAATCATACACTACTCGAGCATTAATGAGCGATAATCAAGACTTGTAAATAATCTATACCTTTGATTACTGACAGGTTCATTCTTTGAGTGGATGTATCTTGAGTGCTTCTATCTGTCTTGATAATTAGTTTAAAAATTTAAATGGAATTAAACATATCTAACATAATGGTTTGCGTGCTCGCTTATCTATTTATAGAATACTAGCGACGTAACCTGACTACAATTCACATCAAAATATTTTCTTTACCAGCTGTGTCCGAAACTTCGTACGCGCGGTTTTCGTAAGCTTGGTATTTCGGTATTCGGTATAACTTTTTTGTTTGTAAACAGATTGGAATGAAATAAACACTAAATCTCATGGGAAGCTTTCTACAATACATAAGTGAAAACCGCATACGAATTGGTTAAGCTGTTTCTGAGTCATCCTAAGTCATCCCTTATCCCTTAGGAAGGTTTCTTATCCCTTAGGAACCTTATCAACGCACACAGTTATACACTCGCAATCCATTATCGATGCCTAAAATAATTAGGTTTTAACCATCGTTAGCTTAACCTTTTTACGACCTTTTGTTTCTCTAAAGTGAGGTAAATAAAGTAGTATCGTTTTTTATTTAATTTACATGGCCGTGATTCAACTGTTAATAAGAATTTTTCAGTGAATGACGTATGTTTTGTGACATGTGGTGGAGTGAACATGACATTGGCAATGACATGACATTGGAAGATATTGTGATTGTCAAAATAACTGATATTATTAGACTTTTAAAGTCCTATAATCTATTATTTTTCTTATTTTCGAACCTTCTAAAAAAGTTGCATAAAGTAAAAGTGATAAGATGAAATTGTATATCGTAATTGTATCATATTCAGGACTAGCCTGCAAAGCAAGCTCCTGTGCCTCGATTTCTGCCACTGATCAAAGACATTTTAGTAGGCAGTGCGAATAATTTAAATGTTATGTTATATGTATTAAATAATAATTAAGAGAAACCGAGTCGGATGAGTTGCTACATTAACTGCAAAGTGAATGAAAAATCAAATGTAATAAGTTGCAAATTGGCCATCTCGTATCAATTTTAAGTTGCGATTAATTTAAAATTAAGAACATTATTAAGTAAGTATAGCATGTGCAGATAAAACTGATTAAACAGTTCCTTGTTTGCTTAAAAAGTTAATCTCTGACCCGTAACAGAAAACAATAATTGACAGATAATCGACTTACGTCAAAGATTGAGGTACACATTCACTGTTGCGATTACAACATTCGCCGAACCAACAATGAGAGCATAGTTAATTGTAACACAATAATTATTATATTATTCTTATCTTTACATCTCAGTAATAAAAAATAAATAAAGATTCTGCACGATAAGATACTGTTTGATAGCTTTTCAGTTGCAATCACGAGCGGCTACTGTCTTAAATGATTTCGCAAAGAAACAATTGAATGAATGAATATTAAATACGGAACCATATTTGAAAAAAATAATGAATAATTATATTGGATACTTTGCTTTAATGTTCGCACAATGGTAGGTGGCTACCGTCGCCAATCCATAGGTGCTGCAAGTGTGGTGACGACCTCATCTTTATACGTACGTTTACTTACAAAGTATAAGTTGAAGTCGCTGACCGCGTATGTCTGTATAGCCGCTAACTCCTCTTAAACCACGTAAGGGATTTTGATGCTGTTTTCACCATTAGCTAGATAATTTTTCACTGATTTTTCTTACATAAATGAAGGTAAATGGCCAGGCAGGTCACCCGGAAAGGGTATGATCAAATCTCGACTGGATCAAATTATGCTTGAATAGAGTACTGGAACGGAGGTTATAGTAAAATTAGCCTTGGCGGGCGGAAGGAGTGCAGGAACACAGTCCTGAGAGTTGTGACTTCATCAAGAGGCCAAGAAGTATGAAGCCAAAAGTATTCCACTTTTGGCTTCGCAACTATTGCAAGTTCAAAAATTTCAAAACATTTATTAGATCTTTCTAATAGATTTTCTCATGCATACAATTTTATTAACGAACGAAAGAAATGTCTGTAGTAATTACCTGTATAATATAAGTATAATACCTAAGTATTAAAATAAATCATGTAATTTCGATAAATGCCTACCAATAAAGTTGTGAGACATGCAACGTGCAAGTGATACGTGCATTTCATCTTCGTTTCAATTAATCAACATAATTTATTTCGTGTCGTTTATTCAAAACAACAAAATAATATTAATTAGATTGCGCACGTTTTAGATTATCCGTTCGCTGATAGGTACGGATTCCATGGAGATAATACTCAATACGTACAGTCGTAGTCAGACTTATGTCCATGATTACGATTTTTAAAAATTGATAATTATGTTTTGAAGTTATGTCATATTTAACACTAGTTGTTGCACGCGACTTTGCCGGCGTAAATTTATAAAATATTGCCTATTTTACTCTCTTATAACGTACTTTCTATAGGTGAAAGAATTTTTATAATCGGTCCAGTAGTTATTGAGTTTATTCATTATATACAGACAAATCTTCTCTCTTTATAATTAGTACCTATAGATAAAAAATATGCAGCATTTTTTTCAAGACTAGTGTTTGCTTACTGGTCTAAAATCGAACATTAACCAACTTACGTCATTTTTTATTTCATAATGTAAAAAAAGTGGCGTAATTTTTTTTTCATAACAAAGCCATAATGTGCTTTGTACAAACCAAATTACTAAGTACAGTACAATAAACAACACAAAATTAGAGTATATTCAAAGGGTCTATCTTATGTCTACATTTTGTTGCTGACTGTACGTTGATACTTTAATACTTGAGTCGCGGATTATGACGATTAGTTTTGTACTGATTTATCGCACTTTTATTGTCTTAATTGCTTTGTTCAAGATTATCATTGCGGTGTTATTTTTATAGGATGACGTCAAATCTTTATTACTCCTCTGAGAAGCCAACCATTTACTTTAGTATAATAAAGCGTTTACATACATTAAATATAATTTTATTTTCAAATATATTGTATGTAACAAAACTTTTTTAAAAAAATATTAATCGTAAAAGTATTATCCATTTTGCATGAATAGTTGTTGTGTTAAAATGCATTATTTATCTCCAGTTTGAACTCGTGGAATTTTTTCTACTTAGTTGGCCTGATAACGGTATAAGTATGAGCCAAATCTCGCGTTCGTGATGCAATAACAGAAGCCTCTTTGAGCGATCTCCCACTGATTGCTCACACGTTAGCGAAAGCCGAACAAATGAAGTTAGCACTTGAAGAAACCATTTGCTTCCAATTTGTGGTTCGTCCGGCAATGGGCCCGCGTCCGTTTATCCCGTCAAAAACAGTGCAAATGTACACTAATTACGCTATTGTAGCGGGCCCGTGATAATTGATTGCTCATACTGTTCTAAATTCAAGTCTAAATTCCGTGTTGTCGTAGTGGATAGATATTCTTTTAGTTCAAAAAATTTATCAAAATACTAGCGGGCCGCTCCCGGCTTCGCCCGAGGTGCATTTTTTTACGTAAAAACCTTCCCTGATTATCCCTCTGGCCATGAGTGAAGACAGAATTAAAATCGGTCCAACCGTTCTCGAGTTTTGCGCTTAGCAACACATTTAGGGATTCATATTTATATTATAGATATATCTATTATTTATTATAAAAAGCAATGTGTGTATGTATGTTCCCTATGAACCGATTTTGATGAATTTTTCAGACAATCTTCAGATTAATCCAGCGGGTGATCCTGTGAAGTTTGGTAGCGATCGAACGAGGCCAAAGTCGCGGGCAAAACCTATTTTCCATACAAATGAATATCTTTAATCTGGAATTCTACTATACTAATAAATATTATAAATTGCTTGTATGTAGGAGGTAGTTATTTGGAACTAGCAGGCACCAGCTATTTCCAAATATTTTAAAATCTATATGTTCCATACAAATGAATCTTTAATTTGGAATTATAATTTAAAACATGAAATTTTAGATAGAAATTTAGATTGAGAAATAAGAAAAATTAGGATGAGTTCTCCGATTTATTGAGATCTATTTGGTAAGCGGTTTACACTTATTAAGCTGTGTGTAACAAACAATGGAAAAATTACCATCAACGTCGAACCTTCTGTGACTCAAGGAATGAAAACGTAGATTTTAATGTGTGAAATAATTTCATTGGATATATTAATGTTTTCATTGAGGTAGACAGTATTTATTTAAACTTTTACTACTGTCTTTATTAATGAATATGTATTAATTTAATTATATAGGTACCCATGTCAGCATTTACCTACCTAACACACGATAAGTAACTTCCGTTGTAAATATTTGTATTTAAATATAGAATGTGGGAATTGGGAAGTGTTGATTGGTAATTCAAGTGCCTGAATAAAATTGTATTCATAAACAATATTCATAAACGCCAAAAGGACGCAAGGCGAATACAAACTTTGAGAAAGTTAAAAAGAGAAAAATATTTGCTTTTTTCTTATAGTGTAAGTATTCATACTCCAAATTTATTAAAAAAAAAACTTAATTAATTTTCGTAATTATAAGCAATGTTGTAAGTATATCTTTATTTTTATTTTTTATGATAAGGTTACCAATTTTCTATAATAAGATAAAAATTTCACATAATATTACACATCTTTAAATTACTTCGTTTCTAATAAATCTAATAGGTATATTAGAATCTAATATACCTAATATAAAGGCGGTTTTGTAATGGAGACTGACTTGATTACCTACTGTTATCAGACATAAGGTGACGCGTTGACAAAACTCGAGTGTGATGGCTTAAGCGATACATTGTAAAGTTACCGCAGTCTTGAGACTGCTAAGCAAATGCCGACAAATCCCGGAGCTAAGTAAACTGTGGATAAGGACACGCTCCTCCATAACATAGATTAACCGGGCTCCCGGCGCGGTAGCAGTGTAAACACAACCTAAGTGCACATGTGGTATCACACTCAGTTAATAAACAATTACTTACATATAATTTAATTTGAGAAAATTTTTTTGAAGTCTTTGTTATGTCTTGATCTAGATTTGTTTTTTTTTTCACGACTACTGTAGTTGTATTGAGTTAAAAATTTAACTTTAACTTCTTGCAAAAACTATGTAGGTATTTTATAATAAAAAATACGAAAGCTTGTGAAGATTTTTGGAATTTTTAGATCTAATCACACGTACACCGCAGAGTGAATTTAGATGAAACTTGCCACACGTATCTATAGACTATATATTGGATTAAAAGACACGACGCTTTTTATTGCAGTACTAAGTTGCTAAGTAATTAGATAATATTTTACACATACCTTTTAGCGCTAAATGGCGATTTGCATTTAGAACTTTGAATTACTGCTAATAGTACAAAGTACCTACCTTTAGTCTTAAAATTAATAATTAGTCAAGTTTTTGTTTAGTGGCAACCTTATCTATGTAGAATTTAGCCACTATTATTACCTATTATTTATTAACAACTAACTTTTGCCAACCACTTCGACTGCGTCCCTCGGGAAATGTATCTTTTTTAGTATTTTCTGTACCGCTGATATCGTTGCAAAATTTTATAAAGAAAGAAAGAAAGAAAGAAAGAAAGAAAGAAAGAAAGAAAGAAAGAAAGAAAGAAAGAAAGACATATATTCCCTGCATGAAGGACATTAACATAACATTGCATAGAAAAAGAAACAACAAAAACAAACTGACACAAGTAAATTAACAAAAACACAGGTAATATGTGTTTTATGATGTTAATGAAAGCGTAACAAACAAACAAACAAACTTATAGTTTCCCATTTATAGTTTACTAGCTGTTGCACGCGACTTCGCCCGTGTAACTTATAGCCTATGTAACTCGCTGATAATTTAGCTATCCATATGTGAAAGAATTTTTTAAATCGGTCCCGTAGTTTTTTGAGTTTATTCATTACAAACATACAAACCTATAATCTCTATATTTATAAAATTAACGTGTCACGTTGTTTGACGCCAATGAACTCCTAAACTACAGAACCGATTTTGATAAAACTTCGTAACTATGTGTAATTTGGTCCAACTTAAATGATAGGATTTTTTTTATAATATAAAGGTGGCAGACAGGCTGGCGGCTCACTTGATGGTAGGTGGTTACCGTCTCCTAAGGACACAAGCAACACCAAGGGGAGTGCTAGTGCGCTGCCCCTACCCTGTAGGAATTTGTTCACAGCTCGCTTGAAGTAGCCCATATTGTAGCTAGGTGGAAACACCTCAGAAGTTTTTATTTTGAATCCGGGCGAAGCAGGGAACGGGCCACTAGAATTAGTATAAATATTAGTTAGGATTGTGATTATATATTTTTTTTTTTAAATCGAATGATCGAGCAATATTTGATAATTGTCGTAAATCACCAAGGTCTTCAGGTCGCGACCATGTCACAATGACGGCGTACGGCCATTAAATTAGCTAAGATAACGATTGTCATTTTGAAGTCTTCATTCGGATTTATTTCTTTTCGCTGTTTTACTTATTACATTTTTTACCAAGATATACCTATGTAATAAATTGTTTATATTTATTATTATATGTAAATCCATAATTATTCATTAGTTAAAAGTAGATATTTTACATTATTTCATATAATTAAAATGTAGCTATGATTAAAATAAAATATTATCTTAACATTATAAAATGAATAGTCTATAGAATAACATTACCTAAATCTAGTTAAACCTAGTTAAATTTCAAAGTAAAAAGACTAAATATATTTAAAACTTATGTATTTCTTTAGAAATGTCAATGTTTTATTTATAGTGAGTTTTCTAGGAAATAGGAAAAACCAATGCGTAGTTAAAGTATTTCTTGACAATTTGAGAATTAAAAGATAAACTCAGGTGATGAGCAAATATGAGACGTCTAAACGTTATCTCTCACAAATAAAGTGGGACATAAATTAATCAGATTCTGGTGCGATATAGTAATTCTATAATAAATGTTACTATCGCGGTTTCGGTGCTTGTTTGTATGTATTACATACTGCCCCTGTTTTATTAAAAAACTATTTTTATTATACTTCTTTTTAACAATAAGAGAAAATTAGATGTTACATATATAATGTGTTACATTGACATTCAAGAGTTAAATTAAAGACAAGTTTTATTTTTAATTTTTAAAATAATTTATTAAGTGTATAATTAGGAATCCCGATTAAGGTTGTCGAAGAATATTAGCATTTTTGACAAGCACATTGGATGAGTGGTTAGGGTGTTTGACTGTACCGCTCTATATCTGGGTTCGATTCTCGACAGGGTCAACTTGGGTCAACTTTGGGAATGAACTTTTTAAAGTTGGCTCTGGTCTGAATTTCGAAAGTAGCGGCAAGGCACATTGCATTTCGTAGTCAGCTCGCCTGGCAGTAAAACCTCACATAAAACTACCGTGAAATAATAGCATGTGTGCTGTTCTGTTTCGGTGAGTGAGTATGGGATGCCAGAGCCCATTTCACTATCATCTCCTTTATCTTATTCTTAATTACCTTTATCCTTAATTCTACTTTGGTCAGCACCGCACTTGCAAGCACCTGTGGCGTTGCTTGTGTTATAGGAAACGGGATTGGCATCTTGTCTGTTGAGCTTAACATAATTAATAAAAAACAATTACTTATTATTAGATTTTTTTGATCGTCAACTCTCTCTCGTACTAGCCCATAGACTTTCGAGTTAGGACATTTGTGCCTACAAATGAAAAGAGTAAGAAATGAGAGATGAAAAGAGTAGGAATATATTTCGTTAAGGAATAACATAGAGTAGGTAGGTACATTAAATTGTTTTACTTGAAGAATTTACCACAAAAATAATAAAAAGTAACGAGACCATTTCTTTTTATCCATATACAGGCGATATTATACTATATGAAAGTGATCAATATTTTTACAGAGAATTTATTAGTTAATAAAGTGCTTAAAGTTTTCCTTGCGAACTTTTATTGCTATAACTTTGTAGAAGTTATATTATTTTTGTAGTTTTGATGAAGTATTTTTTTTGCCCCACACTTTTCTCACATACATCGTATCAGTGTTGCTTCGTGGAAAATGTGTCAAACTTTTACAAAAATAAAAATTATATAGTAAATGAATATTTTGTTAGAAGATTTTAAGAATCATGGTGCAAGATCATTACTTTTTTGTTTTGAGATTATCGTAACGTCGGGAGACTTTGTATTATAATTAAGGATACTAAGTATCCTTCTATAATTTTTTATGAATTAATTAATAAAAATATCCTATGAAACGAAATAAAATTATGTGTAGCAAAAATTAAAATAAATAAGAAATTTATAAGCAGCCTGTGTGTAGGTACTACAAATGATAGAATAGTTACTTGCGAATTTAATTTTAAATACAGTCGTGCTACATAAACAGACATAATAACAAAATATTATGTGTATATTACATAAGTGGGCTTAATGTGACATTGACAAGCAAGTAGCTGACATTCGTTAAGCTCTGTTTGTGCACAAACAAAGCTCCACAAATTTTAATGTCAGTAATAGATATAAGGTTTACTTACACCTTTTATTGATCTTGTAATCACACGTACAGTCGGGGTACGAAACACCTACGTCAGTTTATAAATTAATTCCTTAATCTAGTCTTTTACTCTTGGTACCTTTTGAAACTAAAACATTAAGAAAACAACCGACGGATGCTGGAAATGAAATTTTGACAATGACATGACTGATAAATTTTTGCAATGATGCAAACAAATGTAGACTTTAAGGTCTTCACATTAGAGTCGACATTTGCTTGCATCATTGACTTAAGACCCTACTTTACCTACTTTTTTTGGAAAAAAAAAAACATTACTACTAAAAAATTCTTTTATTAGTTGAAAGAAACTTTATTCCAGATGCAGACAGGATATATAGGTCAAGTATCTTATAATTACAATGTTTAGTGTAGACCCTTTTTGATAATTTGGTAACTGAAAACTGACTGAAAAACGGTGTCCCAGATTTTAAAAAATACATAATTTGAATGATGATGATAGTCAAGTAAACAATTAAACAGGAAGGTGCATTATCACCAATTAATTTATACAAACATTTCCTTTTAATATTCACTCATTCATAAATTAAAAGATAACGTTATTTATTGGCTCACCTATTTCCTGTTAAAAGGATAAATAATATCGTTAAATATACTGTTATTCCCACATTCTACATTTAGAAATGATATTATTTGTATATTTGCGTTAAGCAAGTACCTTCATTACGATCACTAAATAATGTATAGGAAATTAATGTTAAATATTCGGGGTTTGAATATTTTCACAAAAATAATGTTCAAAGATTGGGTTTTTAAACCATTAGGTTACAAGACAATTTGGATGTTACGAAGTTAAAAATAATTAAATATACATAAATATAATTTGTAAATTTATGAGGTCCTTAAGTAATCTTAAGTAATTAAGTGATCTTTACATAGTATAAAACAAAGTCGTAACCCACTGTTCTGTCCCTCTGCATGTACGCTTAAATCTTTTAAACTATCTAAATGAAGGAAGGTTTTTATAAATAGTCTACAGAAAAAAATCTGTGTGAAGCCGAGGGCGGTCTGCTAGTTTATA
Source organism: Synanthedon andrenaeformis (assembly GCA_936446665.2). Taxonomy (NCBI): domain Eukaryota; kingdom Metazoa; phylum Arthropoda; class Insecta; order Lepidoptera; family Sesiidae; genus Synanthedon; species Synanthedon andrenaeformis. The sequence goes on along the minus strand of OW387778.2, from coordinate 11,038,615 downwards.
ATAAACAAATATCAACAGATCGTGGGTTAAATTTACTGTCATTACCAACTGATTTCACTCAATCACTTTCGTCAATCGTCATTATCATTCATTATTATCCTCTGTTTGCTTTCCCACATTAGCTTCTAATACTTTATAAGTACACAAAGATAGTAGAGTCATTAGTAACATATTTAATGAATCTACGATCATAAACGGGTCATCCCTCTTGCTTGGCGTTAGTTTGAGCGGTGAACGTAATTAGGTATGCATATCAATATACGTAACTATAATGTTTGTTTGCATACAGACTATGGTGAGCTCGCTCCATGATAGGCCTCATCTTTGCTACACAGCTGGTTGTTGGCCAAGAGCAAACCCATCTCTAAAAAAAGACTTATTTAAACATGCATCGATTCACAGTTTCAGGCAGATTGTTTAGAGTATTAGAACATTATATCACGGATGCGCGAACTTTGGAACAATCTCCCTTCTGAGGTGTTTCCATCTAGCTACAATATGGGCTTCTTGAAAAAAAAATCAAACATATAACTCGCCAGTTTGAGCGAGATAAATTCCGGCGAGTCTCATTTAACGTGATATATCAATTTCAGTACATACTTTTTATAGGTTCCGAAAATAATTGAAAAATATTTAATAATAAAATTGCAATCGTATGATCGTTTTCATATCTTGAAGAGGGGGATACCGGGGGGATACTATTTTAAAATTTACAAACTACCTTAATTACGAATTTAGCTTTTGTTTTGCCCCCGCAAAGCTCAAAGTCTGTAATAAACAGACCGTTACAAATAAATTACAAGTTCGTACATATCCATTGTGATTGTCGGCACTAGCCGTGATTGCAGCAAGAGTTAACACATAATACATTACAGTTTGTGTCACAACACAATCAAGAACGTCCGAGGACGAATCAGGCGCCGAGGAGCGTAATCTGGGTTAACAGGGGTCAAACGGCATCACAAATTCCAATACGATATTAGACGTATCTGTGGCGCGAATCGACGATACACGGTGCTCACTTATTGGCCTTCTTCATATTGCACTTTGAACGGATTGAAGGCTTGCCTTTTATTCGCAACAATGTGCCCACTTTACCAACTGTTGCTTCTGCTAACCTCTGAGCGAGAGAAGTCCTCTCAACTACATGTCGCGGCGATTTTGGTTGTGTAGAGATAAACACGGTTGCAGAGAGTAAAGTCGTCTTGATAATTGTCTTTGAGAGAGATTTTCCTACTTATACCAAACATGTATAAGGTTGAACTACAGGCTGCCATGACTTAGGTCAGATAAAGTAAAAACCATCATAATTGTGTAGGCTTTGAAGTGAACATTCTCAATTTTTGGCCTAAACTGGTTGAAGGCCTGCATATTATTTGCCACTTGCTTCTGTTAATATTTGTACATAAAGAGCAAATGTTGTCACATTGACAAGTAAAATCCATGAAGTAGACTGTAATAAACCTGAAAAAAAAAATATATTTTTCATTTTACGGGGTCCTAATTTTACTGGCGAAATGGTTAGGACGGTTTAGAACTTAATTTTCCGCAAATACCATTTATTAGTTGCTTTAGGTGTAAATTAATAAGCGTAACTGTTCGCACTTCACTAACCTTGACAGAAGACTCAAATTTATACCAAGATTCGCCATTGTGTGGTCAAATCATAAAGCTTGTTGCTTTATTTAATAAACTTAATCAGTGTGCTCCATGAACGTTTAGTATCGACTGACGCAACAAACAAGTGTCCAATTTGAATCTCTTCTCTCCTTAAGTGGTTTGACTGCTATTTTATACGAGGGATATATTTATGTGGGTTACAAAAATAATAAATATGTAATGACAACCTACTACAATTTTTAATAAGAATAGGTAGAATATGTTGTTAGCTTTAAGGCTTAAAATTATTTACTATTCTTAAAAAGTTGTCGATATGATTTACGTCTAAAAAAGTTAGTTTTGTCGGGTTCTCAAAATATTGCGTTGAAAATACAATGTGTTAAAAAATGACTTCGTACTATTCTATGTATGATGCCTAACAAAAGTATTCATCTGAAGAGACAGATGGATGATTCTATATTTATCATTAGTAGTTTAGTACATTAATGCAGAGTTCAAGCTTCTAAAACCGAAAAATCTTATTTTCCCAGTGTTCAGGGCCCCCCGTTCAGTTTTGTGAAGGGCCCCTTTGTTCTGTTTCGGAGACTTGACACATAACAATGTGAATTTTTTAATTTTTGAAAATATTTTCTGCGTCTATTTATCTCTTTAAATCAATTTTTTTGGCTAAAGCCTAGCATTTGGACAACGACCACTCTCTTTTATTGTCCCATAGCGCTCGCCGAACATGAAAATTGCATAATTAGTTTATACGCTGATTCACACTTTTTTGAATCTAGCGTACAATTTTTTTTAGTATTTGCTGTGCACATGCAAAGTAGTGTCAATTACTAGCCATACACTAGTGTCAGTATTTGTACTACTATATCCGCGTCGGTATTAGCGCGCATGCCGTATTCAGTCAAATATATAAAAAACACACAATTGTGTAGCGCCCTTGATTATATTTTGTACTCAGTGTGGATTATTTATTGGATTATGACTGTGCCCTTTACTGTAAATAATCCGTTTCTAGTTTCACAATTACTCTCACGTATTATAAGAACCTAATTCGACAAGTTCAGACGTTTCAGGCGAAAAAAGTACAGTTGCATATAAAATTAATAAACTCTACGGTATCTGTTATGTGGACAGTTTATTTTGACATTTCTATCACGCGTGCCTTCACCGTGCACATTGTTGCGCATACACAATGTACTGCACCAATGCATGCAAGTGTACCGGCACAAATTGTAGAATTATTCATTACTCTTGAACTTGATACTTGTGGTTTCCAGTAGTGGGTGTCTAGACAAAACGTCTATAAAAATAACTAGACAGATACGTGGATCAAATGGCAATATCATTTAAATGGTTTTTCTCTTCGTACACTGTAGCCGTTATGGTGTGGAGAGGGGCATTGTTTTGAGTTGATTTACGATTAACAGGCTTCACGATTAAGGGTCAGTGCATGTTAAATTTGGCCTAGTTAGGAAGAAATTAGGTGTAGGACTTTGGAAATAGATTCCTCATAAAATATCCCCATTAATTTTTGAAGTGGCAACTTCTTTAGGCCTGTTGGGCACTTTACATATGGAGAAATTAGTAGGGATAAAATACTGAACTCGAGAGATAACCTCAGCGTCACCCAAGAAATACAATTCTATGACGTTAGATGTCGCTGTGATTAATGTTCTAGGACTAAATCGTTAGATGGCGCTGCAAAGACATAAACTAATTGCCTCAAAAATATTTTTTATGTTGTTGAAATGCAATTATTCGATGTTAGATTAAAATAATTCCTAAAAAAATATTTCTTAAGAACCCAAATACATACATATAACAATTATAAGTTTGTGAAGCTAAGAAGTTTTTTTTTCTTGCAGAACATACAAGAACTCCGTCGGAGTAAGACACCACCGCGTCGTTCGCCGGAGGAACGAATAATACAAAGGCCTCCGTCTGCGCCGCCGCCGGTACAACATGACAGAGCTCAGCATACACCAAACATCTCCCCCAAGAAAGAAATATTTAACAGCCCTCATTACAGAGGGACGGGTGAGTGGAACTTAACTCGCTTTTGCTTTTATTTGTACCCGTTAATATTTAAGTTTTAATCGCACAAGCCAGCCAGGGCATTAACTAAAAAATAAAAATAAAAACATATTAGATGTAAAATTTTAAAAATCAGCCATAGATCTCGCTAAATATTTTTTTCTATGTTTCTTCTACTACAAGTACAGTATAATTCTTGTATGTGTGTGTGTAGAATTATGTAATGGACTGAATTATGGACTACATAAAAAAAGAACTGCTATCTATTTGACTGATTACTTACTGTCTTTATAAAATTCAGCACTGTCATATGTAATGATATCTTAAATGAAAGTTTAGGAAACTGGTTAAAAATAATTAACCACTCTATTTAAGACCTCACGAGGAAAAAACATATGGAAATGGTAAAATGAATAATACCGTCTAAGGACTGCTTAAAATGTAAACTGTTTCATACATAAAATTCTCAAGATATCAAAAGTTATTCAATTCAATGCATTAAAAATAATAATAAATAATTTTAGTAATTTAAGAAAATTCATCATCTCAGCCGCAGGACGTCCACTGCTGGAATTAGGGCTCCATAACTTATAGCATAACAGTATAGCAGCCTGAATCGTCGATATGTGGTCTGTATTAGGTCGTAGGTCTATCTTAATAAAATAATTAGTTAATTTAAAATCAAAAAAGTCAAGTAGGCTTTATCACTTTAATAAAAAATCTATGGAACTTTCCTAGTAGCTAATCTATTCATTTTCTGTGCACGTGACCACGAACTTTGGTTTGAATTTTAGCTTAATAGATTTACAAACTATATTATATCAATGTAACAGTCAATTCAACATCAGTCCGATCAAAAGGTTACGTGAACGTAGCTATCTATTTAGCTATACATTTATTCGTAGTCACGCGCCGTCCCCTCGGCTCTTTGTCCGCTGCATTCGAGCTCATCTCCGTTAATCTGATGCCATAATTGATTTACCGATATCTTTTATATCGAGTGTTTTTACATCGTGTACCGAATCACTTTATTCATCCAATAACATATTACACAATGACTTTTCCAAAGAAATTGTTTCCACAGTTCATTTTTAATTATCATAACTCTTTTATGCATCCATGAGACGAAGGCAGACAGAGAGTCTATAAAGTGAGATTATTATTGATCTGCGTAACACCAACCAAGAGGTTTATGTGATGTCGCTCGATCTCCCAAAACAAAGTTCAGTGAGGAAATAAATCACTGAAATTGCTCCACCACGCTCTCGGGATCATCAATCTTTTTAATTTTATGTTTAGTACAACTTCAATAAGTTACACTACGAGTACCTAAATTCTCCATTACAAAGAAGTGATCCTTTAGAAATAAATAATTTAAGTAGGCACTTATACCTACTTACCGATTATCGCCTCTTTAAACAAATTAGTGATTTTACAATAACATTAAGATTAAATAAATCATTTAACACCAATAATTTATACTATTTATTTTATTTACGATCAAATTATTTATTTTATAAAAACAAAACAAGACAATCATTATAATAAATGATTTAATAACAACATTATTTCTACTTTCAATTTATCTAGACTATTCTACATCGATATATAACGTTATATAGTTTCATAACGCACCCATCTTTTAATTCCTGATGGTTTATTCGGTCCGTTATAATTTTTCATTCATCTACTCTCTTTGTGAATCGTAATCTCTAAATCTCCACTCGTCTGTCCTTCTCTAGTAAGTACAAATCCTGTTTGTGCCTCTCTTTCTAGTTCTTTTACCCCTTAAATCTAATCCGGGACATCCCGTTCGTCTGTAAAGCGAGCTCAATACGTAAGCCAAGCGCGAGGAATTATACACGCGTACGTACATCGGTGTGGCGCACACATCCGCGATCTAATCCTTCAAGAGACTGGACGGGTATGAAAAAAAACTAAGCAAAATATTTTATTGTTGTTTCTATACTTAGTTTTTTTTTATACTAAAAGATAAAACCGAAATCTCTTATATTTATTTTTTTAATATATTTTTTTAATTGTGTAAAGTTCATTAACTTCGTCATTAACTATGACTCCATTGATCCTTTGGTTAAAATGGCACCTCTATACTCAACGGACAAAATATATATTCCCATCATCCCCGAGAGCCGTGGCTGGTTTTTTAAAATAGTTCATCATTCACAGGAATCGATTTTATTCAAAAACTAGCGACCCGCTCCCGGCTTCGCACGCTTGCATTTTTGCTGCAAATTATATTATGTTTAACGCTCTTTCCATTAGTGAAAACCGCATGAAAATCTGTTTAGTCGTTTTTGAGATCATCGCTAACATACAGACAGACAGACAGACGCAGCGGTGGACTTTGTTTTATATGTCCTATGGACCAACGTCCTATGGATCTCTACTAACTTTTCACGTTCTTTATAATTTACTTTAGCAAGTGGTCCATTAGCCAGACTACCAATCTTTATTATGTAAAAGTAATCATAGGGGACTATGCAATATGTTACTTATTGCATAGTCTCCGTTAAAAAATAGTTCAAAGAGGTTTCATTGAAACATCAACAGTTAAATGTAGCCGATAGAAAACACGTGTAAGTTGGATGCGGGGTCGTCAAAGGCGGTAGCGACTTACGCCTAATGCCTTTAATCGGCCGTTATTAATCATTATTAATTTCAAGCCTCGCATCGTCGATCCGCGCCGATTAGCGATTGCACAATGCCCGACGGATTACGAACGAACGTCGGAGATATATCTTTTTGTCAATTCGTACCTGCCTAGCGTCAGACAAAAAACTTTTATATTTTAAAATATTTAACTGACATTGTTATGATTACCAATTTATAGTCTTTTGACATATTACTTGTATGTATAGTTTTAATTTACGATACACACAATCCAATCGTAAAATTAAATTTCGTAAAATATTTCCCTATCCCTTCCCAATCCCTTATCCTTAATCCTACTGTAGTAGGCAGCGCACTTGCAGCACCTGTGCGCTTGCTTGTGTTATAGGCGAAGGTAGCCACATGTTGCTATCTGCTGATCTAGCCCATCCAAACTCAATTAGAGTGCTTAGATTTCTGCAAGTGTGAAGCGCCTTCAGAACTACACGACTTTATTCATATATTTATTTCTAATGCATTTTTTTCTTAAATTAAAAAATGTCTACGAAAATAAATGACACAAAAATGGATATAAGAGTTTCGCCTGCTGACGGTACTTTATTCGAATAAGCCGGTTTTATATAGATAAGCCGATTTATATTTTTAATGTGTCGTATTATAGTTATTATTTATTTTCTGTGAAAGGCACAGGTACGAATGTTAGATATATTTATATACATAAGTTAATTTTATTGCTAAAATAAACAGTGCTTTTAAAGTTTGAATCTAAATAGTTATTTAATGTGTGCTTTGGCACAGTTTATAACTTTACGTGAAATATCGTATAATCTCAAGCAGTTTATCTTCTTTGGCAGTTTTAGTATTCAATATCTAGCAATTGAATTTTCTCAATTTAAATAATTTTAGAAAGATTGATATTAAAAAATAAAATAATAAAAAAATGTAGTCATCAAAAGATGTATTTTGTATTAATACATTAATATGGCTATTAAGTAAAATCAACAAAAAAAATCTCAGTACGCATTATGTAATAACTATTTATTCCAACATAAAATATGACCTTTTAGTGCTTATTTTTCAAAAATAAAAATATTTCAAAGCACAATTTTTTCAGTTATATTTGGAATTAAGTGATCCAATGCTATATCTTCAGAAATGTCAGATTATAGTTAGGTAGTTTAAAAACAAGTAAATTTAATCTACATTAGTTAAAAGGTTACAAGGTTACATTTATGTAAATATATTATAAACTCACAGTAGCCAGCTGGATACAATGTGAAGCGATTTACGTTTTCGTTTTTTCAAATAAGTAATATAATATTTTGTTCGATGTCCGTGTAGGCACATCACTCGACAGAGAGCCGAGAGGGCCTTTTTATCTCCGGGCGACACGAGGTTGATCCGTACCGGGATCATCCGGATAAGCGGGCAGGCTCGCGCTTGTGTGCGTATGTGTACCTACTGTGCAAATGTAATCTGTGTCTCTATATGTGTTTTCATTTCTGTTAAAACATTATTACGGAATAAATGCTCTTTTAATATCTATGTACCTACCAAAAAAAAATTAATCGCTATATGTGTTGCCAAGCGCAATACTCGAGAACAGCTGGAGCATTTCGGATATTTTTTTTTCTAACTGTTGTAGTCAGACGAGGGTTCTTATGAAAAGAAGATTTGTAAAAATTGACCAGAAAATTGCATCCCTGCGAAGCCGGTGGTGGGACGCTAGTCTATTAGTCCGAATTTTCATTTTTTTTTTGCTATCTCCTTTCGGAGGTCGGTTATCATCAAGGCTATCCTAACCCTGGAGGCGGCGGCTCGAAACAGCGATTTGGTACTTTGGCTATACCATTCGCGGAGATTATTGAGCCAAAAAGCATTTTCATTAAGTTGCGATATTTTCTATTACTTACCAACATTTTTTATATTATTTTTAATGACCGTAGCATTTTTAACATTTTTGAAAATGTTCAAATACTAAGCGAAAATTTGGATGCCTCTATTTACAATAAAAAGAATGAATGCATGCAACCATCAAATGGAGGTGTCTGCGTGCAATAGTACTAAATACAGTATATAAATAAAGTAATCCATTTTATCCTATAGATAGTTATAGAATATGATTCGACCTCTCCAGAATACAATCCTGAACCGCCGGTCGCGTAATCCGGCTTAGGACTGATCCCGCGCTCTCTGTGTGCTGTGTCCTTGTGTGATGTACGTGACTGAAATACGAGTAAGATGTAGATCTGATTCATGTGTATGTTTTTAAACATAGATTTATTGAATATGATGTTCACTATCCTATGACGTCACAGTTATTAAGAAATGCGGAAACACGATTTCTTGGAAACGACTTGGAAGTCGATTTAATTAACAGTCATTTTCCTCCTAAAAAAAAGCTATTTTTCCCATACAACGGAAAGATGGTAAAGATAACGTTTGCTTAATCAAAGTGGGTGGCCATAAAATTAAATTTTACGATGCGATTATGACTCTAATTAATACGTTGAAAATCTATTCCAATTTTTTTTTTAATCTACAACATGTCTACAATAGGTAAAAAAGTTTTTAATATTTTCTATGCTTCACGGTTCGAATATAATATAACAGAGCAGTAATAGCCTACTCGGTCGAAGGCTAATCTATCGATTCGATAGGTGCAAGTTCGAAACCTCACTTGCACCTCGGAATGTTTTCAGTTTTCATGTTTGAATTAGAATAGATATAATATAGTTTAATTACAGTGGAATTTTGGAAGACATGCGAAGTTTTGGCAGTCTCTTCCACATTAGAAATCAATATATTTCAATACATCAGAATCAAATAATAACTAGCTACCCACACCGGCTTCGCACGGATGTTTTTTTAAAAATATTATAGGTACACAAACCTTCCCCGTTTATCGCTCTGTTCATTGGTGAAAAACGTATCAAAATCCATTGGGTGGTTTGCGGAGAAACAGAAGCACATACACCGACTTTAAAAATTTATTAGAAAATATTTCGTTTTAATAGACCCATTGCACCCACCATTTCATTAAGGAATACCTTAACATTTCCTCGGGTGAGCTTTTTTTAAACCAGTCTAAAATCTGTTGTCCTTAACGAGGACGATCATACTTCTAATGCCGAGCGAATTATTCAAGTAAATCCGTATGTGAGTAATCCGGCGTATCCCGCCGGTGGGCAGCGGCCGCCTTAATCTCCCCTCATGCGGATCAGGCGCGCCTAAAGCTCGCCACACACGCATATCTATAATAGAATTCATTTATACCATGTATTAAACCTACATATTGCATAGTCTTCTTCGCCTTCTGAGAATTAGCTAGGTAGCTGATTTTTGAATTTTCCACGAAAAATCCATGGGAAAATTTGCTAATATTGCCTTTTTAGTAATTTTATGAGCTCTTACCTAATTCCATTATTATCTTACCTTACCTAATTTATTTAAATTCCGAATATTCCGAATAACAATAAATTTTGTTTTTATGAGAAATAATTACAAAACAAAGTATTTTGTGTAAATGAATTCAAAAATATAATTCCAGTGACAGTACATAACTTTATTCGTGAATGAAATGAAGAAAGAAAATAATAACAAAAAATATCAAAGAACAAATTCATTAAAAGTAATAATGAGATATAATTAGGAAATTAATTAAAAAATATATGTTATTAGTTAATTTTTCATTAGTTCCCATGAATATGTTTTTTTTTAACTGCATCTTTTTAAAGATTTTCTTATACTTTTAAACTTACACTTCAAACTTTTTTGTCTATGAAACCCTATTAACAAATTACACGGTATTTTTCCAGTAAAATATTAATTTCTTATTACTTAACGGCGCAAGCATCAAACGTTAAAACGAAAATAATAAAAACTAATGACCTGATCTCAATACAAAGTTGATTGATCTCCTTTGAAAGGCACATAAACGTCTAAACACACTCCTTATTGTCTCTACAATTGATTAAGGGACACTACAAATATACGTACAAAAACTTAGCAAGTGTACGGCAGTCCTTAGCGAGTATGTTCTATGCGAGCTCTGCTTAGCCCTCCGTAGGAAGCTTCTAAGCTCTTTGTTGGTGACGTTTTCAACTGATGAATAGATTCTGCTATTATAACCAACTGGATTTAATGTTAGTATTTCTATATTTTCGCAATTATTAACAATAATACGTACTTTCAGCAAGAATATAAGAGTAAGAGTATAATTATTGTAACTTATAATTTAACTTATAACTTATACTTATAATTTCTCTAATAAACTGCATTAGAAATAAAATATGCCACATTTTAACAAGGTAATAATTTGCTCCAATTTTAAAACCAGATCAATTAACTCATTACTAATATTTACGAGTAGTTTGTATTAAAAATAAAGGTGCAGTAAGCCTTTAGAAGCATTCATACGATTCAAGACGCAGGGCCCCCGTGGCCCATCAATCATACATAGATAATCTCCTCAATTTCAAGCCGTAACATGCATTCGGCTTAACGCACACTACCATACGCACGTATAGACACTATCAGAAACTTAGCACAAAGACATAAAGGCGTGGCCTGAGAGTTGCTTTCGAATAAAAAATTCTACAACACGTATATATATGCGTATAATAATGCAAATCCTGATTATTCCTTTGTATGTGGTAGTAATTTGGTTTGTGGTGGTAATCGTGTGTGCGCTCACACGCTATTGTTTCAATGTGTGCGTTTAATCCGTCGGCAACAACACAGAGAGGCAATCAGCTGAGCCCCTGATCAATCGATAAAAAATCGAGTCGGTCGATTCTGTGGACAAATCGTGATCGGTGTACGCCGGATGATCCTTACCATTTGTCAGGATTAAGCTTATACGAGTAGTCGACGGCACATTCTGATTGTAGGTACTCGTAGTCGCTGTAAGAAAATTCTTGAGAATACAGAACTAAATATTTTTTAGCGTATTCTTTAAAGTGTATTATTGAAAAATGCATTGAAATGTATTATTGCGTATTATTGAAGTATTATTGAAGCATTGAAAAATTAAATTGTATGGAAGCTCAGAGGGTGTGCACTTTATAAGACATGGTAGCGTTGGCTTACGGCTTTGCACGCGTCTGTTGAAAAAAAATGGGGAAAAAAATAAATTTTTTTTCGAATAGTTTCAGTGGTTTTGGTATAAAAATAAACTTATAAAACCATTAAGGTTTTTTTTTAACGAACATTTGTGTTTCAAGTAAATAAATACATGTTACTCCGAAACGTCAAACTGTCGGCCATATTTTATGAAGGAAGCGGAATCGGAACGAATTAAAGGGTTATTTCTTGTGAGTATAATAAGATAATATTCCTAACCCTTTGTAGGGATTAAGATTTTGTTAAGGGCGGCCTATAAGCCCGGCCAGACGGGGTCCCTTGCGATTAAAGGGAACGCGGTCTATGCGTTCACTTCTATGGTTTTTACGGCGCTTCTAACAATTAATTTTACTTACATAACTTAGTCTCCATATGTTGTGTTAAATACTTTTCTTGGTTGTGTATTTTATATCTATTGAACTGGCTCTTAGTTAATTCGCAGTTAAGCCCGCATACATCCATACTTCCATATCCATCCATACTATAATATTATAAATGCGAAAGTAACTCTGTCTGTTTATCTGTCTGTATGTCTGTCTGCTACCTTTTCACGTCTTAACAACTCAACCGATTATCATGACATTTTGCATACACGTTTTCAGGGATACAAGAAAGGACATAGGCTACCTTTCATTAAAAAGAAGGACTATTCCCGAAGGATCATCTACAATTAAGGAAACTAACTCCTGGCTAAGTGTAATAGCAATACCGATGTCAGGCGATATATTGCTTTGTCAACGCGGACGAAGTCGCGGGCACCAGCTAGTATTATATAAATGTGAAAGTAACTCAGTCTGTCTGTCTGTCTGATACCTTTTCTAGCCTTAACTACTCAACAGATCCTCATAATATTTTGCATACACGTTTTCAGGGATACAAGAATGGACATACGGTACCTTTCATCCAGAAAAAGTACTAATCTCAAAGGATCATGTAAAATAATATACCGCTTGACCTCTTGTTGCTTTAACACTTTGTCCAGATTAGATGATCCCTTAGGAGCAGTAGAAAGGTACACTATATCCTTTTTTGTATCCCTGACAACGTGTATGCAAAATTTCATGATGATCGCTTGAGTAGTTAAGGCCAGTAAAGGTAACACAGTTACTTTCACTTTTATAATATTACTTAGTTTATCGTATTAGGCTAAACGCCTGGTATTTTGTAGCGTATCCAGGAATGATGTATGAAGTGTATGAACACGCTACATTTCCCCGACAACCCCAGAAAAATTTTCGACCGAGAAAATTTTGATTAAATTTAATTTATTAATTAAATTATTATTAAATTAATTTTCTAAATTTAATTTTCAAAATATTATTTCGAAGGTTTTCCAGCCGGCAAGACAGGCCAAATTTTAATGTTGTATCGCAGAGAGGAGCGACAACACTCATTGATTTTCATCAGTCTAGCCGGCTGGAAAACCTTCGAAATAATATTTTGAAAATTAAATTTAGAAAATAATAAATATATATGGCCAGGACATTTCGAATTTAGTGGTGAGGTTGTATATAAAAAGGAATAAAAAATGAGCGAGAAAGCAACAATGTAATGAGAAAGCATGATGTCAAAATACTATGGGAACTATGGCAACGAAATAAATAAACAAAGAGATTATGTCAAAAATATATAAATTTACGTTTTTGAAATTATATGATGACTAAATGCATGTACAACGTATGAGAAAATGTAGGAAAAAGTATAGCAGACATTCGGAAAACAGGCTGTCGGTAAGATAATAAGGAAACAAGGGAAAAATGTGATGTAAATGATACGTGAATGACATGTAGGCCGAAAAATATATAAAATACAGGATCTGAGGCGTTATCCAGGTTAGTAGCGTATCCAGGAATGATGTATGAAGTGTATGAACACGCTACAATTTGATCTAATAATCGTCTTAATATTATTGATGAGAATCACGTTGGAGCCCGTTGTGCCTAGGCTCGTTTTAGAGACAACATCAAAGCAGATGCTTTGCCCTATTCTAATGTCGTCGTAATCTGTTGACGTGCTGCACAAACATAAATTTAGCTTCAATCGCGCATTCAAAGCCCATTAATCGCGGATTCTGTATGGACGCACCTTTAATATATGCTCGTCGTTTAGGGCTGCGAGATTCGCTTCATCAATTAATACTGAAACATATTTTACATATTAAACAACTTCGTTGGCTTTTATTTAGGAGAAATCTCTTTTTTGTCTCGTATTATTTGTTTTTCTATTTAGTTCTTTGTGGTGCCGGGCGTCAAGAATACGTTACGACTATTGATGATTGTTTGCAACTTCAATCAGATCTAACACGTATATTTGAGTATTGCTCACGAAATCAACTATACCTAAACCTTGATAAATGCTCTGTTATATCTTATACCCGCAGACATAACCCTCTTATTTTTGATTATAAAATTAATGATATATCCCTGAGGAGAGTTACATCTGTACGTGATTTAGGTATCATAATGGATTGTAACTTATCCTTTAACTTACATATTGATAACATAGTTAAAAGAGCTTTTCGCCAACTTGGATTCATTCTTAGGATTTCGAAACCATTTAAGCATCCCCATAACTCTAAAATTATTATATTACTCCTTCGTTCGATCGCTTTTGGATTTCGCTTGTATTATCTGGAGCCCATTTTATGCTTGTCATATTGCTCGTATCGAGAGAATCCAAAAGAAATTTATCAAGTCATTGGATTATCGTGGAAATTGTGAATAGGTACATATCATATAAAAACTCTTTGACCCGTCACTCATTAACTACTCTTGCAAGTCGACGAATAATGTTCGACCAGATATTTTTGTTTAAAATTTTAAATAATTACATTGATTCCCCTCAAATTTTGGAAAAAATAGCTTTAAGAGTACCCAGACCTGGCTCCCGTTCACACAAACTTTTCTCTGTCCCCATATATAAAACTGTTTACACCGGAAATAACTTTTTTAGACGTAGCGTTGACGCATACAATGGCGAATTTGTGGATGTAGGATGTATTCTGTGGTAGTTTGACTAATTATAGGATTCAGATACGTAATAGGCTTTTGATGGCTCTTTGAATGTATTTATTGTGTGTTTTCTTAATTTAAATTTTAAAATTTTGATTATCTATTTGTATTTTGTATTATGTGTAGGATTTTGTTTCAGTATGTACTGTCCCTATGTATCTATTTTGTTTAATATTTATTTTTGTGTATGGAACTCTAAGCCTATAGATATTTATGTATATTGTAAAATAATATGTATAATGACTGTTTGTTCCCTGAATAAATTAAAAAAATAATATTTGGACAGTATAACTATATAACTATATTAAATGATAAGAAACAATCGAATTTTCAAATGCGTTGTATTGCCATTGCATGACCCAAGGTCTTGATTTCTTTGAGACATCGCTATGAAAATTTTATTTTTGTCTGGATTTGGAAAGTAATGGCAGGGGCACACTGCGCTTAGCAGCGCACTTGCACTTGCAGCACTATAGCGTTGCTTGTGTAATAGGCGACGGTAGCCACCTACCATCAAGTGGACCGTCAGCCTGTCTGTCGACCTTACCATAGAAAATGTTTTCCAGATAATTTCAAATAAATGTCAGATAATTTAAAATTATTCTTAGCAACCCTAAATTCACAAGTACATGCATACACGGACAACGACCACTACCGGTGTATCTCCTGAGATCTGATAAGATTCAAATAAGGGATTAGAGCGGGATGCGACGAGGATTTGCGTATAACATGTGCACGCGTGAGCGAGACAAGATATGGGATTATCTCTCGACGGACCGCGCCAAGTGGCCCTGTAACACGCATTGATTATATATTGTGAGCAAAATATAAATTTACATATTTACTTCAAATTCAACCTTAATAACCTTAAAACTTAATTTTGACTTCGAACTCTTTCAATTATTTTGATTTTTTAACTCTGATATTTATTACATTTTATTATATCAGCGACATGACTACGATTTTGTGAGCTACTAAATTTATTTATTTTTTGTGTATATCGCTATAATGATTTTATCTTTATTTTTCTCCCTCGTTACATATCAATAAGTAACTGAAGATGTTTTCATTGGAACTTATTAAATAAGGCTCATTATTACGACTACTTACTCTCTACATGAAATGTTTCTAGAGCAATTACGAAGAATAACATTGAAATTACAGAATATATATTAACATGGAAATTGGAAACATTGTCTGATTCCAAGCAAATGAATTTAGCAAAAATATTGTTAATAAATTATTGTAATATTTGTAAAAAAAATACACCCCGGATTTAGCAGGATATATGTATTTTCACCGAGGCGGGATTACGGTAAGGCTCGGATAGAGAAAATGCCAGCGTCCCGGATTGCTAGAACCCGGCCTTTTTCGGGATTTTCCTGGCACCTACTCTGGTCTCCTTTGCGATTATTTTTTCATGTTACAATGTAATGTATATTCGAATTGGAAACAGCTGAATTATTATTTATGGCTGCATATTGTAAGGTTTCGTGTGTTACAAACTAATCTATATTTCTATATAATATAGAAATAAAGATTCTTCCAAAAAATTCTTCTTTATATCTAATATTCATATTTAAAACAGAATTAAAGACATGCGATTCATATCTTAAAAACATGTACCCCATCTTAAGTCATGTATTTAAGAATTAATAATTTACGAAATTTATTTCAGGAATTTTATACATCATATTCTACCTAAATTCCACCTTGTTGAAGTGTTGTGTTTGGTGCTCGTGAAACAATAATGTTATTAATAAAAACTAATAAGCCAAAATATATTTTAAGCAAAAATATATTATATTTGAAGTCCTAATTTAAATTTGGGCTTAGGTATACTGGAAATTTCGGGAATTATGAAATACCCACGTGATTTTGTTACACTTTAAAGAAAAATATAAAGGCAAAAACAAAAACAAGATCCTTATTATTTTTTCAATATTCGTCATATTATTATGTTCTTTTGGAAATTTGATTTATTTTATAGATAAACGCAAGAACACTTTTACATAATTATCTTGTATACAATTCACACATATCATTAAGGTTTTTATAATTCCAAGTGCAATCTGCTCATGCAGACTTCGTAAATATAAATGCACAGTCCAAGAAAACTGGTTGTTTAGAATTTAGAATATATCGAGCCTTCTTATGTATATCGAGCCTTCCTCATATTGAGTTATGCCAAGTAATAAGATGAAGGTGGTACGTGCCATAATCTTAATTTTCCTACTCCATAAATTTTCCATATTCTTATTTTTCTATGAATATATATGCCGAATTGTGCATTGTAGAAGTCCTACATCAAGTACTTATTTGCATATTATATGTAGATCTTACAAAAGAAATGAACTCAATCACGACTGTAGTTAAAATATTTTTATTCTTTTTTTCCATTCCACCAAACTAATCCGTCAGCTTATCTTCAGCTTGCAGTAGAAAGCTGGCAGATTACGTGTTGCGTTCCAATTTGAATTTAAAATCTATACGCGGTAAGGTGTGAAATTGCTCGTGCGTTGTAAACAGGGGTTCAATATAAGGCAGTCAATGAACCTCGCCGAAACCGCGACCTACCGTAGGGGTTGGTTTGTTGGGTGCAACTAAGATAAATGTTATTTGGTTGAGTATTTGGGTTACATTTCGGATAACCTATTTAACATAATGTTGTTTAAAAAAATACTATTCTAAGAGAAAATTTATTTTAGTTCAATGATTTACGGAAAGATTTTGATTTTTGATAAGCAAAAAAAAAATCATTTAAAAAAATATAAAAATGAAACATTCTACTTATACGATAAAATTAAACTATCAACAAGTCTATTTTTCGCAATAAACGCGTTAGATACATGGTTTCATTAGGTAACACTTACTTTCATTACACAGTTTCACACTTTCATTATTTACATAATTTTGAAAATGTTTAATAATAATTGTTAATAAATAAATAAATCGCCAAGACTAAACACGCCAATTGTTTGGTCTCAAGGTAGGCACTTAGATAGGCTTGTTTGTATTATTGTACAGGGGACAAATCCCTGTCCGATGAATCGAACCTGGGGCCCTAGTCAAAGTAACATTTTAAAAACGAAGTTCAAAAGAATAAAATGTATGGGATGTATCACGAGATTTAGCGACGGCATATGTCAATCGCATAAATTTTATTGTTTTCGAACTTCGTTATCGTTTTAAATTGTTACTTTGACTAGGGGCCCAGGTCTCCTGAGTCAGAGCTAGAACCAATCGAACAAAGCGCTCGTCAATATTTTAATATTGATATTATAATTTATTAAATAAAATAAAATAATGAAATTATTGTTTTGCCTATACATGCTAAAGGATATATACTCATAACGTATTAACTAAAACTTACATGTCAGTCATCACAAATTTGTACAATATATATATTTTTGTTTTAATACTTTAAGTTAAGTAGTAACTTAGATGAAGATAATGTAAGAGCTAATATTTAAAAAGTCGCAGATGTTATGTGTTATTGTAGGCCATAGCATGTTGTGTTTGGATATAAATATTTTATATCGCAAAGCCGGGAATGGTATAATCCTGCGTGGATGGGTACAAAAAGAGATAAGCCCCTAGTACGATTAAGTGCTGGGTTTTTGTCCATGTTTTTTTATCGGAGTAAGCACAATTTATTGGACGAACGTCATCGTAGTTAGGGATCACAATAGCGTCTATTCGGGTTAAAGGTTCTATTGAGTTTGAATATATTTGCCATTCTTTTTTTTCTTTTAAATATCAAATATCAAAATTAAACCATGAAAACCTTCAGTTTGTATGAAAATCTACCTCTAATTTTGAAAGAAGAATATATTGGGTGGACTACTATTGGGTGGAGTAAAATTAGAGAGAGTGGACTAGAATACAAGAAGAAGATTAATGCTTTTACAGCAAAGACGACAATCAATCTTAAAACTTATTTTATTTATAACTAGCTGCTGCCCACGACTTCGTCCGCGTTGAAAAATATTAAGTAGCCTATCCTGTGTCCCGTACGTCCAAATGTTTATCTACCAAGTTTCATGAAAATCAGTTAATTCGTTTGAGAGTTATGGAGGAACATATATACACACATACATACAGAAAAAAATTCTAAAAATCGTCAATTTAGCTTCAGTATCATGTAATAGAGCCTATAAACACATCTCTGAAAACAAAGTATAACTTACTCCATGATCGACCCTTACAGATTTATTATTAGTATTGATTATATTATCACGACTTTTACATAGACTTCATTAGACTAATAAGAGAGACTAAATACATTGTATACTTTAATGCAACCATATATATATTTTCTAAAAATTACCTTAAATTTTAAAACTGACGCAATATCATAAAACACTTTCAGAAATATTTTTATTAAAAAAAAACATAAATTTATTAGATGGGATGTTTTTCATATTAATGATTACATTTCCACCCCTCATAATGCACCCCCACATAGTACCATCACACATTGCAATATCCTTAAGATTCCCTCTTATCTTCTGTGAGATATATTCGATGAAATATCACCGTAATTACGGTTAACCTTTTCATCCGGAAAAAGGTTCAGTTTTGTTTACAAACACATGTTTTTGCTAGTTATTCAATATGTGTAATGTAGTGCTGTCGTGAGGAAAGCTAGTTAGAAATATATACACGCTTTTTCTTGTAAACAAAATAAAAGAGTATTTATTAATTATATCCTTAGTTGATATTACCAGTTACTTGTAATTTTTCTTTTTTTCTTAGACTATTTATCAATTACTTTATTTTATATATTTTGACCTTATCAATTCAACGACAAACTTTGAACCCAAGTCAACACCCTCTTCTGACAAATTTGTGCTGGAACGTATCATAATCACCCACGTTTTTTTTAATTCATATTTCCAAGAAAAATGCCCCCATTATAGAGTGCTATTATAGATTAGTAGCGTTCTGTATTTAATATTTATTTAAGGGTTAGCAATAGAGAATAAGGTTTATGGTTATAAAAGCAACTATTTCAAATTGAAACTATCGGACAATTGTTTCCTCATTAAGTTACTTTGCTTCTGTTGGGCTATCCATTCCGCTTGTGCGCTCGCCTAAGCTGGATTTCAATAGAGCATAATCTCGCCCTAATGAATCTCCAATCCGGATTATCGAGGGCCCCTATAATACTCCAATGAGGTGCACTGCAAACGAGAGGGATTTAATTTACAAAAAATTTCATTTGTTGCGGGTCCATAAGTAGTGAACATATATTTTTTACATTTTGAAATAGATAGATATCGTTTCATGTGTTCATTTTAATTTGGAGATGCGATCGCATCCAATAAATCGTGAGGGCCTTGCGCTGTAGGCTAATCCCATTGGCAAGCATTAGAACGGCTTTACGCGGACAGATCGCATCCGTACGCCAAAATTACCTAGCAATTGGTAACTGAGTTGAATTGCCTGTGGGCTCAGTCTAAATCGGCTGCAGACACTTTTATTGCCCCGGCAAAATCCCGCTGACCCGGCTCGAGCCGATCCCAGGCCCCGTTTTATCCAGGCCCCTTTAATCCCGGATTTGACGTCGCTTAATCCGAACCCGTGTTGGATATCGCGTCGACACAGGCTCGCCCACACTCACGTGTCTACTCCCCTATTGATTTCGGATTTGCTGTACACCTTCAATGAACTTGCAGTGGAAACGTAAACTGAATAACGGCGATGCTTTAAAGGATTATCACCGCGTACACATTCTTTTATGTATCAATAAAATAATTTAAATTTCATCGCAGACAGAATTCAATCATGACAAAAAGTTATCCGTAACTATAGTCATGACGCGAGATTACCGACCGGTATTCATCGCTTTTGGATATTTCAGCTCAATGATGATAAAATTGTATGCAAAAAATGAGCAGA
The DNA here is from genome assembly GCA_936446665.2 of Synanthedon andrenaeformis. NCBI lineage: Eukaryota > Metazoa > Arthropoda > Insecta > Lepidoptera > Sesiidae > Synanthedon > Synanthedon andrenaeformis. The sequence goes on along the minus strand of OW387778.2, from coordinate 11,018,291 downwards.
TTAATTTGTGTTTTCATTGGTCGGTGCGTTGTGCGAAAAATTGGGAAGTCGGAAAGCAAATGAAAATGACCGACGCCCGCGTATTAATATACTCGGTGAATTGTCATTCACGGAGTTTAAGCTTTTGTAGAAAATATAATTCTTATCGATCCCTTTATGAAAACGAAATAGTAGCGTTAATTCTCATATACTATGAGTCTAATTTAATTTAACTTTCATTGTAATTTTATCAATTAGTTGTTATTGTGACACACCGTGGTAAAAAATTATGGCGATCACTCTGGCGACAGCCAAAATCAACGTTACTGAAAACCACTGTGAAAATAACATTTTGCTATTGTGTTTTGTCGTGACAGTAAAGCAAAACAAAGCCAATTCTTTTATCCCTATCTATGACATTCTGCCAACGCATTCACATTCTCTACTTCATATCACAACTAGCTTTTGAGTTTTTGTTATTAAATTATTGTTTAATATTCTCTTTGCAAGTAAGTACAGAGATTACCATAATCCAAAAACTATTGCACACGTTTGATTAATTTATAGTTATCTAAATTTTTACACTATTATCAATCAATATCAATACTAATAATAAATCTGTAAGTGTAGGCATTGTATGTATGTATGTATGTATGTTCCTCCATAACTCTGAAACGAATTAACTGATTTTCATGAAACTTGGTAGATAAACATTTGGACGTACGGGACACAGGATAGGCTACTTAATATTTTTCAACGCGGACGAAGTCGTGGGCACCAGCTAGTATTTTTACATTTTCTTTTTTTGTGAAAAGGTTAAAAAATGTTTTCATGGCTAAAATGATACCGATACCGAGTAGTATAGTCGTGCACCTGAATAATTATGTAGAGGTTCAATATGGCTCTTCAGCTTAAATCAGTTTAATGAATGATAGCTAACATTAAATTGACATAAATGAGAAGATGATGTTAAATGTATGGTTCTGTGTGCGGATTTAGGGAAATACATAATTACGTTTTCCGTTTAGAAGCCAAAATTATATTTGATGGTAAAGTGAATAGTCGCTTATTTCCCATTTTAATGAGGATTATAGTTTCTAGTGCATTTAGAGCACTTCGCTCGGTAAAATTAATTACTAAATCGTTTCTGTCTGCGCGCTCTAAACACATCGCTTCTCATTTGATTGTGAACCGTTTTAGGATTTTAAAGTTATATCCTATTCACAAAACTATATTATAATTATTTTCATAATATTTTTTTTACAAACATATTCCAATTTCATTTTGGACGAATGTCAAGACGTGTATCAAGTCTTAATCAAATGTTATTTTAGTAGCTAGAAAATAGCTAAAATTGTAATTGAACTAATTATAAAAAAATATAATCATATTCAGTACTTTAATTAGTAAGTCACACAGTTCAATTTTCATTTTAAACTATCTACTTAACTCTAAGGGCTGATTATGTGGCCACTATGGATATTTTGATATAGATTTTTATGTGTACGAATCCATACTTCCATACTAATATTATAAATGTGAAAGTAACTCTGTATGTATGTATGTATGTATGTATGTATGTATGTATGTATGTATGTATGTATGTATGTATGTATGTATGTCTGTCTGTTACCTTTTCACTTAATTTATTACTTAACCGATCATGATGAAATTTTGCATACACGTTGTCAGGGATACATGAAAGGACATGGAATACCTTTCATCCAGAAAAAAGTATTGTTCCCAAGGAATCATCTAAAATAAAATAAAAAAATAATAACGCCTGGCCAAAGTGTTATAGCGACAACGTCAAGCGTTATACTGCTTATTTATTTTTGGAGTAATCGATTTGCATATATGTATATATATAAGCCCGTGGTATGATAATTTATGAGAGTAAAATCAAAATTGTTACACGAATGCGTTATGTTATGCGTTATAGTTAAGTTTTTTCTTTTTTTTTGAATATTTTAGAATATCTGAAGTTTTCAGATATTGCGCCATCTACACAATATTATTTTAAAAAAGAACAATGTTGTTCTTTCCGCGTGTACGAATTGTGAAAATTTAAATTTTATAATCGTTCGTAATGAGTAAACTCCGGTCGTGTGTCGCAGCTGACACACACAATTATTTAAAATTTTGAACACGGACGAAGTCGCGGGCACCAGCTCGTATGTTTATATTTACAATTTTACTAATTTTTTTTCGAACAGAGCAGATCATAGGTCAAAGCCTAGTGGCTAATTAGCTCTTAAATGAAATTGCTTTGTGGCAGTTCGATTCGTATTTGTATCTAAAATCGCTAATGACCGCAGGCCACAACTAAACATTAGGACAATTTAGGCGATAATTCCACTAAGTCTGCTTTCACACCAGCCGCGGTATTACCACGTATTACTGTCCGACGTTAATTGGTCACTGCGCTAGGCACGCGAGGTAGCCGCCGGCTTTTAACTTTTCAAATGCATTCATTAACTGCATCATGATTATTTGCTCCTGATATGGTATTGTGCGTCGAAATATAAATTTATGTTAGGTATTAGGACTTCAAAATTAAGTTATATGTAAGCATATACTAGTAAAACAGACTGCGTTGCGCAGACTTGAACTATAGTCATTAGGCTAATAGTCTCATATCACAGGAAATGTTAACTGTTGTTTTGCGAATCTTATATGGACTTATTTATAATTCACAAGAACAACATTAGAAGTAAAGTAGTGGCAGGGTACACTGCCTTTCCCAATCAATTCGACAGCCCGTCTGGCGTCAGTAACCACTTCCTTACAGGAGACAACAGTGAAATAACAAAATGTGTGTTGTTGTGTTTCGGTGAGTGAGTAAGGAACGCCAGAGCCTTCCTTCCTATAATCCTTATCTATATCTATATCCCTTATCTATAATCCAACTATGATCAGCAGCTCACTTGCAGCACATGTACCTTCAAGTAAGTATACCGTCAGCCTGTCTGTTGACCTTAACATTGAAAAACTACTCTCTATACATAACTGCACTATTTGGTAGAAACTCTTGTCATTTAAAAAAAATAATTGCAACATTATTTTGCCTTTGTCAAAACTTACTGTTTCATACAATATCCACTATGGTAACTTTGATAATAAATATTTGAATAACATTAATGCAACCGCTTACACATAATCCAGTGATGTTCGAAATCTGGGTACATTTATTATCGGATATACGTGTATTAATGCTGTATTTGTTTCATATGCTAAATTTAATTAATACTATTAGTGCAGCTATTTCGGTTCGTGAGTAAAGAATGTCAAAGTCCGTTTTTTCTTTTCCGTCCTCTCATTATTTTTTTATTTTTTTCTATCAATGTCTTCTGATTCTATTGCTTGTGTTGACTGTCAGCCTGTCTTTACATTAAAAAAAAACGCCTGCCTGCTTTCCTTTCGCATAAAAAATGCATCACATTTACTCCTTCCACATATCCCCTGTATCAGTGATGCAAAAAGTCAGTCTCTATATTATAATAGAGAGGTATCCTTATAAATGCGTTTTAACAGGCGTTTTAGGGGTTTATTGTGTGAGTCGTCTAAAACGTCCCTAAGCTAATACACTTCGCTCTCTGCTCTCGCTTTACAATTGAATTTATAACTCAACTTACAAGCTACCCTACTTTAAAAGCCGTATTAACCAATGAGCAGGATACCTGTGATATTCTATCTTTGTGCTTGTATGTAATTATTATAAATGCGTAGGTACTGACACATTTTAATAAACTAAGGTAATAATAGATCTTAATAACTAAAATAGATAGATTAATAAACTATTAGAAAGGTTCAGCAGGAGGTCTGGCGGTTAACTTGTTGTTCGGTGGCTATTGTCACCTATAAAGACAAGGTTATGCTTTAAGGATTGCTGTTAAGCTGTCGACCTTGATCTTGATACTATAGGGAATAAGGATCCTTATTCCTTATCCTGGCACCAAATCAAAACATTACTGTTGTTTCACGCTGATCTTCTATAAGAGATTGATTATTTTATTATCATTATAATATACTATTAGGTACACCATTATATCTGACGACGGCGACAGGCTATCCAGATTATGACTGTAGAATGCGAAATTAATATTTAGGCCTAAATTACAAAAGAAAAATATTATACAAAGAAAAATATAAAAATAAAATAAACTTAGTTATATGGTACAATGATCTAGTTTCTTTTTATTTAATCTGTTATAATGTTAAGTGTAAAAGTATAAAATAATTTTAGAATTATGTTTAAAATATTTTTATTTAAGTGTAGATTACTTGAGTTTACACATATATAGATGTTTGGAACGAATAAAGCTGACCTAATCTGCCTCAATCCACCAAGAGCCTCAAGACGCCGCTTGTTGCTCGTTCGTAGGGCTTCCGGCCGCTACGCCTCTACAAACCGATCATTCAAGAATTAATAATACACCAGAATATACAGATATTTATTAGGCATGTACAAGTGATCCTTCCTGACCTCGAATTGATGAAAAATAATTAATATTCAACCAGAAATGTTCGTGTAAGCGCCAGAACCATATTTTCTAAAGACATGAATTTTTAGAAAATTGATTCGGATCTGTAGGCTCTTTACGAAGTAATAAAATAACAGTATACAACTATGTACAATATAGGTACATAATCAAAAGACAATATAAACTATCGTGGGAACAAAAACAATACTTTTTGCTGGCATTTTTATGCAAATACTTTTTGTTTAGTATCAAATTTCAATCAGTTATAATTGTAAATATTTAACATTTACCTTCTGTTCCGAATGAAGATTCTATGAATAAGAATTCGACATATAAAAAAAGCCTTAAATACTGCGTATACTAGAGAATTTTACAACTTACATTAATCTGCGCTTTGTTGGGCAACTTATTGTATTAAAACAGTCGATTGATTAAAGGAGCAGCCTATTTGAAGTCTGAAAATTGTGTTTCTTTGGCCAATGATGTTATTGTTCAACTCATCATGAAGTATAACCCATTTTCTGACTAAAAACAGAAACCATTCTTTTTAAATTTGTCAATGAACAATCAATAAGTTATCACAGATGTGCAGGCATTATGGAATATTTCTAATATTTTTTATTTTACTATTAATAATAGATTTTTGATTGATGTTTAAATTTCAGCCTAGTTTAGAGTCAGGAAACATATTAAGACAGCGTTTGCCTTGGACACAATCACCGCAGGATTTAGAGCGACGCACATAGTTGCAGATTAATTATTTATGGACGGCTCCCTACTGGCCGGAGGGTAGACTTAGCTCCCAGACGCTCTCCGATTCCTCTTTAAACTCTGTCTTAAAGCAAAATTGGCGCGAACTTAAATATTTATAAATGGTGTCTACCGGCGTGGCATTAAGGTCGCTTTTGCGTTGTCTGAATAATTTAAAGGTCCTTTGTCTTCATTGTCCGGTAAAGATCTCGGGTTTGCGATGACCACCTTGTCATGGCCGGGCTTTATTTAAATCTACGTTGCATCTTCGCCAGACGTAATCGTTTAAGCTCGCCTTTACTTAGGCCTAAATTAATACTATAAATTCATGCTATATTCATTATCCGTTCAGCGAACAATAGATTTTGGATTTACATGATTTTATTATTGTTTATTTTATTATTAACTTAAATCATTTTTGTGCTTTGATTCTGATAAATTACTTAAGTTTTGAAAGAACGAAATTAGTTGCAATGTACCCTCAAAATACAAAACAAAACATAAGCTGTGTTTATGGTTACGAAGAAAGCTGAGGAGAGGAAGTAGAAGCACCAAAGAATTTCAGAGCGGGCACGACCTACAGAAGTGAATAAAACTACTCTATTACATATTGGTTGCTTAATCAAATTTTCTTGCGAAAATTAAAAATGAAATTGACGTGATGATGGACTTATATACGAGTAATTGCATAATTATAAAATTTTATTTCATTCAGTTAAGTATTTAAAAAGTCTAGCGAATTTTTTACATATCATAAAGATACAAGACGAGATACCTACTTAATTCATTAAAAATGATTAGTTTCATCAGCTTTATGCTTTATGCTTTATAAATCACTGGAGTAAAGTTGATATTACTGTATGTGAACGATTACTGTTACAGTATCACATATTATTAGGATCAATTCCAGTTTATCCTATAACATTGATGCCAACTTAATGGACTGTCTTCACGTCTCCCCACATTTATATAAAAATGCCAACTTAATATTACACATCACATTCATTGTAGAAAATTGTAAGAAATAACTGGATGAAAATCAATACCAGCCTTTCACTAACAAACAATACATATCGAGTTATGCGTACACGTCGTTTTAATCCTTAAGGCGTAGCAAAGCAAGTAATATGTGGAAACCTTCTTAAACTAACAGGATTATCTTGTCACAGTAAGTGCGAATCGCACAGTAAGCAATGTTGATATTTATTTTCGTTTTTATCAAAAGTTTTAATAAAAGAATATTCATGTTCTCTCTTTTTTAATTTATTTCAATAATTTATCACGCATAACATACACAAGAAACGCCATAGGCACTGAGTGCGCCACCGACCTTAGTATATAGAATAAAAGATAAGAGCAAAAGAGGGAAATTAGCACTGATATTCTACTAACCAAAATACAACAACTAACACGCTTTTATTTCACTGTAGTTTACTGTAAGGGGCGGTTACTGCCACCAGACTGGCTGTCCAATTTATAAGTGTATACTGTGTTTGGTACAACTAAAATTGCCTTGCCATTACTAAGAAGTAAAACTAAAAGTAGAAAAGGAACTATAAAAGAATTAAGTAAATGTAAAAACAAACACATCGATACAGTAAAAATCTTCATACAAATCGCACATATTGCGTCATTCCTTTCTGTCTAAAAGTACTGTGAACAAATAAGGCAAGCATTTCAGGGCCGGATCAGACATTACCGGCTCGGCTAAGACAGATTTTATTACACAAATGGGATTAATATTAGACGCACCCACGATGTGTGCCATTACGTAAACAATTTTGTATTGAAGATAATTTGTAACAATGTAAGTCATTGCAAAAGTTATATGTTATTATAATATATTGTAAGTTATATAACTCGTATAGTGGGTTACTGAGAATTTTATTTTCTTCATGTTTCATCTTAAATTAAAACTTTCGGCCTGATTCTGATTTATATGAATATCTGTTAATGTTCTCATTAATATAGCTTTATTAAATACAGACAGAATCAAATTAACAATTTCCAGTCCGCGTTATTTACACGTGCTACAGAAATGAGCGAGCTGTAAGGAAGTTTCGTAGCAGAAATCGCGGTGTCAATTAAAATGGGAACGAACGAGGCGCCCTCAAAAAGACCATTTGTTTCTTGCAATCATCGCTGCCGGCGTAAACTGACAAACAAGACGCCGACGAGATAACAAACACCTAAACCGCGCTTTTGAACTTCTTTGACGCGCAGTCGATAAGCGTATACCGGCGGGGGTATTGTGTCCCTCGAGATCCTGACAATGAGCTTCGTTTTGCAAGTTTTCACCCAGTCGTAAGTGGGTAAATGTGTTACCGATTGACAAGGGGCAAACAATGGTGCCGAGCGACACACGGGGTATTCACGTCGTGTTGCCGCAGCGACGATGGTTAAGATAATGATGACGTTTCCCCTCCAACATCCCCACGGTACCGACTTTATTAATTTAAGTAGGTGTATTTCAATTAGTCTTTTAAATTAATTCGGATGTTGTGCAGTCTTCTAATACATACGTTGTTGTCATTCATAACGCTTTTAATTATAATCTATATAAATAAAATCAGAGTGTCTGTCTGTGATTTGCGAAAAACTGCCTCAAACTAAGCTTAGAGAGTCATTCGCATGCTGTTAAAACGTAAATAACTTTTTTTAGAATTGTTGTCTGTCTGTCTGTCTGTCTGTCTGTCTGTCTGTCTGTCTGTCTGTCTGTCTGTCTGTCTGTCTGTCTGTCTGTCTGTCTGTCTGTCTGTCTGTCTGTCTGTCTGTCTGTCTGTCTGTCTGTCTGTCTGTTCGGGGTAATCTCAGAAACGGCTGAAGCGATTTTGATGAAACTTTGCAGACATGAAGAGGGGGTCGTCAGGAGTAACATAGGCTACTTTTTGTTTATGTAAATTGCGGTACATACACCAAAATAATATTTTTTACAATTTTTGTCTGTCTGTCTGTTTGTTCCGGCTAATCTCTGAAATAGCTGGACCGATTTTGACGGGACTTTTATTGGCAGGTAGCTGATGTAATAAGGAGTAACTTAGGCTACGTTTATTTTAGACTAGCGACTCGTTCCCGGCTTCGCCCGGGTGCATTCGTGTACATAGACTTTTCGAGTTTAATGAGAATGATGCTTATGCATTAAGATAGCCTCACTCTACTTCCTTCGAAATAAATATAACAAATCACCCATCAGGTTTAACAAATTTTTAAATTTCTAAAAATTTTGACGATGTTCTGAAATTTCAAAAAATCTTATTAAATTATCTGAAAAAGTGAAGAAAGTTTTCATATATGCGAGAATTTCCTAGAAACTTCTGGAATTTTCTAGAAACTTCTGAAATTTTCGAGAAACTTCTAGAATTTTCGAAAAACTTACGTTTTTTAATATTATAAAACAAAGTCCCCCCCCGCCGCGTCTGTTGTCTGTATGTTTGCGATTCTCAAAAACTACCGAACGGATTTTTATACTATTTTCATTAATGGGAAGAGCGTTTAACGAGGAAGGTTTCTACGTTTAATTTGCAGAAAAAAAAATTGCACCCGTGCGAAGCCGGGAACGGATCGCTAGTTTAAAATAAAAAATATAGAAATACTTCGCCCCTGACAGACAAGATATTGTTATATCTTGTCGGTAGCTTCTTTTTATACTATTCTCCTGGCTCTGTAAAATTAACATTAGTACGCTGTTTTTTGAACTGGAAATTATTTTCTGTTGAAGTTGACAATACGGAATTTGTAACTAATTTGTACATATAAAATTGTTCGTCTGATCTGATCTGACTATCAACGCACAGCCCAAACTACTACCTAAGTCTAGAAAACTGAAATTTGAAACATAGGCTTTATTCTATAATGTTAATTTCGTGCGAAGCCGAGGGTGGGTCGCTAGTATTGCATATAGCTCCAATACACTTGGTGTGTTTATGGTCAATATCCAAACTGGTAAATATTGTAATCTTTTCTGACTATAAAAGTATATATTCTGGCTATGTAAAGACTTTCTCTTTCTTTAGCTCTTCATTTTATTTTTTTATTTTCTATTTCTTTATTTTAACACTCAGTACCTACAAAAATAAAGTTATTACATAAAAAATTGTGTTGCTACATTGCGAATATTTATCTCAACACACAACTGATAACTCTGGCGATTAGTGGTTTTCTACTATGATTTTTTTCTGTACAGATTACGGATTCTTTATGTACTAACGTATATTATACCTCATTGTTCTTTATGCCATATTTAATGCCTAAAAGTATAGCCGAACTGAGAGGGCACTGGCGTTTGCTTAACTGCTGACCTGCCGCAGGATATTAATGCAGCAAGATCAAGAATAGTAAATTTGAATTAGTCCTGACATAAATAGTTGCTTTCGCATATATTCACTGAAGACTGTAATTATAGTAGACTTTCTTTTATTAATATTACAATTATAAAAACAATAACGAAAGTAATCGTAAACAAGAATTTTATTTGTAATCAGTTTAATGCCGTTTTACTTCAAGGTGAGGTTAGTAGTGGCACTTGATACAGACACACAGACTTACATAACATTTAATTGTTTCTTAAATTTTTATATAAACAACAGGACGACTAGAGCAACAAATAATTAAATACTAGTTTAAAACAGAAAATCTTCAGTAAGATAATGATCTGATCTCACATAAACACACAAAGAATTTGAAGAAATCTTTGAAATATTATCATCTGAATTGTTAATACAATTGAAAATGAAAAAGTAATTTTCGATATACTAATTTCGACTCAAGACTCACTTGGGGTGTAAATAGGCCAATGTTTGCGCTAACAATTGATCCAATACTGGCTGTACAGAGGGGGATGAACCGAGTATCTTAATTAAAACCTCCAACACGCCTTTGACAGCTGTAACGTTTACACAATAATTGTTAGTCTTATCTTAACCTATATTGTTAATTTTGCATAATGGTTACTACGTGTATAAATTGTTTCATATATTTGTTTAAAATTTTACATCTTACTAGATATTATTTTTGATTGACATTTCTGAAAAAAAAAAGGGAATTTAGTATTAAATCTAAAATTAATTTACTTACATTAACAAACAACCTAGATGGCACTGGAACCAGTCTGCTACTGACCAATCCTATTGGACATTTATTGGGTTGGCCTTTGTATGTCTTATTTTTTTGTAGTTTGATACCTTCTAGAGTGTATTATTTCAATTATTATAGTTATTTTAAATTGTAAAATGACTTAATTTAAACAAAAAAAGTTCGAAGAGCGCCTTATCCATATCCAAATCTAAATAACAATATTTGAACGTATTTGGGGTGAATTTTAAATGTTTTTAAAGTCGCCTGAGTTAATGGACTACTCGCCCAAATCTATCTCGCCCAAATTCTTATGAAAGTTTGGTTATAAGTAAAATTTGTTTTTTTAATTACATATTACTAACATCCAGTTTCTTACAATGTTACGACTTTACTAATGAGCCTCTACACATTTTTAAATATGGTTCGATTTCTCTGAAAGTTTTTAAACATAGCGTTCGTTCGATTACATTTTAATTAAATTAATGTAAAAGTAATACTTTAATATCCGGGAAGTAAGGTAATTGTAATGTGTAAATCTGTATATTAAAGCAGAGAATAAAGTCGTCGGGGTTTAGTGGAGGTAAGCCCGGTACCGTTCCGCCTGAGACTAGGACTCAGGTTACCTTCCTAGACAGTTGATACCTTAGCTTAACCTGCATAGTAACCATACTATGCAAGTCTTCATATATCAGTAGTGAGTGTTGTTTTAATTTATTATTTTATCATTGTCACCAATTACAGCTGTCACCAATCCAAATAAAGGTCAACTTTTAAAAGTTAATTTTACAATTTAATTAAGTTAATCGAACTTTGAACATTTTTTTACAAAACCGTACACAATTTGACTTACATAATATTATTGAGTAACTGTAAATAATATTCAATGATTATGCCTACCAAGATAAAAACACTAATTTATGTTTCAAAGCCTACTAAGAGAAAAAAAAACATGCAAAATAAAGGGTGAAGATTACCTCAAAACTAGTGATAAAACAATAAAACCTTTTAAAACTTTTCTCCTTTAAGACCAAATAGCGAGAAATAAACTTAATGTATTGAATTACCTTATTTTTTATATAAATAATTCGTCTGCACTTGTGTAGGCATGTCATTGGAACTCTTCCTAAATCGCTGGGCCGATTTTGATGAAATTATAAGAAAATAAATGTTTTTTATAATAATTATTATTATTATATTTGCACAAATATTTAATATAAATTGACACAAAATTTTCAATGTTTATAGCTTGTAATTAATGTTATAGCTGGCGATTATTAGCTTATAATACATCCTCATAGTGAGAAAAAGGTGCGCAGTTGTGGGACTTAATGTAAATATATTATTATGTATAATACTTATATTGGTTATAGAAGATAATAAATTACCTAATCGAGTATAAATTTACTGGGTAACTAATTTGGATAGTATATTTTTATATAGGTATTGCTCTAACAACACCGACCGATTCATTTTTATCGCAATGTCAAAGGTTATTCCGATAATTTCAATGTGGATAAGTTAATTTCGCAAATGTCTGTTATTATTTTTAACTGGTTTATATTAATCTATTGGCATGAAATCACGTCTATAGTTTGCGTGATACTTAACAACATAACAACATTGTTATTTGTAATTTTTATTTAAATACTTTAAGAAAAAAGTCTTATATTTTTAAAATTTAAGGATCGAAATGATCATATAACTCAGGAAGTACTTTATCATGAATATTATGATTATTATTATTTTACGAGTGACAGGCCTCAACCGGTCGGCAACCTCTTCCAGAAGACCTCTGTGCCTATTATTCACTGACTATAAAACAAGTGCTTCAAGACACAAACTGCATTCTTTAAAGGATAGGCAAACTTATATTGACGCAGTCTTCTTATCACATCCATTCTTCACTTTTAGAATGTATTCACTTCAATGTACCAAAACTCAGGACAAGGTCAAAAGATACATTTCACATTCCCTATTGTAGAACTAATCATTCTAAAAATTCATTCCGTCATCGTTCCAAGTATCACTACAATAAAGTTCAATAATTTCAATTCTTACAAAAAGAAAATTGGCGAATTACTTTTAAAAAAAATAAATTTTATCACATATAATATTCTCTACTTTTTTGGTTTCATATTTTTTTTAAATTAATAGATAAATGTAAATATATAGTTTTTATGATTCTTTAGGCCTATTTGCATATAATCTATAATATATTTTTTATGGCTGTATGTAATCTTAATAAATAAATAAATAGATAAATTATAATAGCGCATGTGCTGTTGTGTTTCGGTGAGTGAGTTAGTAACTTATCCCTTACGATTTGTCCTACAACTCCTTTGGTGTTTTATTTATAACATATGATTTAACATGTTTATAACAATTTAGCAATTGTCGACTTCTTCATGACAATAACCGGGTTCAAACGGCGCCAGATTCCTAGGTTTTTATGCGAGATTGCGCTTTAGTAGAAATCATACTCTATAACACAGACTTAGCCGCTAGTGATTACTATTTGTCCCTTAATTAAAAAAAAAAACATTAGCGAAAAACCATTTTCTGACAACAATAAGCAATAAATACACATTTTATCCGAAATAGGAGAATAGTTATTTTTTGAAAATTTACACATTGAAAAGTTATAAGTATGTAATATATTGCGTTGAGAAAAATAAAAAAAATATATTTTTATTTTTATAATATGCCGAAAAACAAATAATTGTCGGTGAAGGCCAGCAAGGCATACAAATAACAAAAAATATTCCTAAAATAATTTTATTCTTGAAAATGAATGCACATGAAACAACCCCTAATTGAATTACCTAGTGTTTATATAACGAGCAATTATAGAATACACGAACATTGCTATCTCGGTGCTGGGTGGGATTTGCGTGTGGTGCGAAGGCCTATTCGTGAGCGATGATCTAGTTAGATTGGATAAGTCGTGGCGTGACGGATGCTGAAACCTAGCAAATACAATACCTGCTCTATTATTGTACTGATCCTGATGGTGTGATTAACTCGCACGTTAACTATCAGCTAGAATGTAAAGTTTCTACATATCGAGACTGCAAATTGTTTCGTGAAAAAACATTTTTTTAACCATAGAGTTTCAAAGAAAGCTCACACTAAAACAAATCTTAAAACCAGCTATAATATAATATATATATACCAATTATATAAAGTAAAAATCAGTAAATAGTGTAGAAAATAATTGTTTTAATATCCATATTTATATGAGAACTAGTTTTTCCTACGAACTTCGTATCGCTTCAGAATAAAAACTGGCGACGGTGGCCAACTACCATCAAAAGTCAGTCATCAAAGTCGTCAGCCTGTCTGACGATCTTCACATAAAAAAAGAGAATAATGAATAAGAATAAATAGAACTAACAAAATAAAATAGACCACAATAATAATGATTTAAACATTGATGTGAATTTGAATAAATGAAAGTCAATAACCGTCATAACTATATGCAATTAAAAGAGAATTTTCTGTGTTTTTTTGTTACTTACTGTTCAGGAAATCTAATTCAAAAACTAAATAAAATTAGTGTGGTCTTACTAAGTGGACAGGACGGATGGAGTCCGGCTAACCTGCCGTCCGGCTGCTAATCCCTTTACGCCGTACCCCCAAAACTTTCACCTGACCGGCAGACGAGCTTAAGGACTAAACAACATTAATACCAACGGATACCACCTTACTTGCATTTCAGTAAAAAAGGTTAGTTATTAAATTTATTTGTGTTTTCCTATAAAGCACAAAAAATGAACATTGAACACTGTTCATTTATCGTATAAATTATAAACACACTTTGTTATAGCTAATTTCATAAATAATTTGGATATTTGTACAAAATATGATTAATTTATCAAGTCAAAAAGAATTTTCTATTTGTCTTTAATTGGTAGGTAATAGGTAGATCGATATAGCCGTAATTTTTTCATAGTATCTTCGATCAGTAGTTTGAAATTGATTGCTACTGCAATTGGATAAAACATTCACTAGCAAAGAATAAGACAGAGGATTAGTTAGAGTTAGTAGCATAAAAGAGTCGGTCTAATTGTGTATTTTTATAATTCAAATTAAGTATATGGAATGGTTTTCAGAAATATTTCGTTACAGATGCAAGCGATTCTATACAATAACATTTTCATGTAACATGAACAAATTCTAAGAATGACAGTTTTAACAGTAAATCAATGAACGTAAATACTCGTTGGAGGTTGCAATGCACTGAGAACTTAATTACACAACAAACAACACTACGAACTTAATTATATAATTTTAATATTTAAAAATCTACATTTTGACTATTAATTTTCAAAATCTCATTTTCAAACAGGTTTACAAAACTGTAATTATAAAATTGTTGTTTGTTACGACAAGCCAATTATTCGTTGCTCGGGCTTATTCTTGCGAACTGAGCTTTGGATGAGACTTTTAGCAAAATACTTATGCTAACTCCAAGTTAAGTACACACGTCTCTCACAGTTCATTGTTAATGCTTTACATAAGATACGTGAGTTGTACTAGAAGCGACTAAAAATGTTTTATTTGAGGGGATATCTTAGGCACAATCTTATTGCGGCTGAAAGTTTTTCTCAAATCCATGTCGGAGCTTTTATCATAAAATACTAATAATATACATATACAAACCATAAGAATATCCTTATCCTCTATTATTTTTTCTCCATGGACCGCCAATTTAAAGTATAATTGGGATAATAAGCCAAATTAACTTTGTAGATATTATTTAGAAAGTAAGAAAAATATTAAAATTTATGTCTTTTTTAATTCAAAAGCAGATTTAGTTTTGTGACATTTTCACTTAATTTTTATAATTAATTTTTATTTCATGTATAGTATGTAAAAAGTTAAAAGGAAAACTATGGATGTATGTTTTGTATTATTTTTTTCTTTTTAATAAATGTGTCTTGATAGAATTTGATCTACAAACATCTCAACAAATAAAGGGTGTGCAAGGGATGACGGAGCCTATTTTCCTATCGTCAATCTTTCTATCACCATTTATTCTATCAGGATAGGTCATTTTGAGTTTCAGCCTGCCTGCCTCTTACGATAAAAGAAAAGCCCTGTTATTTTGTTTCTTGTCTCTTCTTTTCAATTGCATGATCTGTGGCAACGAGTTAGGGCGGGAAGTACGTAAGCTCTGACGAAAGGAGGCGAATTTGATTTGGAACATATCTGTTAAGCCTCGACATCTAGTCCGACGCAAAATACTTTACCCTTGTTTGTACGTCACATTTGTTTGATAGACTTTGGAAACGGTTGCTTATTCTAGTTGGATTTGTAAAATACCTTGCAAGCATCTTCTCTTATAAACGACGTTTTCGTGGCTTTACTCTAAATTGGAGATTGTATCAATAGCAAACCGTTGTATACTATACAAATGTACAATTGAAGTACAGCGAGTTTTTTATGTTCCCAGATTTTTTAAATTCCTGTTTGTATAAGGTTTCAATTCTTAATACTTAGGTATGAGGGGAGGCTCCTTGACATCACTGGAATTACTGTGAGCCTTTGTCGACTTAAACTCTTTTCAAGTGCACTCGGATCGGCTACGATCGGTAGCAAGTTTCTCTACCGATATTGATAACATACAGGAAAGCATCCACACCGTCCCCGAAGCGTTTAATGACGAGTTTTTACGCGAGAGTAAAATTTTAATATATTTGCTATATCAATCAGTTTCTTTATTTGTTTACCTTTAAAAAACATCAATTGAACAATTTTATACATAATTAAAAATAGTTTATATAAAATGTAACAAAAACTGAGAAGACAGTTTGCTTTTCCACTTTTTTTTAAATGAAAATCAAATAACCTTAATTTTTTCTGCTAAGTAAGCCGGAACTTTCTTTATTGACATTGAAATTGATATGCATCGATTAAGCATGTATTATAAAAGTAACAAATACATGAAAGTATGACCAAAAGAGGTCATATTTTCATGTATTCCATCCATTGTTGTGTATTTGCTTATATTATAAAAGTAAATACACAACAAATACATTAGTTATAACTAATGGGCCTATTGAATACATTTTTCTCACTAATTACTATCTAGAGACTTCTCTGGTAAAGCAGAGGTTACCAATCGAGGCCCAGTAACAGCGTTTTTTTTTTGTGGAATAACCAACACACCAAAACGCGCGGCTAAGTTAAAAACCCTTTGCGTATGTACACATCCTCTTACTCGTTGCTCTATCGCTTCCTTATTTAATTGACGTTTTATGTTGTGCTAATGAATGATACGCTTAATAGAGACTCGATATACACAATAGTTTCTAAGGATTAGCTTGCTCTATGTTTTCCTCAGAGTACTAAGTTTCAACTAAAAATTAGGACTTCAAAATACACAAATCTTTATTAATCTTAGGTTTACCTATGTTAGCTAACTTTATAAGAATACCTAGATTAAAATTCGTAAATTATATGAAAAAAATTATTTGAATGGGTAAATCAACTTATATTATGTAATTCTAGAAATTCAAATTACTATTAGTAAGATGCTTTAATATTATTATTTACTATTTATTAATATATAAATATTTATTAATTAGGATTTGATTCGTAATCCTAATGATAAAACTGATTACTTAAGCTTTCATTAAATACAAAATTAAACTGTGA
Source organism: Synanthedon andrenaeformis (assembly GCA_936446665.2). NCBI lineage: Eukaryota > Metazoa > Arthropoda > Insecta > Lepidoptera > Sesiidae > Synanthedon > Synanthedon andrenaeformis. Next base: position 11,001,345 of record OW387778.2, on the reverse strand, counting down.
TCTAGTCGTAGAATATTAAACTTAATTGATAATTTACTCTGCTTGTCTGTTGCATTTTTACTTCTAAATTGCTTCGCATTAAATTCCGGCGTACCCCAGGGCACTCATCTTGGCCCTCTATTCTTCAGTATTTTTATTAATGACATAGAGTCCTGTTTCCAAAACTCGCAGTGTTTGCTCTTCGCTGACGACTTCAAAATTTTCTGGTTGTGGCATCTCCAGAGGATGGTGCAGGACTTCAAGAGGATCTTAATAGGTTGTCAAACTGGTGCCGGATTAATGAAATGTCGCTTGATATCGATAAATGTTTTCATCTGCATTTCTCTAGGGGTCGGTTCCCACCGGGGCAGACCTACCACTTTGACGGCACTTATCTGCGGAGCATGGATTCTGCGAGGGACCTTGGAGTTCAGATCGACTCAAAACATCGTTTTAATGTCCACATTGATGATATTGTGAAAAAGGCGTTCAGGTCTCTTGGTTTCATCATTAGAAGTTGCAGGGAGTTCAAAAACCCGTCGACAACGATAGCTCTTTATAATGCTTATGTGCGTTCAGGCCTGGAGTATTGCTCAATTATATGGAATCCACACTATGATGTATATATCAAGCGCCTGGAGTCGGTATAAAAGCGATTCCTTTGGCATTTGTCTTATGGACACGGTCTAGCTAAGGAGTTGTCAAGCTATCCGGCAAGACTGAATCACTTTAAAGTCGATTCTCTGCAGTCCCGGAGGCTCTTGTTGGACGTTTTATTTTTCTGTAAATTACTGAGGGGGACAGTTGATTCGCCCGAGCTCTTGTCGCGTATAAACTTTAGTGTTCCTCGACGAGTGCCTCGGCCGGACAGATATACACCTTTCCAGCTGAACCATTTCAGATCAAACTTGGGCCGTTTTTCGCCACTGAATCGTATTATGGGTCATGCGAACTCTCTAAGACATGAGATAGATCCTTGCAGCGATGCGCCGTCGAAAATTAAGACAGTCGTCCTCGTCCGAGGTTCCGACACCTGACATTTTAATTTTAATTTTATTTATTTGTTTTGTTGCATTTGATTATATTTGAATATTTAGTTCTTGGTCGTGACATGTAATGTGACATTTTTATTATTATTATTTATTTTAATTATTTTAAGTTAATTTTTTATTATTATCATTAGTATTATAGTTTAGATTAGATTAGATTTAGGTTTAGTACATGGGATGTTGCTTGGAGCTCTTACTGGTGCATGTTGAGCCTCCTATAATTGCGGCAGCATCCGCCTAGTGCCAATTATTTTGAACGGGTTTTAATTTGATGCCTGCGTCGTTGGGGGCCTTGTTTAATAAATAAATAAATAAATAAATAAACTATTGAAAGAATTTTGACGAAGTTTGTTAAAAAACTTTAATCCTGAGAAAAATAAACTTGTAATAAACTTTTTATTTTTAATCATATTTTAGTGAAATAAGTACAATGGTTCATTTAATATTAGTCCGCCGACGCAGTTTCGACCGGACTTAACCGGGCAAAAGACTGTCCCGGGCGACGGGCGGGTCGCGACTAAACCTCAAATAATCCTAGCTCATATTAAACCATAGGTGCTAACCTGGAACTGCTTTCTAAAAACACCCATTTCACCCCCCTACCCCTCAACTCCACCCACCCACTAAAGAACTTGATAACGAAAACTATTGAAAGTTACTTTGGGCGATTAACTCGTACGGAAATTCCAGTTATTTTAAAGGTAACCCCAGCTAACGCAACTTTGGCCGATGTACGCTTTGCTGGGTGTTATTAAGGGATTATTGTGCCTCGAAATTCATAATTTCACAGTAGCGTTTGTTCAACGTATTCCCATCTAGTATTATGCAAATTCAATAACATTGGGCAGTATTTGAAGACACCTATTGTTCTCAATTGATAATTTTAAATCAGCTTTGCAATAAAGTCGATGTAAAGTTTGGTAATTAGGTATTAAAGAAAAACGAAACGTTTTTCTTTTTTTAAAGAAAAACGACTGGTTTTAGCGTTGAAAGGTTTCCAATAAGGCCTCTGGAGTATGGACGAGGCACTTAAACGGCGCTGTAAAAAGTGCATCGAAGTAAAAACTATTTAATATCTTGCTAAGGAAGCATCCGCCAAAAAGGGCGGTAAAAGCAAGGGTAGTCACAAAGCGATAGCTGGGCCGCGGCACAGACCGCCTCTCCTTCCACACCACGAGCAGAAGGATTAATTATTATTTTAACATTTCTCTCCGTTTTTTGCCGCCAGCCAAGTCAAAGGCATTGCTTTCTCGCTTGAAAAGTTGCTAAATAATTAAGACGCCGCTTCTTAGCGACAACGTTGACGTCAGACCTTTAAGTAGCCGATTTTTCTTTACTCGTGCCTAAGGGGGAAATATTTTTTCCCTAGGCATTTTGTGTCCACCAGACTGTTTTATGACAAACGACGTTAAGTCGCCTCTAACATCGATCGGATTTTGTTTTCGATCAAACTGGTTACGAGAAAATAGTGTAGTTAGGAACTTATTGTGATATTGAGAAATTATATTACTAATAGTGAGAAAACAGTATCAAATCAGTATAATTAGAAAATATAATATAAAAATATATTTGTTTCCGGTCAAGCACAGTTTAGTCGATTATTTGATTTCATATGTTGCTATCATAGAGAGTAGGAAATCATTTGGTTGCCAGTTTTTAAATCGTCAATAATGTTGTTTTTTCTCTGTTCTCAGGCAAGACGTTACCAGTACATTGCGTCGTAGAAGGTATTTCGTCACTAGAAGAAGGAGCGTGGAGACGAAGGGCAGTAGTCGAGACAGATACTTACGTCATCATACCAGCAGCCACTGCATTTCATGAACTAGTGCCTGCAATTATGGTTAGGCTGGGTTACCCTCAAGAATTAGCTGCATCTGCTAAAGGTAATTGCAATTTAATCTTAAACTTGTAATGTATTTTGGATTTTGAGAAACAATTTATACTAACTTATTTTATGTGTACAATACAATCAATGTGATAATCACTGTCATTGTTACTGTTAAGAATTCCAATGACACTGGAATTTATTTTTATTCACATCTAATACCAAATCTGGTGAACGAACTAGAGACTAAATTAGAAATTCCATTAAAAAAATAACGTCAAATCAAAATCAACATCTTTACTGTAGATCACGATTTTGAGTGGTTAACAACATATAAAAAGATTTGTTTGTATGTAAGAGGTAAACTTCAAACTACTCATCCGATTTAAAAAAATCTTTCGCCAATACAATTTCAGGAAGGACATTGACATAAGCTAAATATTCCACGCGGGCGAAGCTGCGGGCACCAGCTATTTAAAAATATCTAAAGGTTTTATATTGCTTTATATATAATATTTTGTCAGGTGTCATGTCATATCTTTTATTTTTCAACGCAGACGTAGTCGCGGGCACTATAAAAAATGCACCCGTGCGATCAAGAGTTTTATTAATATTTATATTAGTATTTATTATTAGTATATTTGAAATAAGTGATAGGATTAGATATTTATGGTCAATCACAATACCTATGAATCTTATAATAATCTTTCGTGTTATTGACAATTGTCTTTGTGCATCCAGGATTGGTGGTAATCAATAATTGGAAGCCACTGCCTTTCGAGAGGATATCTGATGGGCCTCTGGCGACTGTTGGTGAAGTGTTAGGCGAATTAACCACAGTGGCAACGTTACGGATTCAGTTACTGAGACCTCGACCCACGCCATTACAAGACATCAAAGATAAACTGCTCAAACTCCTTGTGGTGCAAAACCGGCCGCTCTTACACTCAACTGGGTGCCCTTTAGATGAGGTGATTGATTTTCTTATATTTATTCACTTAAAACTTTTTCTGTTTCTAGAATAATTTAATTAATAAACAGTCAAATCGACCGAGGCACGTTAACCATGTATCTTTTTTTTTATTCTTGACACTTAGTTTGTTGTGTCAAAGGTATTGCGCGGTGGAATGACCAAAATTATTTGCGCCAAGTTGTGTTACACTTTTTATCTATTATTACGAAAATAGTGAATCTAATTTATACGCAATTTTATACTTATTAGGTCATCATTGAAGTCCGAAGTCTGCGGGATTATGTAACCGCTTCGTTAAAGCTAGGCCACCGATGAGGCTCTGTTTAAATTGTAACAATTGCCTCCAATCAATATCGCGCTTCCACAAATCAATCTTCGCTGTTAACATTGCAAAAACACCTGTCAAAAGGAATTACATCAACCGATCGAGGCGTACAAATCCAAAACCTTCTGTGACAAAGCGCTTTCGGTAGACTGAGTAAAACCAACATTCACAATGTTTCGTAATGTATTTTAATGCCTGTTTGTTGTAACCCCTGACATCCGACAATGCCTCGACCGTAGACTAAGCTTCACCCCCCTCATTATCGTGAATTCATTGTTTTCCATATTTAAGCCTGCTCATTGAAACCGTGCGCTTTCATTTGAAAACATAGTTTCTGATTGCGGAAATTTGTCCCCAGGATTTACAGCTGACATGGGAATTATGAGATAATAATATTAAAAATTATATACTTATTTAATTTTTTAAAGCATTTTACTTGTTAAAATTAAATCTTTTGTGCTATTAGCTAAAGACCTAATGTTTGCCAGCTTCATAAGTTTGATAAGAAGATTAAATCGTATTGCCACAAATCTTTTTTTTTTAAAACGTTTCTACGTTAATACTACACAAAAAGAATAAAATGGTCTATTATTGTATTTGAAGTTTAGTTAGTGGTCAACGAAACGATGTCGAAGCGTGATTTTCAATTTTCCATGGTAACGATTACATTTCAAATGAATTAAATTCTACAAGTCAGCCTATTTAAAGATATTATACAGTCAGTCAAGTAAGAGCGTGGTCGTGTTAATTTATAAAAAAAATTATTTTATGAAACTTTCATATTTATATATACATTGTACACATTACAAACAATGATGCAATTTGGTCAATAATGTGTCCAGTCACCACCGGCGTCGATAATTGCCTGGCATCTCCGAGGCATGCTTTCTACTAATTTGACGGCGTATTCTAGTGGCAAGGATCTCCAGATCCGACGAATTTCGTAAGACAACTGCTTCAAAGTGTATGTGCGTCTTCCACGAAGCTTCTGTTTAATATATGCCCACACATTTTCAATAGGGTTTGCATCGGGCGACTGTGACGGCCAATCCAATGTAACGATGCCAGATTGAGTCTTCCACTGAGTACAGAGCTTGCTGCGGTGTTTAGGATCGTTGTCCTCCTGCAGAATCCAATCTTCATTTTTTGTGATGAACCATCGTTTGGCAGATGGCAGTAAAGCCTTTTTGTAGATTTTTATCATTTTCTCGGCATTTAGGTTGTCAGTAAAGAGGTACAAAGTGCCGAATCCCTGCTTTGAGAAGCAGCCCCAAAGATGCACCTTTATTCCATGTTTTACGGTCCGCTGAACAAGCCTATTGGTGGAAGTTGACCAGGCTCGCGTGAGGACAGAATGTGCCCATATAGAACATTCATCAGTAAAAATGACATTTTTAAAATCTCTATCAATATTCTCATGCGCCCAAGCGAGTCGCTTTGTCACATGTTTTTCAGTCAACAGAGGCTTCTTCATTGTGTTGCGCCATTTCAGATCATGAGTACGAAGAAGGGTTCGGATAGTTTCGTAGGATATATCTAAACCTTTTGTCATTAATTTTGCTTGTCCTTGCCGCAGTGTTAAAGCAGGATTCCGCGAAAACAGATTCACTATTCTTTTTTCATCTTTTTTGTTCACTTTTCCTATCGAACCACGTTCTGGTAAATCATCGACATTTTTAGCCACTTTATATCGCTGTATCCACTTCTGTACAAATGCCTTCGACTTTCTCATATATTTAGCAGCCGCTGAGTGCGACATTTTGGGACCTTTCGGGTGGATGCAAAGGAACACAGCCTCGTAGCGCGACGCGTACTTAGCACTCATGGCGTTTAACGTGATTCTCTTTCAAAAGATCAACGACAACTGAACCTTTGTTGACAATGCATCAAGGACAAAGCTTCCCTCTATCGGCTCGCGAAGGAATTAGAGCGAAATCTTTCATTAACTGTCGGTAAAGTCGACCACGCTCTTACTTGACAGACTGTAGATTGAGAGGATGAAAGAATTTTTTTAAATTTGATTTTATTTGAGTGAAATCAAATATTGACAACTTTAATTTCTAAGAAATAATTTCAAGTTCACACCTCGACCGAGTTCATAAAAAATATTGATGTCTTCGTAAATCTAAATAAAATAAAAAATAAAAATACATGAAAACTGTCAAAAATAAAATTCCTAAAGCAAGGAATCGTACTATACTTAAATTCGAATAATTATATTTAAATCGATTTAAAACTACAGACCCGCCGATTTTCCGAAATTTTCCGATGTTTCTTTTCATGAAAGCATTCCTCAGATTTCAAGGAATGCTTGAAAAAAAAACCTGATTTGGTTCAGCCGAAAATTAAAATGTCTAAACTGATTTATTTGAGACCAGAATAGGTGTATTTTTTTTTACAATAAAAGCTTCGCGTGTAGCTATATGTAACACGCTTTTTAAATTCACCTTTGTAGAAATAACGAGAGAAGGCTCATCATGGGGATTTGAAGAACTCCGCGATGAAGACAGATTACCGAACTCACTGTTAAGTAGTCGAGCGTTCTACAATTTAGGAGGTCGTTATAATTTCCGAGGTTACGCTTAAGTCCTTGCTAATAAGGATCATCAGTCGAGGGAAGAATTAGACAGCATTTGTTTTGATGTTCTCAGTCGTTTCAAAGAATGTACACGCTAATAGAATGTTACGTTAATATTTGAAGATTAGCCTTCTTGTTCCGTGTAATGAGCACTTCTCTTTATTGTAATTAATCTTTTTTGTAATTTATAAAACATTAACAAATATTGTAACTTCATTTTTTGTGCAGTTTTTTTAATATTAAGGACGACAGACAGGCTGACAGTCCACTTGATGGTAAATGGCTACTGTCGCCTATAACACAAGCAACGCCACAGGTGCCGATATTTTAGTGGGATTCAAGATCTCGAGGATCATCTAAAAATATGAGAAATTGGACGCGCCACTGTAGACGTCATCTTCGTCACATTCATAAAGATGTCGGGCGTTTCTGAGGTGTTATATTTTTCATTTTTCAACGCAGACGAAGTCGCGGGCGTCAGTTAGTATCAAATATTTATGAACGTCATCCATTTTTGAAACATTTTTTAAATTATTCGCAAAAATTATTTTACTTCTTACAATCCAGAAATAAGTAAATAATAAAGTTTTATTTGATTACCTCAACAAATTTATATGCAAAATATGATCTTCAAGTAAAATTAAGTGTAGGTATGTGCCTATAAATAACTTTTAAGCCTGAATATCTTAAGATAGATGGAGCAATTTGTCGTCGCGATGAGCGCCACCTGCCTCACACACGGGATCTTCATACATAATAAATTTAATTGAATCTCAGACTCATCCGCGCCTCGATACAACCTTATTATATTTTCTAAATATCCATCTTGCGAACGGGTTAGGGGAGGGGTGAGAGGTAGCGGGGAGCAGGCCCTCGTCTTGCCATCATGAGCCTCAGCGAAAGAGGGTTAAAAGGAGTTTTAGATGTACGAACGCTTTTGATCTTATTAATACCATAAAATAATGCTTTATAATCTTATTAAACGCGAGGTTAGCACTCGATGCGCGCCCTTCTTGAGGCTTAACCGCTCGGCTGACAGGCCGCGATTTCAATTTGGCAGCGTGACACAGTCAAGTGGGCGATTCTTTGCTTATTTTAATCGCATCAAAACGAATATCTTTCTGGGCGGGCTAGTTTGTGAAGGATTGTGTGAGAATGACCACCAGATTAGACTATTTCGGAAGATAATCGAAAGCACTTATTTCATACTGCTTGTGTCTGCGGCTTCGTACGCATAGTATTCGGAATAGAATTTAAAAAAAAAAACTAAATGTTACGGGAACCTTGCTACACACAAGTGAAAACTGCATTCAAATCGGTTAATTCGTTTCTGAGACTACCAGATAAAAAAATTGTCTTCTAATAAAGTTTATGCATTTTTTATGTATAATTTTCCACTTCAATTCCAAGCTATAATATTATCTGTAACTCTAAATGAGTCAAAGAAATTCCTACACAGATAATCAAGTACTTCAAACAGCAAACTTAGTTGAGTAGCTAAACGTCAGATGAACTCGGCTCCCGATATTATGGTAATTTATTGCACGCCAATTTGTTCCTTCGATTCCAACTCCGAACAAAGTTTAGACGCTCGAGGAATTTTACCGAAGGGGTTTTTTAAAGACGCAGGTCAATGAGGGATTAATTTAAGACCATAAATCTTCTTTCAAACTCTTGAATGACTCATTTTTCGAACTTCTATGTGATAAAAAAACAGTTGTTTAATTATTATTTTTTGTTAAAAAATGAAGAAACTTAGGTAATAATGCTGGATTGATTGAACAAGCACTATGGGGATTAATTTATTAACTAATATTGTTAATTAACAAGGTTGTCTCACAACAATACTCTTAAAATAAGTGCTGCATTACGTTTATTAGTCTAACAAAAGCAATTTGTTGGAGATAATCCCACAAATATTTTATTAAGACGGGTGTTTTTTTTTTAATTTATTTATTTTAAGATACACCAACAGGGTGTTCACTCTTCCGGACGACTACAGAGGGTGGTTGCTAGGCCGGCCAAGTACTACCGGGTCTTCACCACCCTCCACAAAGCCGCGATTGCAGTATTTTGCCAGACGGTCCTTCCCTGCCGCAGAGCTCCGTCTTCGCGCGCATTGCTCAACTACCACTGAGCGGCTTCGTACGCAGAACCAAGACCCATACGTCGGTCCTACGCACAAGGACCGGGGGGTATGGCAGCCACCTACCATCGAGTGGACCGTCAGCCTGTCTGTCGACCTTAGCATAAAAATTAAACAAATGTGCGGCTCACATTAGTAATTAAAAATTAAGTCAATTTGGCATTCAATCGAATTGGGATTTAGTTTATTTAGGATTCAGTTGATTAAAATTCAGTCTATTTGGGATTCAGGTGTATTCACATTTTAGGCAATTTGGGATTTGGTTCACGGAAGCTGCACGGACTTCATCTGCTTTGATAAATGAAAGATATAAACAACCTGAGAAAATATCAGAATCTGAGAACGCCTTTATGGCTGTTATGACGGTGGCGCTATTTTTTTTATTTTTAGACCATCCCTCGGCGATCTAACATTTTCCAGGATAAAGAGTATCCTATATGTTAATGCGGGTAATAAGCTATATGTGTGACAAATTTCATCCAAATCAGTTCAGCCGTTTTTGGGTAAAAGAGTAACAAACTTTCGCATTTATAATATTAGTAGGATGTTGCCCCCTTTAAGGCGGATAACACGTGGCTAGAGTTATCACTGCGGGCGCCTACTCCCGTAAATCTTCCATGAGGCTTGTAGTAGAAGATATCTTAGAACAAATATGGCCTCACTATTTAAAAATATAAAACAAAGAGACGGATTAACGTATCACTCTGACGGTAGAGTTAATTCCTCCCGAGTGACATTATTTACAATCTAGACGTGTTATATATACGTGTAGTTAATTTGAGTTTTGATTTTGCAACACTCGCGACCGAAGCTGACAACCCGCTTGACGACGTAATCACAAGCATTGTTCTATGTAATCTAACGATACGACGAGATCTACTTGCATAACTGTCAAGCAGAGTAAACTCAGCGGAGCGGGCTTAATCCGACGTGTACTTTTATGATCGACTACTTGCTGTGAGATTAATACATGTACAAATAAATGCTATCTTTTTAAATAAATAGTTGTGAAATCCAAACAAACCGTTGAAATGGAATTATTTCCAAGTCGAGCGTTCTAATTCCTATTTAAACATTCTATTTAGCGGCATTTCCGATCATGTTACCACGGTTGTTTGGTAGGATCACTTAAATGTGGTGCGGTGGCTTGTAGTCGAAGTGGGTGGGTACTAATTTGTTAGAACGCCCTTCCACGCTCATTGTTTTAGAGCAGACTATGATTGATGTTTCGGCGGTGGCGGCCTGTGAGTAGAGCGCACTAACTAGCAAGCAAACAATTGGATGCTTCAGAATGGTAGCCGCTCGCGCATGACCGGCATGACACACACATTAACAGCCAACCTAATATTTTCATAATCTAATGGCGATGTTCTGTGAAACAATGCTCAATGTTTGCACTAAATATTATTTCGTATCTGTTTTTGGTTAGACTGGCCTCTTTAAGCCGACTAAAATTGTTTACTCTTTTATTTACTAAGTACCCAAGAATTACTTTGAAGATTTGTTTTATTTGTTCCAGGTAACGTTAGCTCAGATTTGTCGAGGCCAAGACAGAACACCGGGTATTCATTTAGAACCGAATGACGACTTGCGAAGAAAATTCGAATCTTGGTGGAGCGCACAAGTATCGCCAAGACCACCATTCAGTCCACGACGATACCCATCTCCTGGGCCAAAGACATGTTCACCAACTCTTAATGCTATACCTGATCATTTGCACCCGGCACTACAGACAGTTCAAAGTCAATATCCAACGCAGAAAACTAGGATGCGGACCAGTTTTGACCCTGAATTAGAACTTCCAAAGTTACAGAGATGGTTTTCAGAAAATCAACATCCAAGCCGTCAGCAAATACAGCAATATGTCCGAGAATTAAATAATTTGGAGTCAAGACGCGGTCGCAAACCCCTAGACGTCAATAATGTAGTTTATTGGTTTAAAAATGCTCGTGCAGCTCAAAAACGTGCGGAACTACGCAATATTGGAACTGGTTTGGGATGTCACCTCGGAGTAAATGGTTTCAATAGCAGGAGTCACAGCCCGACTAATGGTTCATTAATGACCGGTGACAGCTATGCATCCCAAGATCAAAATTCCTTAAAAAGTCCTATGTTAACAGGCAGTCCTGGTCGGTATCCTATGTCTTTGTTGTCAGAAGATAACTTGTCGAATGCTGGTTCTGACTTGGAGGATGATGCAGACATCAATCCAGATGACAACAGACCTGATAGCCCAGAAGCGCCACTCTCGTTGATCACGACGAAAAAAAATAATAATAACGATTCAGACAGCAGACCTGAACAGTCTCCAAAACCGTCCGATATTATTAAGGTAAATATAAAATGTGTTGCGACTATTTTTTTTTTGCTGGTTAGCTGTTATTCTAAATTAGGAAAGAGATATTGGTGTAGTTTTTATTATAATTTAGGAAGCTTACACGTAAATTTATTATAATCCTTTGACATAAATGCATTGTTTATATTTTATATTTAAGTTCAAAGCCATTATTGATTTAAGTATTAGAAATATTCGAGGATTCGGCCAAAATAGAACATTTTTAAGTTTCAAAATCTTACATTTGTTACAGGTTCACGATATCAAACAAGAACCTCGAGATTTGAGCAAACCAGATCAAGAGAATTCACCACATCGTTCTCCAGCAAAAAACAGCGACAGTTCACACAATAACAACAACAATGATGAAGAGAATGGTATGATTGATGAGCATGAAAATGCTTCTGATGACGACTTAGTCCAAGAACGCCATTATCGACCCAATTCTCCTCACATAGATCGTCTACCATTTCCAATGGTACCAAATCATCCCATGTTTGGTCATGGTATTATGTATATGAGCCAGTATATGAGTGGTTTTCCAGGCGTTGGTGCAGTACCTGGAGAGGGTGCTAGCGGCTTAAATCTGGCCCTAGCAGGTGCTTCAGACGAACGCCGCAAACGAAATCGCACTTTTATAGATCCAGTATCTGAAGTTCCGGTCCTCGAACAATGGTTCTCAATGAATACACATCCATCGCACAATTTGATACTAAAATACACCGAAGAGTTGAATCGAATGCCTTATAGGCAGAAATTTCCTCGGCTGGAATCTAAGAACGTGCAGTTTTGGTTCAAAAACCGTAGAGCGAAATGTAAGCGATTGAAAATGTCTTTATATGAACCATCCTCACCGAGTCATTATCCTCATCCGGGACATGCGCATGCTTTAGCCGAAAGGAAATTAGTGTGAGTACACCCTGAGAGATATAGTTTCTTTATTATGATAATTAGTGATGATACATTTAATGTAGAAATACATGAATACATATGAAATTGGCGTTTAATATGAAATAAATGAGAACGAGCGATCAATAATATCTGGACTGTTTGGAATTGGTTTTTTTCCTTGCAAAAGTTTTTCGAATTCCGAAAAGTACTGTTGGAGCAAGGTCCTGGGATTATAGTGTATCTCGGAGACATCCTCATCGCAGCTTATCTAATTTATTGACCGTCTGTCGTACAATGTGTAGACCACACTGTACGACTTCAACTCTAGGACACTTGTTGTCCTGAAGCAGCAGTGGGCTTAAGCAATTAACTAGCCTCGGTTTTTTGGCGGCTAACTTTTCCATCATGTTTTACAATTGTTTACATCTGCCGTCATTGTCTGGCCAGATCTTATGAACGTAATAGATGACACCAGCACTGGTCTACCAAACACCGGTATCTTTTTCTTGACGTTGAGTAATCTATACTCATACAATCGTTTCTTCTAAATGACTACAACGCACAGCCAAAACTACTGAGTCTAGAAAACTGAAATTTAGAACAAGTTTTGTTTTATGACGTATCAACCGCTAAGAAAGGATTTTTGAAAATTATATCCCCTTCGAAGTCGGAGGCAGGTGGCTTTTAATACTATAAAATGCGTTAACAATTTTGAATATCTGTAAAATAAGAACCGACTAAATCCTTTCCCAACGAAAGAAGACCTGAGTCTTCTTTCGTTGGGAAAGGATTTAGTCGGTTCTCCTGGGTTCATCTAATGTGAAGAACGTACCCATTAAAGTACATCTTTCATCATAGATAACGATACCATTTAAATTCCATAATTATTGTTCGTTATAACACCACATCCCGCGACCCACCACTTTGTCCAATGCAGGAAGGACTACGCTCCCTGTCAGGGGCTATTAACATATTTTGTATTCATGCGAGTAAAAATAGCTCTACAGTGTTTTAAATTTTGTTTTGAATAAATACCCTACTAGTTAAATGACATTTGAGTTTAAAATCTTTACTTAAAAGTCTGATCGCTAAACGAACTATAGTGTAGTGCCATCTGATATTTTAGTATTATAGTGGCTTCTGTTACTACTCAAATAATTTGGTATAGGCAATGTAAAAGCAAACAATGTTTAAAAACAGTGTCATGATACTATTTCAAATCTTACTGTAATATTAGTTTAGTACATCGCTTATGTAAATAAACTATCAAATAAGTGTCACAACTTAATTGTAAATGAATCTCAGTATATATTATAGTTCTCTTTGTATATAATATTAAACTTTGTAGTTGTTTATTGCTATCTGTTATAAAATTTTAAGGTAGTAATTAGTTGTAATCTCACCAAATTAGAAATAAATTGTTGGTGAAGAACCGTATTGAAAATTACTCGTAAAACATTTTTAAAATTTATAAATCTGTTTTGAAAATAGGGATGAATTTTTTTAAAATATTTAAAAGTTTTATCGACGCAACATAAATTTTGAATTTTCTGACACAAATTCATCCTTCGATCAAATAATATACTGGTAGATGGACATTCATTCGTACGCAAAATTACTTCCACACAATCTCAGAAAGTCCAAAATGTGTCAGAAAATGTAATGCATGTTTTGAGAGTGTACCTATGTCAGCCCCAAAGCAATGTTCAATATTTCAATTTCAACCCTTAACTTAAACAGTGACAAATGACAAACAAGCAAAAATGACATTCGTATAGACGCTAATAGCCAAATAGGCAAGGTTGGAATACATAGAAGTACGAATACGCTTCTCTTTAAACTAATAGAAGTCTCGTAATAGAAGAAATGTATAGAAACCGTGCGAGCCATCTGTGCGGGGTCTAAAGTACAGGCGGGGGCGAGGTAGTGAAAGAATAGGGCGTAACTGTGTCGATTCTTGACTGTCGATATTTCGATGAGAGATTAAAAAGATAAAAGACAATTTAATTTGGTCATGTATAATGCAAGATGAGGTATAAAATAACAATTTACTTTTTACAATAATTTACAATTTATTTTTATTATTTCCCAAAATTTTACATAATTTACAAAACACTGTGGTAGAAAACATCCTTATTAACTATAAATCGAGACTATTTACCTTGAAACAAAATAACAAAATAATGTCTCATGTTTTTCGATAAAAAATGGAGTCTTATGTTCAAATAGATCTCTATAATTGATTTAATTAAAATATTTACATGATTTTCCAAAGGAGCTTGATCATATTGATGTTCACTCAGTGTTTCGAAGAGTTTTTCGTCGACAAAAGTTCTCATCAGTTTATTTACAAAGCTAATCTTGTTAAATGAAGATTTTACAGCACCTAATACAATATAAGATCTCAAATATTGTTCAGTCTTAAGACATGTTCTGTACACATCATTTGATGGAAACATCAGCCCACCATTATCTCTGAGCCTAATGAAACTCATATTTGAAACCAAGCGATCTCTAATTGAACAAGCGATACAAGAAGATAAACAAACTTCGCACGATATACTCTTTACAATTTTTTTCACTACAAATCCCGCAATATAGCTTATGATGTTCCGTGAAAATTCTGAAAACATTGGCAAGATACATTCTAAATGTTTATCATCCGTATTTCCTTTGTATTCTTCCGACCTGTCATCATTTCATCTATTGCGAGCATTTGATGCATTCAATACGTTAAGTGATTGTACGTTAGATGAACAAGTAAGAATTTTTATCTCTTCTAGTGACATACAATTTCCTTAATTAATATTAAATAATTCAGACCGCACCAACATTTTTTTATAAGCTGAGCGGAATTGAAGAGCCGTGGGATTATTATTGTAACCACCTTTACTACGAATATGCGAAAAGAAAATTTCAATATGGTCTTGACTCATTTTATAAACAGGGATGAACTTAAGGATTTTGCTTGATACAATCAAAGTATGAAATAAATATTTTAAACTACGTATACAGACTAAAAACCCAAGAAATCCTGGTTTTCTTTGACCTGAGATAAGTTTCACTTCCTTAGTAACTTCTCTGTTTAATTTTTTATCAAATTTAGTTTCTTTTGTAAACAGAGCTTTGATGTAATTTTCAGCGTAATCCAAAAAGTGAATGATAGCACTTGAATTTTCAATATGAATAGCTTGCTTCGATCCTTTTTGTAACAAGTTTTTTGAGTTTAAAACGTCAAACAAATCATTTATTATTTTTAGAAATCTGCTAGTGTTAGATGAGTTTTCAAATTCTGGAAGGTTAAGACGGTTCTCACAAAAGTCTAAAGCAATAGACACACTCCTACTAAATAACTGACTGGCAAGTTTTACTTTCATAACATTATTTTGAAAATTGATGTGCTGTGAACGTAATTTATTAGCCAACACAAAGTTTTCTTCAGTTTGTAGTTTATCAAGTTCTTCCAAGTATTGCCACTTCAAAGGTAAACCTTGATCATCATAAAGGACCTGTTTAGCCTGAAATGCGTTTCGTATCAACTTTAAAGCATGACAAGGATCGATAAACACAGCAATTTCACGATTTGTAGATTTATCAATAAAAGTAGTTTTAATATCTTCGGGATTCATTTTACAACCTAGAAGGTTCGCCATTGTTAAATTTGCAGGGCAACCATCAAATGTCAAAGATATTACATGAATGCCAGTCAGCTTCAGCTCACTAAGACACTGTGTAATTATATTCGCTCGTTGGTCTCCGTTGAGACCATTTACCAAAAAATATCCAACAGGAATTTTCCAATACGAATTCACAGCTACTAATAACAGTACGAAAGCATCTTTTGCTTCCTCTAAGAAATCCGTCTCGATTTCCCTACCTAGACTAACGTAGCCATGAAATTTCTTGCCATCCCACTGTATATGTCTTCTAATAGCCATTTCATCAATGACAAGAGAGCATATAATTGGATAATTGGTCGAGGCCACCTTCTGCTTAATGGCATCGAAAGATTCTTTGGTCAATCCAGGATTGCCCTCAATGTTTTGATACCACCTAGAAATCGTGTTCTCGTGAGGTAAGCATAACTGGAATACTGTGCGAACATAGTTATAAGCTCTAGGTGAGAGATAGTGTAGGGTTAATGCAAAAAGCCTCATTTTCTCAGAATATTTTTTTGTTTGAGTTTGTTCTCGATTTTTTTTAATTTGTCTATGAACAATTTCAAAACTGGTTTCTCCTAAAGATTTCAATAGTTTACTATCATTATCATTCAAAAGTGCCTTATTCTTCAACTCTTGTAACATATCTTCAAGTTTGAGTATTTTCTTTTTCAATCTTCTTTTTGCATTTTGCAGTTTTTTGATTATAACTAGCCTTTTCTGAGCCAGTTTCTCCATTTGCTCTATCCGACATGTCAACGTTTTCTCATGAGGTGTCATTTCAATTTCGGTAGAAGTCGATGGCGTCCAATCCATAGGTACCGCAACATTTTCATTTTGAAGGCGTTCTTCGCAATTTGTACTCTGTAATAAAAAAATTATGTTGGTTAACAGATACTTAATTAAAAAGGATGTAGAGGAAATAATAAGTTGATGTTTGTCAGACGCAATTTTCGATGAAATAATAAATTTTTGATAAAAAAAAACACAAATTTTATAAATTTTATAATTGTGAATATAAAGGGATTTACATAAAGCTTCAAGGTTGGAACTGAATCGGAAAGCAAATATCGTCGTTTTTTAGTGCAATCTATAAACCGGGCCTCAAAGTGTTCAGAGCACATAGTGGTGCGAGGACTAGGGAACCAATTCTCCTTTTGGACTGCTTCGATCCACTTTCTTTTCATTTCTAGATCTTTAGGAAAACTGTAACAAGTAATAATATATAAATAAAGAAACTGCAAAAAAATATAAATGTAAATAAACATTGTAGGTAAATTAGTTGTTTCCAATACTATAATTATAATTTTACTTAATAATAAATTAATGACAGTTCACAACAACACTGTTATAATTTAACACTAAACATACTGTATTTTTATCATTCTCAAATTTAATTTAATTAAATAAATATATTGCTATGATATGTGTAGTAATAAATCTTGTTTATCGATATTTGTAAAGAAGACGTAAGCACAGCACTATCGATGACAGGAAGCTATGAATGACCGTCATGTTTTGAAAAATTTTACATGTGGAAAGTAACCCTACGAGATTTTATTTTGGAGTTCTTAGAACTGTTTTTGCACTGCTTAATTGCACAATTCGGCATTTTTTCACTGAAAACTTTTAATTTCGTTCTGATGCGAATGTCACAGCGGACGTAAGCGGACTGATGCTCGCGCAGGACATAGACTACTTTGGTAGTGTATGTTTGGTAAGACGACTAACGTTTTGTGGTGCTTCTATCCGGGTGCGCGCATATTCATACTTCTATGTTGGAATATAAATATTGTTATTAAAAAAAGACGATGTGAACTCCGCTGTGAAATGCAGAACATTTTTAGGATGCACAATATGATGCCTATATTTTTCAAAATTACGACATTATTGTGATAATATAGACAGGTATAAAATTTAAAAGTTCTTAAATATAAGTTTAACAATTTAGCTATTGACGCTTTATTATGATTTGTTATAAACAAAGGTGCCATTAAATAACATTTTGCAAATTAATATATTATATTTATTTATTTATTTATATGAAAAAAAAAAATTAATATATATACATGTATTGTCATAATTATGACAATATTATGTGATACGGACACGTTCGGTTTAAAGGTATATAAAATAAACCACACCTAAGGTATGTGTTTTATTAAGTTAATACATGGCTAAATTATTATTAATTATATGTTATTTCTTTACATGTTTATTAATTTTATGTTATTTTTTAATCTTTTTAATCTCTAAATCCCAAAGTAAGTCGTAACATTTCGTTACATATCGCTGCTTAAATTCAAAAGTACCACAAATCAAAATTACACTTTTTTACAAGAGAGCTAATCGAAAAAATTAAATTATTTTTTGTCTATTTTTTTCTTATTAGATATTTATTAAATATATGCATATTATACATCGTTAGAAGCATATTTTAAGTAGCATTAAATGTTTTAAATACTTTTATAATAAACTGAATACTAGTGGAGATATAAGCATATAAGTTATTTGTGAATATAAAAAAATATCAAAATATACTAAATATGGAATAAAACAACCATAAAAGTCTTTTTTGGAGTTTTTGATTTGTGGTACCTTTGAATTTAAGCAGCGATATTATCATGAAGTGGATATTATATTTTATGTTATATGTTAATCAGATTTTTTTTTATCAACCTTTCGTTTAGGTGCTATTTATTCACACGCAGCCACCAGACAAATAGTTAAGCGAAACAAGGCATTTTGCCAATTTAAGCCTTGTTTTTACGGTGTCATTTTTGAGCAAAAACAGTGCATCTATCAGTAAGTAAATATATTTGATCGCATCCCATTCTACTAATTCTATTAATTCATAGAATTCATTACAATTCTGTCGTTGAAAACCATATTGACTAGATATCTTTCTTTTAATAGCATTTGTGCCCAGTAGCAATAAGAGACATAGGCGTCATGAATGCTTATTAGTTTTTATTTATTATTAAAATTTGAACATTGAAGCTTTGGAAAGACGTCTTACAAGCACTCAAGTTTCTGATTTGTTCGCTGTGTAATCTGTGACAATTATTATTTTGATTATGTTGGCTGTTATATTGTTTATATAAAGTCTTGTGTATTTTGAACTGCCTGAAATTCAGCAAAATCTATTTCTGCTCAATATGTTAGAAGTACAAGTTTGACAGTCTTCTATGTGACTTCCATTGATAGTGAATAGATTATATGATGGTAAAAATATGTAGTTAAAAATTTGGTTATAACTTCTAACAATATTCTTGGGTTTAAGTTAAGCTGGGTTTAATTACTGGAATGTTTTACGAGTATAATAATATGGTGAGAAATGTTATAGTAATGTATTCAACGTTGAATTAATTTGTACATTAATATGTAGTTTTATCAAGTCATAAAACGTAGGTGTAAGCTCTGCCTCTTATAGGCAAATAGAAAGTAGAGCATCATGGTTATGAAGAAACGAAAAAAAAATTAAATTTCTTGAAAAAAAAAGAAATTCACGATTTTTTTTTCTTACATAAAATATTCATTTAATGTTTTTTTGTATTCATTTCGCTGGTGAAAATAATACTTAATTTTTTGTACTACTATTTTGCCTTTGCCTTTATGAGTTTTACTATAGTAGAAGTAAAATTCTACTTATCGCCATTAATAAAAGAAATTAAAAATGTGTAGTTATTTTACTATAGTAAACAAAAATTTATTATAAAAACACCACCATCAGAGAAGGGCGTTGATTAAAATCTTGAAACAGTAAACAATCCAACATTAAATATTATATTGCGAAAGAGGTGCCAATGATTTACAATAAGAAAATTCATAACATTTTGAAAAAATGTATCAAAAATAAAAAATTGTAGAATTATTCTCAGGGTAATTTTTCACGTATTAAAATTATTTTTTTATAATTTAGTTATGCGGCTATACAATTGAACCTTAGGATTAAATCATTGTAATTTTCATGTTGATATTATGCGCACATTCCATTGTTCTTTATGTTATTTGTTATGTAATTTTGTATTTGAACGAATGCCGATTATGGTCATACTCATTTAATTAAATTTATCCAAAGATTAAATTTTATATTAAGTATAAACATAAGTTTATTGAAATTTAAATGTACTATCTAACTGTTATCATTTAACAAATTCACTGTGCTGTAGTAGGAACATTGCCTCACCACAACTTACACACAATTTA
Organism: Synanthedon andrenaeformis; assembly: GCA_936446665.2. Classification (NCBI taxonomy): domain Eukaryota; kingdom Metazoa; phylum Arthropoda; class Insecta; order Lepidoptera; family Sesiidae; genus Synanthedon; species Synanthedon andrenaeformis. The sequence continues at coordinate 10,981,376 of OW387778.2, read as the reverse complement.
TAAGGAGAAGAATTACTATTAAATAACAGTTCCAATGTCAATTTAGTTTTAAGTAGGTTGAAAAGTCAAAAAAATATATTTATGTACCTAACGTATTGGTCTATATCTTTTTATGTAAATTATATACACAAATATTCCTCGTTTGTCGCTCTTTTCATTAGTGAAAACCTTATCAAAATCCTTTGGGTGGTTTAGAAATAAATAACAAAAATTTGTCTCAAATTTCAATAATTTTTTTCCATTGAAATTGTGTCGAGTGATAAGTTACTAGCGAGCGACCTGCCACTAGCTTTGCACGGATTTCTTTTTTCATAAAATTATTTTAAGAAATATTATATTAAAATCGTTTGCAAATAGCTTTTTCACTAGTGAAAACTATATTAAAATCCGTTGCATGGTTTAGAAAAAATTAGCTGATAAACAGAAGGAGGCGGATTGCGACTTTATTTTATAATAATATTGTATACATACATAGATATTAGACATATTAAGAAACTTAGCTCAAATTTAAATTTATTTTTTTCCATTGAAGTTATATCAGGTGAGTATACAGTATATAAGTATAGAATAATTATACTATTTAAATATAGTTTTCGTAGCAAGCAAACTGGAGCTGTTATTTCATTTAAATTTGATTTGATTTTTTTTTATCAGTGAGGCATGGTGCTAAGTTTTTTATTTTGATGTAATTGTAAATAAAAATCGGATGCAGATAAAATAATAGTATAGGACCCATGTGTGAAAAGATTTCAAAGAAATCCCTAATACATGAGATTGTACACGACATTGCAGTATTTGCGCATTTATTTCTTTGAGGCTGTATTCAATATGTTTTTTCTTTGTTTGTTTTACAGTTTATAACTATAATAGTCCCAGTTTAAGTAATGTCTCTTAAATTTGTTGTTGCTTTTAGAAAAAAATCAACCACTGAAAATATATTATGTCCGTTTTAAATCAGTCTAAAAAATCACTATTAATAAAATCATCTTCAGACAGTGCTGTAATTGTGGCTATTATATGATTGTAATTATTCTATACTAATTATATCCGTAATAAAACAAATTTATGATGTTTTTTCCATACATTCTAAGTTGTAAAAGTGAAATTCTAACATAAAGGCTATTTAAGTTAATTCATCTTCTAACCTCTTTACTACTCAAAAAATGTGTATTTTTTAAAATTTTAACTTATATACAACACTTCAGTGCCAAGTACACATGGTGTTTTTTTTAGTGCGTTGACTAATTTAGTTCGCGTCAATACTTTAAATTTGTGTACTTTAAACACGAAAAATACGCCATGTTTTTTTTTTTCTTAGGTTATAAGTTCTCAGTTATTCAGCGTATTACTGAAATACGCATTATGTGAATGTAGATTAAAGCATATTCATTGCAGGTTATATCTGCATTTGATGTGCATTAAAATTGTAAAAAAAAATCTTTTTATTCTTTTTTTTTTTCACTTTATTCGAGACATACTTTTTCTTATTTTTTTAACAAATTGCTATGATATCACACTATGATATTATAATATGCTTAAGGGTATTTGCGAATTAGCACATATTCGCTAGTCATAACTTTATCACCGTTCTCGGATATCGTGAAGCCATTGGCTGTTTGATTTTCATCACAAACTCGCACTTTTCTCCAATGCGTATGGACATTTTGCTCCAGTTTATACAACACTTTGTTTTGTGATACTGTGATGTAATATCCAAATATTGTAAATATGTTATTAAAGTTTACATATTATTATAATTAAGTCATAATTAAATTCACGTCACTAGGCTCACAAGAACAATCTAGTATTTACTGCTTAGTTAATAAAAGTATTGGCTAAATGTTTATTCCATTCAATTATATAAACGAAAATTTAAATTAATATACGATTAAAAAATTACAAACTTGTTTTATTACTCCTTTAAGTTATCTCGCCTAATTTTTATTTTACCACTCTTGAGAATGGTACGCTACAAAAGTTTTTTAATGTTTTGTATGAATAATATTTTTTAGTTAGAAGTCAAGCATGAACTATCTTTTGGGGTTAATTGGATTTGGAGCAATTAGGAACCACAATTGCAGGTGTAATAAATTTGCACCAAACTCGTAATTTGCTGCTTCAAACTTATCTAAAAGTATAGTATACTTTCTTCATATGAAAAAATGTGTAAAAAAATCGATCGTGTAAACACAGCGCGATGCTACTATTATTATTATTATGCTATGATTTATTTATTGCAATAAGTTCATACAGTATACTACTAGGTACTCTTGGGGCAATGACAAGCAGATACACTTTTGACAGGGACCTTGTATTTTCCGCAGACGAAATCGCAGCAAAAAAGTTTGTTACATATAAGTACACAACATATAAAGTAATATGTAAGAACCCCATACTTATGTATGTTCTTAAGATTATTTGCCATATCAAACACCAGTCAAGTTTTTGTTTTTCAGGTAAGTACTATTTTAATAAATATAGCATGACAACATGAATTCTAGTACAAGGAGTACTCGTCCATTTAAACTTCACGGTGACTTGACAATACAATAAGCATGTGTCAATAGTTATCGGAATCCAGACTGTCAATTGATAGGTAGGTAACTCTGTGGGCCTACTGCAGAAGGCATCGGGCGGAAACGGCCGGCGCGCGCGTGGACCCAAATCAACTGTCAAAACTTGCAAGTCTTGTAATCTGACGATATCTGCCAGACATCTTTGTCGCTTCTTCGATCTCTGGTTGAATGACCGGCTAGCCTTATTATGTCTATATTTCGGCTGGGGACGGTTTCAGAGCGAAATGCAATCAATCGATGTTCTCCATAAGTTAAGTGTTGGTAGCAGAAAACTATAAGAGTTTTACAAAATTGCGTCTTAATGAGTACAAAAAGATCAATAATTAGTTAACTAAGTAGTTAGTAGTGGTAGAGAAAGGGCCCTCCCCACCACCTCACAGAAATAGCAGCCTTTGCGCTATTGTATTCCAGTGATTGAGTTAAGAGATGCAAGGTCCCACTTTTTCGTACCATCCTTATCCTTACCTACTAGTTTTATCCTGTCAAGATATCTTATCCTCTTCAAGTGGAGGGTTAGACTCCCTAATCCTTACAACTAAGTCCCCCGCCGCATATATCTGTCTGTCTGTATATTTATGTATGTTCACGATGTACTCAGAAACTACTGAACGGATTTTGATTCGGTTTTCACTAATGGAAAGAGCGTTAAGGTTTTATATATATAATTTGCAGAAAAATCCGTGCGAAGCCTGGGGCGTGCCGCTAGTAAATTATATGAAAGAAAATAAAAAGAGGAAAAAAAAAAAGTAAGTATAAAGTAAATAATTTATCTTTCAATTGTTAAAAATACCAAATATCCAAATGAAAAATACATGGGAGCAGAAAAAATAACATTTGCCATTTGCTATGATGATATGATCTAATAGAAAAATAGCAACTAACAATCAATGTAAAGCCGAATCTGTTGTGAATTAACTGATCTAATAAAAGCTGTAGAAAATTGAAAAGTTTAATGAAATTTGTCGCATTAATACAGTTGATTAGACAAGATTCCATTCTTCAATTAAACAAGCTTAACTTTATTGCGAATAAACTGGATAGGATATCTACTCATTATAATGTCCTTCTTTTAAAATAGAATAGATTTAAAATAGACACTGAAAATTTCATTTTATTTTAGTCTTACCACAAATAATAAGCGTAGATATAAGCATAGTCAAACATTTTATTAACCTCATACAAAATTAAGTATTTCTACCACTCACTTTGACGTGTTATTGATATTAGCTTAACATCAGGCGCTATAAAAATTTTCTTATAATAAAATTTCTGTAATGAACTTTTAGAATTTAATTTTTAATTAAAACACACGTTTCTTACTTATAAGAAATGTAAAGATTGAATTGAATGTAAGAACGCGATGCGAAATTTTCTTATTCGAGTACGGATTATACCAATTAGACGGGGATTTGAACTTTATAGTAGGTACAGAGAAATTTCCTTTGACTTCAATCCTGTCGTTTGCTAATAGTGGTAGTTGATCTTTTCGCGTAAATTCACAAAGTTGTTATTACATATAAGTCGTGTTTGTTGCTTAAGGACATTTAAAATTTCGACGACCGCCTGACCAGCTGATGCTATTGTTTTTAACACATTGGCACAGTCATCATTATTGAACTTCAGGTACTTACCTATACTATGTAATTAACAACGGCATACACTATTTCAATAGTGAGAGGCCGTACATAAAATATAAAGTTCATAAAACAGATCTGAAACAATGTCGGCAACGCATTTGCACGTCCTTTGTAGTTTTTTTTTTGTATTTATTAACCCTTATTATGTGGACTCTTAGTCTGCCTGTCGAACTATACATATTTAATCAACATGGATAAAATGAAATATAAAAACTTATAATGTGTTCTTTATCTATACTTCTATACCAATAGAGAGATTTGTATTTTGGTATATTTGTAATGAATAAATTCAAAAACTACTGGACCGATTTTGGAAATTAGTTTTTTCAACTATAGAATCAGCATTATCAGTGAGTCACATAGGCTAAAGGTATTTTATGAAGTTACGAAGGCGGAGTCGCGTGCAACAGCTAGTTTTCTATAACTTTATATAATCCTTGAAAGCATTCGACTTTTTGTTTCGTATTCATTGTCTCCTCAATATTCACGAGATCTGTATAATATATCCAACTTAGATATTTGGGTACAAGGACTAAAAGCAAAAGCCTTTCCTTGAGAGAGCTTATTCTTTAAATTTACGCTACATACAAGCCGCTCTAAAATTGTACAGTGTTGTACAATTTTAGTTTATTGCTAAAAGAAAACGAACAGGCGTTGATCACCATTTATTAAAAACAAACAGTTTCTTAAATAGTAGGTACCTATTAAAAATAATTTAACTTGCCTATTTTTGGTAGTGGTAGGCATTTTAATTCTATACATGATTTTTTTTTACGTTAAGGTTAGGAAGACAGGCGAACCGATACACTTGATGGTAAGCGGCTATCGTCACCTATAACACAAGCAACGCTATAGGTGCTGCAACTGCCCTGCCGGCTACAGTAGGGTTAAGGATAAGTTATTTAGAAGGGATAGGGAAATGGGCTCTGGCATCCTTAATCACTGAAACACAAAAGCACACGTGCTGTTACTTCACGATAGGGTCTTCTGTAAGAGGGTAGTTACTGCCGCCAGACGACCAGAGGCCAAATGACTGCGAAAGTAAAAATTTTTTTAAGTAAAATTATCAGTGAAATAAAATTAACTTTATATACAAAACTCAACGCAACATTAAAACATTATTTTTGTGTATACATATACATATATTTTAATGAAAAATCACTTTGTTATAATGTTAATATCAGTTAGGGCATTAAGTTTTAATCTAAACAAAGTGCCGTTGGCGGGCAGAGCCAAGCATTTATGTTAGTTAACCGCAGATTATGACGTTCTTGTAATAAAGCAATTTATTACCGCCTTGGAAATGGCGGGTGAGGCGACCGCTTTTACTTCATTTGCCATTTCTTGTGTCTATTAACTTATCATATTTATATTTTTTTTTTTAATTTATTTATTCCATCTGTTATTTAATAAAATGTCTTCCTCATCATCATAGTCAACTGCAGTCTACTGGAATTTTAATCTATAGTTTTTCTCATTTTTAACTGTTAATATTCACCTTGAATGCTTTAAGCATTCAAGATGCTTATGACACTTTGTAAGAAAACGTATTTGTTTATACGTGTTTTTACAAAGTAAAAATCGACCCCGGCTTCGCACAGATGTATTTTTTTCTGAAAATTATATACACAAACCTTCCTCGTTTATCGCTCTTTACATCAGTGAAAACTGTATTAAAATCCGTTTGAATAGTTTAGAAGAAGTAAGCGAAGAAACAGACAGAGGCATATAGCGACTTTGTTTTGATGATTGTTCAACATGTAAGTATTTGCATGGTATGGATTGATGATGATTGATCGCCTGTTGAATAGTCGCATAAATAATTCACAATCGAAAATATAAAATATAAATTTATTAATTACAAAAATATTATTCGTCACTAAACGCGGCAAGAAAACTATAATATGGTCAGCATGTCATTTAGTTGTTAGCACTATTAGCTATAGCAAAAATACCTACTGTTACGATGGTATGTACGTTCTGCTTTTTCGAAGTATGCTTTTTTGAAATAGTTTTTTGTTGTATGTGTTTTCTTGAATTAGAAGGACACAGTGTTTTTGGTGGTTTGCAGTGACATCTAGGATTAGTTTAAAGACTGATGATAATTCTGTATACATTTTTAATGTTGGTGTGTCGTTATTGTAAATTTACTTAGCGTGCAATAATTTTGGTTTATAATTAGTCGTTTTATTTACAAGCAGTTAGGGAGAACCGAAGCCGACGGGCAAGTCGAGCGATTGCTCCTGTTACACGACAATAAAACTCCTAAGCCCCATTGCCTAGCGAGAAAGATTTACTCGGCCAACTTAATACACTGTAATATCGTCTTGCGAGAGACTGTGTTCTTATTAACCAGCGAATGCGGAAAGAAAATTCTTCATTTATGTTTACGTCATTACGTACATACAAGTGCTACAATATTCACAAAATACTTTTCCAACGTTGTCCAGACTTCATAGTAACCACCTGTTATACAATTTTATCCCTTTACTACCTTTTTCCCGCGACGTCGATCGTGTTGAAAATTTAAAAAAAAAATCACGCCTGACAAAATATATTAGCAATAATTTATGCAATCTTTATTTCTGTTACAGTTTTGCTAGGATTTATTTTTAATAAGGCCTATGTCCTCTTCTACATCCCTGACAATGTGTATGCAAAATTTCATGATGATCGGTTAAGGTGGTTAAGGCGTGAAAGGGTAACAAGCAGACAGACAGTTACTTTCACCTTTATAATATTGTATGGACTAGTATGGATTAACTTTCTAGATTTTATAAGAGTTTTTAAATCAAGTATCGTATGTAATTACTTAAGTCTAAAGTATTATAATATTTATTTACTTAAATAATTGTGGAATTAATTACTCTTCGCTTTATTATTTCAGTAATTAATTTTTAATTAAATATATGTAGTAAGTGTACAACGATATTACCTAAGTACGACTATATTTCGTATTTGCAGCAAGTTGTCATACAATTTTCTCAAGAGTTTATAAGTCAAGTAAAACTATTTTACGTTTTTCGACCAAGACCAATAATATATATTTTTTTTGTATCTGAAAAATAATTGCAGAATATTTATTAAGTAATGAAATTTATATTATAATTAGTAATCCAAAAGACAATATTCTGGACAGATTTCTCTAAGTGCCAACCAACATCTACTTTCAAGCATTCATGCATAGACTTTAATGTAATCTATAATTAAAATCTAATAATGCTTCCATCAATATATTTCCGAAACACTGAAAGTTACATAAATACTGTAACATGTTATACATGGAACATATATATTGAACAATATATATATATATATATATATATATACTAGTGGCCCTCTCCCGGCTTCGCACGGGTGCAATCTGTTAGATTGTCTTACACCGCTATCTGTTAGATTGTCATGGAACTCACAGATAATTTTAACAAATAATTGCTGGATTGAATAGGTATCAACAGATGGCGCTATGTTAATAATATTATATAATTTGCAAAAAAATAATAAACATAATGTAATATAAACTATCCTATCTTTTAAGTTGGACCAAATAACAGATACTTATGAAGTTTGATCAAAGTCGGTTCAGTAGTTTCAGAGTTTATCGCAAACATACATCGTGACACGAGATTTATATATATGTTACGGGTAATGCTAGAAGATAAAGTAAACCTAGGTTTACCCGGGTTGACTTAGTACTACCCAAGCTTCTTGGGTAAAGTCCGAATAATAAGTAAAATAAATTTTAATTCGGGGTTTACTCATGCTCACCTAGGTCTACCCAACTCTGGCTGGGTAATGTTAGGTGTTGCGTAATAATTTCAATTTTAATAACAACGACCGCTATTAGTTTTTGCTATTAAAGCTATTAAGTTTATGCTCTTCAAGCGATTACGTTCGCCTTTGTATGTTTTTTAAATAATAAATGTTTAAAATGCCCTTGGATTTTCATTTCACTAATTAATTAGACAAATTTTTAACATTACCCAGCCAGAGTTGGGTAGACCTAGGTGAGCATGAGTAAACCCCGAATTAAAATTTATTTTACTTATTATTCGGACTTTACCCAAGAAGCTTGGGTAATACTAAGTCAACCCGGGTAAACCTAGGTTTACTCCACCTTCTAGCATTACCCGTAACATATATATATTCCACCACTGTGTCCTTAGTACAAGTGTCTATCTGGAAGGCCGAGCCGGGCCTTAGTTATGATATAACAAGAAGCCCAGCTAAGCCTTGGCTTACTGAGAATTTATTAATTGACATTACTTTTTGCGTGTTCTTTAACAACTTATATTTTCATACGATTTACAGTTAAATAAGTTTTTTACATTGAAGTACCGGGGGGGCATTGAATCTGTTAATAATTTAGGTACCTAATGTAAAAAAATTATTTTACCGCATGTTATTAGTGAAAAAAAAGAAACTTGCTTGTTTTCTTTTATTTTATATTTACCATTTTTTTAATTAAAGTAGTAACGAAATATTACATAGAAAAGCAAATTAAAATCTTATGTTGTAATAATAATTGCTAAGTTTTAAGGGCTACCACATAAACAGAAACCCATTTCAGAAAACAATTCTTATCAATATGAAAAATGAACCATTAAATTCTCTTAGTGCTATGACAATTCATATTGTTACAATAAAATTGTTAACCTTTGGACTAATATCATTTATGGTGTAGGTACAATACATGTGTGTATAAACATATATACAAACTGACACAATACCATTTGTAATAACCACTCTTTCTTCTAATAACCACCCCGTCCTTGGAAGCTATAACTCAAAGTTGATCCCAACATCGAGTTAAGAAGAAGAACCTTCCGGATACAAGCAGATTTCTTTTTCGCAACGATCTCTCTATGTACGTGCACATTTGTGTACATATTTCGTATCAGAATTATGAATACTTTTACTATTTTGAAATAGTTGAAGAGAAAAGAAGAAAGAGTAGGTACAACTAGAAAGACGTACAAGAAGGTTATCTCTCTTGAGTAGACTTAAGTAAATAAATGATAATAGCATAATAATACAAAGATTATTATGCTATTATCAGTAAAAGATTTTATTATTAGAAAAACAAACAAGATTTCATATCCCTACTCAGGGTTACTTACTTAGAAATACAACTTACTGTTCCTATCAACGTTCTAGCTTTAGCTACTTCTCTCAAATACCTTATTATATATCTCTTTGAAAGAAATTAGCGAGGGCTAACCTTTGCAGGTCAAAGCTTTTTGGAGACCAAACAACGCTTCCAATAACAAGCGATGATACTATGGTATATTGTAATACTGTGCTATCGTGGTTTGATGCTATTGCAGCTGCAGAAGACCACAAATTGTATTGCAACTTATTGAAGGCCCCGCAAAAGGAATATCCAACAAATAAAGTGAGAAAAAAGAAGTAAAGAAAGACAAATAACATCCTCATAATTAATTAGAAAATAAAAATACATACAGATGATTAATTGCTTCAAAGAAATCAACAAAATAAAGCGCAGAGTATTCGTAGTGCGTACGGTGTTTGTCATTTTTTTCGCTCAACTGCCGCTCGTCGCGGTCGGTGTAATCTCAAATCTCCCGCCACCAATTTATTTTCATTAGCGATCATCCTCGGTTAATTTTATTCCCTACTTACCCTGGCAAGAATCGGGAGATTTCGTGTCACAATTGTAAGGAATCGGCTTTTATTTGTGGTCTGCTCTGACTTAAAAATTTTGGTTACTCTTTAGTCTATCCAATTTTCTTCACACAGTCAAGCAACAAAACCCTTTTGAAGGGGAATATTTACTTTTTTAATTTTATTAAATAAAGTTTGCCAGACAGGCAGACGGACTACCATCAAGTCCACACAAGTGTACATCAGGCCTACACATTCAACGCCACGGTGCTGCAAGTGCACTGCCGGCCATGGGAGGACTAAGGATATTAAGGATAAGGGCTTACGAAGCGATAGGGAAAATGGGTTCTTATGTTCCTTTACTCACTAACCGAAATGCTGCCGCCAGATGAAAATTTGGCGTCTACTAAATGAATGCGAAATACGATGTGTAATGTACCACCACTAATTCAACCAGAAAAAATACACATTGATCTCGGAACAAAGCAAAACAAAAACTTTAAGATTGTATTTTGTAAATTTCGTTTTACTTAGACTAAAGAAATATTATTTCGTTCATAGAATATATTTTTTAAATTTCCTACTCAAAAAATGTCTTTCTTCACCATCTACATATCTTTTTAAAACGCAAATTTTACGTTTTGAAAACGTTAGTAGACGGTGAAGTCTACTGAAGTCTACGCTAAAATAAAAAAGTAATAGAACGAGTTGTTTGAAAACCAAATACAATGTCTTACTTCATATAAACGAGCGGCCAAAATTCGTCTCCTAGCCCGAAATGCGGTTATCTGCGGACTTCTTAATTCATTTCCACAGGATAATATTATTTTTTTACTCCCTCTCGCTTATGATGTTCAACTCTGGCTTATTTTTTATGCCGACCAATTGTTAAGGGTCGATTATTCATTTCATTTCTCCCAAGCTCGGCTAGATTGAAGCATAATCAAGTTGACATCTTTGTCGGGATTGGATTGAGTGATAAATTTTAAATGATATTTCAAATAAAAACGGATTATTTTGATTTTTTTCCCAGTTTACCAGAGGACTTATCCAAAAATCATTATTTTATTATCTTAACAGTAACGCAATTAACTTTCCTTCCTTGTGAGTATATAGTGTTTTGTAGTCCATCGGGAATCATTTTCTGGCTCATGACAATTGACAATTACTTCCGCTTCCGCTGTAGCTTAGTGAATCATTTTTCATAAGTCCTTACGACTGAACTTTAGGCATTGCGTTCCGCATAAGTCATAAACATCCTGGACATCCCGTAAAGTGGCAGTAGCCACAACGTAGCAGGAGATCAAAATCAGCTTACCTGCTGTCAGCCAGCTAGTCGAACTTTACATTAAAAAAATTGATTTAAAAAATAAAATAAAAGATAAATACGAAATGTCATATAATGCATACGAGCATGTTTCATTCACATCTAAATCTGTGCTCGTATTAATTTGTCTCGCGAAATTAACGCATGAGTAACCCCGCCCGCCGCCCCGGCCCGCCCTGACATCTCTCTAAATCGCTCTTATGCATCCCACTACATTGTATCTGTATAGAGTGGACATTATTTTTCACTTCAAGATATGCTTGTATTCGATATAGCTTACAGCACTTGTAATTATAACGATGCCGAAGAAAAAGAAAAAGAGCCCGTTGGAAAGAATAAGCGCCGTTGGTTGGGGTGCTTGCCTTAACGCTCTGTTCTAGGGATCCCAGGTTCTATTGCCAACAGAGTCAACTTTGGAAATGAACTTTTCAAAGTTGGCTCTGTTCTGGATCTGGAAAGTAGTGGGCCATCAATTATCAAATTAAAAGAAACAATTATCAAATTAAAAGAAACAAGTATCAAATTTTAATATTGTGAACGACGTGAAGTGATTTAATTTAGTGAAGTCTATCTAATTAAGTAGACATATTTACAGGTATAAAGATCTCTTTTTTAGTTTTAGTGCTATTATGAATATCAAATAGGTACGTAATTCTATTCATTCATAAAAAATACATTTTATATTATAATTCTGATGGTGACTAAATTCATTAGTTATACAGACAAGACAATTTAGTACACTACATTCTTCAAAACAGTTGCAGACCAAACTTACGAGATCGATGAACTTACTTGCGTTAAACGCGATAGCAGATTTTGTCGTAAACGACTCTATATAAAACTGAGGTAGTAATTTTCTGTCGGTGTTGTGTTTTCCGCGACCTCAGGTGAAAAGATCCCACGCTCACCTACCGTCTGCATTGCTGGCTTAACTGTTTACTGTCTACCTTCAACGTGCATGCTAAAGCGTATGAGAGACGGCTTCTCTAAGCGGATAGTGCAATGAAAATTACCCACCATACCTATTAAGTTCAACTGATTATGTCTTAAGAAAATTTTCATAAAAAGCTTAGCTGTTTTTCTAAAAGGTACACTTACTTTTTCGAGTAGATGATGAGTAAGAAGCTTTTGGCTTCTGTGATAACGAGGTTAATTCTCTTGACGTATACTTGTAGGTAAAGAATCTATTACTTAAGGATAGAAGAGACCATTTATCTATATCTATACTAATATTATAAAAAGAGAAGACTTGTATGTTTGTAATGAATAAACTCAAAAACTACTGGGCTGATTTTAAAAATTATTTTACCTATAGAAAGCTACAATATCAGCGAGTAACATAGGCTATATTTTATAAACTTACGCGTGCGAAGTCGTGTGCGACAGCTAGTTAAAGATAAAATTAACAAAAGCATCAATCTTATTCCAAGCGAGAGCAACTACAATTTAATTGTTGTTTTTTTGACGTATTGGTTTTATTTGGACTTATATTATGTGTGAATTGAATACATTATATCTACATACACTTTCATAAGCAATACATAAAAAAATTCATTAATTAATCCTTTTAATAAAAACATGAATTAATTTTCAAACAAAGTTATTCATAACGGTTTTCATTGTTAGATATTGTTCAATGTTATTGCTCCTTAAGACAAAACAAGTTAATTTTTAACGAGCAACTCATCAAAATTGCTTAATTACATCCCAAAGGGACACAGCTAAGCGTGAAGCGGGGAACTAATCAACTGTTTAAGGAATACGATGTCACTGACAATAAAAGATAAGGCCAATTCACACCTAGTGTTTTCAAAGCGGTTTATCAAAAAAATATATAATTTGTGTCCTTTGCCTTTACTGACTTTTATTTATTTAAATTTTATATTTTATCATTTCACATTTCACATTTTTGGGAGTATTTATATTTTTGTATTCGTGTCCTAAGATCGTATTGCCCCCAATTTTACATTAACTCTATCTTACAAGAGAAAAATTATCTTAAAATATATCCTAATCATCTTAGGATTATAGGTTTTTACTATAACTGCTTGCTTAGCGACACAAAAATTCAATAATTAATTCCAAACAATATTAGGCAGTTATTTAATCGCTAACGATGAATGTTACTGAATGTTACCTAGCGATTCTTTCATTAAAATCAACCGCCAGGAAATTAACTCTATAAAAAAAATCTCCCCTGTCGCTTGAGATGACAACACTGACGCGATTATCGCAAAACAGAAAATCTGTTTCTCCTTCAATACTTCTGGAACAATTGCAAAGATTGTTTAACTTTTTCTTTTTTGTTAATTTCATTCTTATTGTTGTCGCGTTTCCGTTGCAATGCTCTTTGAAATTCTATTGTTTTGTTACCGTATTGTTTTCTTTTAAGGGTGATTTGTACCCTTTCAACAGAATTATCTATTTTCCATCAAAAATTTATAATTTCATCAAACTTGATTGATACATTGATCGAAAAATTGATTATTTAAACTTTTTCTTGCATTGCAAGTTTGATTAAGGAAAACCACTGTAAGAGTGGGTATTGGATTTAATTGAAAAATAAATAAATAGAATTTTAAGAGGCATTTAAATTGATTATTTTTTTTAAATAGTAGGTAAACAGAGAAGTCTCTGGCCAATTCAGTTGCCTTTACGAACTTTATCATTAGACGTTGATAAATATTTTGTGATCTTTTATTTGATCTTTGGAACTTTGAGGATCATCAACATGAAATCAACGTAGCCACAAAAGGAAACATTGAAAATGAAATATAAACCACTTAAAGGAAATGTGCAGCCACAGCTAACGTTGGTTTATGCTTCAGATAAGGCTTGCAAAGGCAAATGTATTCAGATGCACATCTTTATAGTATTTCTGGCTGGGATCGTAAAATATAACAGTTAACTCACTTAAACGATCAGAGTGCGAATGTCATTATACATTTTATTTTTTTAATTTTTAAAGCAATTAGACAATATTTTAGGCAACCTTCTTCTGACAGTATTTATTCGTGACAAGTTGTTACTCTTATGATCTTATCTTATGATGCTGGATAGTGTGCTTACAATATTTATTTATTATTATCAAGCAATCATGCAATAAAAGTGCAAGAGATAAGAGATTATCTTGATTTTTTTATTAGAGATGGGTTTGCACTTGACCAGCATCCAGCCGTGTAGCAAAGATGTGTAGCGAATAAATATATTCGCTGATTATCTAGCATATATTTTGTATTAAGTTCAACAGATAGGCTGACGGTCCACTTGATGGTAGGTTGTTCGCCTATTGGTAACAGGGAGATTAAGAAGGGATAGGGAAATGGGGAATTTTATTTTATCTAAGAGAAATGATTATTATTAGCGCCAATTGCTGGAGTCTCTTTTAGACGGCCACACCACATCCACTGCCACGACACTCTTCGTCTTTCGTCTCCCTATAAAAAATAAACGAATTCATTTAATAAATTTTGTCATAACTAATTTAAATTATGTATTAAAAATATAACACTTGATCGAGAAAAATATTACTTATTGAATTATTAGGTAAACGATGATTATTGTTCTGGATATCATGAATTTTAGTATTGGTATAGGTAAGTCTTTGAAACTATGTAAATAAGTAAGAGTTCATGAGTCCATGATATACCCATCAATACGTTGAAGTCGCATTTATCAACTAATCAGCCCTAATGAGTTTCTGTCGAACAGACAGCTAACTGTCCCGTCTGTAAAACTCCACGTCTAAATAGAAAATTCAATAAAAAGCTAAAAGCCAATCTTATCTCCGCAAGAGGAAATTAAGAAACAGCGCCGGGCATCTGACACGGTCGCTCTACTGAGATCTGTGGCAAGGGATGTACCAATGACTACAAAACCAAAATTTTTACTATGGAATTTATCAATAAAACTGTTTCATCGCACTCGTATAAATACATTTACTATAATATTATATTTTCTATAAATTTTGGTTTTCTATAAAGGGTTTAATAAAATACGATATATCTAAAACAAATAAATATTAATTAATTATGGTAGTGGTTGGTGGCGTGGTTATAATAATAGAAAATCTAGCAATACATTTTTTATTAGATATGAGATTTTCTTATTAGAAAAAACATGGAAATTTGTCTCATATCTGATAACAACATGTATTTGTTAACATTAGTTATGTTATTTATTTAGATTTTGTAGACCTTAATGATTTTTTTTTATTAACTTTTGCTAATTAGATATTGCAGGCCATGCAAAAGTCAATCTATTGACTAAACTGACGAAATCGATTATATTAATTGCGACGCATGAATATATATCGACATATACGATAAACGCTTGCGTACATCACTAAACATTTTTAAAGATAGAGTGTTGAATGCGACAGCGACACGACATCTGGTTTCGGCGTCGAACCGCTGAAATAATTCCAGTGTGACGCCGCCACCACAACGCCGAGGGAGGAGCGGAAACGCAGCCTTATCTCTCGCGGAATACCCGCTTGTTCCATTTTTAAACAACTCACTTCTTTATTTGTATTTATTCCACCGCCCCCCGCCCGACCCCGCTCTCACCTCCTTCCGCGCCGAGTTACCACATGAATAGAGACGCCTACTTAATGGGACTTTCAGTTCCTAAGTCATCACGTTCTTTTAACAATATACTCACCGAAGATAAGTAAGAAGGTCGTCGGCGTGCATAATAAACGAAGAAAATATATGTATTTTTCTCAGGGGAATTTCAAAAGAGAATCTTGACGGTACGTCATAAATACCCATTAACTTGGTTCAAAGTTTTCTTTTATTTGACTAACACGTATTAGGTCTAGTATAGGTAAATTCATTAAAGTATGTAAGTAATAATAAAATATTATTTTTAAGTCAGTTAACAGACAATACTACAAAATAATACTTACGCTTTCTGTTATCATTGGTCCGATATGCCCTTAACTCCTTTCTGTAATCTGCTAATATTATACAGGTGTTGCATAAATAAAGTAACAATATCCAAAATGCCATTTGGTGTTCCTATAAAGAAAACATAAAGAAGTTTATTAAAAATATCTTAAGCAATCTTAACACCAATATAAGAGATAATGGCGACATTATTCAGCGGCGGAGCGCTAGTATTCGTCTTCGGGGTACAGTTTATCCTTTATCAGGGGCACAATGCGTTACCAGTAACAATATCGTTACAGCGGCTATTCAACATTTTTATTATTGCGTTACTATTGTCTTATGGCGCGACCGACTCAGATAACGCGCGGTAGTTACAGACTCGACCATCGTCGAACAATCCATTGTTAGAGTATCGGAAAAACGTTACATTTTTAAAGTAATTAATGTGGCAGGATATACTGCTTTCTGCAGTCACATATTGGGCCACTAAGAGTAAGATCACACTGAAATACGGCGCGCGCGCACTTCAACTTGCTAATTTTCTTGGCAATGTCAACAAGCTTGTTTCTTCAGCAATTTTCTTACAAATAGTGAATTAAAAAGTGTTTTCAAAATATACGCAATTAAAGTCTTATTCAGCTGATATTGTTATAGATTATTATAGCGATCATCATTATCAGAAGTATACAATAAACAGTCGATGGTCACCTGTCTTAAGACTCCGTCACACTATAACTATTATTTTCCAGTTCTTCAATTGCAACTTTAACTATGCTTTATCTATTAGTCTTTAACTTTTGTTTCAACTGTCCTGCGGGTTTCACAGTTTGAAATTATGTTTGGTCAAATAAAGTTTGCACGACAGCAGTGGTCCTACAGTCCTAGAGTACCTACAGAACTTACAATCAAACATAAAAATCAAAACAAGGTGTCTGTTCGCTTGATGTTCCGAGAAGACAGTGTGTCCCTTTGGTTACCCGCTACCGAGATACGTTGCAGATTTATGTTGGTAATGTTTGTTGTTTCACCTTCCCCGCGAATAATGCGCCCAAAGATTTATGAATAGCTCCGTTTGTGTTTAGGTGGATGATTGGTGATGATAAAGGGATCCCGACGCTAATTTACAAGTCCAATTTCGCAATTCAGTACATTTCCTTAATCTGGAACTCGTGTAGACATTTCAATACATTTTCATTAATAAAAGTTCACAAACTTTAATTTCCTTTTTTTTTTTGCGGCAAGAATTTAAATTTTTATGCCTCTATTTGCTTACTTGTTATACTTGTAAAATACAAATTGGTGCATAAAATTTTAAAAAAAATACCTGATTTTCCTATGTGTAATGTGTAAGCAATGAATATACTCGTATGTTACAGAAAAATCTTTACAGGCTTACATTTTATTCTATTAAGATCTAAATTGCACTTGTCACAGCGCCCAACTACGAGCGCCTCTTTTTTTTGACGAAAAAGTCGTTGATGAGTTTCAGCCGGCACATAACCCCGCGGCCTCCCTTTGGCTACCAAGAATCCATGGGGATTTCAAAACGCTAAAATACCATTCAATTATATGTTTTATCGATCAATTTGAAGCCTACTAAATTTGACATAAATCACCAGTGGTCAGAAATCAAAGAATTAATCGACTTTTAAGCGACAGGTCGGTCTTAAAAATTCTTTACCTTTATCACGGGCTGCAGTTAAGCTTCCGGGCAAACGGAAATGCATTTACCTATACATTCGACTATATTTCCAATTATGCAAATACCACAACTCCAGGGAGTTGCCGCGAAGATACCATTAATCATTATCTAAATTAATTTCGAACGTTTAACAAAATCTCCTCTTAGTTTCTTAGAGTCACAATAAAGAGGATCGCGGTGCGGCGGCCATAACTCATCCGTACGTAAGATTACTGATCTTTAATCCCCCTCCTGGCTTCTCTTAAAGTTAAGATTTACGAGCTGAGGAATTATATTGCGCCCCCGCGAAATAAGCCAGGACAGGAGTCAATGAAAAAAGTTTGCATGCAGGATAGTTTGTTTTTGAGATTGTGGTGAAAATTTTACACGCAAATTCACTTTACTAAGGCACTAAATTTTAATGAATGTAACAATAACCCGTAAAGCTTTCGAGGTGGAAAATTTGGATTTGTCATTGCCATTTCATCGGTACCAACATATAAAAAAATCAGAACTACCTTATTTGATGTAATGCAACGCCGCCTGTTTGATACGATTTCCATGGAATAATAAGGAGTAGAGCATTTTTAAGCTTCGTATGTTACATACAATATTACATGCTCAAGGTTACCTACTAATACGAGGATTAAGACCATTTAATGTTAATGCAACAACCTAAATATCACCATTATAATTTTATCATACGTATCACCATAATTTTCTGCATTTGGTGTTACATTTTTTTAACTTTCTTGTAATAAAAAAGAATGTATCTAAAGTATTCTAAATAGTTATTCATTAGTTATTTCTTGCACACTTTAAAAAAAATAATAATATATAATTTAGATAATATTTAGAATGCTTATACTGAAAATCGTAAAAGAAATTCGTTGCCTGTTTTAAAATAAAAAGACAGACAAGGACAGCGACTTTGTATATAATATAATTAAGAAATGTAATTATAAAAAATCGATAACACGTAGATGGTTTCTTGTTAATTTATTGAATTTATCTAAAGAAATTAAAAATAATAGAAATAAAATTCTCCAATATGATGATGATGATGATGATGAAAATTGTCCTGCCTTTAATTTTCTGGATCCAGCGTCGTCTTGCGGCCTTATTGCGGCATCTGTTCACCTTGTCTATGCTATTCACTGGGAAACTTTATAACAGGTATATTAAAATTATCTAAAACAGTGAAGTATACTTTATAACTTCACGGTTATATATAAGTTTCCACATTACAATTGTATTATTTCGCGTATCCTATCGACCTTAGCTAAAAGTATCCGATGCTACTTCCTCTTAGAGTTAGCTGAAGGAATATTTATGACTTCAACTTTATTTAATATCAGTTCGGTTGTGCTCGGAACATCCTGTCGGAAAACTTTTTAAGCAACGGCAACATTATTTGCTCGGTTTATGCATATGGTGTGAGATATAATCTAATCGTAATTTTGCAGAATTCTCATACCGCTTTTATTATTTGTTCTGTCATGTATTTGTTCCTATATTACTTTTTCTATCTAAATAGGCAAAGATTTAAATCTTTGTAAATAGTTATCAAAAAATCCCTTTCTTTTTTAGAAGAGTCTAGCTGTGTAAAGTAGGTATAAATCATTTAAAAAATTAAAACTCTAAATTAGTTTTACTTCTAACTTAAGCGAGTCTTGGAAGTTCGAGTGTCAGTCTTTAATTTTCACTAATCTTTAATTGCAACTTGGTATTTATTTGGGAGAGATCTATATATTAGTATATATAATATATATAAATATTCTAAAACATGCATATAAATATAAATTAATAAGAAAATAACAATGTAATGAAAATCGAAGCAAACACTTTAATTAATCTTTTGTTTTAAAATATTGAATCTGTACTGGATTTTTATTTTCTTTACATTATTTGATATCAATGTATAGCTGTAAAATATTTTTCACTAAATCTTTTACGAGCTCCTAAGTATCCAAGCGAAGTTTCCAACAAAGGTGTAATTGAAAGATCGGGAATTTCCAAGCAGGCACATATTTCAAAGGCGCTCTCTTGCCCGGATAATATAAGAAGATAGAGGACAGAGTCGGATATAAAATATGGCGTCCTTTCATGAATCTTATTAAGATATCCGCCAAAAACAGACAGGGACAAAACTATGCTTGCCAAGCGTAAGTGTAAGCGAGACGCGCATACAGTACGGTTTACGTATATTAAAATAATGCAGACACGGTTAAAGAGGTGTGCGATTGCTCCTTGGATATTTATAGTCCCCTATGAATATGATTTTCTTTAAGTGGATATAGTTTCCTCGAGTGGTGTTTAGTGTCAAAAAGATAAGTGAGGAATTATGTCACCTTTGTAAAGTGGTTTTGAATATAGATTTTTTTATTGAAATATATTTTTTATTTCAAATATAAAGAACAGTTTTTTATTAATGTAGGTATAAATTATGTCTTCTTTTCAGTACCTAGACACGTTCAAGCAAGTTCACCTAAACTATAATAATGGGCTCTTGTATCACTTACTCACTTACAGAAACACAGCAGCATAAATGCTGGTTATTTTACTGTGGATTTATCTAAGAGGGTGGTTACTGCCACCAGACAGGCTGCCCGAATGACTGAGAAACGTAGTGTGCCCTGCCACCAATAAACATACTCGAAGAATACTTAAAATATTTTGTACATACTAGCAGAAGAACAATTTATAATTAAGATTTTTAATTACGTAGCGAAGGTTCGATGGCGAAGTTTATTATCGGTTCGGTAACCAACGTATCCGAAACTTATTTTGCATGTTAGCCGAGATACGACAAACATGTGCACTTGCGAAATAAACTTTCGTGAGTTATGGGCTAAATGTAAATTATCAAGCAGTCTTGTATCTAAAAAGGGATAAGAAATTGAATAACACCTAAGGTAAGTTCATCAAATAAGGCCT
Organism: Synanthedon andrenaeformis; assembly: GCA_936446665.2. Classification (NCBI taxonomy): domain Eukaryota; kingdom Metazoa; phylum Arthropoda; class Insecta; order Lepidoptera; family Sesiidae; genus Synanthedon; species Synanthedon andrenaeformis. The sequence goes on along the minus strand of OW387778.2, from coordinate 10,960,701 downwards.
ACCTTAATTTTTTTATTACCTAACTAGCAGGTTTATAATAAAAATGCATTGGTAATTTGAAATACTTATATTTATTTATTAAACTTTGTAATAAATGAAACAAAATTGCTTTAGAAACAAAAATCACACTTTTGTGAACACAAATAACTAAAATGTCACTTTGGCCTTATTGGGAACCCTGTGTCTTAATAAAGCCTTAATAAAAACAAGTAAGCATTCAACTTCTTAATTAATACAAACCGTTGTCAATACTTATATTAAAACTAATGAGATCCTATTAATTACTTTTGGTCACATTAGATCAGACTTAACGAGTTTCTCATCATGTAAAAGTACTGTAGTAGGTACTTATTGATCAGCCTTTTTCATCTTTTTTTTAAACAATCTCCTGAACAGTAAAATATTTTATCAGCGGGTGTGAGTCCAACACACACCTCATGATACCAAACGCCACAATTAAGACATTGTCGCATATCATCAACTCGATCTTCTTTACAAGCTGGACAGTACCAAGAAGGTTTATTATCGTGACGTTTTGGTTTAGATCCCGTAAGCTTATCTGCTGTAATTGACGCTGATTTTCGTGTCTTTGTGTTAATCTTTATCATGGAAGAAGTACCAGGAACATCTTCTACTCTTGACGATGGTACAGTAATCTGTGATGTGGAATTCGTAGCATTGTCACCAAACAAATCTTTTCCATCTGTTGCGAAGTCCATTGAGCCCTGTTTTTCCTTGTGGTAGAAGCTAGTGATCCGTTTTCCATGATGTTACTGAAAACAAGGGTTTACTATTTTACTGTGATACTTTTCTAACTGACATAAAACATTGTCCTAATAAGGCCGGTACCTGTGCCGTTATAAGGCCTATACATTATTTTTATAGGCTTTATTAGGGCATGGCACATGGGTAAACAAAACAACAATTATATGGAATACACCGATATTACAGTTTTTTCACTTATGTGAGGAGATGGCTAAACGTATAATTATCCTATAGACAAAACACAGCACACCGTGTACGAATAAAAATAAAAATACTTACTGTTTACTCTGCCAGAATTTTATAAAAACAAGCGTACGCTCCGCGTCGTGGTTGTTTTCGACTGCAGGTTCTTTGGCAGGTTCCAACACGCTCGCGGCACGGGCCACTTGCTGTGCTTGTGTGCGTTAGATAATGGACACGCACACTTCTACAAACATTGGCGGCCATTTGAAATCGTGAAGCGGGAAATTTAAAAAATAGGCCTTATTAGGACATAGGCCTTATTTGGCTCACCCACTATAAAATTATTCTTTACAGCAATAGGTTCAGTAGAATCTCTTTTTGCAATCTAAAAAAATATTTATTAAAAAGTATTCAGACATTACTGTATTTTTCAAAGATCAGGACATAAACAAATCCTCCGTTATCACTCAAGAATGTGAGAGTTCCCCCTTATCATTCAATTTTGTTGATATAGGGGACGATATGCAAAAATTACTCGGCACTGACTACACCGCATAAGGACAACCGTAAGTAAGCTACCGCAGTGTATTAGAATATCAACCAAGAGATATTTATATTACTTTTAGACTTATGCTCTTTTTTAAAATTATATTTATATTCTGTTTTTTTTTTAATATATTTATGGTCTTAAAATCTAATTTAACTCCTATGCCGCTGGAAGGATAGGTTTATGCTAAAAACCAACATAAAACCAAGGAAGTTGGTGACAAAGTTTCACTGTGTAATGACTGAAGAACCGGAATATTCGCGTATAGCTTCCGGATCATTATTTATACTTATACTACATCGTTCTACTAATATTATAAAATGCAAAAGTTTGTGAGATGGATGGATGTATGGATGTATATATGTTTGTTACTCTTTCACGGTCTTCACGGATTTCGATGAAATTTTGCACACAGATAGTTTAACACCAGGATTAATATATAGGATATTTTTATACCGAAAAAATTGCTAGTTTTGCCGTGGGACGTCTAAAAATATGAAAACTCGCTGTCACAGCGATAAAGTTATCAGATATTCTCTCAGGTGTTTTTTTTAAACACAGACGTTGTCGCTGGCACTAGCTAGTAAATATGATTATACTTAAACTTGTAATTACTGACTTATCTGGATTTTTGTACGACAATTTCTGCACTTTCAAGTAACGATATTGTGGACCGTTTATCCCCGCATAAATAACATTAGCCTGTGGGAGCGATAGCGTGCGTGGGAGTGTTTTTGTAATTACCTTATAAATAATAATTCAGAGCGGCGTAGATTATGGTTACGGATGATTCACGGCGCTCGGAGCTCTAAGGTAAATGGAAGCAGGTTGCGTCAAATTCTGGTTATGATCTATGCTAATAAAAGATTCTTGAATCCCAATACACAGCATATGTTAACTTTCTCGGTCAGCACAGTCAATGCTGAACACAAAAGAAACTTGATAAATTGATGACGATGCTGACTGACTCTATGAACGCATAGCCAAAATCACTAAGTACAGAAAGCTACAATTTGGAAATATGTTTATTTTATACCTAGCGGCCCGCCCCCGGCTTCGCATGGACGCATTTAGGTTTTATTATGTATATAAACCTTCCGTGAAAAATTATCTAACTGATGGTGGAAACCTCATTAAAATCTGTTGCGTGGTTTAGGAGTTACCAGATGTACATACAGACAGTCAGAAGGAAATAAGCACCCGCAAAAAAAATTTTTTTTGAAAATAAAAACTCCATGCAAACCCGGGAGCAGGTCGCTAGTTTATTTGTTTAAACTTTTACAAGTACTTATAGATCGTCAAACACAATAAAATGAAATCTATCTACCACTCGTTCGGAAAGCTGTTTAACTACGAAAAAGAAACCGACAAGAAACTTTTCAAACAAATCTTCAAAACAAACTGCTCTTTTCAAACAAATCTTCCATTAATGAAATTTATTAAATAATAAATAAGTATACATTCCCGGTCAAGACTGATATTATGAAAGAAGAAAAAAAACAATTCATTTGCAACCATTTTTGAAAGAAAGATAGTTTTACAACGCTATAATGGGCCTTAGTACATAATTCTCCTTTGAAAACAGATTTAAATTTAACTAAGAAATATTGTTACATTAATTTTTTTGGAATGTACCTAGTGTTCAAGTTAGATTTTTACAAAAAAAAAATACAATCTTTTCTATTAGACTATTAAACGGCTAAAGACGATTATTCAAAGTATCAAAATTAATCTAAACTTTCATGTGCAACCTTTAATACAGAGTTAGTACATGCACAAACATATAAATATTCATAGAAACCGAAGCGCGTACCCATAAACAACTTCACATTCTGAAGACACCGCACCGCAAGCTCCTTTACTTATCCTTTTTGGGTAATTTGAATGAATACACATTTATATTAAAGTCTTGTCAACTTAAACGTTATTGAAGTGAAAACCCGTTGAGCATTTTTTAAATGGGAAAAAATCATTGAGCCCGCAACACTGTCATATAATGTAATTTTGTGAAGCTTAGTTTTCACTTCTGACGTGCAGTCCAACGACTGACATGTTTTTTATATTATTTATTAGGAATTTTTTCTGCAAATTATATACACAAACCTTCCTTGTTCATCGCTCTTTCCATTAGTGAAAACAGTATCAAAATCCGTTGGGTGGTTTAAAATAAGTTAGGGTTATTTTATAATAAGCGTTGATATAGACAGTTAGCTTATAAACGTAATCAAATTAACTTCCCAGGAAAGAGGAGCAAAGGAAACCCGTCTTGGTGATGAGACGAATCACATCATTATTATTGGGGCTAATAAAACACCATATAACGTTTAACTACACAGCTTTAAAATTTAACAACACTGGAAACATCACTAAGATAACACAAAAACAAATTATCCATAATGACAAAAACTCATTAAATAAAAAATATGGTTCACATTAATTAAGAGTTAATTCGGGCAATAATTAAAAATCTTATAGGCGCCGGTTGCTTGCAACTCACTAAATCGTCCCCCATTTGATAGATGGCCTCACACCTATTGCGGCGGTAAAACCTTTTCAAACTCACACCACTCAAAATCCCCATACAAAGAAAGTTGGCGTTTCGTGTGCTCCTTACTTCGACAAGGTTCCAAGAAGCAAGCGTAGATAGAGTATTAGGAAGCGTTTACACGGGCAGCACGTAGCGTAATAAATAATATAGTAATCAGAGCTATTCCTTACATCCCGCCTCTTATTAGCGAAGAACCTACATTCAACATTCGCTAATGCCTCGGCTTACTAGCACATGTGGGACGCAAAGATTCTCCCAGAATTTATTGTACATCGGCTTATGAATCATAAATAAGGTAGGGCTAATTGGAATTGGTAGCAACAATGTTTGATATGAAATCTAAACTCAAATAGATTAATTGTGACTTTAACCTAATTAATATTAACATATTAATTATTGTATAATAGAATAGACCAGAAAATAATTTGGTTTAGCTATATAGTTAAAAAATGTTAACATGATTATTTTGTTATTCTTTGTTTAATAATTAGAAAAAATATATAATATCTGTTGTACCTAACTAGATAGCACATTAAGTTTTAAGTCACATTTCTAGTCTATGAACTCATATTACAATTTCTTTAAGTAACAAGTTAATAATCGAGAAATAGACCAGTGAGTTTAACACTTTTGGCTGCTTATACGAATGACACAGTTGCAAGTCGTGATCGGGACTGAGTCTCTGAATAGTTGAGACTTCATGCGTGTATTAGAAATGATTATTTGAAAAAAAAAATCGGTAAAAACCTGGTTGTAATAGAAGACTAATACAATATTTGAAATGATATTTTCAGATCATTTCAGCAAATTCAGCAAATAAAGAAAAATTTCAGCAAGAAAGGAATGGAATATCAGCCCAAGGTCGTGAGGAATATGACAAGTAACTAAGTATGTATGCAAATACATATACACATACACAATATGTGTATGTGTGTGTATTGTTTTTGGTTATAAAAGCGGCATCCGATAAAGGCTCGAAGCACACACATACTTCGATAATGCCGGGAAATTATGAAGTTTTAACAAGTTCCCCAAATAAATCTCCTTCGTGCGCGGTTATCGCAACTCGTGGAGCAGAGCTCGAGGTTTGACACGCGCTCTTGCCATATAATTACCTAATGGCATTTTACATTATAATTAAAATTTTTAAAAAAAATATTTTGTGTCATTCCTATGACAATAGGCTAGTTGACAAAATTTGGAAATTAGTTTAAAACTATAGCTTAGCATCTATTTCACCCCAAAAATATATTATTTTAAGAAAAATAGGTCTTTTACATTAGTATTTTGAGTTTTTAGAAATGAACTTGAAATTGACCGCGTCATTGACTGTCATGGCGTCTTGAATGACGTCACACCTCGCGAAACAGTCGTGTTTGTTTATGACAGTCAATTGTGTCAATGACAGCTACGGCGTTTCGCGAGGTATGACGTCACGCTTCCATGCGCTTCTCTGATCGGTGTTTAATGTCACGTGATTAAACGCCTCATTTTGTCGATTTTATTTTCCAAAAATATTATTAATCTTTTATTATTTTAATAGAAAAGTTGTTTTTTTGTTTACTAATTATCATGGTTAATTATTAGAAACTCTAAGCCATCCGTTTTATGCTTAGTGGAAACAAACCTATTATAAACGTTTTGAAATGCTGATCCTAATGAGGAATAACCAAGAATGAAAATTCGAAGCTTTTTTTTTAACTTTTTTATCATTAATTTAATACAATCACTCTCCAAAAATAAATCCCAAAAAATATAAGAATATTATTATTTCGTACATTATCCTATTAATCAAATAATGTAAGCAAAAATAATACTGAGAAAAATAAAACCATTGTTGTTTTTATTACTTTAAGTATTTATGTTAAATATCCAATAGTGACATCCTACGGCTGAAATGATGATGATGATAATGATTATGATGCGAAATAAAATGCGATTATGCCTGCGAATATAAATCCTGCTCCATCACTGGTAACATACATTGGTCCTAAAACTTTTGTTTTGAGACACTGAGGAATTTAACCAATAAAGTTACATTAAAGCTTCAGAAAGAAGTTCGCATAGATAGAATTATTAATAATTATATAAAATTAAGATATTATGTGCAATACATATTTGTGACAGCCCTGAATACTCTCCACCTACCGCAGATGTATAAGTGGTAAGGTAAAGAATGGAAAGTAAAGTTAACGCAATAAATTAATTGGTGACTAAAGTTGCGAGTAAGGAGCGTGGATCCAGCCAAGTTTAGACTATTAATTTGGGTCTTAAAGGAGGAGCGCCGACAAATAACCGACGCGCGGATGTGTGTGTACCCACATATTATTAAGTGTGTGCGTACATGTTCGACGAAAAATGACACAAATATAAACTTAATTGTCAAAAGAAAACACCCATAATTATGTTACCATATACTTAGATGTGCAGTGGACTAAAAAATAGATCTCGTAAATGTAGTCTAAGATTCGAATAGGACGCCGACCTTCACCCATCTGTTGAATGGATAAAAAGTATTTTATATCAAATTTAATATACATATTAAATTATATATATCAAATAGGCTGCCTGAAAAATTTCAGTCCAGGATATGATTAATTATTTTCTATAGCATGAATGCTTCTATTCTATAGAAGCTATTAAAAAAGCCTTAAAAAGCGTTTAAAACTCGAAACCCGGATTTTCATTAAAACCGTTGTTGGCGACAGTGGTGGTTCAAAGAAATAACTGTGCTTATTCCTATGGATTCAAGCGAAAATGAATTACGAACTAAGTCATGCAACTCAATGTCGTAGTTGTGAGCATCAGAATGCTGCCCACAAGCAACTTGACAAATGACTGTCAGTGGTGAGTGACAGCGCGCGGGCGCCGGCATGTTGACGTTTATACCCCTGCCGCCCCCTGCCCCTGCCGCAGGAGCGCCTGAAGGGCTAGCGTTGTTGTTTTTATCGATAACTTCAATGCAATTACTTTGATGTAAAAAACTTGTAATAGGCATGTTTGCACTTACCGATTGAAAACTGCGACGCAAGGCTCCGTGCACACAATAACCGAGCGAAGTCTGCGTGATGTATGGCCCACCCGAGCCACACTTTATACAATTAATTGGAGCAATGAGATCATAATTATCTTGACCTATCAATAATTTTGGATGAACATTATTTTCACAAAATTTATAGCTATCATATAACTTAGTGACTATATTAGCTGTACTTTGAACAGGCAGGCAAATTTAATTCACTGATTTTACGAGCACGTATACTATATTTACAACCACTATCATTGCTTATACTAAAATCGAGCAACTCTGATTGGCATATTAAGTCACTAGAGTCCCATGCGCTTCTTGCGCGCATTGTAACGCTTTTTCCATGTAGTCCAGCCCTATTAGCTACATCAGCCGCTAATAAGGACACTGTGGCTCCGTCGTCGAGTAAAGCATATGTTTTAATATTGTCTTTAGGTCCATGTATCGTAACTGGCACTACTTTTAATAATACACGTGATGATACCGGGCACTGTATCGCTGATGTATGCGTCACAGTTTCTTCAGCCTGCTGTTCATCAGTTGCGGGCGATGTCATCTGCTGCGCTGCCGGTCTGCTCCAATGTAGGAGGCGATGGTGTGGCCATCCACACCTGTCGACGTCGCAGTTGTCCGCAGGACAAGCTGAAGGGTCATCGTGACGTGCCCCGAGGCACTTGTAACAGAGATTGTTGACTCGTACAAAGCGCCATCTGTCTTTGCGCATTGATCTCTTGAATTTACTGCAATCTGTGAGTGCATGATTTTGCCCTCTGCAAAATTTACACCTAGGCTGACTGCTTGCAGTCATAATAGTACTTGATGGTTGCGCGGGCTTTCCTTATACTCATATTTTCTTTTGTGTTCAATTTGAGGAAGATAGCTTACACCGGACATGGCTGTTTTGGTGGCTTCTTTATATAAAATATTTGACAGCAACTCCAGTTTTGCTATATTTGTTGTAGAATTTTCTAAGTAGAAGTCAGTCCATTTACTTATTAATATTGTGGGTAGTTTTGACAACACGGTGGCCACTTGTTCAGGGCTTCTTAGATAGTCTTCTTGATGAATTGCACGTGCAGCTGCTACATAATTCTTTATTTTTATAGAGAAATTTACTATGTCTGGATGGAATGCCTGCTGGAGAGGTGGCAGTTTCTTCAATTGAGCTGCTATTTTCAACATTATTGTTTCGGGCCTCCCGAATCTCAGCTCCAAAACCTCCATTACTTCCCTGGGTGAAGTAGCACCCATGAACAAAGAAGTGGTAGCTTCCTTCGCATCACCTCGCAGAGATTTTCTCAGCCGCCATAAATTCTCAGCATCGCTGTATTTACATAGCTCTGTTGATTCATTGTAAGCCTCTTTAAATTGGAGCCACTCCAGAGGGTCACCAAAAAATGTGGGTAGATCTTTAGATGTTGAGATTCTCGCTAAAACTTCTCTACTTGCCTTGCTTGCATTTGTAGCCTCCACCACATCACGCAGTGTTTTTGTAAGGAATTTCATACCCTTGCCGTCCATAATGCATTGCTGATCCTCTGCTTCCTCGCCGCCTGTCTGTAGATTCGCAGGTGCAGCGATTGAGTTCTCCAACCAGTTGCTCACTTTGTTACTGGCCGCTATTGAAGCTTGCGAATTTCTTGAGCATCGCGAATCCTGTAGTTGAGCTACTTCTGCTGCCAACTTTTTTTTTAAAAGCTCTTTGTCAATTTGAGCTTTAGTTTTGGCCATGACAGCTTCGGCTTCCCGCAGCTCGATCTCCGCTTTTGTTTGTGCAGCCTCATATTCGAGCTGTTTCCTTCTAGCAGACGACGTGCTTGATCGGGTTGATTTCTGTGGCTCGCCGGTCACACGATGATTATCAGGTTTAGCTTCTTTTTCATCATATACCCCTGTGTCTGATTTTATTTCCAATTAGTCGACGCCATTTTTTCGCCTTTGTGCACGAGTTTTCACGGCAGGTGTGCGGAACAAAGACATCCCTGCAGACAGGTTTCGTTCTAAGATCCGGCTCGAAGGACCAACTTTGTTGGCGACAGTGGTGGTTCAAAGAAATAACTTTCGTACGTTTTGTTCCGGGTAGGCGTGATGGCTCTTACACTTGCTTGTTAACCGAAAATATCAGAAAAAAAATGGACGTCGTGAGCAAATCAATACGTGACACACATTCAAAGAGTATATAATCAAACGCTAGGAGGCGCGCGAGTCGATAGCGGGCCGCGCTCATTGGCCGCAGACGCATGCGCAGTACCACCTCGTCTCCCACAGGACATCTTTATTTGTAATGCTACTGCCACACCTGCGTCTTAACGCGTTAATTAGCGCGTTAAATAAGGCATTACGCAGATGTGGCCAAGATTTTAACGCGTTAAAATGCTAACGGCAATACTAATGGCATTAGACGTTAAGCGATAGCTCGGGTGTCGGTTTTTTTGACACATCAAAGGGTTTTAACGCGTAATTTAACGCTTAACGCGATGTTGGCTACATTAACGGCTTAACATCGTCTCATTCTGCAGGACCGAGTTCAACGACGATGCATTTGAATCATCCACCATCTTCTTCTTTTTTGTTTTTTCTTTTTTATTAAATTGCATAAATGCATATAATCATTAATTACACTCATTGCTGCAACTAGTGCAGCTGCTTCAACTTCCATTTTGTATTAGCGCGTTAACGGGATGAATTAGCTTTTAACGGCGTTAGAACCTTAATGTAGCCAAAGCGTATTTTTAATGCCTTACTTAACGCGTAGTTGGACATTAACACTAACGTTAACATTAACGCAGGTGTAGCAGTAGCATAAGTTAACGCGCTAATACAAAATGGAATTTGAAGCAGCTGCACTAGTTGCAGCAATGAGTGTAATTAATGATTATATGCATTTATGCAATTTAATAAAAAAGAAAAAACAAAAAAGAAGAAGATGGTGGATGATTCAAATGCATCGTCGTTGAACTCGGTCCTGCGGAATGAGACGATATTAAGCCGTTAATGTAGCCAACATCGCGTTAAGCGTTAAATTACGCGTTAAAACCCTTTGATGTGTCAAAAAAACCGACACCCGAGCTATCGCTTAACGTCTAATGCCATTAGTATTGCCGTTAGCATTTTAACGCGTTAAAATCTTGGCCACATCTGCGTAATGCCTTATTTAACGCGCTAATTAACGCGTTAAGACGCAGGTGTGGCAGTAGCATTACAAATACAGCATACACACAGAGAATATTCAAATGACAAACAGAACATATCGATAAACACACAGAGAATATACAACACACAGAACAATATAAGTAACGCGCAGAGAATTACCACATTAAATATTAAATTTAGCAGGAAAAGACAAATTAAGCGTGGCTGGGGTGGGCATCCTCAACAACCGTGTTCACGATGAAATTATCTTTATTTTTATGAAATTATCTTGACGTTAATTTTATTTCTTAACGTTGGCATATTCTAATATACTTCATACTTTCGATTGGTATGTAATTTGTCTATTAAACAAACAAGTGTAATGTTTCAAAAAAAATATCATATCCTCGAGTGAAATTTTTCATGCAACCTATCCGCGACACATTACTTAAAATATTAAATTTTTCATCCATTAAACCAATGGGTGAAGGTCGTTTCCTATTCGGATTCTATACTATTACTTAATTTTTGAATTATTACGCCGGACGATTTGAAAGCTGTCATTTGAAAAGAAAAAGCCTGAGTGATGACCTTAAATAAAGAAAAATAATATATGTGCCTAGAAATTTACAAGAGAATGTTCGAATAGCTACAAGCTCATGAAAAGATGTAACCTAACTTAGCTACCTCGTATTATAAAACACAAGCAAAATAATTCACCCCGTTCTGTCAAGTGATTACCATAAATAAGGGGCCACAAATATTTTCCACCCCCCTGTGTATTGAAACTACTGATTGATACGACATTAATAGCACAAGTTTTCGTGCGTAAAGCGACTAATTTTGTCGAATTTTGCGTGTTTCGACAAATAAATTTCGCGAAGTGATTACAGCGGATCACAATTTAGCGATATATATAATAAATGTTTCCAATTATTTTACCCAACTACGTCGAAAATTTTCGCTTATTTATTACTTAACATTAAAATTAATTATACACATTTTTTATTGTAAAGTGTGTAGCATATATTTTTTTCATTTTTAATTTTATAAAACTCGATGAATTACAGTGAAAATATGAATAAGCAAAAAATATGAACGAATGATAGTAGGTTGGTAAAATGAATTTCTCGACAGTTGGTAATATAAGTTTTAATATGGAATTATCTTGCACCACTGAGTTGTTCTAATTTCATGTACTACGGATCACAAGTTCTTAGGAAACCTGCTAGGTATGCATGAAAAGACTAGCGGCTAGACATACTATAAGGATTAAGTAGTTACAAGAGTAACATGCAAGTTAACATGAAGACCACTTTGTAGGAAGACCTACAAAGTGGTATTCATGTTAACCACACAAAAACATACATACCTTTTCATTTAATTTCAAAAACAGGCACCAATCCATGGTTCATTGGATGACAGGTATCTATATATATATATTTTTATACCGTCGCCCCAAGCAACACCAGGGGGATGCAAGTGCATTGGCGAGTCTGGTTGGATTAAAACTAATGGACAAGGTGAGAAAGAAAATGCTTTTTGACATCTTTTACATGCGCCCAGAAAGACAACAGCACATATGCTTATTTTTACCATGTGTGTGTGTACAGTCAAAAAGTGCATGCACTCGACAGCAGTTCTGTCAATTTTCTTCTTAAAGAAAAATCTTTATTAAATAAATTTCACTAAACAACATCTTTTACAGTTAGTATTTAAATAATTGTAAAATACAAATGCGACTTGGGACAAAATTGTAAGTAAAATTAATAAATATAAAGCACTTAGCCACGTGCCAAGGTGGGCGGATCTATGCGCGGCTCATCCCCCACCTGTTGGTTATCCCGGCTGATCCGCCCCGTTCGGATATGCGGGCGGATATAGGCTATATAATGCGGATATTTGTCCGCCACGCCCGGAGCCCCGGATACCGCCCAGCTGTAACATAAATAATTTATTACACTATTCGTTCTGTTCAAATTTCCATTCATTTCTTATTTTACATTTAAAACGTTGACAATAGTTGTAAGAATTGTTGCTGTTTCATATTACTTATTTGATTTAAAAAATGTAAAGACGATTGATTTATTGATGTTTATTTTTTTTAAATTAATTTACAGAATAATTACATGTCGTTCACACAATGATTACACCTACTAACTGATTGATACGAATTTAAAGCTCCATATATTGCTTCTGTTGTGTTCTGCATCCTGTTGCTTGCATGAATGAAGGATTAAGTATTTTAAGGGAATTAATCGCGTAATAAATGGGCACAGTCTTATTATTTTCTCGAAGGAATTGAAGTGACGAGTATCAGCAGAATAAGGTACCTATAGTATTCACCTAGCATCAACTGTACCGCCAGCTTGAGAACATTAACTTTAAGGCTACGGCCACACTGCAAAGAGCCTCGCCAAGCCATCCGCTTATTGACTGATCCAGTAAACGTACGTTTTGCATACTATCTCGTAGGCCACATTGCAAGCGACGTGCCAAGCTAGGTGCCTAGTTACTAGTTTGTCACCAAGAGAGTCGCTAGGCGAAAGATGTTGGTAAAGTCACCTAGTGAATAATTTCCAATGGAAGAAGTTCCAAGTTGAATAGTTTTTTTTTTTTTTAATTAATTTTATCAATATTATGCAATTATAATTCAACGAAAAGAGAGAACAATCAATCTACAAACATTGCGTTAGTCTTAACAAACCTACACTTAACAAGTAGGTAGGTTCACCAATATCCCTTAATTGCCAAATATCGTCTCTCAAAAGGGATCCAACTTCACTAAACCGTTAAAAGGATCCGTTCATGCTTCTAAGTGCAGGATCGGGGGTTCGATTCCCCGTTCCGTAATTCGATTCCTGTGCCAATTAGCAGTTTAGTTGTCGTCGGTACGATTTCACCTTCGTCTTAGAAGTAAGACGGAGTCGTACCGGCCATTTAGACCCTTTGTGAGCGTCGGAGGGTTGTGTTATTGGATAAGGGTTAGTTCGTCATAAAATTAGATCAATTAATGTGTCATTTAAAGATGTACACTATTCCTTCAATTAATTCTAGACGATGACTTATTTAATGGTGGTTTATAAAAAGACAACATAAAATTACATCATTTACTCAGTGTTGTTTCAATGGATTATTAGAAATTTACATTTTATCAATACTAATAATAAATCTGTAAGGGTCGGTCATGGAGTAAGTTACTTTGTTTTCAGAGATATCGTGTTTATAGGCTCTATACATGATACTGAAACTAAATTGATGATTTTTAGAATTTTTTTCTGTATGTATGTATGTATGTTCCTCCATAACTCTGAAACGAATTAACTAATTTTCATGAAACTTGGTAGATGAACATTTGGACGTACGGGACACAGGATAGGCTACTTAATATTTTTCAAGGCGAACGAAGACGTGGGCACCAGCTAGTAAATAATACAATGCAAAAAGTTAACACGATTGTGACGTTAACACATATTAAAACATAATCACATTATATACCATTGTGTCAATGTTAATAAGAATGATTACCTAAGTTTTTAAACTTTCTAATATTATATATGAGATATATTTTGAACTTAAATATGTTTAATTACTTCAAGGACTCCTGTTTATTTTAGAGTAGCTAACATAACTATGAAAACAACATGCATTAACTGTAGTAAAGGAATTAAGTATTCACGTATTGAAATTAAGTTTAGGTTGGAGTGGCGACCTAAACTTGGTAGCAAGTTCGATACCAGCAACTCTGCGGACAAGATGCTATGGGAGCACTTTACTGGACGATAGTTCAAATTAGCAGCAGAGGGCCTGTTTCACAACCAAATATAACATTGGTTTAACATTTAAGATATTAACATTAGTTAATATTAACGTGGTTACTTATATTTATTAACATTGTTAAATATTAATATTTAAGATTTGTTTATAACAGATCATTTTATAAATATTATTATTTTTAGTTACAAAAAGAAAAGTTTGAAGTTCACATATTAAGTTTTCGATAACGCCCTGGTCATAAAAGACAAATCTGTATATTTTTGTTTTGGTCGGCTATGGTTCTACTATGGTCGACAGCCCACTTGCAGTACCTACCTATGACGGTGTTTTAGGCGACGGCAACTACGTAGCATCAAATACATCGTCATCAGCCTGTCTGTTAAGCTTAACGTAAAAAATAAGGGGAATTAGTTAATAAGGGGAATAGCTGTAAAATACAGACAGACACTTGCTCTCGTATTTATTACATTAGTGATCCTAAAAAAAGTAATACCCAAAAGTGTATAAATTTAGTTAAAAGTGTATAAATTTTAAAAAAAAATTGTTAAATCAGTGATAACAGTAATGAAATTAAATTTTTTATAGAATAAAGAAAACAGGACGTGAACGTGCATTGCTTGTTTTAATTGCATAGATATATTTTTAATAATCGTGTTTAGTTTAAGATTGTTTTTATTCCAATTACAAACAAATTTATTCGATTTTTATATTTTCTAATATTATATCCAACAACAATATGCAATACATTTTACAAAATTCAACCTCACCTTTATTAAGAAAAGTGGTGGAACTGGACCATCCACTTGGTCATCGTACGCCAACCGTCTTTAGAAGCATTACCGAGAAATGCACTAATGCCCCTACTATACTGTGGAAAACTGTTAAGGGGCTGGTTAGAGGCTTTCTAAGACACTGATATAATTAGTGTATTGTGTCTCTTATGTCCCTGGCGTACTAGCAAACTTATACATGCCGTCCTTGACACAAAACTTATCACCAAAATCAACCTTATTTCACATAGTAATAAAGCTTCAACTTTTGAAATTAATGATATTGTAAAATTCATTTTCGTAGCCAAATTTGCTCAAGTAACTGGCCGCATGCAAGGGGTCATTATCATCCAGAAAGCGGTATATATGCTTCCGAATTTGAACATTCATGATTTAATAATAATTCAATATGGCCGAGGTCTTAGTTTATTAGATGCGATGACCGTTTTCTGACCAAAGTGGTCTAGGATCGTCTTTGAAATTGTCGTAGGCAATATTACTACTACATACACTGCTTCTACCGCTACTGTGTTAAGTAAACATGTATTGTCTCTAGAGATAATATATGTGGACATATAAAAGATTAAATAACAGACATATATTGATAAATGTGATTTTTATAGAATTTTATTTGACCATCAATAACTATATAATAGTTATTGATCCACTTAATTTTAATGAGAAGTGAGATTTCCAATAAAGTATTAGGGGGAGGTCCCCGAGAACCGGACACTTAAGGAATAAAAAAAATATAAAGAATCGTGTAATAGACTAATTTGTTTATTTCTCTTTAATAAGCTCTCAACTGTATACCTAATCAACACAGTTATATCAACAATCTCAAATGTTACTTTAAATGTACTAGATAATAAGGAACAGTTAATATAGAAAAACGGACGTTTTCAAAAAGGTCCCCCTAATGACGGACAGCCAACTTTTCGTTCATTTTTAAACTTAACAAACAATTCATAACAATATCTATTACAATAGAACAAATCATCAGTTAATAAAGAAAACTAATCTTAATTTCAATTAAGTTTGGTTATAATCAGGAACGTTTTCTATAGAATCCGAAAATCTTAATTGTAGGTACATACAACCTGCAAAAAAAATTTTGACATCACTTTAGCGATGGCTTTTTTCAATATTTCATGTTTGGTGGTATTCTCACATCTCGGTTTGGGTTTATCCATGTTGAATCTGAAAAACAAGAAACAAAAACAAAAACAAACTTGCTCTAAAACTGTCCGGTATTAGGGGACTTTAAGGGTGTCCGAACTTAGGGACTCTTAGGTGCATACAAAAAAAAATCTTATTCAAATTGTGTGTTATGAATCACAAAAAAACGCATGAGTTATATCAGATTAGTATTATAGCAATAATAATTAATAACAATTAATATCATTCCATACTTTAAATACTATTTACAGACCCCAAAAAATTAATTCGAACAAAATTTTTACTAACCTTAAAATTCGCACCACGCTCCAGCACGAACAAGTCAGCACTGGCTATTGGTACGCCCCCCCTGTAATTCACTTGGCAGAAGCTTCCTAACCGTGGCACAAGCAACAAATTGGCGCTCTTCTTCGCACTGATTCAAATCCTGTCCGGCTTTAGGAGCCGTCCGGGCTTAGGGGACTTCCCACTACATCATTGATGAAGTGCTTTAGTGAAGCCTTTAAAGAATTTAAAGAAAATGTGTAATATTACGATGTAGGTATGTACCTAGATTAAAAATTTCTTCTACCTACGAAAACTCTTTTAAAAATAACTCCAAATTTGTTGGTAATGGGATTGTATAACGAAGGGTCTTTGATTCGATTTGTCAAAATAAACTGTGACAATATTAGGCGACTATAACGAAATGATCTTTATCTATCTATATAAATAAAATCAGAGTGTCTGTCAGCGATTTGCGAAAAACTGCCTCAAACTAAGCTTAGAGAGTCATTCGCATGCTGTTAAAACGTAAATAACTTTTTTTAGAATTTTTGTCTCTGTCTGTCTGTCTGTCTGTCCGGGGTAATCTCAGAAACGGCTTAAGCGATTTCGATGAAACTTTGCAGACATGAAGAGGGGGTCGTCAGGAGTAACATAGGCTACTGGGCCGATTTTAATTCTGTCTTCACTCATGGATAGAGGGATAATCAGGGAAGGTTTTTACGTAAAAAAAAAATGCACCCGGGCGAAGCCGTGAACGAGTCGCTAGTATCAAATATACACAGTATATTTAATTTAATTTCCATAGTTTGTAATTTTGTAATTCAGTTTAATAAGCCTATTTTTTTTTTTTTAGGACAGAGACAATGTGCCTATACTTTCAATGTTTATCCCATGTCATTTCATTTAACTATTTTTGGCATATACCCACCTATGTTCAAAAATCTTAGACTATGTTAGCGAAAAAGAGCTTTAGTAAATGTTACAAGATCCTACTTTTAACATATTATTATACTAGGGGTGACCTAAAATCCTTATTATAGCTGATAAGAGCACCAGTAAATTGGTGTTAAAAGTACAAACAATATTATTGAGTATTCTTAAGAAAATATTTTATATATTACAAGCCATGAGTAAATAGACACCAGAGGTTCAACATTTTATGTAATAATGGAATAAATGCAAATAGCCTAAGTTATTTTGTAATCATTGGCATGGCGAGGCCCATTTACAACCGTCGTATAGCCTGGCGAATAAATATGGATCTCTTACGCCTCCTAATTGCCTGCAGATGGACCGTCGCCAATTACAGACGATATTTACCACTGAGTACCACTGATAACCATTTTATATTGGTTCAGTTAAGACGTTCGTGCATTAAAGCGCAAATGTAGCTAAACATTTTTAAATATACAACACAGTTACATATTGTTTTGTTTATTTTATTACTCTTCACGTTAAGAATTGATGTTGATTTTGATAAACAAATAGTGAAATGAAATTTATAAGTAAAGATCTCTAAACACATTAGCCTTATGTACGAAATGTAGTTTGATACACACAGATTTCGTGTTATATGCACGCGTACCTACTGGGCTTGCACATGCATGATCTATTATTTAAACTTAGGTTGTTTGGCTAACAGTCAGTCAATTTACTGGAAAAATGAAAAAGTCAATAACTTTAGGAACCACTTAGGAAATATAGTCAGATATTATGATATATCTATATACTACAAAAACTGAAACATTACATTTGTTCCTTGGAAACCATAAGCGACTTACGGCGTTTTTCTAGTCAGATTAGTCAGATTTATAGTTCATCAGCCTCAAGTCCGTCAGATTTATAGTAAAACTAATCCCTTGGTAAGAGTAGCTATAATCGCAACGTATAAGTAGGTAAACTCTAACAGGAGATACACTAAGATCACTTTGTCACGTGATTACATATTCTGTGTTATAGTGCTTGTGGTAAAGTAAAGTGCTTGTGGTGGTAGTAAATTCAATCGGAGGTTCAGACGCTAAAGAACGAATTCACAAGAACAACCGATTTCATCTGCGCTGAACAGAGTACGCTTAAACAGGCTATTGAGTCGAAGAATAATATTATGTATTAAGAATTTGGAAACTGAGAACATTCGTCTTCAGTCGGATTTAAACAAGCTGAACAATAGATTATGCTCTGTGGAGAAAATATCACGCAGTTGTATTGTAATGTTGAATTGCAATCTGTTTCTGAATCTCGAAACGAGAATGTTCTCAGTCTATTTAAGAAATTATGTGATACAGTGAATTTGCAGATTGCTGACGTCAATATACTTGCTTGTCGCAGAGTTGCTAAAATGAATGCTTCTTCCTCTAGACCACGTAATATACTAATCTCATTAGCTAGTTCCCGACTTCGTGATGAGGTGCTATCTGCTGTGCATCGATACAACAAAACTCACGTTAATGATGCACTCAATACGTCCCACTTGGGTTTGGACGGTAATATACGCAGGATTTTTGTATCGGAACATCTTTCTCTCGAGCAGAAGTCTCTTCATGCGGCGACAAGGCTCGAGGCTAAGGCTAAGAATTACAAATATGTATGGGTGAAGTACGGACTAATATATGTGCGCAAAGATGAATCCGCCAGAGCGATCATGGTTAAAAATATACAAACTTTGAATGGACTGTAACAGACTTTTAATTACTATAAGATCTTTTGTGTTTTTGTTGCTCGGTCTTGCAATTTATTTCAATTTTAATCACAAATCATGACCACTATTTTCTATCAAAACTTAGGAAGAGCCAAATCTAAAACTACAGAAATCCATTTAAACTTGCTTAGTTCAGACTTTGATATTATTTGTTTAATTGAAACTAACTTTGATGCCAGTGTCTATGACAGAGAAGCAATTGTGAGCGGTACAATGTTTTTAGAAGGGATCGTCATGACACCTCATCAATTAAAACCGCTGGTGGAGGAATTCTTATTGCAACTAAAAAACACCTCAATGTAACCCGTCTGCTGTCCTACGAATCAAAGGTTGAGGATCTCTGGTTGGCTATTGATAGTGATAACCGTACTCTCATTCTATGCCTTTGTTACCTACCGCCTGACCTGCCGATTGTTGACGTAGCCTCCTTTCACTACAACTGTCAGAAGGTAATTCTCGACTCGTCATCCAATATTGACTTTGTGGTTCTTGGTGATTTCAACACACCAAATATTACCTGGGTGAGTGTCGATAGTTCTAATATCATGACTCCCTCTAATCCACGAGACAGGAGAGCTATTCTCCTCGTCGAAACGTTGAATATATGTAATTTAGCGCAATTTAATCATATACCTAACCTCAATGACCGTTACCTAGATCTCGTACTCGCCAGTCTCCGATCGATTTCCATATCTATTGCTGATCCAGTATGTAACCTCGATAAGCATCACTTGCCTTACTTAATCGATATTCCTGAACTGAAGTGCGTCAAATCTGTTAAACCCAACATTTCAAAACGACTCAATTTCTACAAATGTAACTTCGATAAAATTAAACAGGAACTGAAACAGATTAACTGGTATGACCTTTTGCTTGGTGAAGATGTTGATGAATTAACTACAATTTTTTACAGTGAGTTAAATCGTGTAATTCATAAACACACACCTATATCTAAAAAAACACTTAAATATCCTATATGGTACAGTACGGCTCTTGTTAGATGTATTGAGGAAAAAAATAAATACCACAAACTTTATAAGAAATATGGCAACCCTCGTGACTACGATACATATTCTTTACTTCGCACTAGATGCAAGAATCTCCAGCGTCAATGTCACAAAAATTACATATCATCTGTAGAGGACTCCTTACATGACAATATAAAAACATTTTGGACGTACATAAATGGCAGAAAGGATAGGGTCTCCATACCTCTAAAAATGCACTATAATGAAAAGTTGTCCTCTGAAGCCTCTGACACATGTGAACTTTTTTCCGAGTACTTCAGTTCTGTTTTTGGTGAGGTTCATTCGGACACAAATCTTCCATTGCCAAATATAAATATTATGTTTGCTGATACACTTTCCAACTTTGAAGTTGACAAGGACACGGTCTTAGCTAAACTCAGTAAACTTAATATATACAAAGGTGCCGGCCCTGATGGTATACCCCCTGTTGTCTATAAAACGTGTGCTCGTGAACTATGTGTACCGCTAACATTTCTGTACAAAATATCCATTAAAACGGGTGTTTTCCCGGCATGCTGGAAATCGGCTTATGTAATACCAATCTTCAAAAACGGTGATAAATCTAGCTGCTCAAATTACAGACCTATCAGTATCCTGTCCTGCCCGGCTAAGGTACTCGAATCTATTGCTTATGCACCGATATATAGCCATTTTAAGCAATTCTTGTCAGAAAGGCAGCACGGTTTTGTTAAAAACAGGTCCACATTGACTAATTTGCTTGAATATAAAAATTATCTATGTGGTGTATTCGCTGCTGGGGGCCAAGTTGATGCTATTTACACCGATTTCAGCAAGGCTTTCGATAGAGTTAATCATATTCTGCTTGAGCACAAATTGGAACAGTATGGCTTTCACGGTAATCTCTTACGCTGGATTGCATATTATCTAAGTAACAGAAGCCAGTTAGTTGCGTTGAAAGGTTTTGTTTCGTCGCCCAAACCGGTCCTCTCCGGAGTGCCCCAAGGATCACTGTTGGGACCACTTTTATTTGTCATTTTCATAAATGATCTGGTTGGACATTTTCAATCTTCCTGTCTCCTTTACGCTGATGATCTGAAACTGTTTACGTCTATTAATAACCAGAATGACTGTGTTACTCTTCAGAGGGATCTTGATGTTTTGGCCGATTGGTGCATGGCAAACAGGATGGCCCTGAATGTTGATAAATGTCAAATTATCACATTTACAAGTAAATTTCACAGAATTAAAAGTAATTATCATATTCAAGATTATGCATTGAGACGCGTATTTGTGATTAGAGATTTAGGCATTCTCTTTGACGAAAAACTTACATTTAGAGATCATTATGATTATATTGTCAGTAGATGCAACAAATTATTAGGCTTTGTCATAAGGTCCACTAAGCAATTCAAAAAGCCGGCTTCCACTCTTTCCTTGTTTTGTGCTTTGGTGAGAAGTGTTCTCGAGTACTGCTGCCCAGTTTAGTCTCCCTTCTATGCTATTCACATTAATAGGATTGAGTCCCTGCAGAAAAAACTTCTAAAAATAATTTCATATAGAAATGGACTGGGTCGTACACTCAACAAATATACTGATCGCCTTCGGAGTTTTGGTTTGTTATCTCTGGAAGATCGGCGAAGGAGGTATGATATCATTTGTCTTCATAAAATATTACACTCATCCTGGGATTGTCCGAGTCTTCTCTCCGCGATTAAGATCAAAATTACATATAGATCACGTTCTCCCCATGCTGGTCCCTTTTCCATTGAAGCATATAAAAACAACACATCCTATTATAATCCCTTGGTTAGGATGTGTCGAAGTTATAATGATATGGTAATCGGGTGTGAGGACGTTTTTGATATATTTGACAGCAGGTTTTCTCGTGTCAAAAATAGATTAAAGACTGATATTTAAATAGAAAATAAGAAAATGTTATTAATTAAGAACTAATTAAGTAGTTAAGACATGTATTAATAACCATTAGTAGTTAAGTTAATTTAAACATGTTAAGTACACTGTTTAGGAGTGCAATTTAGATTACTCAATACACTTGTTATTTATAATTATCATGTATATAATTATATTCTGTTTGTGTACTTCATCAAATTAATAAATAAATAAAGTAATTTTTATTTAGACTGTTGCACGATTGATGATGATGATAGATACGAAATACAAATACAAATTTTACAGGTACTAACTTTGTACAAATTTTCATTTGATAGGTACAAATATTGTTGGACGTCTGTATATGCCGTGTGTATCGTAGCGGTAATGTGCTCCGTAGTTTATGTCTGCCGCGATAGTCACCGCGACAGAGGTTATTCGTTGCGCTAATGTGGCTTGCATCTAGTTTGTATTGCGCATTGGGGACTACTACACAAATGTACTCCTAGATTTCAGTTACGTAACGTTTAAATGAGACTGTGAAAGAAGTCTGTATTTCTTAGAATTTCTTTAGAAAAAAATATTTTATTTCACTTTATTGTCTGTCCGCCACATCTTTTACTAACATAAATATGGATATTGATAGGATTCATATTAAAAAGCATTACGAACCTTGAGATTGTCTTGAAAATTTAAAAAAAAAGTCTTTAAAAAATGCGACGTATTTCGTCTACTATTATTACTAAATGACTAGCAATATACTAAATGACTTACTTAACTATTTAGAGATCATCATCCTTCAGAGTTAAAGTCAGAAAATTCTTAAAATTTCTCTTTTTCGCCGTCAGTCTTAAAAATATACGGCAAAAAAATCAATTACAATAAGGTAATTTGATTATTGAGCCGTTAAGAAATTGAATTACAGAAGCTCTCTCAAAGCTCAATAGAAAATAAACATTTTTTTGTGTTACTCAGACGAATTTCAATATTCGTCTGAGTAACACAATAACACTCGTAACATTCTACACTTGTAAAGATAGACGTAATTCGTGTAGAGCGCATCTGGAAAACTCGTAACAAAAATGAGATGGGAGGAAACTGCGGGAGAATGGAGAGGGGGTGTGTGGGATGAGGGAGAGGGGATGTTCTGAGTCTCACACTATTTTCATTCGGTGTAGTGCCACATTTAATTTTGCTGAAATTCTAACGTAGCTTTGCAAAAATGTCAACTTTATTCCGCCTCAGCCGGCGTCTTCGTTTCACTCGGATGCCTCGCTTCTTCATTTTCTGGAATGTTGCACAGTTTCGAGACGGGCTTTGAGAAACTATAACTTTATGAAAACTTACCGTAGCTCTGAAGTAAGACATGGCTTCTAGCGAAAATTTATCAAAGTGTATTTAATTTTACTTCAGCACGACTTCTTTCTTAGCTTTGAGAACGGACTCGAGCCGAACCTACACGAAGTTTTGCGAGAATTACAAATGCACCTAGTTACGTTTCTCGATTATGTTATGTCTGTTCAATATTTATTTTTTAAAAAGGAAAACCATGTTTGTCTTTCAGTAAAATTGTCTACAATTTATTAATATCGAAAGAAAGGAAGAGAGGAAAACGACACATTTTACAGCATAAAAGATCACAACACTATGAAAAGTAAACGACTCGTTTATCAACACTATAACATATAAAAAGGCCCCATTCAACACATCCACAACATGTCTTTTTTCAAGACTAACTTTCAGACGACTTTGTATTTCGGTGCACGAATAAGGAATAGCAAAGCAAGTTCATCTATCCTCACCTGATCTTCCATTCTTATCCTATGCACAGTCAGTGCATAGATATTGCTTGTATTTGGTACACTACAGGGGAACGATGAAACGTTACACTGTGTGGAACTTTTTATCGTAAAAACAACGTTTTACAATCATGACTATAATTTTCTAACATAAAATTGTACAAATTTATTGTACAAAAAAAATTCTAACTCAAAATTTCCACTAGAATTTTTTTTACAATTACTACACCAAGTAACATAATGTTATGAATTTTAAGATATTTGTTATTAACAATTCAATAGATATGTTTGTTACAAAAATAAAAGTAAAGTATACAATATTATATGTACCTACTTAGGCTGCTGAACCAAAGTATTTAAACCTGTCTTTTAAAAAGTCTACTAGTGATCGACTCAACCGTAGTCGTAGTTCAACCATATTGACAAGTTATAGGGCAATAAGATAAGCCGATTGCCGTCAATACTCTTGCAAATAAATCTTATAACCCATCTGAAATTTATATTGAGAGTCGATCAGCAGAGTATGGGTAGAGAAAAATCAACCCTCCGGGGAAGGAGGGTCTAAGAGGCCACCGACGCCGATAGCACTCATCGTACGAATAAGCCTGTTTCCCGACGACGTTTGATTCTTATACCATCAATACTTGATCTGCAGTGCGGTTGTGTTGTCGATATTTTTAAATAAAAACGAATTATGCGAACGAAACGACAAAGTTGGCTTGCGTATTTCGCCTAGAATAACATACGAATACTAAAACCTAGGACTTAGTTGGTTAAAGTACATTATTTCGTTAAACAGTCGCAAGCGAGACAACGATACTATTTTGTGAGCCTGCTATTAGGTATAGCGAATTCTATTGTACGAGAAAAACTACAAGACCGAGTGTTGTGTACCAGTGAAGAAATTATTCAGAGTTTTATCGACATACTTTGTCGACAAAGTCCCTTTACTAAAATAAAAGGATTTGACGTTTGAGGCCAAGTAACTACTTACAAGTACAATGGCGGATTGAAACGAAGACAAAGACGCAGCCCGAATACTTCTTCGATAATAGCAAATATTGAAGAGATATTTAAATAGGTATCTAGTTTTGTTTGATAGCAGTCCGTATGCCAGCCCTTTGTGGGGCTTACCTTTATGCCGAAGGCTTACAATATTAATAAATGTATTTAACAATTGTTATTTTAATGATGATATAACAAAAAATAAATACACGAAATTAGCCTGTAATAATTAGACAAAGTTAGCTTTGCAAATGAACTGTGGAGGATGGCTTTTTGTTTGATTATAAAAATATTTTATCTATTATTTCATAACAAAGGCATAAATGATTGAAATACTACTTTTTAATTAACATTGTTAATAAAATATGAAGATGTAAAAAATTAAGTCAACTTTACCTAAAATTTTACTTTATAAAAGAATTATATTTTACCATTTTTACATATTGAAGCATTAAACATTAAAATTGAATAATAATAGTCATTCTATGTAAGCAATGTATGGGGGAAACAAACAAATTAATAAAGTTTTGAAACTTGTGTGGTTTATATCTTTGGGTCTGCTGATCAAAACCCATAACTCTCCCCCCCACATCGTGAAATTTATCCCCGTTAATGGTTTTTTAAGTATTTGTTATGTATTTATTCAATATATTTATTAATTTATTTATTATCCTAATTATTTAGTTTTTAGGTTTTTGTACATATTATTACTAATTTACATTTTAGTATATGTAATATTTTTATCTGGTTAATTACCTTTTTTTTAAACTAAAACTCACTTTTTATTTCTCCATTACATTCACAAAAAAAAATGTTAAATATTTTGTGTAATAAACGGAAAATAGAATGTGGGACAAGGGATAAAGAAGTCAATAGAGCAAATTGCGTATCACTAAGAGGTCAGAAGGCTTAACATATCAACAATTACGTATGAAGGGGCAAATCCTAAGTGAGCACAAATAAATACGGCGCTCCTTACATATCAATATTTTCTTGATCCCGAAGTATTATGTTGGGGGAGGGTCACTTCGCTGGCCATCGTAATTCTCATATTTGCTATTTTGTAATACAATAGCTTTATTGCTCTAGTTCATCTCGAATCATCTAGTTCTATTTAATAAGTATAACCTTACATCGAGTTTATAAAGTATGTAACTTACTTAGGTGCCATGTAATTGGAAATATGTATTATTAACTACCGACCCGCCTTCGGCTTCGTATAGATCCAATTTATTCTAATTTATATAAAGCTTTGTCGTACTCTTACCATTAGTGAAAACCGAATAAAAATCCATTGGAAAAACACACAGAGGCGGACAGTGGTTCTAAATTATAAAATGTACCTACCTAAATTTTTTTATTTATTAAATCAAGGCAACCCTAACCCTAATTTTGAAGTAGGTATAGATATAAAATACATATAGAGGCGATTGTATTTTCAAGTTTAAGTATTCCACTGTAATTATATTGATGAAATTTTCACTCAGAGGAACCATTTCCAAAGGCTAGTATTATATTAATATACTTGGAACGAAGAAATTTATGGCTGGAGATGTTTACGAGTGATTGAGTGACAAACCTCTAAACTTTTAAATATTTTATATTTATAGAAGATTATGTTTTCCGACTCAAAGATACCTACCCAATTACTTAGATTTTTCTTAAGTGGCCATTTTTTTGCCATTTTTTTGATTCTATTTTATTGATTGCTGTTACCACTATTTCTTTAATAAACTAGATATCTATTTGCAATAAATAAATAGATCGTTTGCAGGCAACGACTCGTATATCTGCTAAATGGACGTCACAATCCCAAATCTTTAACAAAATAGCTCCCCGGAACACACTAAGTCTAAGTAAGTGGCGTTCGGCGGTCGAAGATTTGCTGGACCGTCTCTAATGGGCATTATCCTTATTTATTGAACTTGCTGCTGAAGACTCTTCCTTGCTATACAAATTTAAAGTTTTAACTTCAGCAGAGCTAAAACAAATTTGCCATATAAAACAAATTATTAAAACTACTGAACATTTTTAAAATAATTATCGTATTTATTCATCGGGATTTACTTCGAAGAGACTAATAAATGTAAATTTTAATCCAACATAATTATTTAATATATGTAATTAAAATATTAAAGTAGCTTAAAAGTTTATAAGCTTAAAGTTTATCCCTCTTTCCATATGTGCAAACTGAATTAAAAACGGTCTACCCATTCTCGAGTTTTTGAAGCGTACACAAACCAACTTAACATTTTTATATATATATTATAAAAAATTATATAAATTATTATTTTCAGGTGAATATACTTATTTTTTTTTATTTTAACAGCCTTAAGGCTGATAAACATAAATATTCATCAGCCAGAAACATTACTTTTTTTAAACAGAACCATCTCTAATCATGGCTGCTTATCGCCTATCCTTCAGGGGTTGTCAACAGGTTTTTAGTAGAGTAACGTGTTCAGACAACCGTGACGAGTTGAACGAGTAACTTTTCGACGATGCTCGACACCTGGCTCTAATCTTTTAGCACTTAGGATTTATGGGGAAGACATATTGATGAGTGCACTGAAGCTAACACTGTTATTAAAGGGTCAGTTCAGTTTTCGCTTACGATTTTCTTAACACTTTTTATATAACTTGTTATCATTATGACGTTGATAACATTCGTCTATTATCACCTGTTTTTTAAATCGTATTATATGTTCCAATATAGCACAAAGCCAGTACATGCTTTAAACAAGTAAAAGTGTTTCTTGGGTTTGACGATAAACCGATAACTAATCAGAGATAAGGAACACCGATAGCATTGCTTCTATACAGGATAGATAATATTTGAAATATCGAACAGTCAGAAATCACGACCTGATTTCGCTGTGTCCAAAAATGCTATTTCGTTTAATACAATCGATATCCCCAAATTAATTTTAGATAAGGGTTTTTCGACTGTTTCGTTTATAATACGATAAAGTCAAAATATGATTAGATAAAAAACTTCATCATAGAAATCTATAAAAATATTATAAAAAGGTAAAGTTTGTATGTTCGTTTACGTTGACAAATAAAAAATATATAAGCAATGTAACGCCTGACATCTGCATTGCTATTACACATTTGCCCGGCGTTCGTTTTTTAAATTTGAAAAGATCCCACGGGACCAGCACTCTTTTTCAGAATGAAAGGTACCCTATGTCCTTTCTTGTATTCCTGACAAAGTGTATGTCATGATGAGTGGTTAAGTAGTTAAGGCGTGAAAAGGTAACAGACACAGACAGTTACTTTCACATTTATATTAGTATGGATAATAATTCTCCGATAAATTATCCCTACACTATCGCTTACCTTTCAATCCTTCAGGCTCCGTATTTCTTATATACATACTTTTAATTTCTAAGTACATAATATTAGAAACTAAAAGTAATATTGTTATTTATTTAATTAAATTTAATTATTTTTTATTTAATTAAAATGTTCTTACTGTTTATCAAATAGCAAGAAAAAATGGATTGAAATAATTAAATGAAAATATAAAATTGTACATCCTGTATTTAGAGAGACAGCTCATAGCTTGAAGCGCGCCCATATCGTTGGACAATGCTATCTTCTTCATTGCCAAATTAGACATCAACAATAACGTACATGTAAACGTGAAAAAGTGAAAATTTTCATTCGTTATGGTGAATTTTTCAGGATAATTAATAGTAAAATGTAATAAGTTTTGCACTTCAAATGGAAACTGGTAAGTTTTCTAATCCAAAAATTTCATTCTTTTTTTAAATAAATTGTAGTAGGTATATTAATTACAACTAAAGATCACTTTTTTCTTAAAGAAACTATAACATGGCTTTTGATTTATCAATTTATTTAAATTAATTTCAAATATAATTTCATAAGAATTGATTGAGAACTGCACGCCTTGAAATAGTTTTGAAATAGAATTAAACCAGTAAACAAGCGCAGTCAGTCTACCTTGGAAAAGTTCTGAGAGCAATGTAAAAATGTTAGATTTCCCAATGTTTTGAGATATCCGGAGATATTTTAACCAAACTATCTGACATTCACTTGCATTCTGTAATATATTTTGACAAGTGACAATAATTCATCCATTTTTACTTATTTTATCCTTCAAATTCTATCTGTATCTGTACAAGTGTCTAAATATTTACTTATAGCTTAGTTCCCACAGCGGGTACAGGTCTCTTTTTAACCTGAAATTACGTTTCATTGTGGAGAATCATATTTTGTCAAAGTCTGGTTTCATTGGTAACCGACACCTAAAAAGGTAAAATAAATAAAACCCCATTGACCTCCAGTGGTTGCGAACTAAATTTGGACCACCGGGGACGATATGCTAGTCGTCTAGTACACGTATGTGTATGACCATTTTTATTCGCATATTTCTTATCAAAGAACCCACTGCGCTGCCAAAGCTTTCACACTAAATTAGCATGAGTAGAATAACACTTTAATAGCCTATTAAGCCCTATGGTACGAATGCTCCGTTGACGATAACCTAAGGTTAGAATCTCAGTTGTCTGCAGCTCTGAATATTTTCGAAATTAATAAGAAGTGATGATCCCTTGATCTAGCAATGAAAAAAAAAAGTATGTAATAAAACAAAAATCATATTCGGAGACTATAGTAAAGTTCTCCCATTTTTTTATAGACGGAGCAGACGCCTTTACGTAGCAACCTGAGAGCAGTAAGACGTAATCATATTAAAATCAAATTCGTGTTCATAAAATATATATATATATATATATGAATAATATAACAGAAAACATAATGGTAAAATTAATAATATTACAATTACATTCTAGATGTTCTGCTCTTGGCGTTTTGGTTATGGGCGCTGCCAGGATCAGTTCTAACCGGCGTTATAAGAGATCTACAAAATCAGAACACCCAATCATGTCACAGCTACGTGCTTGAGGGACTACTATACATTGACTGTTCTGAACGCGGATTAACTGATGAATTACCCGAAGATTTGGATTATTCGGTAAGAATACAATACCTACACTTTTATAAAATAAATTTACTTATATAAATGTTATAATGGACCCGTCATAGCTTTACCTACACAGTCACCAATACCAGTCGCAAGATGATGTGAACAAAGTCACCATAACATATACAATAATATAAACATAACAATAAGTATTTCTTCACGTTTTGTAATATGTTATAGAAAAAATGGTCATAATTTAACTACAAGTCATTTTATAGATTTATTTTAAACGAAAAAATACATTTGACTAAAATCTTCAGATGTATCGATATTATATTTTTGTGAAATAAGGAATATATTACCTACTTAGGTTAGGAATTAAGAAAGTTCAAGATACTTAGGGTCAAGAAGATATTTTTCTACTATAATTATGATATTTCTTTTTTATTTTTCAGGCACAAGTGCTAATATTATCCAACAACAACTTCGTATCGTTTCCACAACTCGAACAGTTCACTCAATTAAAGGTATTAGATTTATCTGGAAATGGTTTAAGCCAATCTCTACCAAGTTACACACAAAACTGGAATTTGGTCACGCTTAATTTATCAAACAACAATTATGATTCGTGGATAAAAACGGGGTACAGTTTTAAAATAGAAAGATTAGATCTGTCAAAAAACAAAATCAATAATATAGATGAAGACGCGTTCAATGAAATGCCACTTCTTTATTTCCTAGATTTGTCTGAGAACAGACTGTATGAATTGCCGTCGAGAATTTTCGCCCAATCTTACAAATTGGACACGCTCGTTTTATCCAGAAATTATTTCTCCGACGTACCAAGTTTCCAATCACCCTCTTTGAGGAGTTTACATATGAGCAACTGTCAAATAGTCAAGTTAAATGTCGACTCGCTCGGCGGAATGAATACGTTATTGGAAATCGATCTGTCTATAAACCAGATTGAAAGTATTCCAGACAATTTCGCCTCGAATACTCTACAAGAATTGGATTTGAGTTACAACGAAATTACCTCGCTCACAGACCGCACCTTCTCTTCACTACCTCACTTAGCGGTATTGGATTTGAGAGGGAACGAGTTCAGAGAAGTATGGTCTACTTCAAAGTTCGCCTCAAACCCGTTTTTGAGGGAAGTTCATGTGAAAGGAAACCGATGGAGCTGCGAGGGATTCAGTGTTAATCTACTTCTTACTTATGAATTTTTAACCAAAGAGCCACCGAAGGTTACTGAAGCCGCTTCATTAATGTGTTACTCGCCAGCAAATGTGACACAAATGACCTGGCAACAGGCTTATATAAGGACGTGGCATCCAGACGAGGCTAGTACGGAGATGACGATGCTTATGCCTGTTTTAATTGGAGTCATTATTGGAATTTTGATCACCTCTTTGGTTTGTCGAGCCATTGTTTCCGTGAACAGATCTAGTGACCCTTCACCGCGAACTGGGGAGACTACGGTCTTGAATCTCAATGGTGCAGTTCCCCAGCCTCGTATTGAGTCAGTAATTATGAGAGTACCACTGACTGAAGACTTGCCCCCGACATATGATGAGGCGTTGCTGATGCCTCGTTTGGATTCGTCTTTCCATTCTTTACCAGATTTTGTCGATGAGGAAGTAGAACCGTCTCGATGGCATCGCAGGTCGAGGTCTATTGGCGATCTGACTGAAGCCAGACCGCAAGCTGGCTGTAGACGGTCCGTTAGAAGAACAGTAGAAATAAGAATAGAATGAGTGTGTACATTATAATTTTACTATACCTACTATTAATTGTTAGTTTTTAGATTATTCGTATTAAGTCAGTAGGTAAATTTTATTGTCAAGTTCAAATTTATTTATTATAAAATGACTTTAAACTTAAGGAATTAAATGTTAAACTTAATATGTACTCACGACTTTTTTTTTCCTAGTTTACAAGTTTCTTAATATTATTTATTAAGAGCATTTTCTTTTATTTCTAAAACATCTCAGTGTACTTTAATGTATAGTGTATATTTCTATTTAGAAATACTTACATTTATATGTAAAGAAAGGTAGGTATAAATTTAAGTTCGAAATTCTCAATTTTTCAACCCCAACCCGCAAAAATAAGACGAACGTACCTACCAGCGCCATCTGTAGCTAAAAATTTAATTTACCACTCATTATACTTATGAATTGGTTCTTTTCAAAGGTACTAGATGGCTACAAAAGAAATTCCTTTTTATTCTAAGAGATGGCGTTAGGTATTTAGAATTTTATTGTTTTATTGTTTTTTTAAAATATATCGTAAAAAAAAATTAAATTAAGGATGAAAGTAAATTAATGATAACAATATTCATCGTTAAATTCACTACAATCCCATGGATAATAATATACTAGGTACGGAACCAGAATGTCCTGGCGACCTATTTTCACCCTATACTTAATAAGGTTCTTGGTACTTGCAACAAAACATAACGTTTCAGAACGATTCAAAAATCCCTAGCGTATAATACCAACGACGATTATAATTTGCCACGCCTTATCGTTATCAGATAAGATTGTCTTATCTCTTTGAATTTGGTTCATACAATGTAATCATTTACACTAACACACACGTATCTTCCAACAGTGCAATATCTACACTTACCAAAACCTATAGCTAATATTTTTCTTTACACACGTATTATTAACAAAAAGTACTTAGTAGTATATTTTGTATTGTGAAAGCAAGACGTGAGAAAATTGTGTTGTGTCAAGAGTTTTATAAAATTATAAATATGGCCATATCTTTAACAAAATGGTAAGTTAAAATTTTATCTAGTTATTCAATCTAACAATAAAACTTTATAAGTAATAGTAAATTTAGTAATAAATACAATTTTAACCAGGTTACTAATATCTTACTTGTTATTAATTACTTATCTATTACTCATTCGTGTAGTTTTTTTTTGTTATGTTACTTTTTTGGCTTTCGTGGGTAAATGTATTTTCGCTGACTATCTCATAATTATCTATATGTGGTTTATTCACTTCAGTTTGTGATGAAGATCATTGTCACTGAAATAGAATTTCCCTAGATGAATTGTGTAAAAATATATGTAGTCCATTATATTATTTACAAAATGACAACATGACTAAATTTGTTTATAATATAAATTGTTATATTATCATTTATCTACATTCTTTCCGAGTGTTGATGCAATGCCCACCATATATCGCGCTGTAGTTACCCTTACCCTTTATCATTGATCATAAACTTTAATAACTTATGATATAAACCGGCGGATCAGTAAGTTGAAGAGGCAGTGGACAGGACACAAGTACGGAGAGCTAACGGCCGCAGGGACCAGAAGGTTCTGGAGTGGAGGCCTCACTTACAAGGTGGACTAATAAGGGTCGCGGGTCTTATTAGTCCACCTTGAAATTTATGGGAAAGGCCTATGTCCAACAATGAACGTCCAACGGCTGATAATGATGATGATATTATAACCGTACACTTTTCACGATAAGTAGGTATAGGTCAAGAGGCATAATGACGGACCATTTGATTTTTAGGGGTAGGTATATTGCCAAAGTACTCTAGCAACACCGGATGGCAACGATTGTATCCCGGCATACCTCCTCACGCACCAAAACACTAGTTTTAATAGTTAAATAAAAATAGCATATATACACTCTTCTATTGAACAATGATCTTCTGGAAGAGGCTGCGTAACGTTGACTACCTACTAAATGTGACTCATAATAGGTACACATTATTCATATAAAAAATTTACTCAGTTTTGTTTGCTTCAGTTTTTTTAGAATTCTATTAGGGTTTACAATATTATAGTTATTTTTTCTTTCACTATATTTGTTTTTTCTAATCGCTAGACGTGTATTTCAGCAAAAATTGAAAAGACTAATGTGTTGATAAAATACGGTTAAAAAATTTACCTTTAGAAAGCGTTGTTGATATAATATAATTAAAACATATAAGTACTGGATTTTTAAAGTATTTTTTTTATATGTATTTTATATAAGTATAGCCAAAGTTCTAATATTATTGAAAACTATTTGTGAATTTAATTGTATAATCGTACATTAAAATATAGGTAGTATGTTCCCTATAGACTCCAAAACCGCTAAAACGATTTTGATGAAATTTTCAGACAATCTTCAGATTAGTCCAACGGGTGATTCTGTGAAGTTTGATAGCGATCGGACGCGGACGAAGTCGCGGGCAAAACCCAGTAATTAATATTGCTTAACCTTTTTATTGACAGGCATTGTGCCCTAGATCGGGATTAGCTTAGGTATTCAAACAAACGAAGGCGTAATTTAATCGCTGTATAAACAAAATTAAAACAAATATAATCACGTAAACACGTATACTGCTACGAATCATTGAATAAAATTGCATATCTTTATGAGTCACTGCAATTAATCACGTAACGCTTGTACACTCGCCTTCTGTTTAAGCACGTCATGTATTATTATTATTTTTTTGCAATATAATTCGTTGTTGACTCTACAGACGGTTATGAATGTTTTAAATCTAATCCTAAAACTCTTACCTTATTTAGAAGATTTTTTAAACCTATTTTCGATTAAATATTGTTTTAATCACTGTATTTTTATGATTAGTGCTGCAGTTGGACGCACTATCTATATCATAAAATTATGCTTTTATCTTGTAGGCATAAAATTATGCCTAGGTACATTTACTTTCGCTGGTAGGTACTCCATTCTCGTATTAATTCAGAGACTCTGATTGTAAATGTTATTGGGGCTTTTATAGTCAATTGCAATTGCAAAGTTACTCCAAATCTGCATTCATGGTTCATAGCCGTTTATTTGTGTGTTTGCTATAAACAAGTGTAATTTTTACTATTATAAGCACTTAATACATGGATGAAGGGTTGATCGTCTGCAATTTGGTGACGCACATTTTTACAATTTTCGTGCAGGTATTTCTAACCTTTGAAACAAAAATAATTAAATAATCTAAGAATAAGTAGATCACGTTTTCTTAATATTAAACATGTCACATTATCCTCGAGAAGCCTACAGTTCGCTTGTCAACAAGCGTAAATGTTTACGAGATTTAAGTTTAGTAACCTAGATAGGTACACCTCATTATAATCTCTTCGGCTTTTAGGAGATTAACTCAGACAAAAAATAACAACAAGCCCAGACAATCATAAAATTATTGTACCTAAATAACAACATTAGCTAGAAAAGGCTTTTATTAAATCGCAGCCAGACCCTTTACGTTTATTTAATAAATAAGTATAGTTATCTTATATACTTAATTTCAATCAAAGTCATCTTAATTTCGAACAGTAATTTCGAAGAGAGCAGCTCTTATTGGTCTACCCTTATTATCAAGATAAGAAAGATAAAAATGTTGTATAAACTCAATGGCTTTATTTACATACTTGGTTTTAATGTCACAGTTTCTTTCAATATTACTATCGTAAGTTCACCATTTATTGTCGTATTTAATTCACGGTATAGTAACTGGTGCCCGCGACTTTGTCTGTGTTGAAAAATAAAAAAATATGTAAGCAATATAACGCTTGATCTCTTCTTTCCATATTACTTTAGCTAAGCACTTTTTTATTTTATTTTAGATGATCCCTTGGAACAGTATTTTTTATGGATGGATGTCCTTTCTTGTATCCCTCACAACCTGTATGCAAAGTTTTATGATGATCGTTTGAGTAGTTTGTTCGGATTCTCTACGTGACAGGAAACATGAATATTAGTGATTTTAGTCACTCAATAAGTCGTGCAGGTGTTCAATATCTTCTTAATTAATAATAGCCTGCGATTTTGTCTGAGTTTCTATGGTTATAGAAAAAAAATAAGAAAAAAATACTAAATGAAGTTTCATATCCTCAGCCAAACGCTGTGTTCGGAATAATTAAAAATAAAAATAAAACATGTGACATATTTGATGATTTAGCGAAAATATGAACCTAACATTTGGTTGTCCGAAATGTTTAAATAACAAAGTATTGATAACAAATTGATAATTAGTTTATTAAATATTGTATAGGAATTATTGTGCACTAAAGGGTACTGTGGCCGTAAGTAGTTTTAATTAACATTTATACAATATCTGTAGAACACATAGGGTGTAAAGAAGAAAATACATGAAAATCTCATCGTTACTTAGGTACCCTTTTCTATAAGGTTGAGTAAAACTAAAATTCTATTCGAGATTTGCGGCGGGCAAAAAATTTCTTTAAATAATTTAAAACTTCATGTCATAATTTCTGTTCCCATATTTCATTTCTGCTTGCTTAAAATTCATTCGCTTCATGCGAGCGACTATATGCTGAAATACGTCGTGTGTGTTTTCATCCGTAACATTATCCTGAGTCAAGACAAAATATTATTATAAATACACAAATTTTATATATCGACAAAATGTACATGTACTTATACATAAATATATTTTAATTATGTTTTGTCAAAAAGTAAATGTAATTTTGTATGTATGTAATTCTTTGTAATCTCCCTTTAAAATTGGAAGTTCAATAAATAAGATTATATTACATAATAAGAGGTAATAATGTATGATTATTTTTGTTTCCAGAGCGTTATGAAAAAAATGCGCAATGTTCATCTTACAGGCAACGAATCTGTTGGCTTTGGTTGTAGTGATAAGAGCAGAAATTCTGAATTTCGACGACATCCATTCAGGCGATCTTTGCATAACATGTTCATGTAGCCCTGATAAGACTAGCGTAGATTGCTCAAGAAGAGGTCTCACAGATGTATCATATGGATACAGTGACCAGGTAAAAAAGACATCAAAATAAAATTAGAATTTTGTGCACTTCAAAGTAAGTAGAGTCTTCGTCAAACAACTGTCGACCTCTGAAGTTGGTTCCGGCGTTAGTTCGCTAAGTAGTCAAACGCGAATTCCCGCTGATTGGCTGATATAAATTTTCAGCAATTGCGACGCAACTTCGACAACTTCGGAGGTCGATAGTTGTTTGGCGCGAACTCTACTAGTACACTATAGGACTAACCACTGCTGACTAGAATAAAGGGTAATGAATTTGTTAATTTGTTTGACCTTGACATCCCTTAGGCATGCACAGAAATTTCACCGTATAAGTTCAGTTTTCGGTAAGAAGTTGGTTGTATTTTTAAAAATCTTGGGTATTTTTTGTTGCAGGTTCTAAAGCTGAATATCTCGAACAATGAAATATCAACATTCCCACAAGACTTAAAACATTTTTCAAACTTGGTATCTCTTGACCTCAGCGGTAACCAAATGAATTCATTGCCATCAGATGCTCTCAGTAATCTTACTTCACTAGAATTTTTAAATTTATCCCGAAATAAATTTGAAATGTGGCTACTGTTGAATCCAAACGATGTCCTATTGCCAGCAGTGAAGTTGAAACTATTAGATTTGTCCTACAATAACTTCCAAAATATGGAATTTTTAGCGAATCAAGAACTTCTCGTTAGTTCATCGTTAGAAACTTTGATATTGGATCATTGTCAAATA
This sequence comes from Synanthedon andrenaeformis, assembly GCA_936446665.2. NCBI lineage: Eukaryota > Metazoa > Arthropoda > Insecta > Lepidoptera > Sesiidae > Synanthedon > Synanthedon andrenaeformis. Next base: position 10,923,673 of record OW387778.2, on the reverse strand, counting down.
ACTACAATCAATGGGAGATCTCCATTAAATGGGCTGAGGTATATTAAGACTTTGAAATTAAATAACAATCCATTACAAAGAATACAAAATTTGATGTCACCAACGTTAAGAAGTTTATATGTAAGCAATTGTTTGCTTAGAACTATAAATCATAACGATTTTTCTATTTTACCTTCCCTGATATATTTAAAAATGTCTTATAATAATCACCTTCAGTCTTTCTCTGTTATTGGAAATAATACAATTATTTCTAGTTCTTTAAGATATTTAGATGTATCATATTGTAATATAATGCAAGCCAGTCTTCAAGGATTCCCAAATCTTAAAAAAGCAGTTATGAATCATAACTTGTTAAGATCTCTAGGAAGTGATGAGTTTATACACAGTTCCCAATTAATCTATTTAGATTTGTCCTACAATAACATAGGGTCCATAAAAAGGGACACATTTAGAGGACTTTCATTATTAGAATACTTAGATTTGTCATGGAATGAATTAGCTTATATTCCTGAAGACGCTTTGCTTGAAATGCCATCGCTCACACAGTTTATTATTTCACGAAATTACCTCACTAGAGTTGGGCATTTAAACTCATTATCTATAAGGATTTTAGACATGAGTTCTTGTGAAATTAACACAATTGGAAAGGATTCGTTAGAAGGATTACAGTCACTTTTGGATCTAAATTTATCCCATAATCTGTTATCATACATACCTGACAGTATATCCTCTAACACTCTTCAATTTTTAAATCTAAACTACAATAGGTTAAGCTCAGTTAACAATTATACATTTTTCATGTTGCCTCGTTTGACTGATCTCAAAGTGATTGGCAATCGATTCACTTCAATTTGGAATAGAGGATATTTTCAGTCTAACCCATTTTTAGAAAATTTAGATCTCAGCGATAATATGTGGCGTTGTGATTGCGCCGACGGAAACATGTTCGACTTCTATGAATTTATTACTTTAGAGCCAAGTAAAAAAGAAGAGTCTTACAATCTGATATGTAACAGCCCAAATGCTGTGATTGGTCAAACTTGGTTAGAAGCTTGTTACTTTACGTGGAACCCCAATCAAAAGGCTAGTAACTCTGATAACCTCATTTGGTTTATTGTGCTTATGGTCGTAGGTTTAGCGTTCTGTTTTATATTAGTGAACGCTGTGAGAAAGTCATTGAAACGACGTTTAGAAGCATTACACGCCGAGAGAGTAAGACAAGTAGAAGAAGCAAGAGACAGATTGAGACAGCTGAGGATACGTCACGAGCAAGAAGCATTGTGTAACACGCCGGACCCGCGTGATTTAATCGCCCCACCTTCTTACGACGAAGCACTCTCTATGCCCAAATTAAATACCTCATCTCTTTCATTGTGTGAGGCTGGTACTGGTAAAAGTAGAAGAAAGAGGGGAAGAAGAAAAACAAAATCTAGTGGGGATTTATTAGAAGAAACCGAAAGAAATGGTGATGCTCGTGTTGTTGACGATTTGGAACTTGTTGAAACAAGTAATGAAAACCGACAAAGCCGTCGTCAACGAGTGAGGAGATATGGGAGTCATGATATAGCAGAATTAGATCATTCCCCGGGTGCAAGACGCAGGCGTATGTCAGAGTTAGATCCAAACGATGTTACAAGTATTACAGTAGAAGTCGAAGCAGATATGGAAAGACCACTTCGTCCTAGAAATAGATTGAATGACGACGAACCAAGAGAGAGTGATTTTTAATTGAGATTTGTAATAAAAATATATGCATTTAAGATTTAATTAAATTACGATTTCATTTAATTTATATATACATGAGACAAAATTAGTATATATTGTATCTACTTCATATTAATTATATCTTATTATTATTAACTTACCATTATTATAAAGTACAAAATATGTAAATAAAAAATATTATATAATTTACTTGTTTAAGTATATAGAACAGATAATGACTCAAATTTTTTAGGTAAAGGTCGACAGACAGGTAGACGGTCTATTTGGACATGGGAGCCAAATGGAGAGAGGCAACATAAGCCAGGCCATAAATATAGCTCTGATGTGGCATATTATCTGCTGTCGAACTCAGTCGGGTAACGGATTATAGAGGTTTACATAAGGAAAGTGGGCTCTTACTCACTCACCAAAACTTAGTAGTTATAAAATTGCTAACATTTTCATCCAATTAAAAGATATATGTATATCAGCAGCCCCTTATAAACGCGATCTAGCAATTGTGAGTAAAAGCTTTAATTGTTCTGATTTCATATTAAGTTGACAGCTACCCAATAGATGGCGCTTAGCTAACTTTTCGTAAACAAGTAGTGCAGTTGTGTTAAAATTAATTACTTTATTCCTTTGCTCAGGTAATTAGAGTTAATTTACTTCGGGTAGTAACAAATTGATTAGTATTACAATACAAATTAGATAATTAGATGAAAGTAGGATACTAAGCTAATCTTACAGTAGAAGTAACCTACACACTTGATTTTAAACTTTTGAATTATTGAGTAAGGTCTTGTTACCTAATATCAGGTCCTGGTATAGCTCACGTTACGGCTCTTCTCCAATAAAGGACTATGTCAAATCATTGTGATATTGATATTGGTGGTGGTCAGAAGTGATATCGTTTTGTCAAAAAAATCACATTAAGAGAAGTGTACCACGTAAGCGTTTATACTCGAATTTATAGAAATACATGCAAATGCAAGTTTGCAAATTTATAGATGTAAATTTGCAAATACTGTACAATATTTAAATAGCATATAAAACCTTATACTTATGCTATTTAAATTTAGTCCAGTATTTGGAAATTATCACCTATCACTTTATCACCTAAGGTTTAACAAATTTTTCATTACTCGTATATTTTTAAATACTTTAATTTCAAACTAACACCAGACCATATAAAAGTCATACAAAAAGCGATGTAACTAATTTGTCACTATTAGTTAATATAATCTATAATATAAAAATGAATCCCTAAATGTGTTGCTAAGCGCAAAACTCGAGAATGGGTGGGCCGATTTTAATTCTGTCTTCACTCATGGATAGAGGGATAATCAGGGAAGGTTTTTACGTTAAAAAAAATGCACTCCGGGCGAAGCCGGGAGCGGACCGCTAGTAGTTAATATAAGCCAATAAAAAAATTGTTTAAAGGTCACAGCACACATATCAACTCGGAAAGGGGTCGTCACCGTATCGCCTCGAGCCGTTCAGTATTTTTTAAATGAAACTCCATACTGCAACGCACACTAATCGGAATCGTAACGTAATCGCCTCGCCTCGGAACAGTCTCCGAACCGCGATGCGGTGCGTGGTCAACTTGCAGTTCCCGCGCTTCTTTTTCCTCTTCATCAAGTGCCATGGCTATGATAGCCATCTCACGTATTGTAAACCGAGACATAACCGTGCGCTACACTTAAACTGATCTGGTGCGAACCAGGTCAGCCAGCGGTCGGCGAGCCGTAAGGTTGACGTCTGGTTGACGGCGAGGCGAAAGGCGATACGGTGACGATCCCTTTCCAAGTTGATATGTGTGCTGTGACCTTTACACAACCATCCATACAAGCCCCAGCCCAATGATACTCTTCTCTTAACAATGCTTTTGCTGTCCAGCAAAAGTGTAAGTATTGTCTTGCAATGTAAAGGGAACGGTAAGGACTAAGGCGCTGTCCGAATTGGCGGCGATCGTACGAGCAAACGATGCATTTTCGTCGTGCGATGGAAATGATCGTACGATGGTCCAACACTTTCAGTGGTCGCACGATGACTTGCGAGCTTCAATTAGGACACTTAAGAGACTTGTGCGACGAAAACGCATCGTTTGCTCGTACAATGGTGATTTCGTTTTACGCATACAATAACTACTCAACACAAAATGGCGGCGGACCGCGAGGAGCAAGCCGAGTGAGTGCGTATACTATATTTTTTTAGAACTTATGGACAATGTAAATAGTAAAAAAACACGAAAAACGAAACCATTGTGCGATGGGCATCGAACGATCGTGCCAATTAGGACAGCGCCTAAGGCTGTAAGTCTCGGAAAAATAAAATCATTTAACGTTTTTTAAATCATGTAATCATGTATTTCATATAATCATTTTTAATATTCGCTTATTAAAATATTATTGTTCGATTCCTGATTTGTTCCAGTCTACCATTTACATTATTTTGTTTACCTATAAGCTATTTACTGACATTAATTAACACATACCGAATAAAAATTCTAAAAGCAAATGACGCAGCTTATATAAGAAGCCATATAACTTAGAGAATAAAGTCAAGTAGTGGATATAAAACATGACAAATATACATAAATAAATTTGAAATAATTACAAATACAATTAGAAAATAGCATGGACTGCTTACAAAATATGGTATCACATTCTTATATAACTAAACTTAACTGTTACTTACAAGGCACATAACGCTTAGCATGAACGTGAAGAAATAAATCTCTTTTATAGAATAATGAGAAAATTGTATTATTGACGATTCAAAGAAACATTCGTTGTTTGCTCGAATATGCAATATGAATCTATCTTCAGAATAGCAAATAAGTACACAACCATTGACAAATTGTAAACAGCATCAAACTGCACCAAAACAAATCATGCGAAAGTAAATCAAAAAACACAGTTATCTCATACATAATATGTACAAACATGCTATATTAATTATATTTTATGTGAAAATTTTCTAGAGTGACATAAAATAAACGATATTTATAACTATCATGAACATGGCAACATTTCTTAACACGTATAAAAATAGCTCTTACTTATTGCGCATTATACTTTCATAAATATTAAAACCACTAGTAATGTTAAAGGCACTGTCGACTACAAACACACTTTGGCAGCAATGTCTCTAGACCTAATACACATTTGCATCTAACCATTTGAGTCTTTCAATTGATTTCCCTCACATTAATTCACACAATAATTTAATCACAGAATTTTGCCAATAGGAGTGTTTGTTGATTGACACTGATTAAACACAAGGTGTTCTAGTCCGTTTGACTGGGGACGTGTTTCAAGTGGTCGATTTAAGATTGTTTCCATCCGACGGGGTTATTATTATGTCACCAGCGTTTGACCTACTCCTGGTAACGAGTACCGGGGTCTTAGGCTTAGGAGTTTCCGTCATTTTAATCCGAACTCTGCCCATATCGGGGGATGAATAAACTGGTACGTATTCTCGGGAAGGTGATAGGAAGTCCGAATCTGTATTCTGGTCCCCGTTTATTAAAGGTTGAGATATGTCAAGATCAGCGTTACCATTTAATCTAGAAGAATCTTCATCATTTGGCACAAAAATATCTATGCTTGACAATGAGTGTGTATCCTTTCGCGATTCGGCAGATTCCGGAACTGAGTCGAATGAAGTTTCTAAGTGATGTGCGCGATTTGGATCAACTAAATTGTTGTCTTTAGAGCTATTTTTGTTTTGATTTGTGTCTCTTGGGCTGTCGTTTCTAATTCCGTTATTGTCACCATGTTTAAGGCTATTGTTAACATTTCCGTTTTCAGTTTTCTTTTGATGGGACTCGTGGGTCGGAACCAGTTCATATTTTCCATTTACTTTCCTCTCCGTTGGTGGTTCCAAAACCGCGGGTTTACCTAATAACGATTTATTCATATCAACCATTTCTTTTGACGCCTTTTCTATATCTCTCTTTTGCTGCCGTATTAGTCTCCTGTCTCTTCTTTTCCTCATTTGACCCTTGATAATGGCAAAGGCTATTAATCCCACCAACAATATTACTATTATTGCAATACAAACGTAAGTACCAGTTTTGTGTGGCGCAGGTTTATCGTTTGTAGAAGATTGTTCTGGAATTCGTATTGGTTCAGAAACAGTCGTATCTCGGGCCAACTGAGAAGTTGCTGTTTTTTGTGTTGAACTGGGTACTTCAGGTTTGCTGTGCCAATCGGGTCCACCCTCATAAATTGTCATCGGTGGATATATAGGATATTCTGTGACAGTATCATTATTATCGTCATCGAAGATTTTTGTGGCGAGAGTTGGTTTAAATTCATCCAAAATTATATTGGTTTTCTCGATTGGCTCCTCAATCATTATAAATCCAGATCCCTCACCGGAGCCTTCGAGAGGATCATCAGTAGTTTGAATTTCATCAGCTGATAGCGCTTCATCAGATGCAACAATATGCGATGTTTGAGTATGATCATCGTTTTTAGCCTCTATTAGTTCAAATACAGTAGTACTTTCTATTTCTCCTGAACCTTCAATATCACTTGGTGACGGTTTTCGACCTACTTTCATAAACTGAATACTATCATCATCATCAGCAGGGGTACCTCCTTGTATAACATTGCCATCATCTAAATCGCTTCCCGCTACTAATGCCATAGATTTTAATTCCGTTGTTTCTTTACCAATACGAACAGCGTCAAATGGCTGATCACTCATCATCATGTCAAGTGGATTAATTTCCGTTTTGGAAACTTTGCATATATCTTTTGTTTTTAATTCTAACCAAGAGCGTCCTTTGATTTTAATTGGAGTGGCACATTTAACTGCATCAATGAAAATGTTTGCTCCAAGTAAACGGTCTCGAGCCAAAATGTTCTCGCACGAGCAATCGAGTGGATTGCCATCTAACTCTAAATGCTCTAGGCTTATTAAATGTCCAATATCAGATGGCACACCGTTCAACAGATTGTTAGTTAAATCTAATGAACTAACACTTGTAGGCAAATGTGTTAATGAGAGTTTTCGTATCCTGTTGTTCGCTAAATTCAAATGCACCAATTTCTTTGCATTATGGAAAAATTTACTGAGTTCCGTGATACCATTTGTTGACAGATCTAAAGTAACGACTTCAGTTAACCGATCCAATTCATGAGTGAGTTTTGTAATGTTGTTATGAGAGAGATCTAGTATATTTATATTGTGGTGTTTTTGACGAAGGGTGAATTTATATAATTGTGTGAGATCGCTGCATGTGGCACGATGGAGGCCATCACGCGTGGTCGTGCAGACACAGCCATCGGGGCAGATCGCGGCGAAAGTTGACGACGTGAGGAAAGATAGCACCAGAAAGTAGGCGGAGTTCCGAAGCAAAGTCATCTCGAATAGTATTCAGCACCTGAAATAAAAGAGAGAAAAAACATAAGTATTTTATTAGCAAACAGTACATTAACAATTTTAGTCAAAGTTACGATCTGAGGTAAATTGTGTCTATGTGCATTGAACGCTAATCAATTATATCGTATTTATATCAGATTACAACCACAACCTAAATACGTGTTTTATTTTTAGAAAAATAACGATTATTTTATGTGAAATATTTAGCAAAATGAAGTTATTTTATACGCCTCACAATTAATGTATCTAGGGATTGTTTGACGACGTTGTGTGAAATAATTATTATTTAAAAATAAACTAATACACAATATAAACAGTTTAGCAGTGGCAGTAACCACCCCATTACAGAAGACCACCGTGAAATAACAGCATATGTGCTGTTCTGTTTCAGTGAGTGAGTAAGGGATGTCAGAGCTCATTTCTCTATCACAATCCTTTATTGTCAATCCCACTATGGGCGGAGCGCATTTATCTTATAGTAGGTACCTGTGGCGTTGATTGTGTTCAAGTGGACAGTCAGCTTGTCCGTAAAATAAAAAAAAAAAACACAAATAACACATAACTATTATAGAATCACTCAAATGTATGAATAGATTTGAATATTTCATATATATTTTTCATTATTAAGAGTTCATTGTTCATTTCACGTGGCTTTTCTTATATTTGGAAAAATATATAACGCACAAATAAACACACAAATAAACACATAAGCACAGGCAAAAAAATGGCCACTCATGTAGCTAAATACACGAATTAACACGTATTTGCCTATTTGATCCGTTTGAATGCCTAAAACAAAATGGTATCACGTAAAATATATCCTAAATAAGCAAATGAATAAACATCTGTTATATATTAAATATAATATAATATCATTTTTCTTATAAATAGATATAAATCTATTTATAAGAAAAATGATTGTCAAATATACCTAATATTCAAATAAGAATAACTACGTAAAGTGCGAGCACCAGCGACGTTGAAACGAATTAGTTACCCAATGTATCTGAGAAAGACTAGACACGCAAAATGTAATCACAGAGATCTACAGATCTCTAAACTACACTGTGTTAAATTGTCACTCGTCTATCCTCAGTAATAAACTAAACCGCAACATCCCTGTTGCAAACTGTCAGCTAAATATAGGGCAGAATAACATACGGGCAGACGGTCCCCTGCGGTCTATCGTTATCAACTCCACCTCCCCAATTATAGCGACTGCAGTTAACCGGCAATTTGTATCTACACGCTTCCTTTCATTTGTAACCACGCTTCAGATTAATAGTTTAAACTGCTTTAATCTAAACATATAAAGGTTTTGACTATTTTTATCATCAGTTTCTTTTCAAGAACTGTTCTTTCAGTTTACCTATTGCATAACAAGTGGAACCAATTTGTCACTGGTTCTTACTGTCACCAATAAAAATCGACCGCCCAATATAGACAATGATAGGATACAATCGAATGCTTTCCGCATACAACATAAACAGTTTAGAATAAAAAAGAATAATAAGGTTTCTACTAGTCTTTTAAATTATTACCAAAATATTAGTGATTATTTAATAGTAATATATTAGCGATCTATCTCATAGGGGGACTGGACACATAATGTCTCTAGTAGTACATTGCTGGCTCGATTAATTTTGTTAGAAAATAACAGTAAATTTGTTTTCCATTTTAATTAATTGAAACCATTTGGAATTAATCACTGATTCGTTAAGGGTCTATATTTTAATTTATTGCTCTTATTAGGTACAGGCCACACCCTATATGTACTTCTTTATGTTATAGGTAAACAGCCATTCTGGCAGTTCACTTCAATACTCGAAAGACACCAACCAGAATGTCATCGACTCTAAAACAACTAATCATCTGTGAGAAGGTGGTTATCACAGCTAGTCGTGATGTCCACTTCTTAAACTGTAAATTTATTTTGCATGATTGGCGCTTTCTTAATCTAGATTTTATTACTGGGTGACATCCCATCTATAGAACTTTATGTCTATCACACTTTCATATAAAATATATTCACTAAACCCAGTGGTACAGTAACCACATTTCAATGATAACATGTCAAAATTTGAAATATACTTTCTCCTAACTAAACCTGTTAGCAAATTGATATGAATGAGAAGATACTACAGAAATTGTAAGCATATTTAATAAACATACACGAAGTAGCCGGTAGACGGCTGGATGTGGTTCAGTGTTAAAATCGCCGGAAGTAGGTAGTTATAGTTGGTTAACAGTTTGTTCGAATGTTTCGTCTACTAGGCGGCAAGCAAAAAAATTAAATATTCGCTGGTGGTGGTCTTTGGACTCAAGTAAAACTGCGGAGTATGTACAATAATAATGTAGTATTTTTAACAAATGCCAAAAATAATTGGCGCAGAAACAAATATTTTTGCCGAAAAAAATAAACTGGAATAAATAAATAAACCAATGTGTACTTTAGTAATAATAACGTTTATATAATTCAATTCAAAAATTAAATATAAGGTTTTTTTTATGTTAAGGTCGACAGAGAGGCTGACGGTCCACTTGATGGTAGGTGGCTACTGTCGCCTATAACACAAGCAACGCCACAGGTGCTACAAATGTGACCATTTACATTTGCGTAGGCTTCCCTATCTTTAGATAGGGAAATGGGCTCTAGAATCCCTTTACTCACCGAAACACATTAGCACATGTACTGTTATTTTTCGATGGTCTTCTGTAAGGGGTTAGTTACTGCCGCTAGACTTTCTGCCCAAATTACTGCCCAATAAATCTTTTCAAAGTTCGAGCGAATAGGCATCTTCTAGCTTGCTCCATCATAGGCCTCATTCTTGCTACACAGCTGGTTGTTGGCCAAGAGCTAACCCATCTCTAATAAAAAAAAAATAGGACAGTAACAATATATATATGTTTACTGTGTTAGTAACCACCGTCCAAAATAAGTGTAGAAGACATCTACCAAGCAAATTATTATTATGGAGATATTAATTTTTAACATACGGCTGGTCGAGAATTCTTTTCGGTAGGTATTATTGCTTGATATTACCGATCTATAATAGCGAAGGGTAAAATTGTTTGAAGTCTTATAAATACAAAAATATATATTTTACTTTTGGCAAGTCGAAAAGAAGTTTCACAATATTCGATGTAAACGTAAAAATGCTTATTTGCATTGACGTAGCAATCGCGCGATATTCATTACGTGTGTAGCTGTATAAATGATGTAATCTATACTAATATTATAAAGAGCTTAATTTTGTATGTTTGTTTGTATTTGTAGGAGGTAATCTTGGAAACTACTCATCTGATTTAAAAAATTCTTTCACGAATAGTTAGAATTTCAAGATGGATATAGGCTTATTTCACGAGGGCAAAGCCGCGGGCACAAGCTAGTTTCTAATAAAATTGTTACTTTTATACAGGTCCTACAAATAAATAATATCATGTCTTTAGAAGTTATCTGTGTTTGCCTCTATGTTTTTGTTCATTTAAATAAACAATTGTAGATTGTAAACAAGACATATAAATTGTCAAAAAGACTCAGGGCCTCTTTCACCATTTCTGAGTAAAGTGTCAAGTAGGCTAACCGCCATTTTAAGTCACCGGTAAGAAAGCGTACGAGTTTCACCATCTTCGAGTAGCATTACTCAAGGGTAATTTCAATGAAATTGAAACAAGAAATCAACACTTGTAGTTGGTGAAATAGGCCCTTAAGATAATATTTATTTATTGTGGTCAAAAGGTATTTATCTACACTTACAAAGGAATTTTACGTCTTATGAAAGTTCAGTAGACCAACTAATATAAGTGCTACATATAATTATTCTTTTCATAGGACCCGTAATTTTCCAATAGGACTGGTCGCCAAATAAGAAAAACAAACTCAACTTTACAACTGAAGTCACATGTACAAAGTTCTATTTTATAAATAGATTTTGAATAAAAAGTCTCAGGTTGAAGTTAACAAGTCACATGCGGATTGTTCTCATTCTTCATATTGTGACTTTTTGTGTATTAACTTTGTGTGTAGGTAATGACAATAAAGCCACGCACGCAAGGTTTTCACGCAACCGGTATTTTGACCAAAATTATGTACTTAAAGACAGATAATGCCTAATACAAAGTTAATCACAAGTTTAGGGGTAATGACGCATGATACAACCTTGCCACCTTCGTAAAGATTAAATTTAATGTATTTTCCTTATTATTCTACCTCTAAGATTATATACGTGACAGTCTAAAAGTTAGAAACGTTTTATTACTTTTTTCACGATGTGTACATGTGGAGACTGCGAACTAGCATATTATGAATTGTCAATTTTCCCAAGTAAACTTGGTCGTGGTTAAAAGAAATAAAGAGACAATTAAAGTCTATGACTCCCGAGATACAGGTGTCCAACCTAGTTCGGGAGTTAGAGAACTATTATGTTAAATTTGAATTTATTTAAAATATGTATATTTAAGCTTGTGTAAAAAAAAAATGTGTTTTGGTACAAAATAAAGATTATTATTATTATTAAAGTTATTATTAATTCTAGTAATATTTTTTATTTGTTTAAAAATAACGTTTAAACTATAATATAGAATTTATTCACAATTATTTAAAAGAATATATATTACCAATCAACTTCGTACGTACTTTTTATACGATTTTTAGAGAATATTATAAATATAAAATTAACTATCGGTCTGTCTGTTTGTCTATCTGTTACTTTGTTCAGGCTCTAACTACTCAACAGATCATCATTCCTACACACATAAATTGATATAAGGTATCTTTCATCCAGCAAAAAGATCGTATAAAATTAAAAATCTAACGATTGGTATAACAGAAATAAAGATTAAAAAAATTATGGGTCACATATTTTATCAGGTGTTGTTTTGTCAGTGCGGATGAAGTCGCTAACTAATGTAAGTTCTATATAAATCAAAATGAATAGCTAATTGTGTTGCTAAGCGTAAAACTCTAAAACGACTGAACTAATTCGGCAATTTTTTTTTACAAATATTCTTTGCAGTCCAAACAAGATTCTTATAAAGAAAAAAATTATGGAAATATTTCCAGGAAAAACGTAAAAAAATTACGTAATTCTTTTTACTATTTCGACACTATTCATAAATATTTTGCTTTGCAAAAGATTGTAAACAAATGGTTTCAAACACATGTTACACAACGAATGTGATATTACTAAAAATGATTAGCTTTCCTGTCCCCAGCGGGCGGCGGTCCCCAATCGACATTTCAAATTGCAGCGTAGCAGCAAACAAGAAAATTGCTACTATTTTTAACCTCAGTTATGAATGAACTTGACTTCAGAGCAGAAGGTCGTTTAGTACAACATTATATGTATATTTTTATTTTCAATCACGAGTACGTTTCTAAAGATTTTCAATAAAATTTGCATATTTCACTGGATATACGTAGTTCGCATGGTTATTGTGAAAAGACGTTAATGATCATCAAACTAATGACCCGTGCCGGCTTCCCACGGGTTTGATTAATATGAAATTTTACTCCATGTAAATTGCCTAAGTTAAATTAAAAGTCAGACAGCGTAGTTCAGTAGAAGAAGATTTCTAAGTCGGTTAATCTTTTATGGAATTATTTTATAATCTCATAATTAATTTTGACCTATTTAAAGGATTTCAGGTGTTGAAAACAAAAAAGACTACTCACTAAGCTAAAAAAATTTACATTTATAATATAGGGACGAGTTAAGAGCATAAAACATTGCTCAAATTTGATGGCGCATTCCATTGGTCAAATTATTCAGGTTGTATTCGAAAAACGGTATCGAACGACGCTTATGACCGGTTCAATAAAATAATTAATCTAGTTATTTTTTTGGGACAAAAAAGGATTAAATTTAATCTAACCACTATCAGATCTAAATTCAAAAATATATTTTCTATTAACTGATTTCAATATTATTTCTCGATGTTCAACAAAACCTTTTCCTTTTTTCTACCTATAGTTTACGGTGAAATAAATAACAAGATAATCGCCTATACATTAAATTACTATCTTTACGCTTTCGGCGACATTTTGTAAGTAAATATCAATGCGTTACCTTGCGTTGTAAACGATGCCAGCTAGATATAAAGTAAAAAGATAGCGGAGAGTTAAGGTGCGTGAGTCATCAAGGTTGATGCAAGACGTATGCATTTACGTTGCACCAACAAAACCTGTCGACCGTGGACTTATAATGCCACGGTAACATACGAATTATTATAATTGTATATTTTCAATGTGAATACAAACGAAATTCAGCATTATTGTGTATCCGATTACGAAATGTAGAGTTTTCATTAATCAGGTATACGTTTTGTTAACAAAGTCTTTGAAGCATTATGTGCGTAATCTAATATTAAAATGCAGAGTTGCACCGGTTATGAAGAGTTTTTATTATTTTATTATTATTAGTTTATTATTTTATATTATTATTTTATTATTATTATTATTTATATTTATTATTTTTAGTTATTCCTAGACTCCTCAGTTGAGGATGCCGAGGTTTCGCCGGATGGCTGGACTCTGCTGCGCCGCGACCGCGTGACCCCCTGCGGCGGAGTATTACTCGCTGCGAGGCCGGAGATCACCGTGTGCCGCCGTCGCGACCTTGAGTCGGAGCTCGCCGAAGACCTGTGGGCCTCGCTCATCTACTGTGGTATCTCTCTTATTGTATGTGTAGTTTATATCAAACCGAAAGCTGCCGATGCCATTTACATGAACTTATTTTGTAAAATAGAATCCTTTCTATCAGCATCAACCTCTAAATTTTACATATTCGGGGATTTAAATATTAATAGTGCCTCGAATAATATTAAAAATTATTATTGTTATTTTTTAACCTACTGTAACTTAACTGACTATAATGACGTAATTAATTGTCATGGAGGCATTCTTGACGTAGTATTGGCGCGGGAGTCGCAGACGGTTTGCGTCCACGAGGCAACTGATGGCTTTGTACCGCCCCTGACCAATTATACCACCCCCCACTCGAGGCAGCGCTCGCTCTCCGACCACTAGGTAAAGATTACGCCCGACTGACTCCAACTAACATTGACACATCCCGCGATTGGAATTTCAAAAAGATGGATATTCCCCTTTTTCTCTCGCTACTTGAGCAAACCTCATGGACCTCTGTACTCGAGTCTAAAGACGCATCTGTCGCGACAGAAGCCTTCTATCAGATTATATATCAATTATTTGATTTAACTGTCCCCAAAAAGAAAAGGCCAGTTTCGCAATGTAATAGGTACCCCATATGGTTCGATGCAAACATTATAAAAGATATTCGGCGTAAGTCTAGACTACACAGAGCTTGGTTGACCTCAAAATGTACTAATACATACAAAATGTTTTCTGAGTTACGTACTAATTTGAAGGTCCGTATCAAACAAGCTTACAAGTCCCATATCTCCAGTATGGAAGAAAATTTATTAAAACATCCTCAGAATTTTTGGAATCATATTCACAGCCTCAGATCTAAGGGCGGATTTGAGCCTTGTGTTTCCTATATAGGTAAATCATGCACCGGTGTAGAGGCCTCCGAGGCTTTTGCGGAGTACTTTGCTAGTGTCTTTCTAGATAAATCACCGACACTTAATATCGACTCTTGTGTGGGTTTAGGCAATATCGGTGGTCACGTCACTATCCCCGCTATATTACCGGAGGACGTTGAACGTGGCCTAAACAGATTAAAAATAAGTAGCTCACCGGGCCCCGACAACTTGCATGGGTCTACTCTAAAGGCTGGTAAGAAGCATTTCATTCTCCCGCTTTACCATATATTTAATATATCACTAAAAACTGGGAACTACCCCGACTTATGGAAACTTTCTAGGGTTACCCCGATTCCGAAGAGTAACAACAGGTCCCTAGTAGAGGAATATCGCCCAATAGCAATCCTATGCGCGCCAGCTAAAGTTTTCGAGTACATCCTCCATAATGAGATATATAGACAAGTTAAACAACAAATAGGCGAAGAGCAGCATGGCTTTAGGCCGGGTCGCTCAGTAAATACGAACCTTTTATGTTTAACTGATTATATCTCGGATGCTATGGATCATCGTTCTCAAGTAGATGTTATCTATTTCGATTTTCGAAAAGCTTTTGATAAAATTGATAACGACATTTTACTACAGAAACTATCTGCTCTTGGTTTCTCCATCGGTCTCCTCAAATTTATGGCAGATTTTTTGAGAGACCGACGGCAATATGTCAAGTATGGGATACATGTTTCGAAGCCCTATCACACCCGATCTGGTGTTAGCCAAGGCTCCATTACTGGCCCTTTATTATTCCAAATAATGGTCCATGATCTACCTAAAGTGCTTACTACAGCCAAGTGTCTTTTGTATGCTGATGATCTCAAGCTCTTTCTGGAAATAAAATCTCCCAGAGACTGCCTCAGCTTACAACAGGACATAAATCGTATTTGCCAATGGGCCGTAACAAACAAAATGACATTTAATGTAAATAAGTGTAATGTAATGACATTTGACCGCAAAAGAAATCCAATCAATTATAACTATCATCTTGATAATTTATGTATAAATCGAGTAAATTATATTAAGGACCTAGGAGTAAAATTCGACCCTACCTTGACTTTCCATGATCATATATCTGACCTAGCCAAAGAGACCTATCGTCGACTGGGCTTCGTCATGAGAAACGCCAAGGATTTTGAAAATCCACTAGTTGTTAGAACCTTATATGCCTCGTTAGTTAGAAGCAAACTAGAATCAAGCTCGTGTGTATGGCATCCGTACCACGTCACTTACACGCGAATACTTGAAAAGGTTCAAAAAGTATTCCTTAGGTCGCTATACAAGAAACTTTATGGTTATTACCCGTATATGTACCCTACCAAATTCTTGCTGGGACAGCTTGGCTATAACTCTCTGGAAGTGAGAAGGTTGATGAATCAGCTCACTATTTGCTACAAGGTGCTTAGAGGATCAATCGATGCCTTGCACTTGCACGATTTACTGTGCACCTTATTCGTACCAGACGGACGCAGTGTATCGACTAATAGGCGTGGACAGTTACCCAAATTATTCTATATAGGTGATAGCTGCACCGTGGCGCGCTCCATGTCTCCACTCATCCGCGCCCGTCGTCATCTTAACACACTCCTTACCACCAACAAGGATTTAGATATCTTCTATGACAATTGGTCAACTATAATGAAATCATTCCTGACATATTCTGAAAATCTAATAGACCAATGGGACAGAGGCATAAAATCAGATTGATGTTCTATTTGTATCGTATATTATTTTTATAACTGGTGTTTTTATATTTTATATTTGAGATAGATGTTAGTGGACCTCTCCGTTTTTATCTCATTAAAGAATTTGAATTTGAATTTGAATTTGAAAATAGTTGGCAGTGTGCATTATTAAGGATGTTTTAAAGCATTTGATGCGAAAAAGAGGGATGTCGAGAAGTTGAGGATGGTAACCAGCCGTACGTCTGAATGTCCGATGGAAGCTTGGTTCACGCCGCGGTTTTCACGGCAAGTTACTTGTGACCCTTCAGGGTTAGCTGGTCCCTCATAGTTAAGTAAATTAACTCACCGGTCGTCTCGCCCACTAAACGACCGGTGACTACCCCAAAGATCCTTCAGGACTAAAACAAAGGCGTGGTTCCCGAGCTAGAATCCCGAGCGGGGTTTTAGGAGGTAAGAATCTATGCGAATTTGCACATGCGGCATATTCATTGTATTCATAGGGTATCTTTCAGAAGATTTCCCTCTTCGTAAAAGTAAAAAGGCACTATTAAATAATTTTGCCGAATCAATGAATTTTCTCAATTCTATCGCATCACTGAAAACATGTACTCTGTATCACCTTTGAGTGTATTTCTATCGTTGACATAAAATATCCAAGTCTGACGTTGCGCCGGCCGCCGCGTCGGGATCCTTTGGAATCATATAACAGAAACTGATACTGTTAAATTCTTTAAGACGCAATCTTGGTAATTATTTTACCTTTGATGTTGGTTATGGTCGCTGAAAAAATATCGCAAATTTACTAAGACTACTTCAAAAACATTTTGAAAGACATTTCGTAAATAATTTAATTTAACCCTGCTTAACCTTTCAGAAGTATATGAATACACAAGTTGTAACACAACACACACAAAGACAAAAAGTTACGTTATAAATTATATGAAAACGAAGATGTTGTATGATTTTCACTGATAAATATCTAAGTTTAAAAAATGTATTTCCTCTTATTTTTGGTTTGAGCGATAACGAAACCATAATAATCCTAGATAGACCTACAAAAAAACTGAGATCAGATTTATTTTCGGGAATAGTTCTAAGACTAGATTAATTAAGGAATGACTACCTAATGATCTTCATTTGATACTTTATTTGAACCGAAAACAGTGAGTTGTTTGTTCGTTTGTTACGCTTTCAAGCTTTAACTTAACATTTTGAATGTTAGGGATACAAAAGAGAACATCCAGAATAAGTACTGTCCCCGAGGGATCATCTAGAAATCAATGCCTAATCAAAATATATGAGCAATAAAGATTGAATAAATTTTAAGATCAAAGGCGCGAACTATGTCGCGAGCAAAAGCTAGGTAATAGTCAGTACAGCGCTCTATAAGAACCATCTGTAGGTACTGACTGCATTTCATCTAAAAAGCCACTCAGTATAATTGGATTTCCTAAAACATTTAAACTCAAAATAGGAACGCGTGTTGTAATATATGCATTATATATGTGTAAAAATATTAATATGTTGAAAGCAGAATAACAAATGGTTTATAAAGTGGCGATTAATTCACCGACAACGTCTTTTCCCCGTTTTCCTAACCTTAACCCAAAAATAATTTGAATATCTGACGCTCTTGAACCTGGCGATCTATTTACATGAGTTACACGATCCATTAACCGGCGCGTGGGCAGAATAGTCAATAAATCTTAAGACAAATGTGGAGCAGATAAAGTGCGAAAGTATCTATTGCGCACATTAGCAGTAATGAATCTTGGATACACTCTGCTGTAGTAGTAAACGTTTCCATGCATACATATGTTAGCATTTAAGAAGCATTTAAGTGTTTGTTGTAGGGTAAATATAAGTAATCCTTACATATTATAAAACAAAGTCCTCCGCCGCGTCTGTTTCTATGTATGATCGCGATGATCTACTGAACGGATTTTTATTGTGTTTTCACTAATGAAAAGAACTTTAAACAAGGAAGGTAAATTATATTTCATTATATATATAATTTGCAGAAAAATTGCACACGGGCGATTAACATATATGAACTTTTTATCCCTAAAAAATGATAGATTCGCAAGAGATCGTCTGAAAATATAAAAAATTGACCCCCACTGTCTTCAACAGTGGCGGCGCCACCGTCGTCATAGTGATAAAGATGTCAAGCGTTATTCAAGCGTCATATTTTTCATTTTTCAATTCGGAAATCTAAATAAACTTAATATTGGGAAATTTCATATGAAATTAAAAATATTAAAGCGTCACAAGACGTCACAGGAACAATTTGATGTGTTTCGTTCGCGTGTGGTTTTTTTTAATTTCGTTAAATTTGTGTGCAATTTAGATATTATTATTTGCTTATATTTCGTTTTCAATCATTGTTTAAAATTGTCAACAAGAAATGGAAAGTGAGTTAATTATCATCATTATGTCAAACTATGTTGCTAAACGTTTTAGAATCGTAGAAGCTTAGAGTATAATTATACATTTTTGGCACTTAACATCACCAAAAAGTTACAGAAGGCCATTGAGAAATAAAAGCACGTCTACTGTTGCATTTGAGTGAGAAAATAAGGTATAAAAGATCTTTTGATATACCTCTTCTAGTTAATCTTTTGATCTGAATAAGCAATAATAAACAGATATTTAACTGTATAACTAAATGCTGGAATAACCTAATTTCCTTCCTTTTAAGATTTAATATCATAAAATAAGAGCTAAAATTGTACATACACAAATTTCAACGGCATATCATAATTATGTTTGAGCATTTGCTCTGAAGTAAGTATATTCGAAAATATGGAACACTGTTATAGAAAACGTAGTATTTTAAAATATTTTTTTGTTTATTAGCTATTCAGGCGATCATATAAACACAGATTTAAATCCAGTCCGAACACCGTTAAATGTCAGATCGTTTACGTTAAATGCGCACGCGATCTCGCGTAATTGCAAACATTACGTCCAACGTACAAGTGACCATTAAATTTAAAATTTCGATGGAAGCTACGGTTCAACAGTATTGTATTAAAGATTTATTCCTTCTTTTCAATTTTTAAGAAGTTTCAATTCACGATATATTTTTTTTCCAGCAGATCATGATGAAATTTTGCATACCTACAAGTTTTTCGCGTGCAACAGCATAGTATTTAATATTTAGTTTATATTCTAATATAGCATTAGAGAAAAGAGAAGACAATATTAATTGTGTGCACACACAACAAAAATAGTTATTAGCGTTCTTTAGAGTAATAAAACACCCACTGCATTAACCACCACACTCTTAGTGTTAATTCTGTCGGTTTTATGTGCGGACGGCGTTGCCTCGTAAAATCATCACTTTTGGCTAAAGGCCTTTTAAATGAAGAACTCAATTCCAAAATTATACCTACCTACCTATTATTTAAATTAAATTCGTGTTTTCTAAATGTAAGATAATTTTTTTAATATAGTAAATTGTCACTCGTGTCTACCAAGGACGTATATAAGGGGGGGGTCCTGGGGGTCCGGACCCCCCCCTTAGGATTAGGACCAAGAGGCTTAATAAATAAATGTTAAAAAAATTACGAAGCCTTGATGTTATTGCGTTAGTCTGTCCAAAATTCAACTCTGGCAACACTTTCGTCGTTGGGGGATTCCCCGTGCGAGCCGTTTTTTGCTCGATACGGCGCACGGGGCGCCCGGCATTCACTTTTCTAAGTATTCCCGCAATAATTTTGCTCTCGCTCTGTAGATTATCGATTTTCGTTGCTTCAAGTGTTTGTTAATGTTTTGTATCTATGTGCTGTATATTTGTTGTTCGCGGAAAAAATGAAGCGGTCTTCTAATCAACAGACATTGCTAGGATTTTTTCCTAAAAAGGAGAAAATTCAACTCCAAAACGAAGAAATCAAAAAGGCCTCTTCACCTGACCCAGAACCAGGTCCCTCGACATCAACATGTGCATCTGAGGCTGAGCAAAATGGTAGGTAATCATCTCTACTTAGTTTAGGTACTTTTGATTGGAAAGTAAGCTTTTGCGTCCAGTAGTAACGTCTTTGATTCTTACATAAACAGGGTTACTTTTTATTCAGTGCACAAACTATCACAACATATTCCATTCATGAAACTGAAACACTTTCCCCAAAGAACCCACATCGAATTCTTAAAAAAAATTGTGGACTTTGTATGGAGATCGGTCAGCTGATTGGCTAAAACTCCATACAAACAAAGTCCAATTTTTGTGCGAATTCGAAATGGTTTCCTTGGGGAAAGTTGTTCAGTGTCATGAGTAGAATATTATGTTGTGAAAGTTTGTGCACTGAATAAAAAGTAATTCTCTGTATTATTAATTATTATGCTGCGCTATTCTCGCCCGCCACCCTTCGCCGTCCCGCGTCCGCTCTGCCCGAGCCCGCGCCCGCACCCGGGGCCCGGGTGCCGCGCCTCGCTCTATTGCGCGCCACGCTGATCGGTGATTGCGGGTTTCAGCTAATCTCCCGCTACGTTTTTTTTAAACTACTTTATAATAGAAGTTTAAGTATGAAGTTGCCGTTTCATTTTTCATATTTCTATTCAATATTTTACTTGAACGATAAAGTATTGTACATATTATATCAATTATTAATCATGGTATCTATTTTATTAAAAGACATACTTATAGTGCCACCAAGTTTATTATGCATTCATTGGCAGCGCTAGTGTCATTCCAATGTCATACAAATGTCATACAAATGTGTAAAATTTTCTTGTAAAATTGAATTGAATTGATTAAGTTCCAATTTTGTTAAACTGCAAAAAAAACGTGGCCAAGCTATAGAGCAGGGGTCGCCCCTACCTAAGATGGGACCCCCCCCCATCTGAAAGCTATAGCTACGTCCCTGGTGTCTACCTATATAGTATATGTGTACCTTTATAGTACCTACTACAAAACAAATTTTAAATATGTAGTATTTTTAATATTTATTATGTAAAATTTTATTTATTTAGTATTGTTACTCTTTATAAGTTTATTCTTTAATTCTGTATTAATCTTAGTTACAATAACTACCATTTCAAGTTCCCATCCCATACAATTAGTTAACCCCAGAGGACTGGCCCATCCTAGTAAAAGATTTTTAGTGAGTTAGATTTTTTTTTGTTTCCTGTACAAACCCTGTAAAATATTACAAAAAAATTAATATTAATAAATAAATCCATAATTTATTTATTATTATTAATAAATAAAATATATGAAACTGAACACAAGTAAAAGATATGTCTATCTCCATTTGAAATAAAACAATATTTAATTTACCTACTTAAATTTTTTTTAAAGAAAAATAAAAGGCAAGCGGAAGTCAAACATAGCCATTAAATTATATAAATAATTAATTATGAGATGTAAACATGCCATAATGTCGTCATTGTTATGCCCCGAGCCCTGACTAGGGCGTGTTTCATTTAGTTAATGAATACTATGCTATGGTGTGGAAATTGTTGTCGCAAAGACTCCGAAAATATTATATTTGAAAACTTTCATGACTACTTTACATTTGTAAATTCATTCATATTTAGAAAAATTTCACAATTTGTAAGTCTTTCTTAGGTAAGTAGCACTAAGCTAAACCCTAAAGATACAGTTCAAATAGCCTAAACTGCTCAAACTATTTCATTTATATATTTCTATTGAACTGTATATAAAATTAAGTAAGTATATAATTTATATAAAATTAAATTAAAATTATTTGTTTGTGTGTGAATAAGGAGAAAATTTTATATTCTTTGGTTGTTTCAGCAAGATTTTTAAAGTAATTAAAGTAAGAATTTTAAATAAAATTTGTATAAAAAGTAAAAAAAATAAAGCCACTTAATAAAATTTATATCGGATATAAAAATAAAAACACAGAAATAGGTTATTATTTACTATTGCAGTAAGACAGTAGTCCTCGCTCATATTTTATATTTACAATTTTAAAAATATCGTTGTACTGGAATAGTAAATAACAAATGTAGCCAAAATTTTAATTTAGGTATGTTAATAGAAATGCTTTTACAAAAAATTTTCATTGATCTTTTGAGAGTTAAATGCGATCTCAAAGTATACCTTCATGCTGAATGAATGCACATACCTGAATTTAGGTTCACTCTAGTTTGTATGAAAACAGAACTGATAACATTTTTCATGGAAGTTCAACACTCATCCCGTAACAATTAGTATCATTTGCACAGACAACAAAGCACATTACTTTACAAACATCGTGTTCTTTAAACAGAAAACAGTCGCTAGTGTTTCCTTACATACGTGCATGAAAAGTGAGATTTCACAGAACACTGCAAGCGAAATGTAACAATTTATTTGCGGTCTCCGCTCAAGGTGAGGTCGAAGTATTGTCAGTGGTCGCTGGACTATGTCCAACTGAAACAATTTTTGAAAAAAATAAAAATAATAGACAGTGATAGTCCATTCGGTGAAACGCTCGACTATTTCGTATTATCTCCACATCTATATGTATCTACACATATAACAAAGTCGTCTTCCGTGCCTGTACATTAGATATTTTATAAAAAAAACCATTTATACACGTTGTATTTTTGAGAAAATAGTTTTTAGAATTTTTATCCGTTTGTTATTTTATCTGTGCGTTTGCTAAAATATAAAAATCGCCGCCATCGTCGCAAGGGCGGATCCAGGGGGGGGGTCATGGGGGTCATGACCCCCCCCTGGGCTGGCTCCAGGACCTAGATGGACCACTAATTAAAATAATGTTTTTATATATTTTTTGTCACAATATAGATTTTATTTAAGAACGCATTATTCGGGAACGAACACATCGAAAATTTGAATTTTACCGCGTAATTTTACTTAATTTGTATCAGCTAAGCATTTTCATGCCAAAAAGCGAATACAGTAATCAAGACATTGAAACTGTGAAACAACTAGCAACCGATTATACATTGTTACTAGATAATAATCCAGTTTCTGTTATGGATATAATAATCCATAAATGAATATCGGCTGTGGATGTTGAAGGAAGTGGCAGCGGAGTCAGGACATACCGCAGTCGATTTCTGGCCTCATTTTAAATTGCGATATTGAGATGTATCCTAATATAAGAATTTTTTTATGTATTATGGCTACACTACCTGTATTAGTGTAGGGACAGCGGAAAGATCTTTCTCTACGTTACGAAAAATCAAATCGTGGCTAAGAGCTTCAATGGTTGAAGAACGTCTAACCGGACTAGCACTTCTCCACGTCCATAAAAACGTACCCATTGAAGTAGATGAAGTGATAACGCTTTTCGGGAGAAGACGTAAAAGAAAAATTGATTTTGTTATTTAAATATAGGTAGGTATTTTTATGTACAGTACGTAAGTAATCATCAATACTAATAATAAATCTGTAAGGGTCGGTCATGGAGTAAGTTACTTTGTTTTCAGAGATATCGTGTTTATAGGCTCTATACATGATACTGAAACTAAATTGACCATTTTTACAATTTTTTTCTGTATGTATGTATGTTCCTCCATAACTCTGAAACGAGTTATTAAAACTTGAAACGAGTTATTACATTTGGACGTACGGGACACAGGATAGGCTACTTTTTTCTTTTTTAACGCGGACAAATTTGTTTTTATTATCTGTAGTTCCACAAAAATCTAACAGATGGCGGTGTACGGCGCACGGGTACAGTAATTACTCATATATTTTCTTTTTCAACGCGGACGAAGTCGCGGCAACAGCTAGTTTATTAATAAAATACCTACTTTTTACTTGTATCTATACTTCGCACAAAAATTAAAGGAGCAAAAAGTTTTTGTCTAGTTTTTGGATCAGACCTTCAAAATGTTTTTTCTGAATTTTTCTATGAGTAATCTTGAGACAACGACCGACAAAAAATTCAAAATTTTTTTGGTTTTCTTTGGTATCTACGGACTTGGAAAAAATTTTTTGGTCTTAACCATCATATGAACCGGATAACTTGTTCATTCAGCTTCTATTTGCTTTTTTTAAGATTTTGATACGATCATTTTTCGCTGAGATATCGGTCTTTGAATGGAATAGGATCATTTTGTCTTTGACCATCAATCTCAGCAACCTAAGATTGCATCGAAAATTCAAGGTGGGTTTTGAAAGCTTGAATAAATTCTCTACAAGAACTTTTATTGTTATTTTTTAGAAAAAATTTTTTTTTCATACTTTACATGAATTTTAAAAATCATAAAAAAGGGCTTTTGATAGCTTTTTGAAAAATCAAGCGCTGAATCAAAAATATAGAGAAAATCAAAAATGTTAAGTGTGTTTTTTACAGTTCAATATACCCAAAAAAGCCCCACAGAGTTTCAATTTAATCCACTCAGCCGTTTTCTTGTCCCACTCGATTGAATTTTGAAAAAATTGAAGGAGCAAGATTTTCGCTCTAAAAAGTTCGTTTTCTCAGGATTACTCGAAGAAAACTTTAGAAAAAAAATTTTTGAAGGTCAGATCCAAAAACTAGACACTTGGAGCAACAATTTACTTTTTTTAAATATATTCTACGACAATTTGTCTTCAAGTTACAGCCTGTTGAAAATAACCTAAAAATTTGGATATTTTTTTTGCTCCTTTAATTTTTGTGCGAAGTATATTATTATCAAAATTAAATTATAACTTCTTGTGACTTGACCACAACTATGTGACCCCCCCCTGGCGCCAAAGCTGGATCCGCCCTTGCATCGTCGTCACTGCTATAAAGATGTTGGGTGTTTCTCATGTGTTATATTTTCATCCAGGTAATAAAATATCTGTGTACCAAATTTCATTCAAATCCAAAAGTAAATTTAGTTTTAGTATCTAGTGTTATGTAACTTTAACTTAACTTCATACAAATTGGGGCTTGAAAAATCTTCAGTGGTCTAATTGCTTTGACACGTAACCGATTGGTGATTGAAATGCGATGCACTAGTGAACAGTCTGTGACCCACTCACCCAAAAACAACAGAAGGTGTAGGTAGATGATTAAAGCCATTTCGCAGAAAGAAACACACTAAAGTATGAAACAATTTTTGGCACCACTCATTCGCTGTTTAACTATAGAATTAATGCGATTCTTCAGGAAAAAATATACCTAATTTCTGCATCTTAACACCTACGAGCATTGAAAATTTATTATTCATTCACAAAACCGTTCTGTGACGTCATAACGTGCGTCAAAGTGAGACTTTTGCAAACCAAACCGGTGCAACAATGAATATCTATGTGACTTTATAAGGAGTTTGGGTGGAAAACAACATTATGTATTTGTATTAGCGACCCGCTCCCGGCTTCGCCCAGGAAAAAAAAATTAGGTTTTATTGTATATATGAAAATTCCATGAAAAAATATCTAACTGCATCAAAACCCGTTGCGTGGTTTAGGAGGAGTTAGCGGCCATACAGACAGACGTGGAAAGCGACTTCAATTTATATCTACTAATGTGAAGATTATACATAGTATATTCGTAGAAGGATTAAGGATAAGGGATAGAATAAAGAACTAGAATTTCCTGCTCACACAATAGCACATAATTATGTTGTATATTCTACAGACAGGCAGGCTGATCAGAACCTTAGTTGGGATCAGGACTAGGACTTAACTTATTCTAAGAATATAACTTAATATAAAGAAATATACGTTAAACACACAAAGCAATTCATTTTCCTTACGAGTCTCGTGCTAAGATCCCTATCGAATTTCATAATAACATGTATCGTAAGTTGTTATGACTTAACGGCGTATAAAAAAACGTATTGCTATCACAATTACAAGATATAACAGTCATCGTGATGAGAATGAAGATCCAAAATATTTGACTCATCCAATTTAGCAGTTTATAAACTCTTATGTGAATATATTTGATTTATTGGCATTATCGACATTTATTGGCAGATGGGGGATCTTCAGCAAGTAAACTATAATAAACTCAATTTTTTCTGTGTAATACCTATGTAAAATATTGAAAAAAAAAAAACTATGTACGAGTCGTTTGTTAGTTAAACAATAAAATTTGGGTTAATGTTCTGTGCCGACATTATTAAGAAAACGTCAACTGAAAACCGAATTGAATCTGAAGCCTGATTTCGTTTGTGATGTAACAGATGAAGTTTTTTTTCACTTTCAGTAAAGCCATATTTTAAGTATATACAAGACAGTTTTAGTACTAGTTGATTTTTTTTGGGATGCCACTATTAAATACGAAGGTATGTTTATACCGTTAATTGATATCAAATTGAGGGAAAGTTGAGCAAAAAATTCTATCTAAGTATGTGACTGTTAAGGCCGCATTGGACCAATGTGTACAGGGCTACATTTGTGACAAATCGTAGTAGGCGCGAACGTTGGCCGGCAAACCGAATTGTGTCGGTTTTTTGTGCACAAATCAAAGGATCTTGGCGCGCTCCGCAAACTGCGTTCACACGTTGGTGCCTGAATCAATTCGTTACTACTCGTCGACGGAGAAAGTAGTGCCGTGCGTTGACGTAAAAATGGCGGCAGGCTGGTCAAGTAGCGAGATAATGGTATATGTAGCAAATTCAACCCAGTAAACCTTTTACTCTCGTATCTTTTGATATAAATCACTGATGCGCGTTACCTAATTCGCGCGTGAAAATTTAGTTCTTATGAATCTCACAAGAAACATGAGTACCTACGTACCTACTGTTTCACATTGCGGTGATGTATATAGGTAAGTACTCATATAGGTAAGTATTTGCATATAATAATACAGGCCTCATGTTATAGTTAAGTATTTCCGGATATTTTGTATTTCTTCTTTTTGACCTTCCACTTGAAACTATACACTTAAAACAGGGACGGATCCAGGATTTAAGTAGAGGGTAAGGTGGGGCTTGAGCTTCAACTTTGCCAGAGTTTATCAAGGTTATTATTTCTTAAAACACTAGAGGCTTTTAGATGATTTATCCTTTCCCCCATTTCGTAGCTTTCCTGATGAACTTAGGTATGCCAACAATTTTGAAACTCAAACAGCTATGGGGATGGCAACTGTCAAAAATTGCAATTGTTGTAAGTTGTACTAAAATACTCGTTAATGTCAAAAATATGTAGTTAACTATACACTACTATCAATATGAAATTCATAGGTAACAATCCTATCCATAAACGAAAGGCTAAAAATACAATATTAAATATATCCTACATAATTTATTTGTTAAACGTGCAATATAAATAAATTGTGGCCGCAGCTAGAATCTCAACCTCCATTGTCAAAGCGCCAATGCCCAATGAGCAATACGCAAACGTGTGAACAGCTACACACCGCGAACGCCAACGTATTGGCCCAATGCGTTGGGCCAATGTGTACAGGACCCATTACACGTGTTTGTCAAATAATCTCTGTGTGTGATAATCTGGCGTGATGCCAACAACGAGAGACAGAGGGACGCCTTTATTTTCTGTCACTAATAACTACACCGAGGGCCAATTATGCTTAAGTGATGTAATGCTAATGTGATGTCAATATGATGTTGATGCTAAGATGATATCGTTTTTAAATGGTATTATGATAGTTTCCTATGTCACATCAAGATCATATCAAGATCATATCACAGTAGTAACCTGTGTCGCATTTTAGTATTGCCATCCAATTTACTCGATTGACTCAATGCATAATCGAGCAATGATTTTCTTTAGTTACGACCACTAATTATGCATATTGTTTTAATATTCGACGAAGTAAAATTATTACGAAGATAAAAATACCAATAATAATAAATTTAGAGCCGGTTTGGGTTAAAACCTATTTAGATTTTAAAGTAACTGAGAAATAATCGGGCAACACTTCTCCCGGCTGTAATCTGTTGAGGTTATGTTATTTGTACACAATAGTTTTTATTTTGATTGAAAAGGCTAATTTATTGGATTACTTAAAAATGTGTATTAAAAGTCCTATTTTAATAAAAGATGATGATGACTTCGATGTTGAAATTAAAAAACTGTACCGACTTACTTACTTCAAAATTGTAAATAGGTAAACAAGTAAACATTAAAAAGTCCAACGATAAGTGTTCTTTAAAGTGTTCGTTGGGATAAGAATCTGGATAACACTGCCTGCTTGGAGCTGCAAAACAGTAAGTACTGTAACGGATCAATACTTGCGAGTGAAACTAGAATAAAATAATTAAATAGGCTTCCAGGAACAAGGACAAGTATGACCGAAGGTTTGGGTATTGTTTGAAGCCAACGTGTGAAAGCAAAAATGTGTTTATTCTCACGTAAAGCTTAAAAACAAAGAAACAAAGAAAATCACGTAAACTTAGAAAAAATTGTTATTCATATTTGTCTGTGTATTTTATTTTATTACTTTATTAAAAGCTGACACAAGAATGGAA